>CM032232.1:108712500-109912500 GCA_019009955.1 Riptortus pedestris
TCATAAAGTGTTCAGTTATTAATTATTTAAAGTGCTAAACATTCATGTGTACATATGCAACATGGGTTACACTGTTCATATCATAGAAATAGGCTAAATTCACTTTAATATTATGAAGAATTATAGATTAGATTTTTTTTTTGAAACCATATCCTGCAGTGTAAGCACAATAAAAGGCTGGATATTAAGTTGGCTGAAACAGGTAGCTACTAGATTACAAAATTAAAATCCCCTTCTATTTATTTCAATGGAAGGAGAATTTTACTTCTCAGAATGAACTTCGCAGTTCCCTTAATGACATTTTCACTTTTCCCAGATTTTCACAGACCAATTGGAGCTAATTATTTCGTCCATTACTCATATTTAGTAGTTAATAACTACTCTTTTAAGATAACTTAAATTCTTAATATGTTGGATATATCAAGCACTAGGTAAACCTGTAACCGTTTGTGTTAAAATATCAGAACCTTTGGTTTCAAATTGTAATAAAACAAGTAGACCAAACGAAAACGATTTAATTTACTTTTTGGTACTTCGTTTTAGTTAGGGATAATAAACACAAGTCGATTCAAATGATCGTTTGAGAAAAATCTCCTATATGTTAAACATCTTAAAGTATCAAATTAAAGAAATTATATTTCATTAAGAAAATAAATAGTTTAAAATCAAATATTAATATGAAATAAACTTTAAAAAAAATTGAGAGTACAAGAGTAGTTCTCAAACTTCTGCCTCTCAGCCAAAAATTTCCCAAAATTATAAATAACCATAAATTCATGTGATGGCTGATTACCTCGCTCCAGGTCTCTGATGGTATAGGTAAATTCAGGCATTATATTAACAAACTCTCTTCATTCTCCTTACTTTTCCTTTTACTTTATTATAATTCTCTTCTTGGCTAAGAGAGGAAACTTACACCTAGTTTCGTCCTCTATGAAGTGATCGGTGTGCACAAGTCTTAAGCCGCATCGAAATTTGGCGCCTCCGTGTGTGTGTGTGAGTGTGTGTGTGTGAGAGTGGGTAAAAACACAGTTGTTGTGTGTAATGCCAATTGGTATGAAATAGCTTTTGTATGATGTTAATTTTATTGAACCTAAACTTCATTTTTATTTACAGGTGAGTATCCAGTTGGTCAATCAATAGAAACAAAATTGGATCGAAAGGTTTGTAGGAAAATTTTATTTTCCAGAAAGGCTTTAAGAAATAAATTCACTTTTATTGCCTTATATTATATTGACAAATTAGTTATTGTAAAATGAAAATTATATATGAAATATTCGTATTTCACTTTATTTTATATTGATGGATACTTTTCCTGATTGCTTTTATGGTATTGTATAAGGTGGGAGTGATTATAGATTTTTATTAGTAATGAATCTTGGTTTCAAAATTCCACTACTTATTCTTTTTTTGGGGAATTTGAGTTTATCACTGGTTACGGTTCTACTTGGCGTGAACTCGTTGATATATCAACTCAGGATAGAGGATAACATTTAACTAAGGACGAGAATCGAAATTTGGATAGAAAGATAAAATGTAGACTTTCTCACCGATTTATCTTCTCTAAGTTAATTACTGTTCAGTCAATAAGTCACATGCTGTTGGCCGTCATATGTAAAAATCCTTTTTATCTCTCTTTAAAAAAAAAAAACCCACAGTAACGGTAAACTTACGTATACTATTCCATAGCATATCACTTTCTATAGCAAGGTTTGACAGCATTTTTATTTACAAGAACAAGAAAAATCCGAATAAGCTATTCTCAATTCTTTTTTCCTGCTTGGCTGCCGAGAACAGCTATTTAAAGCAGGTCAGTGTTTTTGACTAATGTGGTTTGGTTTTGATCTGAGAAATTGAAGTCGATTATTCACAATGTTACGTTTTCCTTTCCAGCAGTATTATTTTCTGGATGGATAGTTAAAATATAAATTCCGTAATACCTCTAAACTGTATATTGGGTTATATAACCAGTTATACACTACAAAACTACAGAATATAAATGTCTATTATTACTAATTCGTTTATTACAATCACAATAAAATATATTTATTAATATCATTCAGGTCTGATTTCCTCCAGAATGATGAATTATTATTTTTATGCTATGTTATGCAAAGAACCTCTTCTGGTTGATAAAGTGGCTAGCAATTCACTGAGATAATAATTATTTTGGTTAATTAGATGGAGAATATTCCAATGGAGACATCGTGGACCTCTTTGACTTACAATTGGGTGGATATTACATGCTGAGAGTACGCCATAGGGTTTAATATTCTGTTTGGCATGTGCTGCAGATGCACGTTTTGAAATGGCTCACATTATACAGTATTTGCCCCTTAGTGAAACCAAAATCGTCATTAGATGTAATTTACATTTCAGTAAGTAAATGACAAGTTCATGTTCTCTGCCAAAGTTGACTCATGATAGCAAACGACGGATCTACGGTAACTACGTCACTTCTGAATAAATATTCTACTCTTTCGATCCTTTACTTATTACACCCTGAAACTTATTATTGCCACCTAATGTTAGATTTTAGTTTGCAAAGTGTTTTTATGAGAAGAATTCCAGAAACGGATGCCTCTCTGATAGGTGTTCCTTACAAATGATCACTGTCATCTCTTCTGACGTTTTATTGTAGGTTCGTCCCATGCAGAAGAAAACTTTAAATCAATGAAGAAAATTTTAAAAGAATGCCTTTGATAAGCTCTATGTTTGTACTATTTCTGAAAAATATTTTCCACTCTTATTATGGAGCCAGTTACAAGGCCTTCGAATACGGATTTAGTAAAATATGAACTTTGAAAAGTGCGAAATTTGTATCTGAAATACGATTTAGTGCCTTTAATAGCAGACTTTTAAACTAGTGGAACTTTTTAATCTAAGACAAAAGGCTTTTCCAACCTGTAGTCAATATTTTTATTGCATTAGGGGGGTATTTTTTTGTTTATTAGCCCCCATTAAAGGGGTGATTTATTGTCATTTATGAATTCATTATTAAAATCCCTTGCTCCCTATACCTGTTCCTGCAGGCTTACTACTAATGCTGGTAAGTTAGGTTCAGAACCAAAATGTTAGGACCTAGCTTGGCACCTTAAACTCGGATCAAGGCAATATAATGGCTAACGAACCGTCTCCCTCAACAATGCCCTAACTTTTGCTGTATTGTGTTGGAAATACTACTCCAGGCTACTTTGATGATATAACACTAAGGTACAACGGATCGTACATTGTGGTTCACATAATAATGTTGGGATTATCCATTATAAGGGAAATATCTTAAGATTTAAAACTAAATTAGTGAATCTCACAATATTGGACTGCAGTTTGTAGTAAAACTTTGAAGTGGATATCACTATGAGGGCTTCTTTGTACTCCTATCACATTAAATATATCAAATATATTGCTACATTTCATTTGAAAGTGATTTAGGATATAAATATTAAATGTTATTTACTTTATATATATATATATATATATATATATATATATATCCTTTATTGAGTTATTACAAGAAATTTAAAAAATAAATAAAGAAATCCTTCTGCACAACAATATTACAAAAAGATACATAAAAATAAGATTTCCTATTTAAATAGAAAATGGCTTATAAATGCAATTGGCTATAGTAGGTTGTCATATTGAAACTTAGTGAATATTACAATTATTTTAAAAAGTTATCAATTTAAGTGACCTTAAGAGTTAATAATACTAACAAATTCAGATTTTTAAAAAACATTTTATATCGTTACTTGACGAAATGTAAATGTGATTACAGGTAAAATAGGGATTAAGGTAAGGATGTTTACATGTCTTTAGTCTAGGCTGCTGGGGCAGTTTCTTATGTAAGAGTAATATGTGCTCAGTTCGTTTGTGTACTTGTCTTGGAGTACTTTGCTTGTTATAATTAATTAGGTATTACTTCGATGGGGGGGGGGTTATTTTTGTGTTTACATGATTTGAAAAACTTCGGGGTCAGCTTACGGATATATGTCTTTATCATGAGTAAGTTTGAAATTTGATAGTTGGTAGTAGCTTGTATGATAGTTATTTGACTTAAATAGTAGATTTTGTTTGGCAAACAAACAATGTCCTATGCAACTCTGATGTATGCCCAATAAGTATGGAAATTCGCTATTATATTTTTTCTATGCTCTAAACCCCCTTTTTATAGTCGATTTCTATCGATAGTCAAGATGGAATCATAAATAAAGGGTCAAAACAAATAATTCCGATGAAATCTGAAAATAGAAATTTCTCGGGATTACAATACCTTTTTATTTTTTGACGTAATAGAACGCAAAAGGCTCTGAGTAACCATGAGCATTGATGCGTGAGTCTTAAAGCTTTTGGTGAAGCAAGAATTGGGAGATCACTTACCCCACGGGGAATGGGTATTTATTTTCTGACAAACTTTCTAAATAATATCTTTAAATTCATCAGTTACAATAAGCCGTTGTCACATAAGGTAAATGCCAATTAATAATATTAGGTTAACAGCTTTCAATTGAAGAAATAGACCTGCAAAATATGATTTTTTCTTTTCGTCAGGTGGTTATTCATCAGAGGCTGAACATTTAGAGTATCTGAATACGTTTTATAATCGCAATTATTTAAATTGCTTTTCGAATAAAAGGAATTTTTTTTAATTACAGGAATACCGTAAATTGTGTACAAATCAATTTTAAAAAGTCATTAGAAAAGCTGAAAGTATATTATATATAATTTGAATAAATGTCTGCTCATATTCGTTGAAAGTAATTTCCGCATATGAAATGTCGTCCCGTTCAAAGCTGAGTAATTTAGTGTTATTGTGCTAATGACAGGGTTCGGGACTGATTGAAGGCTCAAACGAATTGGAAGTTTGATTTTAATTATACTCATAATAATGGTCTTTATTTCACACTCATAAATCAGCAAATAAACTGAACTTTTTAAATTAATACACATAAAATTATTATTTATTTCTAATAAAAAGTATGGATAATTTGCGTAATTAAACGAGATGGTGGGTCATCTTGCTCGGTGTGCAATTTATATTTGATATAATGATAAAATGAAAACAATGTGTTCATGGACTCTTGGGTGGAGAACTTTGAAAAATCAAAAGTTTTTTTTATAACCTCCACATTATAATTCATTTTTAACATGGCAAATTTATATGATATTGAACTACAATAAAATGAATTCATGAAAAGATATTGTCTTCATGTAGAACTGATTCCAATACTTGCAAACAAAGTGATTATAATCTGATTAATAAATGATTATAATCAGACTGCTCTTGATGGTTCAGTGTTGTGGTTCCGTTTGTTAGCTAATTTTAACGATTTTATCTATTTTCTTCATTTTTTGGTTCAGTATATTGCATTTTTATTATTTTTCACAAGAGGAGCTCATTTTAATAGTTTTAACAGTATATTTTGGTCATTTTGTAAGCTTTTTAGATTCCAAAGGTATTTTATATTAAATTGAAATATAGTGTTTTATAAATTTTAATTTTCTTGAGTATTTGGGCACTTCATGTTATTATTATTTGTTACGTGCGCCACATTTAAGAAAATGAAATAAAATATTCAATATTATTATATATATAATATGTTATTTATGTAATTATTAATAGTGTATATATATACATAAATAAATAATACTCCATCCCAGGTTAGCTATCTATGTTAAGAGGCTGGTCGTAATATACCTGGCAGACCTAGAGGCTAGGTTTGATTCCTAACTGGTCAATAAAAATTTATTTAGTGATGCACTCATTAACGCAAAACGGTAACCTACAGATAACCAGACCCATAGTAACATGAAGTGGACGTTAAGAAATTATAAACATAGTTTGTTCATTCTAGCAGTCATATTCCATGGATTACCGAACAAGTTCCCAAATAATTAATCATATCTGCTGCTAGACATTATCTTTTTATGAATACAAAATGAGGCGACCATTTTACATAATTAAGGGTATTGAATATTTTGCATGCTATTGTTTTTAGGTCTTATTCTTGCATAATTCCGATTATTCTTGTTATTACTAGAAAAAGAATTATTAACTAAGGGCTGGGCTTGAAGGATTAATTGATAACGGGATATTGACTAAAAAGGAAAGTCTTTCTGATCATTATTCAGCCCTTTGTGCCTTTAACCATACCGTATTGTCGTTTTCTGAGCATTAAAACGTGAGTTCAGCTCCAAGGAAATCTCTGATAAAAAATAAATATACTCGTTTTTGTATGCGTGAGTTTGTATGCCTGTTGTATCTAGAAGCCAGCTGACTTTTCCTGTGAAGAGGAAAACCTGACTTCCAAGAGAATGAAGAGGTTCACAAGAACTGAGTTACCAATCCCTCTATAGCTCGTGGATAAGCTGACTAATGATGGAGGCTGCTGCAACTTTGAGGATGATTACCTCCAGTCATTAATGAGATTTTCCTCAAAGATATATACCAACCACACTCTCTATAATATTATGGAGCTTTTTTTTTTATTTATCCGATTCCGTGATAAGGACGTTTTAACCGATTCCCCTCAAGGAAAATCAGTTATTGAGGTTGTACTCCTACAACCTACATATATGAATATATGTTAGAATACTGCTGAACAAAAGTTAGACCTTAGTAGGAATTGATTTTTTTTTCTCCTACACATTAACCTTAACCGTGTCTGTGTGTGTACATATATTTGTCATATACACATAAAGAAATAAACCTGCAGCTAATGGTGTATAATCAAAGCTTTCTTATTAATATTATGATACGGAAAGTTGCCATTACTCATTATAGTTCATTACAAGCTGAAAGGATTTATAACCTTAGTTCTGTATTGTGAAATGAGTTTCAATTTGAAGTCACATACATTATTCATTTTAATGCACTTTTCTTTCAAATTAATGTTAACCCTTCGCCACTTTGTGTATCTTTGCAGTTTCCTATTATCCATTCCATCTTCCCATGTAGCCTAATGTAAATGTTCATCTCATCCCACACAGGATATTCCTACACTTAAATAGGTATTCTTACTCTTAAATAGTTATTTTTCCTGCCCTATTCTATGGTTAACTAATTATGTGGTTTCAACTATTAAATTTATTTATTAGGAACTGAATAGTTGAAATAATTATTAATAGGTATTTGCCTCATTAAAAAAAAAATATTCTCTTTTTATTTTTTTTGTAGATATCGGTCGAAGATGGAATACAATAAATGCAGTATTCCCAACGTTTCTAAATACTTCATTTCTTCCATAATATCAAGACTTTTATTAAAGCACAAAGTTGCTATTGATGAAAAAGAACTAGTTGACCTCCTTGCATATTTTGCTGTAAAGTTGTGTTTTTTTGCAGCGAAATCTGACAATTTCGTATTATTTGAATTAATGATTTTCCGTTTTGATTATTTGAAAATTTTACTTTTAGAATGATTTTGCGTTATAGTTTAGGTTTGTCTAATTTACTTACTTGTACCAGCTTTATTTGTAATTGATAGGCGTTACCGGAAAAGGCCTATTCCTGAATATGATTTAAGGAAACAATTTTATGATCAGAATCTTTATAATGTATATAACCCTATTTCCCCCCGTTTTTCTTGTTACAAAGGACCTTTCATGTATGTAGCGCAGGATGTATAATTTTTTTTTTACATTCCAATGGAGGAAATGGGAAACAGGTCTTAATGACAGAAAGTCTTCCCACCAATTTCTTTATTAAAACACAAGGCCATAACGTGCCATTATCAGGTACTCGGCTGTATAATAGATGCTATAGCTATGACTTTGGGGTCACTACTCAACTTACTTGGGAGGTTTTAATAAAGAAATTAGTGGGAAGACTTCCTGTGTGCACTCCCACATCCAGCAAAATTCGAATTATAATGGAGAAAATAGTTTAAAAAAAATTATTAATTGTACAAATTGTCGGACCAGGTTTCCGTATGGGGTGGCAGTTTTTTCTTTCCAGGCAATGTCTCATAGCCAAATTATTTTGCAGGAATCTATTAGAGGGCTTGAAAAGAAAATTTTCAATTGTGACTCGAAAATTATATGTTTGTACAATTATAATATTACTTTGATAGGACCTGGCTTAGGAAATTAAAATCATCGAATTTGGTATTGTGCAGATATTGTCTGATAGACAAATAAAATGCGTTATTTAGGAAGGACCAAGCTTGAAAACGGTTGTGTCTTAAGGTTTAACTTTTAAAACTACTTTCCTAGTGTTTTTTTTTTTTTTTTTTTTTTTTTAAAAGAAATACAAATGTTTAATATATCCGATTAGCAAGTGCAAACTAAAGTTAAATAGTAATATCCAATGGCTGGGTTGGTTATTCGGCATGAGAATACATTTAGAATTTAACTAAGAGGCTCAATTGTGCGTAGGGGAGATTGAGCCATATGTGGTTTCTTAAAGGTCTATTAATCTTCACGCAGTGTGATTGGGGTTTCCTCCCAGCATCTTGGTCCAAGAACAACCCCTTACTGTCGTCGGAGACATCTCTTCAATTGAACCTTACACGGGCAGTGTGTTCGGTCGGGAGGGAGGCACAAAACCGTTGGGGTTCGTGGCTTTGCTTGACATATACACTAAGGCCCAACAGTCCTTCGATACCCACAGACCTGTGTGAAATCTTTGGAATCGCCGGCGCTATTAACAAATGTTCCCTTCTACACAGATGTGAATTATAGGCCAAGAAATGTCAACACAATACTATTTCAATTGTGATAGCAAGGTTGGAATCGAGGGATTCATGATACCAATACAGTTCTCGTCGACTTCCACGGCTCATTTCATGATTATCAAGATGATCACGTGGCCACTCAGAGGCATGAGCGACTACACATCGCCGATCACTGATGACAAGGCTAGGCCCTCGAAGAGCCCCTTAGCTCTCGAATAAAGAGTTAACACCCAGTGGAGGTGCTGAGATTTTTATATCCCATTGATAAACCATGAGGTATAGGTACTGTTATTTTCACCAATGCTTCGTTAATCTCTACTGGCATCCTCAAAGTCTCTGAACTGAGAATGAATTTCAGTCTACACGTCCGATATGTGCCTATTTCCGTCCTAGGACTTAGTTACCGTACACATGAATACGAGTCGCATGCGGCATTCAGACCAGTATATCATAGTAGTTACCCATGATCGTCTCAAGGGTTAACTACCGATCTTTTAAGGGGGGTTGCTGAGTATATCGCCATTGCACCAATATTTCCATTAAAAATAAGTAACGTTCATAAAATGACAAATTGTTAAAGTTCCACATAAAACTAAACACCTAGTTAGTTTTGAAGTTTTATCGTCAATGATAAGGGATGAAGAATCTCGTTGATCAAATTATTTTTCTATACAAATGAGTTATTTTTCCTGAGCAGGAGTAACTTTCAGAAAAACAGTCGCTATCCAATGTCATTTAGATACGCTTCTTTCTATTTCCTTGAAGTTCTGGCAAATTGTGTATTGAAATTTTTATGAACATATGAATTTCAGTAAAAACTTGTAATGACATGTTCTTTGAACTTTTGTCTTGTAAGAAAATTTACGAACTTCAAAGCCTAACCGTAACATTAAAAATAGCAGGAAGACAGTTATTCATTGAATTTTTTGTACAATGAACATCACACAGTTGTAGGAACTCCACCGATATTTTCAAACATATCTATCTGGATATTGCTTTAATACGAGTCCTCGTGAATTTCCTTCTCATAATGTCGGGGGAATTTACGTTTTTGAACTTTAAATTGGCGAAACTCCAAAAACTCTTTTGTTTGACACAGAGGTAAAAAGCAGCATTGCAAACCTGAACTTTTTCAGGCGTATTTGAAAGAGAAATATTTAAACTTATGTTTAATTCTTTCAGTTTCAATCATATTTTCATCCAGATTTTGCTCTCATAGATTGTAGATTTTCAAAAATTCAATCAAACATCAGAAAAGATTGGAGTTCATTTTTAGATTAAATACCATTTAAGTTTTTAATTGAATGAAATTCTACCGTTGTCCCTACGATATCTTGATATGTTTACTCTGTCTTTCATACTTCTGCGGTACGCGTTTTCATTCTTTTATATTCACATCACTGTTATTTGAATAACTCTCACCACAATCACTCGTGATAATAAAAACCTCCTATATACTTCATCAACGAATATTGATCAACATTCATTTACTGACAACCAATTTAATTATAAAGAAGCTTCCTGAGCACCAAATAAATGACTTTTTAATTATAAGTTTATGGATGCGCCTCTCCTTTGCTAGTAGTCTTGTGAGGGGCGATTGACTTAAAACGTTGTACTGAAAAAACATACTGATGGATGGCCTCAAGTAATGAGCCCAAACTTTTACACTTCCTTCTCGTCGTCGCAATCTTCAAAGTGAAAAATATTTCATTTTGTTCATATCGTGAGTTTCACAATAGATGACTCCTGGAACTTTGTTCATAAAACTTACATACCATACATAAATGAGGGCATTAATTTAAATCAGTACTCTAGGAATAGTGTTTTCAATAATAAACCTTATTAGAATGGAAAGAAAAAATAATATAAAAGTCTCTGGTGTTATCTCGTATAAGTTCATTCCTGAATAACGTACACAAGGAAAGCTCACTTAATTAATTGATTGGGCAATCACGTCTCATGTTCAATTCTATTTGTTTCGCCCGTTTATATCAAATATGATATTTACGTTAGATTTGACATTATATGATTGCGATTTCATAAGATGACGATGACGAGAAGTAAGCTAGACTTGACGTTATACTTGTTGCGAATATTATATTAGTAGAGATATGAATTTAGACAGCCATATTTCGAAGGTAGAAGTCAGACTGGTCGGAAAAAAATATTACAATAAACTGCGACAAATTAAAGAAATTACTGAGCATTGGAATGCTGTAAGTCGAAAAATTCGAAAAGGTTGTTCTGGCCCGTGTCCGAGTTGGACACACAAAATTAACACATAGTTATTTATTGAAAGGCTTATTCCCACCAACCTGAGATTGTTGTAATGTCTAGCTTACTGTCTCACATCTTCTCCTAAATTGTAAAAAATACAGTCTTCCAAGAAGAGCTTTGAACCTCAAACCGAACTTAAGAGGACTTCTTGGAGAGGATGAAGAAGACATAAAAAGGCTTTTTGCATTTTTACTGAAACTTGTTTGTTCCAAGAAATATTGATCCATCTGCCACTAATGACAATAGTAAATGCGGTATTGTGTAATAAAATAAATTTATGCTAAGAATAGTGACTAAAGATAACGTTTCTATTGAATAGGTTGTGCCTTAACAATTATAAGAAGAAAATAAGATTACAATTAGGAATTAATTAACTGTTACTTTCTTATCAGTCTCACATCACACGTGAGTTATCTTAATAAAGTTCACCGTGAAAAATGATAAGCTGCAGCCAAAAATTTACTGTAGAAAGACAATATCTACGATTATCTAGAATGTTGACGGATGCCCTGAAATGATGGGACGATTAACTCACTTGAAACACATAAATATCAATCGCTCAATAATTCAAATCACTGTTGTAATATCAAAGACCCACACTGGCCAGTGCTGCAAATTTATAAAAAATATTGCAATTACAAATGCAATAAAACAATGGCTATTACAAATGGATCATACTCAAAAAATTGTTGAAATTGAAGGGTGGGTGGGGGGGGGGGGCTCCATTTCGAGAGGAAATCGTCATCGCCAGACTGTCCTAAGGCACTAGAAGGGGATTGGAAGTTCTGGGTCTAGACTGTATTTATCCTGTAAGTTGGTAGGACAGGGAATAACAGCGTGGGCCGAGCCCTAAAGGCCGGTATTGGGGGAAAGATCTCCAGGGATCGTCCTCTGTAAGGGCTAGCTATTTATGGAAAAACAACTTTTCTTCCTTTTAATAGTTTATAACAAATTATTTATTCATTCATTTGCTCTCCTAGAACGAAGAGATATCTAAAGGTAATTCTGTTTCTTTTTTTAAAGTTTCCATTGATATGAAAAATGATATTTTTATTCCTTTCCTGTTTACTTTTCTTCAGCTCGTTCTAGTACACCGTGATGGGACCTTTAAGAGATATTTTTTCCTTACTTCATAAAAACGGAATCCAACATTATTATTGTTCCTCTGCCCAAATCGATACCGGAGGGTATATTCAGTATGCCGTACAGGCGTCCGCAATTTTTATTTTATAGTTGACAACTCGATTTGCATGCATTTGGATATGAATGACATATGCTTAACATAAACATCATATTACTAGGAGAGGGAGTTTACTGAACACTATAAACAGAAAAATATAAATGACGCTATTTATATGCGAGTTGGAGAAAAATGTATAAAACAACAAGTACAGCCTATTCGGCCACCCGAACATCATTTTTTTGTAATTTCCAAAGCTGGAACGTTAGAAATTTGAAGAAATCTTTCAGAAATCACTCCAAGGGAACAATTTATAGATAGCCGATTTTCTTCTAGGAAAACTTGTTTAAATTTTAGGTAACTAGGCAGTGGTAATGCTCAAAGTTTTGACTTGTGAAAGTTGAAATGCATATATAAACATTTATTCAAATTATATAGCTGTGATACGTTTGAAAGTGTTTCTATGCACCGGGAGAATATTGTAATTACTAATGTGGGAGCTGTAATAAGAAATATCCAGTTAGTTTATTTTGTCATTGCTGTGACGTCAATGTTAACTCGTGTTATGTTCTACCTCATTATACATTTTCCAATAACAATCCTGCTGCTATGACATTTATGCTTCAATTATTTCAGAACAAGACTTCTCCTTGTATACGATGCAATTTGTCCTCTTCGATTCGGCAACACAATATATTCTTGCCTTATTATATCAGCAACAATACCGTTATCTATTGTAGTAAACATTTTCTCGCTTTTGGTCTGATTTACGCTAGATTGGTTGTACTTGTTCTTTTAAAGTTCAAAATTCTGAAGATACATATTTTCCAAAGTGAACTTTCTTCATGACTTATACTTAAAACTTATACTTAAGGGTTCTTTTTCAAGAACATAATTATAATGTTAAATTGTATTAAATCATATCGTCATTACAGAATAAAACCATTTTCCAAATCTGGTATTTGTAGTTTCTAGTAACTTTTGTTTCATAGAGTCTGTTGAAGCATCTCTAAACAACTAGTACACCAAAAGACATAAGGGTTTTAAACAAATCAACTTCAATTTTAAGTTAAGATCTATTTTCATACATATGCGTTTCCCACCAGTATTTAAGAGAAATCTTGTTTTTGATATCATGAAAATCAAATAAGGAATTTCGAGTTATATGTGAAGAGCAAACGTTATACGTAAATTAGCTACAGCATTTGTGGAAATAACTAATTAACTTAACTTTCTTAAAAATATACCAAGTCCGTCGCCGTGGTATCGCTCAACAGGTCTTGATTCGCCAAGAAAAGTCCATGCCTCTAATACCAAAAATAGTTCCGGTAAATAGCAGACCACGTCAAATGGCCATCAAAACTAACTCTCAAATTCGTGCTTTTCCGTTAGTAAAGACCCGATATAAACAATCCATATAAGGTGATCTTACTCAATATTTTGCTTGAGTGGAAATTAGTTGACCGCTCCAATAACATATACTGAAATAATAAAAATTATAATCCAAAAAATATTCTATGAATGGTTTAATAAATAACTCGCGTTTATTTCTCATTATTTCTTTTATTGTTTTCCTCATCAAGGTGGTTAAATCTTGGCTTTGTTCGTTTTCTAACTCTTCACACGCCTTTATCATTGTTAGAACGAATCCTGCAGTAAGAATTACTACTTCATTTAGTAAAATATAATCTAATTTATCTTCATGAATACATTCTTATTTGGATGTCACTCTTCTCTATGAAATAACTAACGGATGCAAATTTAATTATATGTGTCACACCGGGAGTCATATTGATCTGGGATATTCAAGGACTCCCCACTTAAGAGTTGAGGTTCAAGTTAGCCAAGGAAGTTAAGGCGTTAATCTTAATACACTTGGTGAACCTAGAGACGTGGGTCCGATTCCCACATTGATAATATGAATTTTTTTAGCAACAGACTTACTTAATAAAATCCTTAGTCCGGTCCTGGTTAGAAAAGAGTAGTAACCTGGCCTTAATTTGAGTTGACCTTAATAAATAACCAAATATACCTAATCCATAGATCAATGTTTAAAGAAAACAGCCCATAAAGGTAAAAATACTAAAATAGAAGAGAGTTTCTTATTATTAATGCATTTAGGATGTCCCCAAACACATGAAAAATAAAACCAATGGCATCCTCAACATATTTTATTCGTCGATAAAGATGTTTTGAGACTTTCATCACCGGAACCCTTGATTAATGTCTTCCCTAGCCTCAGTTTCAAAAGATCTTGACCTGTGAATGAAATATCTGTTGGAGAACGTGGGCGTTATTATGAATATTATTATTATTTCGTTTCTCATTTATTTAGCTTTCTACATTCCTTTCCCAAAAACTTCAACAACGTAGTAAAAAAGTTAAGGGGCCTATTAATGACATCAAATATACTTTATCCCATGAGGAAACCACAGCTGGTTATCATGTATCGTCGCCCTCCATTTCATACTGTATTCTCAAGTAAAAAATGTCCCAATAGGGTCAATAGTTTTATTTTAATCGTCTTCAGCTCGTGACGTTTCAGTAGTTAAAGATACAAAGTAGACGTTGAAACCTCAGCCAATGAAAACGCCGATAACTCAAAAGAATACTATTGGACAAAAAACGTAGTCTTATGCAGAATCGATATCAGCTTTTTATTTTATACTTGAAAGGCTCTTCCAGATATATGGATAAAATTGGTTTTTGTATATTCTCTTCAGAATGAGAGAAAATATTTATTCAAAGTAAGATGCGGGAGCAACGACAAGAACAGTGAAATTACGTTTGGAAGCAAAGAGTTATTAAAACACATGCCATTTTCTCAGAGAAATCTTTGTGTATCAAAACATTTGGGCTCTCAAAGTCCATACCCTAAAATTTGCCTAGAACAGACCAAGTGATTTTCCTGAATTTAATAATTCAGTAAGTAATAAATATGAGATCTGTTATGCTAAACGGTTAAATTATACCTATGCCTAATTTTGTTTTTGTAGATTTGATTTCATGTTCAACATAATATTTTTTTTATTTTTAGTTGTAATTTTATTTCTACTTAAATTTTAGCAATTATAGCTTAATGTTTAAATAAATATTCATGACGAGCTGTTCAAAGAACGGCTATTCAACGTTATTAAGCAACCGGACATCCGAATTAAACAGATAAGATGTGATTAATTTCCTATTTCTTAAAAAAAAAAAAACAACAACTAATAAATACATAAAAAAATGTTTTCCTATGATTACAAAACAATGAAAATAATTCATGACCGGCTAAGGTCATTAGGCGAAGGTGTCCAATCAACACTTGATTCATTCCATGTTTCGTTTTTCAATGCAGTATTCGACGCAAATTAGTGATTTCATTTCCCATCAAGAGACAATGAATTAAGCTTGCATTTTTATTCAATGTTTGCTCACCATTAAATACCTCTTTACTATGAACGGTCCCATAAAAAAGAAATTATTTATATATCATCAATATTTAAGGTCAGTTATAATGTGCTATAACTATGAAAGATGGGAAAAATAATTTTTATTTTAGTCTTCCCTAGTCACGAAGTAAATTTAAAATGTAAAAACTAAATAATCATCAATGGCGATTTAATGAAATTAATTTGTACCTTATATCTATAATTTCAGGAAGTAAATTCAAACTTAAACGATGTCATTCATTGTTATATCTCCAAAAATCGTTTAGCTCTGTTTCGTTGAGTAAAACTCTCTATTCATCAGAATCTGTATAAAATTAATTATATATTTCTTAAATCGTAAGTACTCCTATTTGCAGCATTGAATTTAACTTATGTTCTTTGTGATCCCCCCCCCCATTGTCCTGACTGTAGAAACCGACATGAAAAAACTCATGACATGATAGATTAAAAGCCAATGTAAATTCATCGTACGATACTGTGTGGCAAGAGTGAATTCTTTGTACGTATGTACGTTGAATATAAACCTTCTTACTTCAAAAACTGTCTGTGTAGTGCCGCCTTGAACTGAACTTTAATTTTCTAGAAGAAAAACAAACGGACTTTTTTCTCTTCGTTTTTTATGTATTAACTCATTGTTTATACCTGCTCTATCAGTAATATTTGAAGATATGCCAAAGAATACGATGGATTCACCAACTTACTATTAATCCTTGTACGAATAAAGGAAGTATTGCAGCAACGAAAATTTTCGGCTTCAAGATTTGAATGGAATTATCTTTTTTAACTCTCCCTGAACCCATCCTCACTAGTTTTGTCGTAACGTCTTAGAATGTTGAAATTTCAAATTTTTGATTGTAATGTATAGTGGTGCACTTCTCAATTTAATCAAAATCGACTGACGGGGGGGGGAGTACAAAGAGGGCGAAAATGAAAAAAAAAAAATTTTCTTCGTACCCATTAGAGATGGTTTTGAATTTTTACAAACTTAAAGCTTTAGTTTTAAATGAATCAGTTAAATATTGACTGTGGTCTGTATGTTGTATTGATCAAATAACAATTAAAGTTTGTAGAAGACAGTGTTTTTAGTTAACGCTACATTACACATGAAAACACCCATCAACACATGCAGTAGATTTACAGCTATGAAAACAATCCGTACTATTTAAACTTAATTACTATCTATTTAAATAAGTAAATTAAACTACTACTATCAACTCTTTACGTTTCATGATATATTTGCTTATTGTTAATGTGTAATGGAATCGGGAGCGGGGGTTTATTGAAGACAAAACCTAAGAATTAGAATGACGTCATGAATTTTAGATTTAGTGAAAATCTTATGATAAAATACAATATTCTATATCTATATTATATTATATGTGTATTTATATAAATATTATATTAAATTCTATAGCAAAATAATGCGTTCCCAACAAAGTTGTCTACATTGCATTTTTCGGTTCTATTCATAATAACGGAGATATTTTGAGTTTTAAACCGATTCAGGCATTACGGGTTTTTGGTTTTAGATTAAACGTTTAATAAATATCTAATTTGGTAACGGACAAATTGTAAATATTTTAATTTTTGTCTTCCTGTTTTTAATTTAACCTTTTTTTTAAAAAAAAAAAACGTTTTGTTGCAAATATACAAATATGAAATTCTCCTAAAAATTATAATTACACATTATGTACATATATAGTACACATAGAAAGTAAAATAACTTCCTATAGCCCATATAATTTAGGAAGCATGTATTAAAAAAAAGAATCTGCAAAATACAAGAAAATAAAATTTCAAACATCCATCAGAATAAAAATTGAAGTTTTCTTCTATTTGTTTTTAATTTGGTTGTCACAGAGTTTTGAAATAATTTCAAATTAATGCTACCAATCGAGAAATAGAAAAGGGCTCTCGTTTTATTTTCGGACATGAGACTTTTGAGGTGGCAGCCTTGCTTGAGAATGACTCGGCTAAGGCAATATAATTATACCTCTTTGCCTTAAAAAAGTCCCAGCTCTCTGCTTTATTCTCTTTGGATGAAAGGTACAATAGATCGTGGGGGGGGGGCGGAAATCCACTAGCTTTCGTCTAATTTAGCGAACACCATTTCAAGCATAATTAGGGGCTGCCCCTGCTACTCATTTATAACCAAATTTTCCACAAGATCTTAAGTAATCTTTTCACACCTTACACCTTAGTTTGAGTGATTAATCACACCTGAAATTAATGCTAGAATTAAAATATTGTAAGATCTTATAAACATATGATTAGGAGTGGAAGGTTTAGCTGACTAGTATCCACGATTAGAAGTAAAAAAAGCATAATGAAATATACATAGGTAAACACGAGGCATGTGTACACAATTAAATTTGAACGGACCTCATTTTTGGCATCTACTGGGTAGGATTGACCTTTTGAAAATCTTTTTCGAAAAGCGCATTAAAAGTATAACTTCAATAGCTGATTTCCTTTAAGAGAAATCTACTGAAGGACACGCAACACTGTTTCGATTATTACATAATAATCAATTTCAACATAATCGGTAGACAATTTCTTTAATACATTTTTTACCGATCGTATATCATCCCAAAATAAGACCCCAATTTATTTCAAATTAAGTTCGCCGTTTTTTTTTTAGATTGAATTGTTGTAACGATTCTGCCGGAACTATTTTATAGACACAATTTGGCACCTCAGTTTATAGTCTCAACATCAATGACTAGGTTACTTATGTACTTGGTGAGCCGAGAGTCGTGGTTTCGATTCACGCTTAGCCAATATTAATTTATTTAGTGGCAAACGATCTAAATAAAATGTCTAATCCTTCCTGGCTTGAAACGCCTACATAGCTATAGATTCAAATTAGCCTTAGATATTATAAAATAGATATTATTAAATTATCTTATTTTTTTTTTTATAAAAAAATGTTCTCTTAAGCTTCCTCGGTATATGCTAAGATTGAGTTATTCTGGTTTTGTACTAGTCTTTACCGTTTCGCTGATTCTATTCCCATTCAGTGTTTTTTGAACTTGTCCGTTTCCAGGGCTAGATCGACTGCATCATTCCAGTCTGTAATTGATAGTGCATCTTTTGTTCCTCTACGATTAATCAGACATTTTTTTAGATGCATGGGGAAGCTTGGGAAACGTTGGTAAAAATACCATGTTCGGGAAAATACCAGAAAACGACGTTAATAGTTAATTTATTTCCTTACTCCAACGATTCAAACAAAACTAAGCCCATGAATTGGAAGTATAACTAATAGTCCGAATAGTTTTTTAGAACTGAAATATAGTATACATGTTTTAAAGATTTAATTCGAAATACATTTTAAGATTTTTCAAAGCTTTTATGAAAAGTTAATCTGAGACGTTGAGGTAATCTTGAGTTTTGGGGTTAAGATTGAGCGACTCTGAGGTGCTGATTCAGTTTCTAAGGAAAATCATAGTAGAAGCCATTTGTTTATACACATAATTCGAGCATTACAAAAATCTGTCTAGCTGGAAGGGATAATGCGAGACCCTGCTTCATATATATCACAGATCCCGGCTTTAAGTAAACTCCAATCATGAATCTTCTATTTATCTCTCATGTCTCATTTGAATAAGCAAGCATTAATATGTTTGGGTTGAGTTTGGATTGGTAAATACCAAATGAACCCTTAAACAGTCCTCATTTACGATTCCATTATAAATCTGTCGCATTAGAAGATAGAGATCAGATGTGTGTATTTATGTGGCGACTATCCCGGGGCAACTAAGAGTTCAAAGCAGAAATTGATTCTGTCTAATATTCCAATACTTAGAGTTGGTATTTTATGGAGGCAGGACACTTTTTACTCACATTGAGCAACCTCAAATGAAAGGGGTTATTGTGCACGAGACAATTAATTTTCATTGGTCTGGAGTTTAGCTCTCCGCACTTTTCACGATGCTTTTATTGTTGATTACTTAGTAGGGAACCACAACATGTCCTTTCCAACTCCATCTCCTGTACGAAGAAAAAAATTCCTTTTGATAAAAGCAGCTGTAAAACATAAACTTTTAGCATATAACAATGATAAAGAATGAAATCTTTCAACGACGCTTATTATATATTCGCACAGAGTAATGACATTTATTATTATAAATAGACGAAAAATCACCGAAAATGATTTTGCTGCTTAATGTTAACCCATCTTCCTAATCGGTTATTATTCATACTAACGTACAATAAAGTAACATGATCCATATATTATCATCATTCCCGCCTGGGCAATAGGAATATAGTTAGTGACGAACTCATTAAATAAAATCTTTACTCCCACCCTGTCTAGAAAAGGGTGGTAACCTGTAGATAACCCACCTCCATTAGCCTTAGTAGCGAAAAGTGAACGTTAACAAATAATAATAATTTTTATTCCATTAAATTAATTCCAATATCAAGGAATTAGTTGATTATTGAAAGTCTTTTTAAATTGGAAAATATTTTTTTTTTAAAAAAAATACAATTTTATTAACTGTCTAAACTTAGCCCTCGTACTTTAATGAACTTCTACATTTCAAAAGTTCTATCTGAAGAAGCACAGTTTTCAGAAGTAACATCCAATACTTTTTGAATTATTCAGCACAGTTATTATTCGTTTAAATATTTCTGCTCAATGATTGTATCTCTGATCAGAGGGATATGATAGTACAGTATTGGTAACGACTTTCAGGTTGACGTAATTGGAATTAGTGTTAATGGCTGAAACTTTTGTCATCGAACACTTTAAATTTTAGCTCAAAAAAAAAGTCGAATTTGAAAGCATTTTTCGTTGCATTCAAAGATACTATTATACATTTATCTTAGCCTCGCTTCAAGCAAACGCAGAGTGTTATTCCCATATTTTGGCCACTTTCCCTCCTATACTGCTATAACAAAGTTAAATTAAATTATTTATTAGCGTCCACTTTTTACAACTAAGGCTAGATGGGACGGGTTAACAACAGGTTACCACCCTTTTCTAGCCAGGGTGGCACTCAGGATTTTATTTAATGAATTCCGTCACTAAATAAATTCCTTTGTCTAGGCAGGAATTGAACTCGCCACTCTAGGTATACCAAAGGCAACGCTTTAAATCACATGGCTAACCTGACCCCTTACAACAAAGTTATAACTTTGTTATAGCTCATTATGTTTAATCTTCAAAATTAAAATTTAGGTCAGTACTGCTAAGGGTGCAGCTAATATTTAATTTATTTTTAGGCAATTCATTATGAATAGGAATGGACTATTTTGATTAAATTAGTGAAGATTTTTGTTGAAAATTTACTTATTTCATGCTTCAAGACGCTATTTTCTTGAAAGAATGTCTCGAGTGATTCAGGAATTACGCCTCCTGATCAAAAAGGAAGCAATTTACACTCATACTGTATTGAATTTTTATCCAAGATATTGCTTTTGAAGAGGATTATACGATTTAATATTAAGCCTTTGTTCATAATGCGCCTCCTTGTGTATAGAGTTTTCCTTAGGTCCTGTCTATTTTCTGTCAACAAAAATGTATTGGTCATAATTTCCGTAAATCATAGGATTGAAAGGGAAAAAGATATGGTTTTATTTATAGATGGATTCATTAAATTAAATGTTGATCTATAACAATAAATTGTTGAATTGTTGATCTATATATATTTTATCACGAGATGCTGGACGGTAGAGGAACCAATTGAGTTGCTCAGCTGTTTTGGTACAGGTAATACTTCTCTAATCTGCAGGCACTGAGCAAGGAGGACTCTGAAAGTACACTCTGCATATATGAAAGCACTTGTAGGGTACAATGCATTTTTATTGTTCCCATACATATTTTTGTAAGTCCTATATTCAGCGAGTTATTCCTAACATTCTTGCTTTCAACCTTCACTGAACCTATATTTGTACTCTTCGGATTTTTATTTAGAAATAGAGAATGTGATGAGATCAGTACTGTGCCATACTATCAGCTGGGAAATCTTAGTTTACGCAGCCCCTGCGTTTCGGAATTTCATTTAATCTCGATGTTCATTTAAAAATTTGAATCTGATTAATCTTTTGCCCCCTTTATTGTATTTTTGGTGTAAACTTCACAAGGAAAGCTTCGGTCATAATTTATAATGGAAACAAACTATTATTTTCTTTTAATTTCGCTTCAACAGAAATTCAATAATAAATATTTTCAATTTTTGATCTTAAGAACATTATATGTAGAATATTGTGTGTTACGTCAACACACGTACTAAAAATGTTTTTTATGTAGTATTAAAAATGGTTTCCTGCTCTAAATGCGTTATACTATATTTTAATAGTAGAGGGACTGGCCTTTTATTGTAACCCTGACGTTGAGCTTCTATCATCATCTAACAGATAATCGTAATATATTTTTTCTGCTTATTGAATTTTAGTTTTTTTTTTCATTGACTCATTTCCGCTAATCGTGTTACAACATCCATAATTCATTCTTTCGTATTACCATACATGCGGGTTATCAATTTACAGTAAAATCTGTCCACTTAATATGCACTTAATAAGTGTTACAGTAAAATTGGACTAATTACTTTTTATTTGTTTCTTAATTTTTCGTTAGAAAGTTAGGCGCACGAGATCCAAGTAATTACATTCCTACAAAGTCATATTAAATTGCCGTTATGAAAAACTTGAAACATCCTGCTTTGAATTTATATCAATTATTTATTCTTGATGACACAATTTTTATTGTTTAAACATAAGAAAAGTGTCTTCTTCAAAAAATTTTAATTTATTTCCCCTTTGATGTTCATATTCTCGATCTAATTTTCAATTTTATTAATTTTCAAAGCTCTTTTTTCATCTTTTTACTTCCATGTACGAAGTAAATGGAGTATTGTAGTCGTAGAAAATATTGGTTTTCAGTTTTCAAGGAAAATGTGCGTTTGGACCAACACTGAAAACCGTCTAGACTAGTTTCAGCGTGACTTTGTTAGTTACCTTTAAGACTACTTCAACCTAATTAGTTATTCGAATATTTGGAAGAAGCATGTTTAATGATTACATGTAAGAACGCCTAAGTACTATCCTCGTATATCTAAAAAAGATGAATACATTAGATTAGATAAGTTGAAATTAATACCTAGGACGGTGGTTGAATCTAGTTTTTTCCCATCTCTATTTCGTTAAAACCGACAAAAAGGGTTGGCTTAAAGGGGGAGGATTTCCAAACTTAAAAAGATTAAAATGTTTTTTAAGTGAACTCCTTTTTTTATTATTAGAAATATCTACAAATTATGTTCTATGGCATTTTTAATCGAATGCATTCAAATGACGATATCATATAAAATAATACTTCATATTTTCAAATGAAATAATTTTTAATGAAGTATGAGAAAACATTAATATATATTTAATTTAAAAGGAATAAAAGAAAGTTATGTGGTGTCAACATAAGACTTTTTAATGTACTTTCTATTCAAAATATACTGTTATATTACCTAGAAAGGGTTGGGCAACTATTCAGTCAATTTATTTATGAAGATAATGCGCATGGATGGCTCCTTGGTTATGGGGACTATCTCAGCTTCTTCAATGACAGAGTTTAATGTAACTTATATAAAACTTATATTTTTCCTTTGGCGATTTTGATGAAATTCGGCTACCTTAAACAGACACTGGGGCATTTATTACAATCATATCCGATTATTGTCCACAATAGGAGTAGGCAGTTTTGACGGGAGCAATTCTGTCTGCGAATTGGCTCTAACTCAGTATATATCTTTCCCCTGTGGGGTAAATTGTAAATTAGGTTTATTTCGGCGATGAAAAAAGAATCCTCCCCTTTTACTCTCTACTTTGGCTTTGTTCAAATAATCCTGGAATTTAGAATGAAACAAACCTAGAGAGAAAGAAAAGGGCTTTCAGTCCGCCAATCAGGTTTCAGTAATGAAATGAGAAACAGGGTTACATCTCTTCAGTTTTGGTATGTACGATTTCGGAAGCCCTTTTCAGTTTTTTTTTTTTTTCAATCTTCCATTTGATCAAGTCCTGTCTGTCCTCCCAAAGCACGAAGAACTTCTGCCAGTTAAAAAATGCTATAGACATAGGAATATTGACTTTCAGCAGAATCCCATTGGTTAAAGAAGTTCATCCCGTTTGGGGGAAGACACCTACTGTGGTTGTAGACATTTTGCAGTTTTTCGAAATATTCTTCATCTGCTATATAGGGGACTACAATGAGACCAGTTAATATTTATCTTAGTGGTCACAATTTCGACTTGATCCGAAAAGCATGATATTTCGTATTTTAGTATACTTTGGTCATGAATGTAAAACCATAAAAACTAAATTAGTTTTCGTCGCGTCAAAACATTTTATAAAATCAATCTTTATTAATAATTCTTCTTTTTAATAATTTCTATAATATAGGTTTTACTGCGTCTGGAGTTTTAAAAGGGGAAATTACATTTTTTTTTCCATTCAGCCTTTAATAAACCACTAATCGAAAAAATATTATATAAACAATTTTATTAAAGAAGATATTCATTGCCTATAATTGCTGTTCCATATATTTTACTGGAAAAAGAAAAAATAGGTGGGATTATTGGCTTGTTTCGCTTTTACTCTTCAGTTTAACCTTACGCCTTCATACTCATGCGATTTCCACATTAAACTATTACATCACACGCCCTTTAAATAAAAACTCACACGCATATACACATACTCTAGTGGGTGTAACCAAACTGACTGATCGTTACCAAAGTCATTATTTAGTAAGACATTTTATTTTCCGTAATTTTATAGTCAGCCATGTTTGATTCCCGCATGGGCATTAAGAATTTATATAGTGAGGGACTTATTAGTCCCACCATATCTAGAAAATGGTCGTATCCTGTAGATAACCCGTCCCAATTAGCAATAGCAGCAAAAAGTGAACATTAATAAATGATAGTAATAATTGTATATTATTCTTTGTTATTATTTTGCTTGTTGTAGTTTTAAATAATTCTAAAAGCAAGTTCCGGCAGTGGATGATTTTGGAGCAGGGCGAATGGATATTTAGGGAATGGTATAAAGTCATGAATATAAATATGTTCATTGCGCACGTGTTTTTCCAGAAATGTCATATTATGAATATAGTTTGCGAAGTAATGACTAACATTCGTTCTTCAAAACTTTAAGTCATGACGTGACGGTCAAAGTGATAAGGTGGACTTTTATAAAAAGTATATTACTTCAAGAGGCGTCATTGAGTGCGTGAAACATCTAGAGGAAAATAAATCAATGGTGATAGTTCACGTGTTTTTTTTTTATTTATTGACTTTCGGCCATTTCTCCTTCAATAATAGTTTATATACTTTTTTAAAGAAAGTATATGAACTAACCAGAATGATAAGTTTCTTGTGTTTTCAGCCTTGAGCACACATTTGACGATTTTGATATATGGGTAATATATCACTAAATATCACTTGAATTTATTATTAAATTGTTTAAATAAGATTCATATTTCGGGAGAAATATCCATTAAATGAGACATCTATTTAATTTAAGGAGCCTACGCGTCATGACCGTCTGTACAATTAAACGGGAATATTTTCTAGATATATATAGACTGGAGCGGTTATTGAGATTATGTTCACGCCCAAGCTTGAATTCGATCATTTTGCGTCATACTTTAAAATCGGTCATAATAATTATTATTATTATTATCGATAACGTTTTACTTTAAAATAATTGATTTTAAAGTATGATGTGAAGTAATCGAGTTCAAGGTTGGACGTGAAAATAATCGATTTATAGTCAGCTGACGACCTGCTTCGGAAATCTCATTTTCAACGCCCACTCCAGTGCGGAAGGGTTGTGTCAACGAAAGTATAAGGGAAAGAGCTGTAAGTAAGCAATATGTAATTAGTTAAATAATCCATTTTAATACACACTTATAAATGTGTTAATGTAGCAAGGAATGATCATTGTTTTGTTTTTTTAAATTAATGATACTATTTGTTGAAAAGGAATGGCCCCTGAAGAGGTGGTTATTTGATTATCACCAATCTCTATACTTAAACTTTTTTTGAAAAACTGAAGCTGAATTTCGTAAATGGCTGAAATCATACCAGAAGGAAGTGGGGTATGTGCTAAAATCTCCATTGCTATGAGATCTAAATCATTTTAATTTAAATTTAATTGTCTACAACTGTTACTTTATAGTGTTATCTCTTACTCGAATATTAATGGCGTTATTTCCATTTTCCACCAGCCTTAAGTAAACCCCCACTTAATTTTTAAGACTCTTATTAGAAATTAAAAGTATGGCTTGTTATAGGAATAAATCTAGTCAGTTGGAGGGTGGAGCTTTTTAGAGAATGTGGAAAATGTTTGCGGGGCATATCAATAAATATAGCATTACTAATTTTGTTTATCTAGTAATTACCTACATATTTTTTAAGCCAAAATAATAGTGTAATAATTATTTGTATTTTTGAGCTAATGCAGAGACTCGGGATTGAAGATGAAATACGTTAAGAATTATCTCTGTGTCATTCATGTTAGTTATCTTCCACTTTTCAGTGCCATTTTAAAAATTATGCATACGTATATAGTTTAATATAAATGTAGAATGTTTATTGTTAAATCGAATTCGAAAACTTAATTATTTATGCAGCGGTTGCGTGACGAACGTGTTATTTATGCAATTAAATAGCATGCGTATTACGGTGTTAGTAATTAAATACATAAAATTAAGACCTACCTTGTACTAAAATTTGGAATATTTCTTTCATAAATCTATAAAAAACTTTAGTCAATGAATCGATATTAAATAGAATTCAGCATTCATTAACCCTTATACTAACAATTTTAAATTTAGGAGTTGTTGTTTTTTAATTGCATGCATTCTTGGTTGCGTTTTTAGATATTATTCCTTATCTATATAAATATGAAAAATGAAAAGATGGATGGGGGGGGGCATATGTGTCACAATGATCTTTTTGTATGGGACATATATGTCCCACTGGTATTCTAGGTAGTATGTTTTTTGTTTTTTTATATATAAGACCCAGTTAGATAAAATTCTATTGCAAGAGGGCACCTGTCTGGGCTGTTATGAACTCGCTTGTTCCATTTTAAGGGGCGCTGTGGAAGTGAATGGATCTAATGGAACATGAGGTAATGGGATACAAGGCAACTGGAGGTACCGTGTGTGTTGTGAAGAATAGGAGAAACCGAAAGAAGATGGAATAGGGATAGTAGGAGAGGAGGTAACAAAGAAAAGAAGAATCCGTTACAAGCCGGTCAGATAAGCCCAAGGGTGCCACTGTGAGCTAAGGGAGGAAAAGCGCTCTTAAACTAATCTAGCCTAAAACTATCAAAATTAAATTAATAATATAGGTCATCGGTAAAAAGCTATTTACCCGCTCACAAGAAAAAATGTCCGGTCATCTAGCTATTCGTATTCAAACTAAACACAGTGACTCCAGTCCTGAACCAAAGGGACGACTTCCAGTGAGTTCAAAATTAACTTTTGTCCCTCTGGAGGCAAAAATATCACTTATGGGACATGTGTGTCCTGTTGGTAGTCTAACGGTTATGGAGGGAAGAAATCGTACTTACTACAAAATATATATTCTGCACACATGTCATTAAAAGCCATGTTTACACGCGTGTGTCTCTGTGTAGGCGTGCTTACCGAACTCGATATTTAAATGTTAAATGTAAAATAAGTCAAGTTTGTTAATGACCGCAATTGGGGTAGGAGGTGTGAGTTTTAAGGCAAGTGCAAAGACATAGAATCCTAAAAATCTCCACTAACATTACGAGGATTGAAAATAAAATATAAAATACTTGTTAACAAGTAGTTTAATTCAAATAAGGATCAATAAGAAGGCCAAGTCCTCTACTGGTTTTTAATATAATGCAGAGTGCACTTTCGGAGTCAATGCTCCATCCTCAGTGCCTGATTAAAGCTGCGTTGCCTGGAACACGACTGCCGGGAGAGACGCCCGCCCGTCGTGGTCCAGGCAACGCAGCTTTAATCAGGCACTGAGGATGGAGCATTGACTCCGAAAGTGCACTCTGCATTATATTAAAAACCAGTAGAGGACTTGGCCTTCTTATTAATCCTTATACATTTGTTCCTCTACCATCCAGCATATTCCAGAGGTTTAATTCAAATATTTGTTGGACATTACTCTCCAACTTGTATATTAAAGAAGTTGTATTTGTATTTCTACGATGCCAGCCTTCCGTAGACCAGTTATCAGACTTGTCCTATTTCAACTTTAAGCTACTATTCGACCAAACAAGGGGTACTTGAAATTGAGATTGCAATGAGATGACGTAGTTTTTGCTAATATGCACACTTTGGACGCCATGTGCCATTCCTCAGTTAGGAAGTCTGCTTATTTTACGTAGATCGAGGATTTTTTCAATTAGAGAGGAAAATCCCCCAGAATATCGTTCTACACTAAATTAGTTTTTAGGAAAACTCGAGTAAAACAATTGTATATATGATGGCTAATGACTTAAAAAAAACTTTCTATTTTATTTTTGAAGACCGAAATCTTTCTAAGTAGGACTGTTGTCTACATAATCAAACCCTACCTGGCTACGCCCCAGCCATAAGCCTATAATAGATTCTGACTTTATTGTATGGTTAACACTTGTAGGAAGATTAATTTACGTCACAGTACATGAATACAGTTTATCCTGACATATTAGAGGTAGGCTGTAGGTTCGAAAAGCACTTGGAGTTAATCAAGCTCCGGAACAAATCGTTTCCATTTCAGCACATTGTTTATCATCCACCTGACATCAAGTTACTGATAACTCAGCGTCTAAATCAGGCCATTCTGCTTCCCCCTTATTTATGTAGAATTTTTCATGCACTCATACATACAATCCTTAAAGAAGGATTACTCCCTCCATGCTGGGTTATAAGTAAAGTATTACTTAACATTAATCTCAAAAAATGCTCAGGAGTTCCCAAGAGAGGTATGTTTAGAGGCCATCAAGTAATACTTTAACATAGGTCATATTGAATATTTTGCACATTTTGTTTTATAGTGCTCATTATTGATAATTTGAAATAGACCTTCTCAAGCAATCACACGAGTTAGTAAAAAAAGAAATAATGCCTTTGTGATGACTTAAGAATTATTCTCGTTCACATTTAAACATTTCCTTTCGCAAGAAAGAATTAATGTACCGCAAAAGTTACTGTTACCATTCGTAAAGCTGAATCCCCCGTGAAAATATTGCCAGTTTGATATATCTCATAAAAAGCAAACGGAGCAAAAGGATGAGAAGGGTTGTCTCTATTTCTGTTGAATGGCTTTTATATTTCTTTCATCGATGGCCCGAAATTAATAATCAACAATCTACTTCCTTCAGTATTCGTCCTTCAATATCCCCCGGTTTCTCAGCCCCTTTCCGATAATTCTTTCGAATCCAAGAAAGCAACTTTATGGTGCATTGTACCTTATCATTAATGCTTTGGTTTTATTTGCATTTAACCTTCACTCTTGTTTAGAACGGACTATACTCTTTGCGCACTATAAAACCTATGTTTTATACACTATTGTAACTATATTAAAATAAACTCAGATCAAATAGATATTTAAAGCCAGTTTCTTATAATCCATAAGTATTCATGGAGTCATATTAAGTAGCTGATTGGTAGAGGAACAGCTTTTTTACATAAAAGTGCCACAGAACTGAGATTCGCAAGTCGTTTTAGAAAATAAAGTATGGTTAACAACGAGAATTCTCCATCTGTATTGCTCTTTCTAAACTCGAAATATGTTCCTAAGGCTATTTTATACTCCACTCATGGAGGACTTTTTTCCTTGTTGAAGAAACACTTTTCTGATGACGGTTTTGGATTTAGAATCAATATCGTATTACAATAAAAGAATAGAATAAACGAAAATTAAGCATATTTACTGTTTTCAACTGTTAAGTTTTTCAAAACATATTGGTAAAATAACAGATTTTTCCTGTAATTTACAAATTACCAAACCGCAAAATCTGTACCAATGAATCGACCAAGTTGCTTCACACTTTTTCAAAATAGTTTAGAATTAATAACGTTTATCTAAATCTCTATTAGCAAACAATTTAATAACAAAAACACTATTGGTAATCACTGATAAATGAGTTTCTATTTACAAAAGTACTGACTTGCTGAACTGGATGAGTTAAGCTGGAAGTGTTCTTTGCATTCTAGCACATCATGCTCACTACAAAGACATGGCTTTCTAACAATTTCTATTTCACGTTTTTTTTGTTTTAATTTTCCAGAACCCATTGAATTACTCACTCAAGAACCAATGAGACTCCAATACTTGCACTTCAGATCCTCTTCCTTTGTTCGCTAAGGTGAAAATTAGGACTCAGATGTTCCTGAAGCCTAAGATGGTAGAAACAACAATGACTCAGAGAATCGGTCTCAGAGGAATTAAACGGAAAGTTTGAGAGTGGGAGAGGATATTAGTTGAAGAACGCCCTCTCGGAGGATAACAGTGTATTACCTCCCTTTGCCTTTGGATCTACATTGTTGTAGATCCGGACAAACTACCTCTCTAAACCTCATTGATAATGCAGGATCCCATGCCTTCATGATAATTAATCCTGTTCGTACTCTATGGTTTCCTCTGCTCTCAGATATCCGGGTCGACAAACAGCTGTTGAGTTCAATGATCCTTACTTATGAAGCATTTGGCTTCATTAAAAAAAGTCCGCCACGCAGGGGCTGCGTAAACTAAGCAATTTCCCTCGTGCTGCTTAACAATAGATAAATCTACATACAGCTGGCACAACACCACCCCGGATATTAAGTGAATAATTACAAACGATAATAAGAAACCTCCAGACAAGAAGCACCTGAAACGTAAACAAATAGGTGTCCAACTTCCCACAGGAAAGATAAACAATTACTGAAATATATCAGATTATAACATTTTAATATTATTGAAAACTATACTGCTATATCTAATACTGCAATTTGTTATGGATCAAAATCAATTTTATCTCAATCAATCAAATTTTAGTAGTCGAAGAACTTAAGAAGTGGGGCTCACCTTACAAATTGTTATTTATCTCGTATAATAAAGGTATCTTGAAAAAAAATTGATGGTATTTAAGCTTCGAATAATGTGGTTTATTACATAACAGGGTATTTTTTATGTAACTTAAGTTGAACTGGAGGTTTACTGAAGGCTGAAAACTGAAAAATGCAAATATCTCGGTTAATATTCAAGATACAGAATAACGGTATATAACAATACTTATAGTACATGTAATTCGCAATATGATTATTTCTATACAATGTTTTCGACGTATACTAACGGAGATATTTTGAATTTTCAAAAATCCCCCCCCCTCCCACTAGTCCGATTTCAGCCATTAACTTGATCTGTCATTTTACATAAAACGTTTAAATAAATGGTAATGATCAAACAATAATTGCGAGCGCTAGAGCGTTAACAGACATATATATATATATATATATATATATATATATATATATATATGATGAAATATGGAAATTTGATGAAATGTTTCGAAAATGCGCCATGAGTACGGACTCAATAGCTGATTTGCCTTAAGGGAAATCTGCTACAATCTTGCTAAACTGAAACCAAACTGTTATTAATTCGAATTATACGCTAATTGTAATTATAGCCAATTTGAGGTTCGCCCATTTTTGCAGCCTTTCCTCTGACAGCCCATTTGCTCTGCTTTAATAAATTAATTATTTATCTGCTTTAATTAATTAATCCTTCCCAGTCCAGCTGGTGAGATTCTCACGGAGCAGCAAATGGTAATCGACCAAGCTAAGTGAGAAAGAGTGTTAACTCATTCGTTCCCATTTTGCTCGCCTGTCTCAGACTGTTTTTCTAGAAATTTGATTTGAAGAGACTTATAGAAAGCAAAGGCGCCACATGCATCGTTTTAAAAATATTGTAAGTTCGTTCATGCAATTTTCTTACTATTATACATACAGACAATTTACATAACTCTTTTGTTAATAATAGAAAAACCTAATTAAGTTTTTTGTTACCTAAGATTCGCTTTTTACAACTATATTAGATAAACTTTTACTAACGGCTTATAAAAAAAACTCAAAAATAACGAGTAATCCCTTAATATGACATTACAGAAATATTGAAAGTAGTATTTTCTAAGTACGCAGCTCTATTTCGAAGAGGTCATTTACATTAATTGATTTTGCTCCACAATTATGAATACTCAAGTATGGTCATTTCGTATACACATCGAGTTCGGAAATGCAAGAGAGATTGCCCTTTACAGAAATATTAGTACATATGTAGTGCGTAGATACGGATAGAAAATGTAGTGCAATCTAGTGCTGGAAACTATACATTCATTTGTAAATCTATTGTTATGCTAAATAGCAGCATGGGTTGAATGGGATCGCTGAAGGACGAAACAACGAGTGATTCGCAGGCTGCGAGTAAAAGAATCAAATGAGTATTTTCAATGCATCGGATACAACCCGCAATAAGTGTATTAGAATCGTAACCCAACATGAAATTCATGCATTCTACGAAGTTGAAAACAAGTTTCGTAGGACTCTTATATTTATATTTTGTTGCTCTTGTCGATACTATTAGTTTACATTTTCCGACGACCAAAAGATATTTTGCCAGGCAAAAATACTAACAACTATTCGGGTAATATCATAGACATCTCCGGCAAACTGAAAACTGTCTTCAGAAGCAATCCTCTCAATTCATATAGCTACCCTAAAAAAGTGCATCGATTCAAAAAGAATTATGATTCACCATCTTATGTGATACTTTGGCAGAAAAAATGAAACACTGAAATGAATGTGCGTCGATGCAAAAAGAATCGCATGTTTCGTGCCGATTCTTTTTCATTTTCGGGCGGAAAGGAACCGTATGATTCATCGTATTGATCTTCTGTTAGAAATCGCACAACACTAGTATAACCAGGAAACCGGAAAATATCCTCCATACGTATTATTAGTGCTTGTGGAGTGTATTGAGAGTGTCTTTGTTTCCCTATTTGAATATGCTGGTGTTGGTCATTTTAATATTCCTGAAATGATAATGAAACAATGCTCATCAACTATTATGTTATGATTATCTGAACATGGATTGATCAATGATATCTATTTAGGAGGGAGAATGTGTATGTAAGGGAGAAGCAATATTAGGTTGTAAGGGTAGTATGTTGCCTGTAGGGGTAGTTTGATCAAAGCTACCAGCGCCCTCTAGGTGTGGACAATACAGCCTACGCATCGCACATCTTATTTCCGCTCTCTCTATTTCATAATCTCTCTTTTTATATTTACTCTTCCTGCCTATTGATTCTCTTTTATTGGTATTGTATTATTATAGCAAAAGTAAATAGTAAAATAAAATTAAAAGGCCCTTGTTTTATTATATTTCAGTCATTATGCAATGCGTTTTACACCCTCATTTAAAATGCAAAGAATATTTACAGTAAGAACTCATCTTCAGCGCTAAAAATTAAAACGTATCCCCTCCATACTAAGTGAACTACAGTTATAGTATTCGTGCATTAACACTATTATAGATATTATGGCTGATAATTAATCTTGTTTAAATGCATTATTGATAGCATATTGACTAGCACAACATGGGAGACCACTGCAGGCAGTGTGTCAATTCTACATTCTCTCCTTAAGACATTTTGTAAATTCATTCACAATTATAAGACTCATTACTTTTTACTTTTGTATATGTAATTTGGAAAAACTAATTATAAATATACACGTATTCTAAATATCGAATTCCTAAAAATCGACACCAAACGTGTTTAAGACAGAACATTATTTTTTTTATTTCCTTTCTTAGTAGATAGCTATCATCATGTTTTCGTTTAACATAAACGTTGATGTGATTTTATTTATCAACCATCACATTCTAATAGGGATGGGTTCCACCGTTTTCTAATCGAGGTGAAATCTTGTATTTTATATACGAAACGTGTCAGTAAAAAATTTCCACATTTGTGCTAGTGGGTGACGTTATGTGATAATAGATATAGGGTCATTAAGGTACACCATACATGAAAATTACAAAAAGGTACTTTTTTTTAATTTTTTTTTTAAACAAATAATAAGTATTTATTTTACTCGAGTGGGTTCGTTACTGAATAGTTTGAATCCCTCTATTTCTTAAAATAAATAATTCAAAGGTATTGCTCCATGATTTATAAAGAACCACCATATATTTCCCCCCCCCCATCATTTTCAAGGGCTTTTGGGATTGGGAAACCATTTAATATGAATTTTAACTCCTTGAAAGAAATCTCCTATTGGGGTTGTACTCATAATGAAATATTGGAACATTTTGTTGAAATATCCATCGATCGTACCTAGAGATAAAAAAGTCCGTCATGCAGGGGCTGCGTTAACTAAGCAGATTTCCCACGTGAAGTTTTACAGTCGAGAAATCTGCCCAATAACATCTGTAGTAGTAAGGGATCTCTAAACCTTTTCACGAGGGACAAATAGTTATGGAAACGGCCGCCAGAACTTTCGGCGGATAGTCCCGAACATAGCCGAATTCTGCCGACCACGCACAGAACACAAATGCAAATATCTCGGTTAATATTCAAGATACAGAATAAATGTAGAGAACAATATTTATAGTAAATTTAATTTGCAATAAGATTAATGCAATACAATTTTTCGATTCGATGCATAATAACGGAGATATTTTGAATTTCCAAAAATCCTCCCACTGGTCCGATTTCAGCCATTAACGAACTTGATCTTCCTTTTTATATAAAACGATTAAATTCCGAGTTTGGTAACGATCAGACAAATATATATATATATATATATATATATATATCATTTTGAACGGACCTCATTTTCGTCATCTCCTGGGTAGGATCGATGGACATTTGAAGAAAATTTTCAAAAATCGCGTCGTGATTACGACCTCAATAGCTGATTTCCCATTAGGGAAATCTACTAAAAAAGGGGTCCATTCAAACACAGACATACACGCGCCCTAACATAACACACACACGCGTGCTCACACTCACACACACATAAACACGCACGTGCAGTCACACACATACAAATATATATATATATATATATATATATATATATATATATATATATATATATATATGATCATCTAAGATCATTTTGTTTGATCGCTCTCAAATCGCTACTTAAGACTATATTAATGCCTGAAAGTGGACTAGTAAGTAGTAAGTAGGACCTTAGAGAAGAGATACAAACTAATATTTGGAATAGGTTAATTTTTTAAGTCATTTTCTATTAATTTATTGAAGAAAAAAAAGCATGATTATTTCCTTATTATTTTTAATTACAGAAAGAGTATGAACAGGTTTTGATATTCATAATGGATAAATTGTTATTAAGGTTAACATTTTATCGACCCCCCAATAACTTTTTTAATATTAGTAGATCTGTATGGTTTTTGCTTTGACAGCTATATCAGCTAAACATATGTATTGCAAAGACTATTTATAAACCTTCATTAACCTTAATCATCAGAGGCCTCTATGTATGTGGATGGCTGACGTATTGGGAAATTATATGTCTCTATATTGAATGGATATGCTCATGTTGGCAGTACCAAATTGCATTGTATCTAATTACATTGAGATACCCCAACACACACACAAACACACACACACACACACACGCGCGCGCGCGCACCTTTCACCTGTAATTAGCCTCTATAATTAGGTGATGTGTTTTTGACAATAATTATAAAACTGAAATCATCGGCATTTATAATGATCAGAGTAAAAACGGAGGCTAAGGTATTATTGTAACATAAACAGTAAATTCGCCATTAATTAATTTGAGCTTAAATATAACGTTGGTGAGAATTAATAGCCATATTGCTTTATTTAGTAAGACGGAACGAGATTAAACCATAAAACTGGGTCTAATACCTCTCGTTACCTTTGAGAAGCCTATACTCCAGATTTTATATTCAATTTCAACATCTTACCCATCTAATTTTAATGGGTCTGAGAAAATCCCTTCCAACGAGGAAGTACTAGAAATATTTAAGTTTATAACATAAAAACTGCTTGATATCTTTCCACGAAATGAAAACTGCACATAAGAAGAAAAGCAGTCCACCTGTACACCAATACATACCAAATATAACTCACAACAACTACAACACAATTATCATCACAAATGCACACAATTTCTAACGTAACGTAGACAGACAGGACATTATTTAACAAGATTTAAAATTAAAGACAATGGCAATGTTATTACGACACACAGAAACACGATGTTTTAACATATACCGTATGACTGTTCAACATATAATCACTATCGATCAAATTTCATAATGAACATAATTTTAAAAGGATGTAATTGGCCAGAACCACCTAATATGCTATTTAATAAATATAATAAAGAACTCATAAAATTAATCAAAAGTATAGATGGATGTAGCAAAAATACATTAGAATATAAAGTTAATTATGAAGAAAGACATTACAATTAAGTGTATTTGCCTTACATAGTCTCGCAAATTAAAGAGGAGAAACCCGTAACATCGGTTGTGTTTAACTTTATTTAATTGATTTTTTTTCATTTCATTTATTAATTTTATTTGTAATTATCTCACATATTTCATAATTTTATTTTACTTTATTTATTTTATTTTATTTATTATTTCATTCTGTTTTTATTTGATTGTTTTTTTATTTGATAATTATTTAAATCAATTAAATAGTACATATTGTAAAAATGTATTTGAATATAATCAGGTAGGTAATATGCCATCTGTGGAACGTGTACTGAAATAAATAATCCTTTTGAGTCATAGACCTCATTCAAAAACTGCTTTAATCCTATTTTACAAAACACAAGGATATATTTTGTATTGATTAATTTTATTGTTTTTAATAGATAATTTTTATACGAATGGATTTCATATAAAATATGGTAATATCTGACATATATAAACTTCAAATTAATTTATAATAAATAATTATTGGAACTTAGCCACTTAAAAAGTAAAGCTCGAAACGTGTTGGAGATTTGTGAAAAGTTTGAGTAATAATGCCCAGAAGGCTCATAAAAAAAGAAATATATTGATAAACAAAGGACAAGAAGATATATATATATATATATATATATATATAAAAAGAAAACTTTTAACCTTCTTTTTGTCATTGGCTAGATAGGATTCGCGCTTAGGATCAGCAAAGTGTGAAATTAGTACATTCTCAATAGCAGACTACATTCCTGTAATGGAAAGGGAAAACAATTAAATATGTAGGCCTCCATTATTTTATTTACCGCTTAGTTGGCATCATTAGCATTTAATGAGTAATTTAAATGCTTTTTTGTATTAAATGTTACACATGGCGAAATGGTATTTTTCAAATGAGAACATAAATGAACTCTTACTATATTATTTATAATATTCTTGTTTTCCTTTTTACAAAATTACCTAAATGGTCCACAGGCTACATCTGTTCAACTGATGCATGAAGAGAGTTTCCCTTTATAATAATCTAACAAAATTGTAGTGATTTCAACTGCCACACCTCGAATTCCAGGGGCAAAAATATCAGTTATTCCTCTGTGCATCCGGAGGAAATAAATCTTCTATGGCGATGATAATGAACTCTAAAAATAAGGTTTATAATGTAGTTCAATAATTTATACCAAGGAGTGGATAGCTCTTAAGTATTTTTTATAGGATTATTATTATTTTAATAAAAAATTAAATTCTGAACCTCAGAAGTAATTGGTGTTGAATGAATGCATTCTCTTACGCTTTTTTCCATAGTTTACGAATAACAGAGAACCATAATGTTAATTTTTATATTTTTGATGAGAGGCTTATCAAGACAATCAATACAATATGAGATGTGTGAGCTCTTCTTTATAGGAAGCTTTAAATAAACTGTTGAAGAAAATGTTTGCACCTTTTATTTTTAAGCTTCAGAGTTGTCGAGAACTATTGAAGATAAAATTGCGCAAATTGTACGTTTCCAAATTTGGACTTCCGATAAATTCATTGACATGGAATGGGAATTCCACGTATAATTCGTTTGAAGCTCTATTTCATTGGAACCACTTTGTCTGACTTCAAATAATTAAAATTGCCCCCTTCCACTTTTATTTAATTAATTCTTTTCCCCTTTCATGTTTGGTATATTGAATTCTTTTACTTTGTTTGGTTATGTAGTATTCCTAGGCTACTCGGATTTTAATTGCTTACAGAATTCCTAATATCCAGACTTTGGAAATACACCATGAATGAAAGGAAATTTTAGCATTTAATTATACCAGCGGAAGGATTTAAAAGGTAGTACTATTCAGAGTGTACTCTTGAAAAAATATTGAATTTATTATAATTATATATTGTAGAGTGGTTCTTCGTATTATTTGTGTTGCAAAGTTAATTTCTATAGGCAAATAAGTTGATATAGTTGAATTATTGTTATGTTATTAATACTTCTGGAGTCGTTGTTGTTCTTCTGATTGATATTATATCTATATGTCTGAAGAATTGATATATTCTGCTACCCAAGTAATTGAAAAAACATAGATCTATGGTGTAAATATGCTTACGTCTTGGAGATGGACGAATAAACTCCTGTGTAAATTTCAGGCGTCTTACTAAAAAATCGAAATTGTAAATGCACATAATGCCAATTAGATGTGTATGAAAAATGTAATTATCGTGATTGAAGCTAATCAAAACAGGTTCAGGGAGAGTCAAAAAGTCAAAATTCCGATGAAATCTGAATACCGACATTTTTCGTGATTGCAATAATTCCTTTACCTCGTACAACGAAGTAGAAGCCAGCCCAAATACATGAGCACCAATACGTATGAAGTAAGAATGCTCTGAATATTAGCAGATTTCCCTTAAGGGAAATCAGCTATTGAGGTAGTACTCATGACGCGAGTTTCGAAAAATTTCTTCAAATGTCCATCGATCCTACTCAGGAGATGACGAAAATGTCTATTTGCATTTTTCTGTTTTCAGCTTCTGAAATGAGATCGGCTAACTTCGGGTTTAGTCGTGAGTTTCCGTCAAGAGCTAGTTCGGGCCGTTCCCGTAACTGTTTGACTCTCTATTCTGAAATTTCTCTATTGTAAAACTTCACGTGGGAAATCTGCTTAGTTTACGCAGCCCCTGCGTGACGGACTTTTTTTCTATTCTTGTTTTAAAGTACGGGGTAAATGAACGGGCAAAAACTCCCAGTAAAACAACAAAGACAAAGTAATGTGGATAAAGTAGAAATTAAAAATATGAAGAAACATGGTCTGAAATATTTAACATTGATTGATCCAAAGGCTACTTAAGAGATGTATGGCAAGAATTATTAAATAGTTAAAACATTAAAAATTTATTGGCTGAGTGGTAAAAAAAAAATAATTTAAATATATTGTCGATCTCTCATACTTATACTGAGTTATAGTGACTAGTAGGGAATATGATACAAACATGGGACAAATTCAAATGATAGTTTACTTACTATAATTTTTAAAAATGTAGTCACCTACCCCCAGGCATTAAGTTGACATAGCTGGAATGATATGAATTTCTAGAGACTGCTTACAGGAAGTTGCCCTTCTAGCTATATCAGCCCCCATTAAGTTGTCTTGTTCGCCAAACAGAGGCAAGTCTCTCTCCATTATGGCTGGGGCAAAAAGGTACTTTCAAATCTTGCCTTCTTTTCAACAAAGAACACTAAGGTAATCTACAACTAAAAGCCTTCTCAATTTCTTAAAGGAAAGTAAGTATCTTTTACACATGTACATCATCGTAAAATGTTAATGCTCATCATTGTTTTAAACAGTAGGCTTATTTATATATGAATTTAATTATTTTTGATTGAAATGGTTCGTTGGACACAACTTTTGAAAAATATTTTCAAATGTCCATTGATCCTACCCCCCCCAGAAAATGGCGAAATTGAGGTCCTTTCAAAATTGTATATGTATTTATAAATTAATATACCTATTTGTCAGTTAAATCTCTAGCAGTGGCAATTTTTGTTTGATCGTTACCAAACTATATTTAAAGGTTTTATATCAAACTAAATATCAAGTTCAACGGCCAAAATGAGAACAGGTGGATGGGGGATACAAGAGGGAACTTCGAAAATTCAAAATATTCCCGTTATTATGATTCGGGTCGAAAAATTGTATAGAACCAAACTTATTGTAAATAATTTTAATGTCCTATAAATGTTTTTATGTGTCTTTATTCTCAATCCTCAATACTAACCGAGATATTTTCATTTTTGAATTTTCAGCCTTCGGTAAACCTTAAAATAAATTGTTAAAACATGAACCATTTTATCCAAAGCTTAAATATAGAATACTGTATTCATGAACTTTTACTGTGTGAGATAAATTGAATTGCAATGTGTGATGATATATCATTTTGGATTTTACGTTCTTAGCCCGAAAAGATTTATTTGATCTATACCTTACTCGATATTTAACAGTTTAATTCAACAGTAAAATTCGTAGTCATTAATGGCCGAAATCGGAAATGGAAAAGGGGGAGGGTGGAAAGAGACTTGGGAAATTCAAAATATCTCCATAATTATGAGTCCTATTGAAAAATGTTATAAAACCATTCTTGTTAAAATATTAATGCTCTACAATTGTTGTTTTTATAGCTTAAATATGAAGCGAGTTATTCGTACTTTCTTGTTTTTCCCACTTTTTGAACTCCCACTTTCCCAAGAGCACGTGGGAAATCTGCTTAGTTTACGCAGCTCCTGCGTGACGGATTTTTAATATTTGGAGTAATAATCTTTTTTTAAAATAAATAAATGACAAAGCATTGCTTCTAACATTGTTCGTCTGTACAGTATTTGATTAAGTATATTAAAATATGCACCTTAAATGTCGCACCCTTGTATCCGGGATAAATAATATGATTAATTTTTTTTAGTAGTTCCCCTTTAAGTTTAAAGTATGGGATGGTTATCAAAATTTTCAACATCACGATACGAAAAACCATAAAATACAAATATCTCAATTAATATTTGAGTTACACGAAAAATGTTTAGAACAAACACTAGTTAGATTAGTTTTGTAAACTTTTTCGATCCAATATCTAATACGTTTATATATTGAACTATTTATTTTGAGCCTTATAACAATGCTTCGTATTTAAGGTAGAAATATGATGCTTTGTGACGTTTTTAATGTGAAATGTGTAGGCGTGGTGGGAGTTCTGAAAGGTGAATATTGGAGTTATATAAAAAGGCGCAAAGCTACAATTGTAGGAAATTACATCTACAATATTATTATTTTCCGTTCAGACTCATAATAAAGAGATATTTGGAACCCCACCCCCTTTAACTCTTCTTCTTTGTCCCGATTTCAGCCCCTAACGAGGAAGTGACCTATAATACGAAAACTGTTTAGTATAAATGTAATTCACATTAACGTTGGAGTTTTCCTGACTGGTGATTTGGTAGTTGGCTGGCTGTATTCTAGGAAGAGGGAACAAGTGGCTCTCCACATCTAATTCCTCCACTTTACGTCACTCTTGAAACTTTGGGTATTTGCAGAGCTACAACTTCCATGATAGGTCTTGGAGCTTATGACCTGTCAGGGCTTTTAATTATTGGTACTAATTCAATCTATGTGGAAGTTTCATGGCGACGAGATAATGGTAATTAACCTTTAATATTATATAAGATGTATCCTTTTATTATTTTGCTGTCAGCAAGTAAGTTGAAATCAAACTACATCAGCTTCCTGACGTTTCGGTCCAATGTATTGCCTTTATGAATGCCAACTTTATACTTTTGTACACTGAATATTGCAATCTAGTCAAATTTATCAAAGAAATATAAAAAAATTCCGTCACGCTGGCTGCGTAAACTAAGCAGATTTCCATGCTGCTAACACAACACCACCGTCAGCAAATACAAGCAGTAATGAGAAATCTTTCAGTTCATTTTAATAACGGAACCAAACGGAAACGGCTGAATTGTAAATTAATAGGTCTGCCAGCCACTCAGAGCTGAACAGATAGATAGACATATTCTTCACCGGAAAAAAAGCAATTGACAGATATATATCTCAATATAAAATATTAACTTTATTGCAAACTATTTACTGTATCTTTACTGCAATTTATAATAATTCAGAATAATTTATATTTTAATAACTCAAATTTTAGTAGTCCAAGAACTAAAAAAGGGGGAGGGCGGATGAACAGAACGTATTTGCATGTATCTCACGAATTAAATACTTACACGACAAGAATGGTTAGAAGAAGTTTACAAAAGAGCCGAACAGTACAGGAAACGGGCGAACTAATACGGGAACTTAAGACAATACCGATCTCATCTCTTCCGTTATCCACACACACACTTAATAAAAATGCAAATATCTGGGTTAATATTAAAGATAATCCTCCCGTCTAAACCCCCCACCTCCCTCTTGTACTATTTCAGCCATGATTGAACTTGTTATTTCTTTTTACATAAAACGACTAAATATCGTGTTTGATAAGTATCAAACAAAAATTCCGACCGCTTGAGCGTTAACAGTCATATATATGTATATATAATGTACATAATTTTGACCGGACATCATTTTCGTCATCTCCTCCTTTGGATCGATGAAAATTAGAAGAAAGTTTTCGAAAATCGCGTCATTAGTACAACCTAAATACCTGATTTCCCTTAAGGGAAATCTGCTAAAAACTATTTCGGGAACGGGAGTCGAAGAAACGAAATCAGAATGTAGAAATGATGTACTGTCTCCAGCACTCCGTTCTTTATACAGTTTTGTTTTTAGCATTTCAACTGAATTGTAATATTCAGTTTGTAAACAACATTATTCAGTTCGCTTTGTTAATGGTTATAAATTATATCGAAATGCCGGCAAGCTGATTTATTTCACACTACGTGACTGGCGACCACACTTGAAATGGATAGATCCAATAGCTGCCGTCAAGGATATAAAACTAAGTAATTCAAGAACAGCTGGAGTGTGAAGTTGACAAACCTATGGCTGAGAACATTCCTGCTAAAATGACAGATAAACGAGACCTCTAGAAATGCAAAAATATACTTATTGGAATGCTTGTTTAAAACGAATGTTAGGAGATAATTCATTAAAAATTTTCGAAGAAAAAAGTGTTAAACATCAGACAATACGAATTGTACCATCACCTATATAACACATACAGAATCACACACACAGGTTTATTCGTACGTACGTAAGCACCCGCATTCACATACACACAGACACATAATACCACGAGTATGTGTGGAATTTTATAATTACTCAATTTAATTAAAATTATAAATTTAGAACCAAAGTATATTAATTCTAATTTTTTGTTAATCTGTTTGTGTTTTTTAAAGGGCTGAATATTTTTGAATGTGTGGTCTGTCTTCAGTTAGCATGAAGACCTGTAAGTCATGCGGTATCCGTAAATGTTCACGTTTTCTGCAAACTGACAGTATTTGGTTTATACAGACAGGCATGTGGTAAAAATCACATTTTGGCCATTACTTCTTTTCTATTAGGAAGCACATGGAGTTATAAAAGAACTTGAACAAAACTCCGAAGTTTTATAACAACATTTTTGACCTTTTTTAGCAGATTTCCCTTAATGGAAATCAGCTATTGAGGTTGTACTCATTACGTGATTTTCGAAATTTTTCTTCAAATTTCCATCGATCCTACCCAGGAGATGACGAAAATGAGGTCCGTTCAAAACTGTATATATATATATATATATATATATATATATATATATATATATATATTTGTCTGTTACCGCTCTAGCGGTCGCAATTTTTGTCTTATCGTTACCAAATTTGATATATCATCGTTTTATACATAAAGAAAGATCAAGTTCGTTAATGGCTGAAATCGGACCAGGTGGAGGAGGGGGGGGGGTTAGAGAGGGAGAATTTCGAAATTTCTTAATATCTCCGTTTTTATTCCTCATATCGAAATATTGTATAGAACCAATTTTATTTCAAATGTAATGTTCTATAAATTATTTTCATCAATAATTCAATTCATCATCATAATTTAGTTCAATTATTTTAAACACTTTGTTCACTATCTTGATTATTAACTGAGATATTTGCATTTTTTAGTTTTCGGTCTTCAGTAAAGCCCCACTCCTACTCATCTTATATTAACAATATTCTACTATGTTAAGAAACACTTTATTTGAAGATTAAATACCAAATATTGTTCTCATTGAACTTTTAAGTTTTGAGATAAATGAAAATACGTGGGGAAATCTGCTTAGTTAACGCAGCCCCTGCGTGACGGAGTTTTGTGAGTGCAATTACATTTTTCGTTCCAGTTGTCGATTGTAGGAATAATTTGTTTAAGTTTTCAGCCCATTCGTATCCAGTATTGTTGCCAATGCTGTAATACAATAGCTTTAATTAAGCTTTGTAATTCTTTTAATATTAGTTAATTAACGTCATATTAATGTTTTTAATCGTGAGTTATGGCCTGGTGGTATTCATAATTGACCCAACTCATTACTAAAAAGTCGTGCGTAAACTAAGCAGATTACCCTCGTAAAGTTATACAATAGAGAACTCCATACGAGGCCGAACTAGCATTTGGCGGGAAACTAGTCACCCGTTATCGGCCCACAATTAATAAAATGCATATATATCGGTTAATATTAAAGATAGAGGATAAATGTATAGAACAATATCTATAGTAAATCTAATTTACAATAAGATTGGTTCTATACAATGATTTGATCCGATGTACGGTAACGGAGATATTTTGAATTTTCGAAAATCCCCCCTCTAAACCCCCCCTCCCACTGGTCCGATTTCAGCCATTAACGAACTTGATCTGTCTTTTTGCATAAAACGTTTAAATATCGAGTTTGGTAACGATCAAACAAAAATTGCGACCACTAGAGCGTTAACAAATATATATATATATATATATATATATATATATATATATATATATATATATATATATATAGATATAAATTTGAACGGACCTCATTTAAGTCATCTCCTGGGAGGGTCGATGGTCATTTGAAGAAAGTTATGAGTACGACCTCCATAGCTGATTTCCCTTATGGGAAATCTGCTAAATCTGTCCTGAAGTCCTGAAGATGGAGAATTTACTTCAGCACCAGCCTCTAACCTGTGCTCTCTGATATTTATATAAAGAATAAGCTTAACCATTTTTTATTTTAAAAATTAAAAGCGAAAAATCTCGATAACGCCACAGAGCATCATGTAAGCAATACTGCTCGCTAGATGATGGAAGAACATTGTTTTTAATTTGAATCGCTCTCAGCCGCTTTAATGGACTGAATTTAATTTCACTTCGTGCGTACACGTTGTTTATTTGTTCCCTGGCTCACTTTTGATTTGCATTCTTTTGTAATTGATTCCGGAGAGGAAGAAGTTGAGCGAAAAAATTAATTTGAATTATTTTTTTGACTAAACATATCAACACAGTTAAAACCAATTCTCAAAATCACAATAAACGATACGTTTTAAGTGATTTTTATCTGTAAGTTTTTATTCTTAACTTCAAACCACCCTGAGATGTAGTGCGCATTTATCAATAAGTACCTTAATAAAGAAATAATTAATTACTGTTTTTATTAGTTGTTGATTTAAATAAATATATTTTTATAAATAATATGAGTGACGGAAGAAGTTTTGTAAATATATAGTCATGCCACAGAATCTCATTTTTCTTTTATGCCATGTTCCATTGAATGTCGCGCATACCTCAATATTGTAGGAGTTACTGCCAACATTCACAAATAGTTTCGGGGCTTGATGTTGGTCAATCAGTAACGACTACGTGCTCTATTCACAGCTTGCTCCTTCGATTTAGTGTATTTCTTGAGGTTCTCTCCCAGAACCATGTAGTTAATCTTGCTTTGAATTTGAAAATCTTAACTTTGTATAATGTTAAGTTATAGTAAGAGGAATGTAGGCGAATATAAGAAGTCACATATTAAGTTTGTGAACGATCAAATGAAGTTAGTCAGGCACACAGACTACGATTTCTCGTTTTAAATGCAATAGAGATAAAGTTATCTTACATTTTATAGTCTGTTTCTGCCTTAGTAAGAACCCAATATAAAGAAATGAAATTTTTACCGTTATATAATAGGTTTAAGTGAAAGTTGAGTAGAAGCGATTGGTTTATTGAAGGCTAAAAAAGTTATGAATAATTCCATAATAGTTTAATGGAAAAAAGTCCGTCCCGCAGGGGCTGCGTAAACTAAGCAGATTTCCAATGTGAAGTTTTACAATAGAGAAATCTGCATACTGGTAACACAATACCACCGTGATTAAATACAAACGGTAATGAGAAATATTTCAGTTAATTAAAATAAATTCCCATCTGAAACGGCTTCTGAATTGGAATAATAATTTATATTTTAATAACTCAAATTTTAGTAGTCCAAGAACTTAAGAAGGGGGGAGCGGATGAACAGAAAGTATTTGCATAAATCTCCCACAGTAACAAAAGTAAGGTAAGGTTAGGAACGACAGGTAAGGTTAGAAGAACCCTCCCACCTGAGCCGACGGAAATGCCCGATCTAATCAGAACTATACCCGACCACAGACTTCATAAAAATGCAAATATCTCCGCTAATATTCAAGATAGAGAATAAGTGTATATAACAATATTTATAGTAAATTTAATTTGTAAAAGGTTGGTTCTATACAATTTTTAGATCCGATGCATAATAACGGAGATATTTTGAATTTTCGAAAATCCCCCCTCTAAACCACCCTTTCCTCTAATCCGAGTTTAGCCATTAACGAACTTGATCTGTCTTTTGACCTAAAACGGTTAAATATCGAGTTTGGTATCGATCATACAAAACTTGAGACCGCGAGAGCGTTAACAGACATATATATATATATATATATATATATATATATATATATATATATATAATTTTGAACGGACCTCATTTTCGTCATCTCCCCTGCTACCGATGGTTAGGATCGATGGATATTTGAAGAAATTTTTCTAAAATCGCGTCATGAGTACGACCTCAATAGCTGATTTTCCTAAAGGAAAATCTGCTAAAAAAATTGTCTACAACAGAAATTACGTAATTGAAGGGCAATAAAAAGCGTATTTAAAAACTCAATATTAAACTTCCTTGGGTGTAAGCTATCGATCATGTATACCTATACATCCTGCCCGACTTTAACCTCTACAACTTTATTGTTAGTACAATTAAATTACGTTTTATTGAACCGCGGTAAAAGCAATTATGCTTAATCAGGGGAATTTTTAATCTCCTTAGGCATTGCTAGCTGTCACTATTTTAAGCATTTTACAAATTTATTGCTCCACTCTTTCCTTATACCTTTCACTTTATTTGTTTACTTGAGTATCACGAAGCTCTTTAAATATAACCTGTGTATTATATCTATATTTTATAATAAAGTCGCATTACAACCACCCTCCCTTCTATTTCTTTTTGACTACTAAGAGTGAACATTAGATTGCCGAAAGAACTATATTCTTACAAAATCTTTTAAACCCTCCTCCCTCTCATACTGATTTGCTCTACTGTATGAACAAGATTAGTCCTATGAAGTTTCTCAATTTAAGAGATTTACGAGACAATGATTAATTCCATCTCTAAAAGCCAGTCCTCTACTATACTATGCTTGCTTAGTCTTTAGTCTCAATTGAAACAGTTTAATATCAAGTGTACTAACGAACGACTGAAAATTGATCCTCTGAAACAATATGTAAATTAGAATGTTCATGGAATACGTCACATCGTATATTCTTCCATCGTCATTACATTTAAATTAAAAAATAAATAAAATTATTTATATATTATTACGATTAAAATCATAAAAAAGTCCGTCACACAGGGGCTGCGTAAACTAAGCAGATTTCTCACGTGAAGTTATACAATAGAGAAATCTCCATAGGAGAGCCGAACAGTTACCGCAAAGGGCCGAGCAAGCTTTTGGCGAGAAACTCACTCGTGCGTTATCCACCTACATTTAATAAACATGCAAATATCTCGGTTAATATTCAAGATAGAGAATAAATGTATAGAACAACATTTATAGTAAATTTAATTTGCAATAAGATTGGTTCTATACAATGTTTTGATCCGACGTATAGTAACGGGAATATTTCGAATTTTCGAAAATCCCCCTCTAAGCCCCCCTCCCACTGGTCCGATTTCAGCCATTAACGAACTTGATCTGTCTTTTTGCATAAAACGTTTAAGTATCGAGTTTGGTAACGATAAAAAAAAATTGCGACCGCTAGAGTTTTAACAGACAAATATATATATATATATATATATATATATATATATATATATATATATATATATATATATATAGAGAGAGAGAGAGAGAGAGAGAGAGAGAGAGAAAGATATATCATTTTGAACGGACCTCATTTTCGTCATCTCCTGGGTAGAATCGATGGACATTTGAAGAAATTTTCGAAAATCACGTCATGAGTACGACCTCAATAGCTGATTTCCCTTAAGTGAAATCTGCTAAAATGAGTATTTATATTATTTGTGAGGTTACAAACGAAAATATATTATATAATAATATACGAATGCGCATATAATATGAATAACTTATCATACCTTATCATTAAGTTTGTGTTTTTATTATTGGGTGCGTTCGGAATAATATTTCAAAAGAAATACCACTTGATAGTGACAACAAATTGAAACTTTTTCTCACTAAATGTTTCACTCTCACACTTTCCACGGTGCCTCATCAGAAGTAATAGGTCACTAATTGAAATTGAACCAACTAAATATCCAATAGCATCCACTATCAGGTAATTATATGGAATTAGAATATAATCCATACATTCATTATACCTCTTATATGTTTCCTACCAGGAACAAACCAATGATAACGCTAATCTCCTCAAATCCTTCACATCAATAAATCCGGTGGAGCTGTTATGCAGTTTTTATTAGTGATGGTCATCTCGTAATCTCCGGTTTACCCTCCAGGAAGTATTGGGTTATGCAATAACTATTTCAAAGGCGCCTTATGCCCCCCGCTTGATTCAAATCCTTTCTATATTAAATTGAAATCCATTTTTGTTCGTACATTTCCCTTAAAGAAAACCTACAATTTGAGTTGTGCCCATAATATGAAAGCTTCAAATGTTGCAGGGTCCCGACAAAACAGAGGCCCATGGTCATATTTATCTATATAATTATACTTTACCCCCCCCCCGCGCCCCATGAATATATACACGTACCCGGTTGCGAGCATGTGGGTGTGTGTTTTTGGGTGAGTATAGATGGCATTGGAAAGTTTGAAGTAGTGATAATATGTACATTAGTTTTTATATGTTATTTTTTCTCGTCCACTTTAAGCAACTCGACTACTCGGGATCTACCGGTTACCACCCTTTTCTAGTCAGGATGGAATAAGGATTTTTTTTAATGAGTTCGTCACTAAATAAATTCCTATTGCATAGTCAGAAATGGTAGCCACGGCTCTAGCTTCGGCAATTTGTGCATTAATTTGTTTATGAAGATAATACATGCTGAAAAATCATCTCCAATATTGCCTTCATAATTATTTCAAATAGTTTATCATTGTTATAATGAATGGCATGGAAATATTTGAAAAATGTTTTGAGCCTTGTTATACTTTTTTTTATTTTTTGAAAAATGTAAAATTCATATTTCTAGGGGGTAATGCCGTCACAGTACTCACATATGTATAGGAAAAAATGTAGTTTAGCAAAACGAGCTGGATTGCGGAATCATCAGGACGATATATTTGTGTTTAGTGGTTCTCTATCTTCACAAGTGGAAAGAAATGGTTTATGCAACGGGAGAATAAACGCCCACGAAAAGCATACGAACATGTTGGTAGAAGATATAAGAGTTTCGTCTTGGTCTGGGAAGTCTCCCTTTCAGATGTATTTTTCATCAGAATAGTTTTCCAAGTCCAAGGAAAAGGATTCTTTTTTCTGTTCGAACATATTTTCTTTGGAAATTTAAACGAAAGAAATTTTTTTTTAGATTTACTTGTTATTTTATGAATCATATATTTCGTATCACAGAAAATTAAACTATTTTCACAAGTTTTGATACAAATTAAATATTATTTTATTCTATTTGTGATTACATGGTAACAATTTACCAATAATGAAAGGTTATTTCGAGACTTAATACAACAGTAAGAATTAATACAACTATACAGAAAAAATTTCATTAATCTCTCTAACGTATCATAATTCGTTTTCTTTACTAAAGTTCCTTAAATTTAAGTAATACTTATTACAAAGTTGATTTATAATTTTTTTATATTATAACATAATGTTATTCTTCTAATTTCCAGAGTTTTCGCTCTTTTCTAAGTAGTGTAAGGCTAAATATTTCGCTTTGTGGGTCCACCATTAAATAAATTCTTAATGGCCTTTAAGAATCAAAACTACTGATCGGAGTACAGCAAGAGAGTTATGAGATACTTCTTAACGCCATTGCTGATCAGAGCCCTCCCCTCAAATTAATATTAATATCAGAAATTGCTGATATTTGAAAAATTGTATCAATAGAAAGAAATATATATTTAGGTCAGCCTTAAAATGGAAGGGCATAGTAAAACCCCAAAGTAATATATTTGTAAGAAGCTCAAAAACACTATGAACTGGCAACGCCAAATAGCCAACAGCAGTAGGTATATGGATTATGGAACAGTTGTTCCGTACTAATTATTGTTCTCGGAAGCTGTTGGATTAATTGGCTGGGAATAATAGAGTAGTAGAATTAACTTTGCATATAATCGCGATAGACTGGCACATATAAACCATAGAGGTAGAAGAACTCTCTATTCCCTAAAAGAAAAATATATTAGAGAGTAAATCCAATAGAGATAAGAAAAACTGAGGAGAATGCCATTTTTTCATTTCTGTTTCGGAATGGTATATATAGCTCTTAATTAACAAAAAGTCCTTCACGCAAGGGCTGCGTAATCTAAGCAGATTTCCCACGTGAAGTTTTACGATTGAGAAATCTGCATACTGGTAACACAATACCATCCTGATTAAATACAAACAGTAATGAGAAATCTTTCAGTTACTTAAAATAAATTCCCAACTGAAACGGCTTCTGAATTGTAAGAATAATTTATATTTTAGCCATTAACGAACTTGATCTGTCTTTTTACATAAATCGGTTAAATATCGAGTTTCGTAACGATAAAACAAAAATTCCGACCGCTAGAGCGTTAACAGACAAATATATATATATATATATATATATATATATATATATATATATATATATAAAATTTTGAACGGACTTCATTTTCGTCATCTCCTGGGTGGGATAGATGGACATTTGAAGAAATTTTTCAAAAATCGCGTCATGAGTACGACCTCAATAGCTGATTTGCCTGGAGGGAAATCTGCTAAAATGAATTCAACAAAAGTCCGTCACGCAGGGGCTGCGTAAACTAAGATTTCCCACTTGCTGTTATAACACACTAGTAATGTCATCTCACTATATATTCTCTATTTCTAAGCAAAAGCCATCACCTCCACTCCTTTTCTGATGAGTTGAAGGGGAGATTTACTGAAGACTGAAAACACGAAGAGCTGAACTCTGATGTAAGAATAACTAGCTTAATATTTGAGTTAAGTTAAAATGAATAGGACAACAATTGTAGATAAACAATAGGTGAATTAGCTCTATAACATTTTTCGGTCCGACTTATAATAACTGAGATATTTTAAATTCTCCAATTCGCTTCTTTAAATGAATAATATAAGCTTTAGTGTTAATGAATCAGTTAAATATCGAGCATGTAATGGCATAAATAAACATTCTCGAGAACACATACTAAGGATACTTTTGTACGTATATGTATTTTTTCCTTATTTTTTATTTTATTTCAAAGATATTTTCTTTTTTTTAATTACTATTTATGTTTTTTACTATTTAAACCTAACATGCGTTTTGTATTTAAAATTGGTAATGTTAGTAATTGTATGTATTTATTTTCTTTTTATACCTTTTATTCTTTTTTTTCATACATATATTTTTTTAATTTAGACAAACTGGAGCATAATTTTGAATAATTATATCATAATTTTAAAGTTACGTAATAATTACATCATATCATTTTCGTCATCTCCTACGCAGGGTCGATGAACCTTTGAAGAAAATTTTCGAAAATCGTATCATGACTTCTACCCAAATAGCTGATTTCCTTTAAAGGAAATCTGGGGAAAAGACAATGCCGGATGGAAGCATTTGCCTGTGTTACTCAATGATATTATTATAAAGGGAATTTGTAATGTGGTGCTTGTTGTTACTGTGGCCTTTTCGGAATTTGGGGCGTAAGGGAGCAGGGATAAATGAAAAGCAGCGTGGGTGTCACAGACTTTGTGGTTATCAGAGAACTAAGGTTATGGGGCCATGATTAACATGCTCTGTTTAATGTCGCCCACGGAAATGGAAAATGGGGACAATAACACATATTTGTGGTGGTACCGTAAAGCGTATGAGCTGATTATGTATCGATTACTGGTAGAAATATCATCTCCATTGAAGAGTTTCTTCAGCAAGACGACATGGCTCAGTAGGGGAAAGTGGGGTAAAACTGGGTGGCTAAGGTTTGAAGAAGCCACAATTTTTACCACAAATCAGTAAAGTTTTGTTGAAATAAAATCTACTTATCCGTTAACGTAACTACACTTTCAATTTTTTAAAGAAGTTTTACCTACTTTCTTTGTAAAAAGTCATTTTGCCCGGTTTTAACCCACTAGTTGGGTAAAAACAGGTACATATGTTTTTATTATGGGAAAATAAAAATGTAAAGGTTTTTAATAAAATTAATGTTTTTTTGTTTTAAAAAATGTTGTTTGATGCATTAAATCAAACCCCCAACAATACAAAAAAATAAAGTAAAAATATAAACAAATAACATTATTAATCTTTTTAGCTATTTCAAAACAATTATATATTTCAAAAAGTAGATTCATAGTTGCAAGATTTATAAATTTTTTTGTCATTATACATGCTTATACAGTGAAATAGTTAAACAAAATTAGGTAAAATTATACTTTTCATGTTTCGAGAATCGTGGCATAGCTGCTACCCGGTTTTACCCCGCGCGTAAAGTTTAAATAAAACATTACGTCATTCGGGCATACCAAACGCTAAAGACAATTACTTAGTGCTAAAATAAAGGTAATTAAAACTTGTACTAAGGGAACTACATGCCTGTATTCTAATAGTAATAGGAGGACAGTACGATCAAAAACCTTTTCCACCAAAATCATAAGCAGGTTCCACGAAAATTGAATTATTGTCACTGACACAAACCCAGCACGACTAACGATTTGGCATAATTGTCGCTGCTTCTTCTTCAAATGTGGATCCTAGTTGCTCCGTTATCAGCCCGACTGCAGTACACACAACGGCTATGAGGAGGTACCCGGTTTGCTCCCGACTCCCCGATTTTACCCTACTCTCCCCTAACACGCCCCTCTACTCTGACAGAATATGAAATCTAAGATCTGTTCATTCATCAAGGAGCACTGACTCGAAGAAAGCATATAATAAAACACCGTATTTATGATTCATGAAGTATGGGTCGTAACAATAATAGTTGCATACTTAGATAGCCGCTATCTAGATTCATTTCCTGCTCTAAGGAAGGTTTGGTGATGAAAAAGTACTCTATTAGCATTTCAAAAGAATCATAAAAAGCATTTCCTTATTCAAACACTAGATGATCTAAAAAATAACTCCTTAAGTTTTTCGTCGAGATATTTTCCCTCTCTTTATGGATTATTTATTCATTTGTTTGTTTGTTTGGTGTCACGCAATTTTAGCGATTTTAGGTTTATGCCCATATCAAAAGTGATTGGCATGATGTTTAGTGCCAAGTTGAATCTCTGTTCCGCGTAATCTACTTATTCCTTCATGTAAAACTTGATACTTTATATATATAGCATGAAAAATATTCCTTAAATATATGAGGTCTTCTGATTTCCATACTTGCCCTATTAGATTAAACAAACATTTTCCCATGTAAATCTAAGCAAGTGCGTTGTAGACCTATTGTGTTTTAATTCTACATGTATTGGTAAATATTTATATGCATTAGATGTGTTAGAAAGGGCATATACAATAATATACTATATTGGCTGTTGTCAGTTAGTAGTTCAGTCATATCGTGGACTATGCCAAGGTTTTTTTCATTGAATACAGTCTGTCAGTATTTGTTTTATCGTTAGAAGGTTGTTGAAGTATTTGTATATGGACTAAAAATGTTCTATCATTGCATCATATTCCCTAATGTTTATGTGATTTCTGTTAATTAGATAAAATATGTAAACATTTCAGAATCATGAATTTTTTTTATTAAAAGAAAACAAACGAAATGGAGCATATACCTTGTTACTTTAGCACAACTAATTTAACCTTTTATTATATTTAAGTATACTTGGCATGAATGTTTTTTCCTATTCTCTTTTAGAAGTGATTCATATTAATTTCTTTCTGTTCACTTGAAGTCCTATAATTTAGATTTTGTATGAGAGCATATCATCAATGGTATAAGAAAAATGAATGATCTTAATTTTTCTGTAAGTTCAATTCAATTTTTATCATATCGACTGGAGATAAGGGTTTGAGTGTGAGCTAGTCTGTTTAGTTAAGCTGCCTGCAGAGCGAGCGATGTTAGCAGCTAGAAAAAATGAAACCTATTGTCACGGAGAAGGCGTTCCAAGTTAAGTCGAAGAGGGAATAAAAAAAATAATTAGAGCCATGCTAAGTTGGAAAAGGACTCGCATAGGTATGTATTGGAAATTGGAGAACTGTCAACAACAGTGTTAGCAGAGGGTCAGATCCTTCAACGACTCTACTAAATAAGTATTCAAATTTTTTAATTACACCAGCCGCCAAGCTAAAGTTGACTATATCGAATTTGAAAATTTATTCGGGCACGCATTGTCATAAAAAAATGTCCATCTTTTACAACAAAAAACCCGTTGGCATGAACTGCGTAAACTAAGCAGAGTTCCCATGGGAAGTTTTACAATAGATAAATCTGCATTCTCGTAACACTTAGCACCACTGTGAATATTAAGGGAACAAATATTAATGATAACGAGAAATCTTTCAATCATTTTATATTTTAATAACCTCCACAACAGAAAGCATCTGAACTGTAAACGAACAGGTGAGCCAATCTCTCAGAGCTGAAGACCTATTTTTAACAATTACTGAAATATATCTGAATATAATATATTAATATTATTGAAAACTATTAACTACAGCTAGTACTGTATTTATAATCAAACAGAATATTTTTTGATCTCAATCACACTAATTTTAAGAACAAAAAAGGGGAGCATCAGAACGTATTTCTATGTATTTCATCTAGAAAAGATTTTTTGAACAAAATATTTGGTATTTCTGCTTGAAACAAGACGATTCATATGATATATTAGTTTATTCTTAACGTGCGATGTCAAGGAATTGTGGTTTACAAAAGGCTGAATACTAAAAAAAACCTAATATCTCGGTTAAAATTCAAGATAGATAAAATATGTATATAATAATATTTGTAGGTAGTCAAATTTACAATCAGATTGGTTCTACACCATTTTTCGATCCGCCTTATAATAACGGAGAGATATCAAATTTTCAAAATTACCTTTCTGTAACCCCCCCCCCCCATTGGTCCAATTTCAGCCGTTAACAAACTTGATCTTTAGTTTTACATAAATAATACTAAATATCGAGTTTAATAGCGACCATACAAAAATTACGACCGTTAGAGTGTTAACAGATATATATATACTATTTTGAACGGATCTCATTTTCGTCATCTCCTGGGTACGATCAAAGGACTTTGGGATTTTTTTTTTCGAAAATCGCTTCATAAGTACAACCTCAATATCTGATTTCCCTCAAGGGAAATCTGCTATAAACAATCATAAAAATATTCTTTTTGAGTTAGGCTTCCAATGATGTTGTAAAATGTGAACTATGCATTATTTTCCAAGGTATGTACATAAATGTTATCCAAAATTTATCAGTTACTCGGAGTATATCTATCAGTTAATAAATTTACCGAGCCGGGATCTGGACAGTACTTTCGACTTTACACTAATTTTAGAGTTTATAAAAATGATACGAGGTTTATTAAATTACTTTTTTTTTTACCGAATATTTACTCGGAAATATCGGAAAAGGCGCTAATTTTAACATTGAAATGTCCGTTCGCCAATATAAAACGTTCTTAAAAGGGAATGAATTAAAGTTGTAGCATTTTCGCCATCTCGGATGACAGATTTTATTCTTATTTCCCCTGAAATAATAAAGTGTTTCAAATTTCATTATAAAAGAAAGTGCGATACATTTATTATTCAATTCCCGCTGTCTTCTCACCGAGCCTTATAAATTTATAACACCCACGCCGTGTTAAGCTTTCATTCTTCATTCGTCATAAAAATAAAAAAAAATAGTAAACAATATTTCCTAAATGCTTCTTGTAATAATAAATGAAAATTGTTCTTATTCTGGACCCAATATTTTTTATATATTCTTCATGAGGTAGTTGATACTTTAGGTAGGGAATCAACTACCTCCTCTGTGAATACAGTCGCAACGATTGTAAAAGGGAACGAGCACTTCAGAAAGGGATAACCGCTGAAGAGGTGGCAAGTAAGCCTCGAAACATGTACGGCAGTTTCAATAAAGTGTGTACCGAAATAATTGTTTTTTATTGGTGACCCCTGCCATAAAATATTAAGAATATATAATAAATAAAAATTTATGCTCATGATCTCAACGAATGAAAGAGAGACTACACTAAACCCATGCTTAATGAACTAATTTCTCATTAGTGGTCTTGTCACATTATCACAAACCTTATTAAAGTTGTATTATAATTTGAGGAGACCTTCTGCTTTTGTAGTAATGAGCTCTGAAGATGGGGCATTAAACAATTAATGCAAGGTTCGTAAGCAAGGAAAGGCGTATTATATTAAAGTTATAGAAATACTCATATTGGTTCATAATAATCTTCTTACGTCTTATTGTTGCTTATTTGGATCATGGAGCTCAGGTTAGCCAAGTGAGTAATTTTAATCTCAGACCTAGAGTGGTACGTTCGATTTCCGCCTGGGAAATAGGAATTTATTTAGTGACGAACATATTAAATAATATCCTTAGTCACTCGCTGGCTAGCCGAATGCTTACTGCATTAGTCTTCTCACGCAGACCACTATAGACGGTCGACAGAACGTTGGTCAAGTCAATATTAACTAAAATATGTTGACCAATCAGCAATGAATGAAGAGCACTTGTGTTTACCCTTCATTATGAATTATTTGCCATTATTGCTTTAATGGGAGTTTAAATGGTTAAAGTGTATATATTGTGGCAATCCTGTTGAAGCACTGGAATGTTATTAAACAACCCCCTAGAAAAAAAATGAGATATTTTAATCTAACTCTCCTGCCTGGCACAAGTAGAGTGGGAAGGCAACTTAGACAGGGAAGAAAGAGGAAATACAAACGGAGTACTACTTATGAAAAAAGATAAGTCTGTCACGGAGGTTCTGAGTAAACTGAGCAGATTTCACACGTACCACAGAATGGTGCTTTAATGATGTGCTGATCTCAAATTCATTCTATTTTTCTCCAGCAATAAGTGGCCTATGTAAAGAGAACCCGAAATTTAAGCTGGGAATGATATTTTTAGTTTAATAATTTATTTGCTTCTAGGGAAAAACACAAGAGTAGGAATGGAGACCAAACATTTTGCCAACACTGGCGAATAAAAATATTGCTAAAAACGAACAAAGCAAAAAAATATATTGACAGAGCATCCTGTAAACGAAAGAAAGAAAATGCTTATAAATGTGAAAAAAGAAAAGAAAAACTAGAGTAAAATAACAAGAAAAAGTCACATTCAGTTGTGTATATTGAGAAATATATACAAGTCAGTTTGTTTTTAGAAATTATTTTTAAATTCTAAAAAAAAAAATTTTACGTTAATAGTTATAAATCATTTAAAGCCATTTCAACTTGTTTTTTTCTACTAAATCTTAATAAAACCAGCTTATATTGGAATGCAATAACTGAAGAGCAGCTCTCAAGAAATAATAAGATTTCCAACTGTGTAAAGAGCTCTTTGAAAACAGATAGCTGAACTCATCTCATCTACCTGAAACCCCAAGGAAGCTCAAAATTCACTATTTAGCAAAGATCATCCCCAAAATAAATCTTAAATGAGATTAACATTTTTAAACAAATAAATAAAAATCGTTTAAAACTTAATGCTATTCTATGAACAACTAGTTTGGATCATATCGTCTCATTTTATTTTATGCTGTTTTATGTTTGACACAATGTATGATAAGAAAACAGAGAACAGATTCTGTGTTACAATGGATTCAAAATGACCCCCTCCTCAATTGGTTGCCTTTTAGGGAAATCTGCTAAAATAAATCTGAATGTATATAACAGTTCAAACGACCCAATCCACAGTGTAGTGCTCATCTCAGCTAATTCCAGCTATGCCAAGCTATTACTTATGTTATTACTAGCATTAATATACAGAATAATGTGTTAGTGCTAGCCGCGCTTCAAACCCCGTCATATAATTTTAGTTACGTCACATACTTGTCGCTTCTTAAAACAATTAATGTGATAAATAGAAATGAGAGTTGAACGTAAATATTTAAAAATGGTTTTTTTTTTGTTTTTTTTAAATGTCAATAATAGTAGCTATCTCAACAACAAACACCATTACTTGCATGGTGTACGTAATTCTGTATTTTAATTATTTATTATGTTTCTGTTCTAAAGCCGAAATGATATAAAAAGGATAAGTCTTAACAATTAAATATCCGAAACTTTGAAACCTAGTGGTAACAAAAAACGCTACCATCCCATTCATATGCAGTAATAGGTTCCCTTAAGTAGTGAAGTTTCGTCACTACGATCGCTAATTCTGTAAACAATACGAATCATAGACTTCAAATACACGTGGGCGGTACTCCTACGATATTCATAATGTATTTACAAACAATAGTGATGGAATAACCACGTCGTTAATTAAAATATTTTGTTGAGATTACATATCGTGGCTTAAGAAACTACACCGCGTAAGTCATTTTTCGTTACTTTTCAAGAAGAAGAAAAAAAATTTCAGTTTTATCGTCATCCACGTAAATTAAAAGTAAGAACTACTTTATATACTTAAATTTGATTCTTAATCATAAAATAATGTCAAAAGCGGTATTTTTTATTTATTTCTCTATATAAATGACATAAATTTTTAAGTAAAAAATCGCGACTTATGCGGTTGTAACGTTCGGTTGAGATTAATAAATAGCAGAATACTCGAGAAATATCTTTATTAAAATAAAATAAAATTACGAAAATTATATTCTCTGGCATGGCAGAACATTGTACAGAATATTGGTAAAGAAAGGAACATTTTAGAGATCAACAAAATATTAAAGAACTAACTTTTTTCAAATAATAAAACAAAAGATTTCTTATTCTTTAGTTACAATCACAGTAGGTAACTCTGGCTAACTAAGGCTCTGCAGTAATGAGATGGCATTTTCGGAAGTTTTACTAGAAACTGTTCTACGTATCGGTGTGCATCAGTTTTTTTTGGCACTCGTTTAGGATCGCTTTGAGAGGCAGAACATGGAGGCATGGCACAATCTGTTTTTCCTTTCCAATACCTAATAAACCAATCTTTTATGTCCAAGGTATTTAAAAACATTTTTTACATACCTGGATGCGGTTATTATCAACCGTTAAAAAATATGCTCGACTTTCACTCCTTTTGGAATTAGAGCTTTTTGTAATTTTTTTTTTCTAAACTAACTACATGAGAACATATAAATGTTCTTCTTTGACCCCAGTTCAAATTTTTCCAAAGATTTCAAATATTTTGTTTCTTGAATCTTCAGTTATACCATTGCAACCCCTAAACTTCGATTTGGCACAAAAATTTGACATACACGCAGGTTTTATTGACCTCCCTGGCCTTAAGACGTCATGAATTACTTTAAACTTTTTGTTGTTATTATTAGCATTATTATCACGCCTATATCCTAAATAGTGTTCCCTCTTGATTCTTTTCTCTTGATTGATGTTTTTGTTTTCATTTTCTAGAGTCCTTAACGGCATTATTATGCCTTAGTTTTGTTTCTGTAAGCTTGCCATAGAATGTGACATCACTTAAGATATTAACCACTTTCGGTGCTTGTCCTACAGGAGACGAAGTGGACACTATGCAAAATTTCATCTTCATTTATGACATTGACGGTAGATTCACAAATCTCTTGAACATGCTGTTCCTTTGCTTCCAACAAACGCAAGTTTGACACTGAGGGAACCGTGGTATCAATATCTGGTAGTGGACATAACTTGCCGCCTACTAGTTCCACGCATTTAAGAGTGGCAATAACAATGTTCTCATCTATCATGGAACATGCAAGTTTTGTACATAAATACGAATTAAATTTAATAATAACACAAATTAATCAGGAGCGCGCCCGATGCGTGGACAGTATTTTTTTAAATTAACGGAATTTTATGGTTGTAATGTAACCAATCAGAAGGTCATGTGGAAGCGCGCGAAAAGATCTATCCAATGTCATCAAAATCTAAAAATCGACTTGAGCGGTATTGTTTGTTAAACCACGACATGATCCCAAGTAATTTTCTCTTGATAAAAATATTAAAAAGGCCATTTCCGACCAATTTCTAAAAAGGATACACAATAATTTGATAAATTCATTATCGTAACTGTTTTCAATTATAATTACAATTTGTAATTCGTCATTCATGTTTTTGTAATAGAAGACATCATCAAGAAAAACTAATTAAATTTGACATCAAAGTGGTTTCTCATTTATCTTGTGTTATTTCTAAGCTCCATCCACAAAGTGACATAGCCTTTCGGTCGCCTTCAGAATTTAATTTTAGGAATGGTAGGGAATTTATATTCAAAGGCTTCCCAATTTATAACATTTACGAATGCCAAATGTTTCTATTATTATATTATGTATATCTTGATTTCACCTCTTCATTACCTTGGAAGGATTCTCGTGTCATTGCCACTCCATTATTAATTAACTGTCCTCTCAAATTGAATCTTCCTATTATAAGTAATAACATTCCAATTCAAATAATATTTGGTTCTGAATATGTATCATTACGATACTTAATAGCTTCAAGGAGAATCTTGAGACAGACTTTTTGTGAATAATTCAAGACAGGGTTTTAATTATTGTTTTAAATGGCAGTATATTATCAGATACATAGAGCCAGAGAACAGGATATGAGTGTATTTTCCCAAATAGTAACCATTAAATTCTGTTAGTCTTTAATATGTACTGTGTTCTAAGGCTCCAGACATAACATTCTTCAATTTGTGTTAACTTTATGTAATTTTAATCTGAAGAAATCGTGATTTCTTGATCGTGATTCCCGACTTGTTGAGTGAGTCAACAAGGATATGGGGGTCGGCGACGGTCAGGTGAGCCGAAATAAGGACGTACGTTTCCCTCTTTCTATCCCTTATCTGGGCTCTGTGTCTCATAAGATTGGAAACAAACTCAAGACACTAGGGATGACGACCGCTTTCAAAAGTCGACACTCTTTGAAAGCAATGCTCCCAAGGGTCAAGGACCCTATTGACTCACTCAACAAGTCGGGAGTTTACAGGGTAGGATGCTCTAGCCGTGAGGTATCGTACATCGGTCAAAGTGGAAGAAAGATCAGAACCCGGCTGAAAGAGCATGTTACCAGAGACACAAAGTTCCATGCCCACATCAAGAAGGAGGGCCACGAGAAATCTGCTATAAAGTATGAGCTTCTCTATGAAGCAAAAAAAGGCAAGACCCTGAGCATAGCCGAAAACCTATTCATAAAACTAGATAGGATGGAAAAAGGAGGCCTCAATATTAATAAGACGGGAGAAGGAACCACGTTGAGGCATGTCTCGGAAGCCTCTCTCTTTGCTCTCCGGTCCCGAGGCCTCATTCACAGGTTGGTTCCTGTCACATCATTATGAAGAGGTTAGTCGTTGTTTCCATTCTCTATTTTTTATTTTTACGTTTTCTGTATGTATTGCTTTCTGTAGCTCCTCCGGTGGTTGTTCCATCATTTTTGTTTTTTTTAATTTTAATTGAACTATTGGCTATTTACTATTTATTCTATTTTAGACTTCTCAACTGTAAATATTCATTTTTTATTCATTTATTTATTTTAACTATTTATTGAAATTGTGTATATATTCTACTGACAAGTATTTAATTTTTAATTTTAATCTGTAGAAATATTTTTTCTTATTTCTGTGAATATTCACTGGGACACTAATTTAAAAAAAAAAATTTAAAGTTGTTTGTTTTAACTCTTGACCATCGACATGTACATATATTTTCTAAATTATTTAATTAAATGACATATTGTACAACGTTTTTATGGTATTGGTTTGCTAGCAGGGCACTGATGATGGAGCGTATGCACTGAAAGTGCTCTGTCGCAACGAATAAAGAACAGTGAAGGAAAGAGGCGTTTTTTTCTTACCTGAGATAATAATTCCTTCACCATCCAGCACCTCAAAAAATGAAATCACTTCTTGGTCAACCTCACTTTATTAGTCATTCTAAAATGCGATTGCCATTCTGGGAAAGCGCCTGTATCGGTGCAACGGCTTTATTGTATAGGGCACGATTGTGTGAGCCGTGTGTGTATATTAATCAGTATGCATTTGAGCCTAGCAGGGCATGCGTGCCGTGTATTTTAGATCAAAAGGCTGATTACTTGAGCGGCCGTACTCTCGCTCAAAATCAAGCAGGTTTACTATAGGACATCCTTTTGAGTTGGGTTCATTAAATTTACGAAATATGTTATTAATGTCTCCGATATTAAGATCAAAATGAAGACCCTTTCACACTGTGAGGACCCATTATAATCGTTAATAATATAAATTCTCGTCGTAATAATATAATTTCCATAAATAAAAAAAATACAAAGGACTTTAATATAAATTTAAATGCGAATGAAACCGCATTACTGAAAATTAAAAAAAAATCTTCGTTCTAATTATTTCTAAAAAGATTTTATATTTTTTATCAGAAATAATATGATATAAACTAAAAAGAAACTATCTATTCCACAGATACATACAATATATTTGTTAATTTATGCTGGTGATTAATTTATAAGTGTCATCCGAAAAACACTTTACTGTATTTATTTGGAAATATAATAAATATATATAGCCCTCATTTGGTATAATACAGCAAAAAAATTGAATTGATTATTGTTTTTATAACCAACCAAATTACATAATATTATTATTATTTATTAACGTCCACTTTTTTGCAACTAAGGCTAATTGGGGCGGGTTATCTACAGGTTACCACCCAATTCTAGCCAGGGTGGGACTTAGGATGTTATTTAATGAATTTCGTCACTAAATAATTTGTTTTGCCCAGGCGAGAATCGAACTCGCCACTCTAGGCTTACTATGTGAAATTAAGGTCAACGCTATGACTAACATGGCTAACCTGAGCCCCATTGAGTATATTATGTAAATTACATAATATACATTCATTTTATATCACTGAAATAGGTTATGTTTTTTCCAAGAAATTTTGTTTTTATTAGCGTCCACTATTTTTTTTTATTATTTGCGCTACTGATTGGTACGGCTATCTTCAGCTAACCACCCTTTTCAAGCCAGGATAAGACTCACGATTTTATTTAATGAATTTATCTCTAAATAAATTCCTATTCCCAACATGGACAACGAAACCATCCGAAACTCTAGATTAACGAACACAATAATTTTTAATATGTAATTAATTGTTGTTCTTAACTGCAATAGTGCTTTGTTAAATTACATATACAATATATTCTTGGGTATTCTTATTTTTCAAATTGTGCTTTGGAATAAATTCCTGTAATTTGTTGTGACTTATTTGTTGACATCATCATTCATTGTCTTATCTCTCTAGGCATCTGTAACTGATGATAAATAGGAAACTACGTGAAAGTAGCATACGTGGTCAAAATCAGATGGTTATGATTTTAAATTTACTTAGGTTTGAAATCATTTCATGAATTTATCTGTAGGCAGACAGGTTTGCCTGGGAACATAATGACACTTTTGAAAAATGGAATCTTGAGGTCTACCTCTAGAGAATATTTACCGAAAGGGCAACCACTATAATGGAAAAAAGAAATTGTATATTTTCATATTCATCAGTCATTCAGTGAAATGTGTGGAAACTCTTGGTTCTGTTGGGCATGAGCTAATGTTGTCAGGCCTATCAAACTCACTTTGCGCTCAAACTCAGTCAAACTTACCACTCACTCACCTTGGTTGTTTCGGACCATCTCAAGTCCTACTCCTCCTATCAGTGCAACACTGGGGAATGATGGAATACGCTTACTGTGGATTAGAATTAATTTAAAGAGTTAATTAAAATAACACAATAAAAGAACCAAGTAATAAAAAAGTCACTTCTGTCGAACTTTACATAATTGAGTAAGATGGGTCACAACTTCCATCTTAACGATATTAAGTATTAAGACATCCAAGGTAAACTCAAAATAGATAATAAAAATTGCATATGTGAATATAGAAATCATGAAGGTAATATACTTCTACAAACACACACACTCTCTCTCTCACACACACACACACACACACACACACACAGATTATTAGTATTGAATGAAATGGTTAAATATCGACTATCGTAAAGATCAAACAATACAAATAATAATGGATAATTTATTAGAAAAACAATGAGCCACTCCACATGAGGAAACGTCTGTCAGGGAAAATGTTGATGGTTAGAAATTAATTTTCTATGAGAAAATCTAATCATTTGAAGGCTCAGTATCTATTAAAAAATTAGCCCATTCACATTGTCAAATAGCTTAAGAAATTAAGAAATATTGCCAATGATATCAAGATGGCTTTCGCAGAAGAATCAAAAGAGAAAAATTCTTCCTTGGGCAATCTCATATCACAACATATTCCCTATTTCTATGTAAAAAAAAACAGATGAGTAGGAGGGAGCGGTAGGCGGGGGATTACTGGAGATATTTCGAATTTTCAAAATTCCTCCCCTCTAACCCACCCCCTCCCCATTGTCCTATTTCAGCTGTTAATGAACTTGATTTTTTTTTTACATGATACGCTTAAATATCGAGTATGGTAAGGTTTAAAGAAAGATTGTTACTGCTAGAGTGTTAACAGTCATACCGTAAATATAATTTTGAATGGACCTTATTTTCGTCATCTCCTAGGTAGAATCGATGGACATTTGGGGAAATTTTGCAAAAAATCGCGCCATGAGTAGCCTATATAGCTGATTTCCCTTAATGGTCATCTGCTAAAAATTATTGCAGTTCAGTGGAATTAACTTACGGAAAACAGAAACGCCATCACAATACCTAGTTAGATTCACAAGATATTTAAAAGAAGATATTGAAAAAGAACGGAAACATGAAGTAGGTAATCAATAACATGCCCGACTAATAAAATTAAGTATTTATGTCAACAGATACGGTCTAGTAGTTGATAAAGGTACACAGAAATTGTATGCTTCGAGTAAACTCCCCTTATGATATGCAAAACCTTACAACAGACTACACAGTTTTGTCACCGGTTTAATAACAATAGGGCAGCCATAGAGTCCAAAAATCTTTATGAAAATCATTTATGGATTTTTGTATTAGAGTTGAAAAATTGTTGGCATGAAAAATTTATTTTTCTTCACAAGCTATTAATTACATTGTAAAAGGTGAAATAGACATACTAAACTCCATAGCACAAGGAACAATGTTTTTAATATTCAAAGCAGTTGGCTCTGTATGTGATTATTTACTATGATAATTATTTACTCTGATGGTGATTATCCGCCAATTACATACAATGTGACATGACATAAATCTTTACAGGTTTAATTCCCAGCATTACTTATTAAATAATGATTTTTTAGTAATGGATCAAAAGAATATATATGAAATTCACAATATGTAATTGATTCGGTAATCTTCCAACGAAACGTTCAGTACCATATTTATATGAGAACCTTTCAAGAACATGTATTTTACTCCCACCAGTTCTTCTAATCATTAAACCTTTTCTCAGGACTTTTAAAAAGTCTGGATATGGCTTCAAATTGAATTCAGATAAACGGATTCGCTCTATAACTGATCAATTACTGCTAATGGGCGTCTTAAAAATATTTTCAGGAAATAAAAACCCACTCTATTATTAGGTTTATGTTACAAAAATAACCCGACTTCGCTGATCTTGGTAAGTAAGATACAGAGTCAATAAAAAAACGTACAAATGTTATACAAATATAAGGGTATCAAGCATATATTTAGACCTGGGTGATTTTGAGGATGTTGAATTTTTAGGTTATGGAAGTATAAAAATTGCAACAAAAATTAGTTACATCACATTATTCGATCCTACTCACAAATATTTCAAATTATTAATTTTTCGGTCTCAGTACCCACCCCCTATTTCACGGCTCGATTTTTGTCATGAACCAACGATTTTTTTTATATGAATTATCAAATATGGACTTCGGTAACGATCACAAAAACTATAACCACTAGAGCGGTACAGTCTAAATATACATATGTGTTTGTTTGGGTCACCATCTCCTGTCTGTTGCCAATTGACAGCATTTATTCTCTAAATACCAATTATTACTTCTAAAAAACTTTAATTTTTTAATTACATTTAAATTCTTCGTTCTTGTTTGTCTGTTATCTAAAGTATTCTTATAGTTATTAGAGCCGAGGAAGTTACCACATAGTAAATCAAAAATAATATAAAATAACTCCCCTCCCATTAATTAACTGGTATAACTACTACTGTACTAAATAATACTTTGGTTTTGTATAGCAGACACTTACTGGTTTGTAAAAGGGTTGAGTATTTTACCGATCAGTACAGGATGTTCTCATTCGCATCTAAGTAACACCGTTCAATAATTGAAAATGATCATGTCCCCTTGACTAACACGTGATAAGAGGAGCCTATTTATTGACTTATAGCCTTACTAATGCTTCAGAGATTCAGCAAGCATACCCACTACCAAATTATGGGTTCGGAGCTCGGAATAACTTATAAGTTTCTGATTCCTTGTAGCAGGTAAGGTTAATCTGTTAGCAAAAGGATTAAGCCTCTTGGGAACTATAGTCCTTTGATATATGCCCTTCTTGTAAGCTGGGGCTTAACTCTATTCATCTATCCAAACTTGGAAATTGACTAACTGCGGTTCCTTACTAATGAAAGCCAGTACTCAAATAACAATTAAACCAGACCTGTGGGGTAAATAGTAGAATCTGAAGTCTCATTCAAGATATTAGTAATAGCAACCCTCAGGGGGTAACGAATATGCGCGTACTTGACCTAAAGCTAATCTGAAAATATTGTATTTTTCTTTTTTCATGACTTTCAGTGAATAAAAGTAATTCATGGATATTTATTAATATATGAATATTCAAATCTGGTTTTTCATAATACACAAAAATTAATTAAAGTTACTGGTATACTATTTCTGATATCATTATAAAATATTTTTCGACTTATTGGAACGTTGATATTTTCTATTTCGGGCAGAAACTGTCGGTCAAAAAGTATTTATAAGTAATACATAGTCAAATACTTTATTTATAGTTCTTTATTTTCGCAGTCTGCAACAAAGGCAATCAACAATGAAAGCTGTTTGCATATGAAACTTTATGAATAATTGAAATTTCTAAATTTAACTTCTATCTCCATCTGTAGAATTTCAAATTGTACAAATATTTATAACCTTTTAGTTATATCTCAATACTATCATATTTGAAACTCAATTAAGAAACTTACATAGTTAATCAATAATTAGTATCTTTTAATGAGTAACTAATTAACCACAAGTTATTCCTAACTAAGGGATGAGCCACTTGGGCTAATTTATAGAGAAACAAAATAGGAAAAAATTGAATATATTTTTCATAGTTTTGTTTTAGAAGGTTGTTTTCAAACATATCAAGATTCACTTGGAGTTTTCACCATCTCAAAATTATGTTGTCTGGTCATATATTACTCTACTTATATTAGATACTTTACAGTAAAATTGGATTACTTTTATCTTTAAAAAATTAAAAGACCATAGCTTATCGATTTAGATTTCTAGTAAAGTATGCAAATACTGTATCATAAAATGTTTGCAAAATATTAATCATTTTGTTCGGTAAACTTTCTTTTTACGTTTATGGCAAGTTTGCAAAACATAATTAGATATCCTTAATTCTCCAAAATCCTTACAACTGATAAAACCAATTATTAGGTTTTATTAATTAAGGGTCCGAATAAAAATTATGAAAATAGTGACGTCATATTTGGATAGGCTGAATGTTATAAATCGGTTGGTTCTGAAGAATGTATTAGTATAAATAAAACTAATGCATTTTAGACTATAAAATGCATTAGTTTTATTCATTTCATTTCGTTTTCTTTGGAAATATTTTATTCCCTAACACTGATGTTTGATATAAAATAATTAATCTGTATGTAAAGTATTACATTTATCTGTAGCAGATTATAAATTCATTCGATAACTTCGAAGAGTTTATGATCAAACATTTTAAAACTGGTAACGAAAATTGATATTACCTTGAGAATATAATATCTTATAAAGAGAAGTGAGGTATCAAAACTCAAATGATATTATACTCTTTGTAAACCTCTTTCTTTCTGACTCTGTATTTTTATTTCAAAAGTTAGTAGCGAATTGAATTACCACATGAAGTTTTTTTTTGGTGAGATGAGGGAGTGATAAATATGTGTTTCATCGTCCTGCTTTGCACAGAAACGAGTTTAAGCTATTGACAATATCTTCTGAATATTTCCTATCTGATTTAATCCAGATTAAGAAATATTATTTATTATTTTAAGGTCTGTCAAACTCTGTCTGTGTTTGATTGAATGGATGTATATTGGTATAGATAATAAGTGTAATAAATAGATTTTAAAATATACTAGTTTTGTTACTGAAATATAAGCAGTACTGGTTTTTGGTGTGATATAGTAAAATATTTCAATTATTTTTGATCTCTGAAAGAAATTATTACGGAGGCAAAACATATTGGCATACTCGTGCAATTTATAAATACACACACATGCATGAACACCACTCTCTCTCTCTCTCTCCCTCGCTCTCTCTCTCTCTCTCTCTCTCTCTCTCTCTCTCTCTCTCTCTCTCTCTCTCTCTCGCAGATTCACACACACACACACACACACACACACACACACACCTGCGCGCTCACACATGCAAACAAACAAGCGTGCACGCACACATATACCATGGTTTCTAATTGTCCGGTATTTATGTCACTTTTATTTTATGAGGAAACAGCTGTTTATGCGTATCTCATGGGGAAGATGGTTGTTCAGGTAGGAATCTATTAATTTAGTAAGTTCTATGCACAATCTTCCTAGGGTTATACATGTTTCTGTAATTCCTGAAGAAAATTTTCAATTCCGGAACTGTGAATTTAATATATCTCAATATATCCACTTTTTATCTATTCGAATTGCCAATAGCATCAGAAATTTTGTTTCATAAACAAAAGATACAATTTTTCCAACCCCTTTGAATCAGCTTTTCATTTTCTACGATGCTGCAATAACCGGTATTGTGACAAGCTTTACACTCTGCCCATTTTTAGCCGATTCCCTTAAGGGAAATCAGCTATTGAGGTCGTACTCATGATGCGATTTTCGAAAGTTTTCTTCAAATGTCCATCGATCCTACCTAGGAGATGACGAAAATGATCGTTTTATGTAAAAAGAAAGATCAAGTTTGTTAACGGCTGAAATCGGGCGAGTGGCAGGGGGGGTTTAGAGGTGGAATTTTTGAAAATTCTTTTATGAAACTCTGACAGGAATTCATAAATGGATGGTTTGAAATTTTTTTCTCCTAAAGCAAATTATTGTATGTAAATAAAAATATCGGTCTCTTTTCTTATTTATTTTCTTGTGGAGATGGGATTCCTATTTCCAAACACAGAAACTTCTATGCAATATGAAACTACTTTTGAGGTTAAATAAATCCAATATAAATAACTTTAACCAAGAATAACAACGCGACAGATAAAGTCTAAGGCATCCTTTACATCTATAAATACGGCTAACTTATTTATTTTAATTAAATGCCACACAAATATCGGTTTCCAATCTCACAACATATTCTTGGGAGTTACAATCAAGATTGAAACGGACTCTACCAGATAGTAAAATAGTTAATTCTCCTTAGGGGCAGTGTTTGTGTAATTTATTAATAATGTGAGTTCCAGATTTACAGTCGTATGATAAATTATTATAATTTACAATACAAATATTGAAACGTTTTGCATAAAGCCCACCAATGTCAATTTAATAAGTACCTGGCTCACATATTCCGAAAATAAATAACTAAACCCTAAAAACACACTGAAAACAAATATAATTATAAATTAACGTACTTTACCTTATATTTTATATAATTTATATATACTTTAATATAAATATAAATCACTGAATGAGTAATATTTTATGTAATTGATTTTAAATTTAGTATTAAATTAATTTTAACTAAGTTTTTTTGAATTTAAAATCAATGTCAGACATTCACTTGAGTTAATCTGTCAAGGTTCAGCCGTGTAGTAGAACTAATCCATAGAAATATTCAGGAAAGGAGATAATCCTATTAGCTCGGACATAGTATTTAAACATCCTGGATCTTTCCCTTATCTAATCATTATCACACAACCTCCAAGAGATAACAGTTTCTTCCCATCATACTCTCCATATAGTTACTTGGAAAAAAAAGTACGCCCTTAATTGTCTAAGGTTCCGAGCGTTAAAATGATTCGTGTAATATATTTAGTTGTGGGCCACCACATCAACGACACCGCTGGAGTTACGCCGCACATGAAAACTATAATATTTCGTTTTTTGGAGTCTCCTACAAACTCCGTCTAACACATCTTACTTCCTCATTGTCTATATATGAGTGATTTGTACAATACATTTACAGAATCCAAATTAAATGTTAGCTAATATGTAAAATGAGGGATTCCTTTGGTTTAGAATGCTTGTACTTTTAAATCTTACTCGGTAGCGAAGTTTTCAAAGAAGAATTGATTAAAAGCTGACATAAGAGCTTCGATAAACGTTTCCTAGCGAGAAAATATTATAAATCATTTCAGCTTGTTTTCTTGTCTCTAAAATTTTCCAACTTCCCCTTTACTCGTACCCATTCGCCAAAGCATATTCTATGAAATTCAGAGCTTAAATACTATATTTGACAATTATTAATTTATATTTTTTTAAAGATCTTAAAAAGTGAAGTGGCTTATTTAAATATAATGAAGAAATAAATAAATTCTATATGACACTATTTGTAACAACAACAGTAAAAGTAGTAGTAACCCAATCATATTGCAGATTATAAAAATTGGTAGTTAGACATCCATATTCATTTTTTAATTATAGTAAATTAAATATGGTTAAAAAATACATTAGACCACTCTCATCATTCAAAAAACAAGAATATTAGATCTGCAAATTATGTCTTTTGTGTTGACTGTTTCCATTAAGTAGTCTGTAACTATCTTCTTAGTCAAAGTTTTCGGACACCTGATATTTCTGCTATATTGATTTCCATATAATTTTTTTGCGATTACCTTTTGCTTTGACCCTCGCTTCAACAAATGAAACTCTTTTTTTTATTATTATTTATTAACGTCCACTTTTTCCTAATATGGCTAATTGAGACGGGCTATCTACAGGTTATCACGCTTTTCTAGCCAGGGAGGGACTAAGGATTTTATTTAATGAGTCCGTCACTAAATTAAATTCGTATTGCCCAGGCGGAAATCGAACTCGCCACTCTAGGTTTACCATTTGAGATTTAGGCCTACGCTTTAACCGAGTCCCCGTCAAATGAAATAATTATTTCCAAAGCTGTTCTGAAATTTAGGCATTGATAACCAGTTTCCAGGAGTTATTAATATATCATGTTCCACTTACTGTTGAACACGCTATTGATGTATGGGAGTTCAGTGTGAAAGCCAGATTATTAATACTCGGCAAAATACGTTACATTTTCCTGCCAGCTCTGAATATTGCTTTTATTCTTTTTTAAGCATTCGAAAACCTTTTCAGACCTTTTACGAATTCTCTTATTTCATTTCTCATTTATATCTTCTTTAACATCAGAATTGACATGGGCCATAGAAATCAATGAACGGGTTTGAGACAGCGTATCAATTACGTTTTCACTTCTTCCCCAGATTCACAGATATAGTCCTACGCCGTAATCTTTTAAAAATCATGTCACGTTTCATTGCGAATTTAGCTCTGCCTACCTCATACTAAATTGTGGAGTATCATGTGAGAGAAAGGCGAGTATGTTATAGAACTGAGGAACTGCTGCTTTACGTTATATGGTACAGCTGTTCTATCAACTGATGGTCTGTTGACTAGGGCAATGCCTTGTTGCTAGAGACCACATCAGCTCTATGTTGTGTTCTACCACAGCCCATCGCTCAAACCCATATTTGGATTTAGTTTGGAAAATGCAGAGCCACGATTTCAATATAAATAGGTCTCAAGTTATTTTTCGGCTAAGGTGTTGCCTAAATGAAAAATACGTAATTTGAAAATATCAAAAAGGAAAAAATATAGGTAAATCAATTAAAGGGTTGGAACCGCCAGTGTAGGTGATACTGTTGTCATATCTGTCTGTGAAGACCGTCGACACTGGCTGATTGATGGTCGAGTACAGTACTCTTTCAGTACGACTCTAGACGGTTTGAAGATGGTGCCTTCGCATAGAAAGCGCTTGCCAACTGTACTCGACCATCAGCCAGTGACGACTTTCCTCACAGACAGATATGACAACAGAAAAAGATAGTACTTACTTCAAGCATATAATTTTAAACGGGTTCTTATAGCAGATTTCCCTTAAGGTAAATCAGGTATTGAGGCCGTACTCAAGATGCGATTTTCTTCAAATGTCCATCGATTCTATCTAGGAAATAGCGAAAATGAGGTCCGCTTAAAAGCGGTAACAGACAAATATATATATATATATATATATATATATATATACACACACACACGCACACTCACACAGCGGTCGCAATTATAGTTTGGTCGTTACCAAACTCAATATCTAGTCGTTTTATGCAAAAAGAAAGATCAAGTTCGTTAGCAGCTGATATCAGACAAGAGGGGGGGATTAGAGGGGGAGAATTTTGAAAATTCTACATATCTCCGTTACTATAAGTCGGAACGAAAAAGTGTATAAAAAAATACTTATTGCAAATTAAATGTTCTATAAATATTGTTATATACATTTGTTCCCTATCTTGAATGTTGAACTGAGATATTTACATTTTTCAGTTTTCAGTCTTCAGTAAACCCCCACTTCTACTCGTGTACATAAACAATACTATGTCTTATAATAAGCCACATTATTTGAAACTTAAATACCAAATATCGTTTTCGAGAAACCTTTATTACACAAGATACATGGAAATATATTCTGGTGACCCCCCTCCCCTGTCTTAAGTTCTTGGACTTCTAAAATTTGATTGATTGAGATAAACATTATTCTGATTCATTATAAATTACAGTACTAGATAAAGTAAATAGTTTTTAATAAAATTAATATGTTATATTCTGATATATTTCAGTAATTGTTTTTCTTTCCGGTGAGAGGTTGGCCTGTTTATTTATATTTTATACGGTTCCGTCGGGAAATTATTAAAATTTACTGAAGGATTTTTTATTACCGTTTTGTATTTATTCACTTAATACGATGTTGTTGTATTCAGAATGTAGATTTATCTATTGTTAAACTTCAGGAGTTAAATCTGCTTGTTTTACGCAGCCCGTGCGTGATGAGCGTTTAACTACTTTTGTAGTACAAGTACATAATTTGACATTATAAAACAGTTGCATAAACTTATATTATTATAAATTAAAGTATTTATAAGTAATTTAATATTTTTTTCCTAATTATTAATGTATGTTTATTATATAATTCTTACCTTGGTCGTAGCTCTATAGGACATTAGAATCTAACTCCTAAACACTATCTCTTTTACATGAACTATCCTACTGTCGTAAGTTAGTTCTATAGTTGTTCACGGCACTTATGCTGACTGCTGCCCATGACGTCAACTTCATGATTTGCTACCCAACCGTGCCGTTGTCTAGCAGCACTTGATACGATGTCTAACTCCATGTCCACGTGGTTCGAAAAAAAGTAGGGGTCAAGGGGCTGCGTTAACTAAGCAGATTTCCCACGTATGTCGTGAATTTGCATTTATCTCAGAGCGTAAATACTCAATAAGAACAATTTTTGGTATTTGGGCCTCAAGTAAGGTGTTTCGTAATATAACGACGTAGAGTGGGGGGGGGGGGGTTCCAGATGACCAAAAACTAAAAACATGAACATATATCGGTTAATAATCAAGATAGTGAAGAAACGTACATAAAAACATTTATAGAGAATTACATTTTCCATTAGAATGGTCCTATACAATTTTTCGATCAGACGCTTAATAACGGAGAATTTTCGAAATTCCTCCCATCTATCCCACGGTTTAGGATTTCAGCCATTAACGAACTTGATGTTCACTTTTACATATATCGTTTAAATATCGAGTTTGGTAACGATCATATAAAAATCACTACCGTTAGAGGGCTGACAGACAGATAGATAGATATATAATTTTGAACGGAACTCATTTGCGTCATCTACTAGGTAGGATCAACGGACATTTGAAGAAAGTTTTTGAAAACATTTCCAAGCTAATTCTGGAATCTCTTGTGTATTTGTTGTCCCTTTTTCAATTGGTGTCTAAAATCATTGTGGTAATTTTAAGTAACTAATTTTAGCTAGAAAATGATATCATTGTTGGTCATTCTTGGATATTTTTGTTTCTGTCAACTATTTCTTGGATTACTATTCACCCATACGTGGGCATTATGTCTCTATTAGGCGAATTATTATAATTGAATCATCCTACACAATGCATTGTATAATATTCGAATTTAAAGTTTTTTCAGAAATAGTTATTTTGTGATCTCTTTATTACACAAAAAGGAAAAGGTGTGATTTTATACCCTTTATAAAATATTCAACCGACACAAAGTATTCTTGAGATTTAAAAAAGTAGCGGAATTGTACATGGAAAATAACTAATTTTCACTAATTAGCTTTAAACAATATACATTAAACCTCAAATATTCAAAACCTCATCAACGAATGAGCATGCCGGATTTATTATTCTAATAAATAATGTAATCTAAATGTTTCCCCTAAGTTCGCAAGCTCTCGCAGTTCTATGAATTAAAAGGAAAACATGATCTTTTTTTTAGTAAAACAAGAAATGCCCATTATGTTCTTTTAAATTCCGGCGATTCCTTCATACGGTAAACAGCTGAATTATCCATGAACATGCTAAAGCTTTTGAGCGTGAAGTCTTAGGGAAAACATTTAACTTTAAAACCGGCGACAAGAGAGCTTGTTTATTCTTGAAAGGTGGGTGGAATATGTAACATTTCTTTTATAAACCGGTCTGTATGGTTATAAAGAACTACCTGCTAGGTTTACTTATTTAAACAAATTTGTAATTTAGGCTATTATAATGTACAGTAAGGTGTAAAATATTTGAAAAGCCCTCTTATACAGTTTATAAATTAATATAAACACAAACATGCACCTTCGTCAGCTCTATTAGCAGATTTCCCTTACTTAAAATCAGCTTTTGAGGTGGTACTCATGAGGCGATTTTCGAAAAAGTTCTTCAAACGTCCATCGATCCTACCTAGTAGATGACGAAAATGAGGTCCCTTCAAAATTTCGAAATCTTTTAATTTCTTCGTTATTTAGCAACGGATCGAAAACTTGTCTAGAACCAATTTTAATGCAAATGTAAAGTTATATAACTGTTGTTATGTACGTTTTTTCATTATCTTGTCTATTAACCGAGATATTGACATTTTATAGTTTTTGGCCTAGAGTAAACCTCCCTCCGACTTATGTATTATTAACAATAAGCACTTATATTATGAAGCACATTATTTGGAGCATAAAATCGAAAATTGTTCTCATGAAACTTTTAAGTTTTGAGATAAATGCAAATATGTGTCACACTTGGGAAATCTGGTATGTACGCAGCCCCTGTGTGACGGATTTGTCATTAATTAGGGTACATATTGATTAACCCATAGATTGTATTCCACCCTAGCACAAAAATAATGTCTATCTGTTTTTAAATAATACTTTGAGTATATCTCTAGAATATGCTGGATGGTAGAGGAACCAATTGATAAGGTCTCATCTAGTATGGGGTTTATGTTTATTTTTTAGATGTCTCTTACAGTTCCTCTGGGTGGTTTTTTCAGAGGTTCTCACCCACTGTGATATGTTTTCCATATAAATCTGTAATTTGTGTAGTTTTTAATTTTATTTATAGTTTTGACATATGCTTATCGTTGTTTGCTTTTATTATGTGACTTGTTATTAGATTTTTTATTGTTTTGGCTTTAATTTTTAGTAGTTGACTAGTGATATGATTTTATATTTTTATTAGTTGACTAGTTTTAAGAATTAACATTGTTTTTACTCTTTATTTTGTGTTTGTTTTTATGACTGTTGTTTATTTTGCCTTTGGCCATGCTGTGAATGTTAAATTAACTCGAGGTTTGTGTTTGTCAGCAGGCACTGAGGATGGAGCGTTGACTCCGAAAGTGCACTCTGCATTATATTAAAAAACAGTAGAGGACTTGGCCTTCTTATTGATCCTTGTCAATACTTTGAGGATGTTAGCTTTTTCATGACTTATTATTAATGGGCGAAATGTTCCTTAATGATTGTTTTACCAAGTGTATTGCATAAGATTACTTTTTGAACCAATGTTGTACAGTAGAGAGTTTGAATAATGGAGAACATGTTAACATCTAGGCCTAGTTATGAGGAACTCTCTAGAGTGCAAATAAAATAGGTTAGTGTTTCATGAAGAAAAAGACAAAATAACTTAAGACCAATGGCTGTGAGCATGCCTTGAGGACAGATAGAACTTTTGGAAAACCTCCAGGAAATTAATAAGTCTTGGGGGAAGTTGTTAGGGGTTGAAGGAGTTTGAGAATTAATGAAGGATCATCAGTTCGCCAGTTAATAAGAAGTTCCTTCAAAATTAGCACAATTAATACAGTCAAATGGCTCCCGATTATAATATGAACTGCTTTAGGCGATCCTGTCACTAGACATTTTACCAATGGCTATCTACAAGAGACTTCTTTCCTAGTATAAAATTAAACATTTACAACAATTTCATAACTCATTGATAAAGAATGTACCGTCTTTGATAACGTATTGATACACAATGATTCTTCTTCTAGATGAGCTTTCAAAAAATAATTGAGGTTTCAAACACTTCAAAAACAATTACAAAAAACAATCAATGTTCTTAGATGTAATATTCTTTTTATTTAAATTTATTTTTTTACGATTACTTTTTTACTTAACTATTTGATCATTTTAATTTACTGACAAGATAAGTAAATAAAATTCACTTTCAAATTTAATCTCTTTCTAATATGTTGCCAAATATGCCACCTCTGCAGGGGATTAATTCCTCACAATATTGAATATCTCATCAAACTTAAACAATTTATCATATTCAATGTAAAAAAAATACCAGATATTTATATACTGTCCCATAAATTCTATGATTTTTCTCAAATCCTTGTAAGCAGAACAAAGAGATGGATTACATTCCTTCTTAATGAATTGAATGTTACATTAAGAGATTCCAAGAAAAAAATAAATAGTCTTTTTTTTTTTTAATTTTCTTTACTTTCTTTAATTTTAAATAAAGATTTTCTACATCAATGGATGTTCGCATTGTTTATATGGAATGTTGTAATAATTGAATATTATCAAATTTTATTTTTCACATTTCCCAAGTCCAGCAAGGATACGAATGTTAAAAATAATTGTCAAGGAGAATCAGACAAAACTTAAAAGGACGTTTATCGAGCAAGCGAACGTTATTTTATCCTTCTCGGACGTTTAGTTTTTAATGTCTAATTATTCTTTTAGTTTTGAATGCCAGTTACTTACCCTTTTCTAGTCGGAGAATTAATATAGTTATTTATTATACAAGTGACGAAAGTAGATCATTTTACAACTCGAGTGAAACGTTTACCCACACGAGCGAAGCGAGTGTGGTAATTTCACGAGAGTTCTAAATTCTACTTTCGTCACAAGTGTAATATTAATTTTTTTCTGTAATCGTGTAATACATGATCAGATCTAACCAGAATATGAACAAAATTAGGATGTTGTTGGTAGGTTATAAGCATGGTTGTGAAAGGTTATAAGCATAGTTATAAAACAACTAGTGATGATTGTGAAGTAGTGCAGTTATAAACAAGTGCAGGTTATAAACAAGGAAGGTAATTATTATTATATTTAAAATTTAATATATATTGATTATTACCACCAATAATTCATTCACATTTCAATTTATTTTGTTAAAATAAATTATTACAATGTTTTTAATTTATACTTATTACTAATTAAGAAGGCAATTCACTTTCTTCACTCTATTGCAAGATGTTTCACTTTCTTCACTCATTTCAGTTTAGTAATGTTACCATTATTCAACGATTACAGAAAAATGTTATTTATTTAATCACTTATCAAACAACTTCCCATGAAATCCTCCGAGCAGTGTTTTTTGAGTAACAAACGGGCGGACGGTCAGACCGTCAGACAGAATGTTTTCAGAATGGTCTGAAACACCAAAGAAATTTTCCCTCGCCAAATTTAAATAGAAAATCAAACAAACCTTAGAGTTTTATTTATATAGATTAGAAAAAAAATTAGCAAAATTTAATGGATGAATCCTAAAACCCAACAATGAATTTAAAAATAAGATTAAGAGAGTTCTATGATGTCTTTTCGCAAAGGAATTTTATGGATTTCGGAGGGAATAATGATACAGCTGATAACCTTCAACAGGCCACTATGGTTTTAACTTTTAACTTCTAGAAGTGTCCAGTAGGTTTTGTTGATGATGGAATTTTGTTTGCTCGGAATTTACCTTTAAAAGTACGCTGATAACTTTTTTGTTACAAACCATTGTTTAACGGAATTTCCTGACACCCACAAATCTCGCTCAAAAAGAACCCGAGAAAGAAGGTGGGCATTTAAAGGAAGATAAAATCGAAAGTCAGGAGCGACAATGAGTAGGTGGCCCCGGTTAGATGATATCTCTGGCACTCTGTATCTCTGACATTTCCACTACTTTTCAGAGACTAGTAGATCGTAGATATCTGCATAGGAAACTCGCCAACAATTAAATTCCTGACATATTGAAAGTAATATTAGAAACGCCCACCAGAGTTAAGGCGTTGGTCTTAATTAAACCTTGTGTTTAAGAACAAGAAGAATTTATTTAGTGACAAACTCAAAAAAGACTAAATCGTTTGTTCCACCCGGTCTAGAAAAAAGTGGTAATATAGATAACCCATCCCGATTAAACATAATACCATGAAATGCTATTTTCTTTATGTGGCAGACGATGATCCTTCATATTTAATTTATTCATCTGAAAAGAGGTCCAGTGTAGATTGTTGATAATATAATAACTAATTCATATATTAATTTAAAAAGAAAATCTTCTGTAGGTCCTTTAGTTACATGTGCCATTCTTTGAAGTGGTTTTATTACTTGTAACTGCATACCTAGGATAAAAACAATTAAATCTGTAAAACTATACATTTAGTCATCAAGTATTTTCTTTAATCACTTGTTACTTACTTTGTACTACTATGGCTAACTAGGAGGGGTTATTTACTGTTTATAACCCATTTCTATCCAGAGTGGGACTAAGGATTTTTTTAAGTGAGGTCCTCACTAAAATACATTCCTATTGCCCAGGTGGGAATCGAACCCACCACTCTAGGTTCAGACCAACGCCTCAACCTGACCCCCGAATAATTTTCGTTAAATAGTTACCGGCTTATTTATTGTAAACACACTATGTTATAGTATATTGAGTTTTTGTTGTTCGATGTTTACAAATATACTTAATCTGTTTAATATTTGTAATGAATACTAAATAACTTAACTGAGAATGAAGCTGTCTGAGAATAAGCTGTCAGTAAACTATTTTTGTTTTCTGCTTTGGACAATTGTCTAGAATGATTTAGAACAAATTAGACATTTTATGTGACATGAATCTTTTTTTCATTTAAGATATGCAGTCTTTGACATGATAATTATAACAAGAGAATGACTTCGTTCTAACAGTGAGAGTGGATATTTCTAGATGTGTGGAAAAAAGGAAAAGAAAAACTGTGTCAAGCCCGCAGCGTAATCTTATATTTAGAGACTTAAAGATTCAATATTCTTTAAACATAGTTCCCACCTTTGGAATTTCATAGATGCAAGTATCTTACAATATATATGATATCCTAGAGCTCTCTTTGACTTCAAGGGTTTCCAAACGATTGATAAGATCAGCAAACACAAAATTTACATTTTGATCCTGTATTCCTTCAGCTGATTGTGTAAGCATGCTTCTTTTTTCAACGAGAATTTGCATACTACCTTCTCTAAAAATTGGGAGGCAAACTCTACAAACATTTTTATAAGATAATATACGGTCTGTGTTGTTAGTGTTTTTTATTCATTTTATTATCCGTCTAGTCCTTCAGCTTTAAATTTGAATCTAGGAAACAGAACACACTCATATCAGATTGCACGGATTTCAGAAAAAAAAATCCTTAGAAAATAATACCGTTATTTTTTTCTAACACCTGCTATTGTTCCCAGTTCATTGTAACGAGGACCCCTCGAGCTGAAATATTTAATGTCTCAGAGGCCGTCAGTTTTTCAAACTTTCCAACCCTTCCAAGAAGAGACCAAGCTCCGGGATATTCGCAAATTTCCTTTAAAGAACTTATGATGCGATTTACAAAAAAATGTCTTCAAAAGTCCATCGATCCTTTGTACGAGATGCCAAATTGAGACCGGATAAAATTTAAGTGTCTACACATTTATGCATACATAGAATGATACACCTTTAGACAGATTGATGGAAATATTTGCCTTATAACCCTCTAACAGCAAACCCCATACTCGAACGTTTTAGGAGTACGTTTAATGTAAAACTAAAGATCAAGCTCCCTGATTATTGAAATCTGACAAGAAAGGGCTTGGAGGGTGGGGGTGAAATAAAAAATTTTAAATACCTTTAAATAGATATTGAATAATGTTATTATTTTACACATTTCGTTCAGGTGCTATTGATAGACTTGGAAAGCTTGAGCCGTGGGTTCGATTCCCTCAAGAACAATAGGAATATATTCAGTGGCGAACTCATTAAATAAAACCCCCAGAAATACATTCCTTGAAAAGATTGGTAACCAGTAGAAAATCCGTTCCGATTAGCCGGAGTCGCATAAACGTAACCTTTATTAAAGTGAAGCCTTTTTTGTTGAACCTTTAAGCACGAACCGAGGAGTCGGCAATGGCCATGGAACTCGAAAAATGGGTTCCCTTGCGTCTCCAACCTAGAATGATGTACAGAAACTCTGATGATAGATTTCAGGTCTTAAGCTTAAAAAAAAAAAAACTTTGAAGAAAATTTACAATAATTATTGTATTAAGTTACTCTATGAAGTTAAGTCCAAAGCTACAAATGCTATGTATTTATTAAATACCTGAGCCTCTGAGATATAATAAAATATATTTTCCCATGGAAGTTCACCAGTTGGTTTGGCCACTTACAATTTCCTCACCATTCTCTTAGCAGTAAACAATCTACACGCTTCAGATCAATCAATTAATAAAAAGGTGAAAGAAGAACCACATTGGTAAACACATTGTTCAAATAAAATCATTCATTTGTAAGGATCTCCACTTAAATTTAACATATAACATTGAATTAGAAGAGAATTCTCAACAAAAAGAAATATTTTAATTGAAATCGTAGTTACATTGAAATTTGTACTTTAAAAGCTCTCTGAATTCAATTTGAAATTAATTACAAACTCTGTTTTCTAAGTAACTCTTAAAGAAGCAAAAATTAACGAGATAACCTCCTTTGTTTTTTTAATTGTGTGATTTGTTCTCTCGAGAGAGCTTAACTGCCAGGAATAGAACTTAGCATAATTTAGAAAATTATTAATATTCAACGAAATGTTTTTTAAGAGAACATTATTTAATATCAAGATTTACAGAGTAATCAAGTCGTCGGAACCTTACCACAATTCAGCTTTCGTCAAATGGGAAAATGGTGGAATATCAGTGATGAAAACAGTTAAATTTACTTTTACTGGTTCCTTCCACTCTAAATGTTTCACGACTTTTCAGAACTGACGTGCCTCATCGGATGTCACGCATACATATTCAGTGATTCGGCCTTACCACCAAGGCGATCTAGTGAGTTTTATGAAAATGGAAATTTTGAAATGTTCCCATCTTATTTTCTTTGGTATTAGAATTGACGGTGCTGTGAATGCGGTGCGACCTTCTTCAACAATACCTCTCTCCGACATTTTTCCTCACTGTGCATTCCTCATTGTTGTGTTTTTTTCCGGACTCACCTCTCTCATCATCATTAAACAGGAACCGCATGGAGGTCATGTTTCTGTTCGAATATGGCCGATGTTAATGAGGTTGGGAACGGGTGTATGTCCTCTCTTTCCTCCTAAAATATCTGATAAAAAGCACTGATAGCTTAAGTTGTTATTTCCGTCTGTTTAGGTAGGACTCATCAATGATATGTTTTAGCAGATTTCCCTTAAGGGAAATCAGCTATTCAGGTCGTACTCAAGACGCGATTTTCGAAAAATTTCTTCAAATGCCCATTGATCCTACCGTTTTATGTAAAAAGACAGATCAAGTTCGTTAATGGTTGAAATCGGACCAGAGGGGGGGGTTTAGAGGGAGCACTTTCGAAAATTCGAAATATCTCCGTTATTATGCATCGGATCGAAAAATTGTAAAAAACCAATCTTATTGGAAATTTACTATAAATATTGTTATATACATTTATTCTCTATCTTGAATATTAACCGAGATATTTGCATTTTTATGAAGTCTCTGGGACATGTGGTCGGGTATGGTTCGGATTAGTTCGGCCGTTTCCGTAACTACCCGGCTCTGGTGGAAGCTTCTTCTAACCTTACCTGTCGTTTCTAACCTTACCTTACCTTCGTTACTTTGTGAAATTTATGCAAATACGTTCTGTTCATCCACCCCCCCCCTTCTTTAGTTCTTGGACTACTAAAATTTTAGTTATTAAACTATAAATTATTCTTACAATTCAGAAGCCGTTTCAGTTGGGAATTTATTAAAATTAACTGAAAGATTTCTCATTGCCGTTTGTATTTACTCACGATGGTGTTGTATGCACCAGTATGCAGATTTCTCTATTCTAAAACTTCACATGGGAGATCTGCTTAGTTTACGCAGCCCCTGTGTGACGGACTTTTATTGAGATCATGAGGTACGGTCTTTATTGGTTTAACTCTGATATACTGAGTATGTATTTAACATCAATAGAAACGTGGGCTGTTATAATAAAGTCTCAGCCAAGAAACGTCTTACAACTTTTATTATCTTCTGGAAATTAGTAGAGCTGAAAATCGCCATCCAGAATTCCAAAAAGCGCCTTACTAGTTGTTGCGTCCGATGTTAGACCAGCAATTTGGTGGAGTCACTCCTTCCGAACTGACCTCCAGGGTAAAAGGTACTATTTCAGATTCTGGTTCAATTTTATGTGTGATATTGTCACATGCCTGACGGCAAACAATACTATAGGAATTGTCCCAACCAAATCCCATTGATTTTATCAGTAATCAGATGTTATTCAGGAAAGTTTTACAATGAGCTAGCTCAATGTACTATTCCAACTTCATGGACTTCGTCATTCACGAACTAGTTAGAATGCCTCAAAGAGGAGGGGGGTTGTGGAATCCTGCATTTCCTTAACTCCTATGGGGAGAGGATGTTCCTCTCATTGTGGTGAAGTGGTGTGGCTACTGTCAAGAGTGATGGAGGAACTATTGTATTGTACATATCGCACATTACCAAATGCATTTAAATGCAGGATGTAATATTCAATAAAATAAAAAATTAAAAATTAAAAAAAAATTAACTCCAATGACAAACGAGAGACTGAATGGTGGTTACTGTGTTTGCAAAAGCTGGTTTAATCAGGTTGACTCAGTGTTTCATGAGTTTTATTAAGCGCTCGATACGACGGATGGCCTCTTCTTGACTTCATGCCTAACTAGAAAATGTTGGCTTCTATTTTCTAATAATGCATTAAGTACATTTTTGTGAAAAAGAGCAATGTCTTTAAAATATCATTCTATTAAGGTAAAAATAAACTGAAAGGTTTCATTAAGTTTGCACATTCTTCAGAGTGCATTGAATGATGAATGTTGTCGTTTAATGGACATTGGAATCTACTGAGCCATCTGTAAGAAGGAACTGCATTCCTGATATCAAAGCTCATTCATCAGAAACGTGTCTTATCCTTGAATGAAATGAATATATGTATTGCAGTAGATATATTCTTTTGCAAGTTCCGTCACATTTATGCGCCTAATCATGAAACCACCATGTTGAATTTTGCATGGTTGATATTTTTATTATTTTCAAGAAATTGCTGATTTGATTGATCATTGCGTCCGAGTTATAGTTCCTCAGAAACTTTTTTTTTTTTTGTATTGGCCTCATTATTAAAAGAAATTTTTGAGTTTATGTCTTACTGCCAAAGTAAATATTTTTCTCGTAAGTATCTTCCTTTGACTGGCATCATCGTAAAGAATATAAGGTTCTGATATTAAAAGTACACTTTTAAGGTGTTACGAAATTATATTCTTTCTAATCTATTAAAGAAACACAGCGAACTAATTTTAAATAAATGTATGGTTTTATCGCTATATTTTACATCGACATATAAATAAATTAATCGATTCCATATTTCATCTCTCGAAAATTAAATCCAAATCTCTGAGTTTACAAACTGCACGAAGAGGAACGATCAGGTTAATCGTACATAAGTAAGAATTTCTATAAATTTTGGAGTGGTGGCATAATTATGAGGAATAATAGTCCGCCACTCTTAGTTAAGATGGCTCAATGGTTCAGAATTTATTGAGAATTGTATAAAGTTTATAAACTCTCATATCCTGAGATTATAATAACTGCGAACTGGATATAGCGGTAGCATTTCAATAACTGATAACAGCTTGCATGACTACAATCAATTTGGAGTTTCTAAGTTATTTCACCAATTACGTCATCGTCCGGTGGCGAAGGAAACTTTTCATGGTTCAAGTTTCTTATCGTCCCTCAATTTCTAAAGATATTTTCTATTATGAAACCACAAATTTCAGAGCTTTAGCTTTTTATATAAAATGATGATGAAAATGACTCATTCATCATCATTAAAATGTTAAATATTCACGTATGGTATCGAGAAAATGTGAGCAAATCTGGACGTTCCCCTGAATAAGGAGATTGATTTCTGGAAAAACTGTGACATCAGCTTACACACTTACAACTAACAAGGTGCTAGAGTTCTGAGACCTCTAGCAGCAGATAAGATATTTCAGTGAGGATCTTACGATATTATGTCTCAAACCCCCGCAAGTCCTTCTGTAAAGCGTGTCATATAACATTTTTTTGACACTCCATTCGCACGACTAAGAGGGGAACTCCGTAGTAAAGTTGAGTGATTGAGATTACAAACCAGCCGTGTTACACGTCGTTGACGAGTGAAAGGGAAATGATTTCCCATGGAAATATAAAAACTGGATTCACAAAATCCAAATTCATCAATAACAAAAATTTCATGTACACAGTAAAAGTGCCGCCATTCATTGTGTTTTTGAACACAAATATATTAAATTTATTAATCTATTTATACCCTTAAAATTAGTCAAATTTATAATTTTAAGTATGAATTTACTATTGGATGAATCTACTGTCGTCCTTGAAATCAAATAGATCAAGTTTCCCGTCCAAATAATTTATTATTATTTATTAACGTCAACTTTGTGCTCCTAAATCTAATCGTGACGGGTTATGTACAGGATACCACGCTCTTCTAGCCAGGGCTGGACTAAGCATTTTATTTAATGAGTTCGTAACGAAATAAATTCCAATTTACCATGTGAGAATCGAACTGACGACGATTTTTTTTCTCATTTATAAATTTCAGCTAAACGGGATCGTGGTGGACGTAAATGAATAACTTTTTTCATTCATGAATTAATTTCCTTTTATTTATTTTTTTTTAGGTTGCTAAAATATATTTTATAATTTACTCTAATTTTAGTTTATTAGACTATTATAGTGATTTTTTAATTTTCACATTTTTTTCTTTTATATTATTTTACAGTAGTTTTAAAAATAATGGACACCGATAGCTGTGAATAAACTTGACCTTACTGACTTGTTGAATTGAACTATTACTGTGACCTCGCCTTTTAGAATTGTATTCAAGAGAAATTTCATTTTTTTAAATGTGTCATAAATAACAAAACACATTTGTCAGCAAATGATAAGTGTGAGTTATATTTAAAAAAAAAAAAAACGTTGATAATAACGAGTTGAGAACTACAATTCCACGCTTGGAAACATGGGATGTTGAACTGACACAGTGAGCGTCGGAATGGGACTGACCGGGAAACAAATAACTTTGGCTGGATATGAGAAATGATGATTCAGGACGAATGTTCCCATCAGGAGAGAAAATTGACAGGAGTTGCTGATATGAAGTATGATCATTCGGCGAACTTTCTCTCCCATTCTATCTACACCTCGCCGAATCCTTCGTCTATTTGTTTCTTCTAGTTTTAGATTCGTGAACCTTATGAATAGGAAATAGGAATCCTCGCAGGTAGGAACTCCTAAATATCACGAACTGAAGATTTCATAGTAAAGTACTCCGTTTTGCCATAATTCAAGGGAAAGGAGTCCGAGTATTAGTTCATTAACAGACCGAGTTATATATGACGTTCAATAAATGCCTTGTTTACAAATAGGTGTGCTTGACAAAGTTTCTCCTGAATATATTAAAAGAAACTTTCATGAGATCCATCGTTCCGTTCCGTTATAAGCGACTTTACTTAACCCGTATATTCACTCATGTATATGCATGAATGTCTTAATAGCAATATACATATATATATATATAATACTCAATATTAGTTACGGTATTCAGAAACATGAGTTGCCCAAAATGGGATGCCGACTTAGTTCTCTTGAGTAGGAAGACAACAGAGGAGCATCGAAAACGAGAGAGTCCACTTCGCGAAAATATGAAGAGGTTACAAAATAGGCGGGACTCGTATCTGGAAATAACACAGACGGCTCCCTATGCAAAAAAGTCTGTCACGTACGGGCTGCGTTAACTAAGTATATTTCCCAAGTGCGTCAAGTGTTTACATTTATCTCAAAACGGAGATGTTCAATGAAACAATATTTCGAATTTGGGCTTCAAATAAAGTGATTCAATATATAACAGCTTATTGTTAATATGACATGAGTAGGAATGGGGGATCACTCACTGCCAAAACCTCAAAAATTCAAATATCTCAGTTAATAATCGAGATAGTGAAAAATCGTGCATGGCAACATTTACATTATATTTTCAACAACATTGACTCTATACAATTTTTCGATCAGCCGCTTAACAGCGGAGATATTTCACATTTTCAAAATTATCTCCCTCTAACTCCTTCCCCCTCCCATTGGTCAGATTTTAGCCGTTAACAAACTTCATCTCCATTTGTCATAAAATGTTTAAATATCAAGTTTAAAACGCGCGAGCGTTAACAAATAAGTGTGTGTGTGTGTGTATATGACGAAATTCGTGATTATGAACGAGCCTCATTTTCGTCCTCTCGTGGGTAGGATCGATGAACTTTTGCAAATGTTTTTCGGAAATCCCATCCTACAAAAGGGGGTACAACCTCAATAGATACGAGAGAGATACCCAAGATGCGATGGGTTAGCGGATTGAAGAAGGGCGCAATGTGATGCGACGTATTCGCTTGTAATGGTGGCTAAAAATCTTCAAGGTCTGGAAGGCCAAATGAAGTAGAAAAAGTCCGCCACGCAGGGGCTGCGTTAACTAAGCAGATTTTCCACCTTTGCCACCTATTTGCATTTATCTCAAAAATTAAAAGTTCAATGAGATCAATATTTGGTATTTAAGCTTCAAATAAAGTGCTTCATAACATAATAGATCATTGTTAATATGAGATGAGTAGGAAAGGGGCTTTACTGAAGTCCAAAAACTAAAAAATGAAAATATATCAGTTAATAATCAAGATATTGAAAAAATATACATAACAGCATTTATAGAATTACATTTGCAATAAGATTGGTTCTATACAATTTTTCAATTCGACGCATAATAACGGAGATATTAAGAATTTTCGAAATTCTCCCCTTTTAACCCCCCCCCTCCTCCCCCTGCTCCGATTTCAGCCGTTAACGAACTCGATCTTTCTTTTAGTATAAAACGATTATATATCAAGTTTGGTAACAATAAGGCAAAAATTGCGACCGCTAGAGCGGTAACTGACACACATATATATATATATATATATATATATATATATATATATATATATATATATATATATATATATACAGTTTTGAACGGACCCCATTTTCGTCATCTCCTGGGTAGGATCGATGAATATTTGAAGAAAAATTTCGAAAAACGCGTCCATGAGAACGACCTCAATAGCTGATTTCCTTTAAGGGAAATCTGCTAAAACAATAATATCATCTATTGAAGCGACAAAAAAGCGTGGTATATTCATCTACTAGTTTTTAGTAAGATTACAACTTTTGAAAATACTTCTCTTTGGTATTTTCCAAAGCATTCTAAATCTCAAAAGCATTTATTATTGGATAAAACTATTACTCTGACCGAAAACAAGCTGATAAAGTCGCATTAGACTTCAGTCTTTGGTATGAATGAATACTTTAATCTTTAGTACAGTGGGCTAAAGGCCGGAAGTTCAAGAAGATTTTCGTACTCTAGTCCCATTCATATTCATAGTTTGATTGGTCAATGGAGAGATTGTGTGATGCCATATTAATCAAATATAAATCAAGATAACTTTGTCTTCTAATGGCCGACGGTTTAGGCCTTACATTGGACGAAACGTTCATAACTGCCTTGCTTTTGGTAGAAGTTCTGCTCCAATTTGGGTTAAGTTTTTTTGAAAAGACGGAATGAGACTTACTGGCTGTTTCTCAATTACGTTCGCCTACTAATAATTCTATCCTTCGCTCAAAAAATTGTTGAAAATATCCTATAAAATGGCCTTAATGCCCGCCCACTTTTCAGTTAAGAGGGTAATTAATTTTCTTGTACATCGATTCCTACAGCCAGCAGACTCAACGTGTAAACTACAACATATTTTATAATTACATTTTGTAATTTGTTTCACTACAGTTCTGTAATTTAAAATTAATTTCTTCTGGTGTACACGTGCCTATACTCTCTAATTACGCAAGGCTATTTTATAACTTATAACGTGGTCTCTGTGACTTGATTTGTTCCTTAAAATTGTCCAGCCATATTATAAAAATGACCAATGGTAGAACGGTTCACGTATTATAATTAAGCTCATAAGCATTTCTTAAGAGTACGATTTTGAGCCCAAGAAGAAGAGAAAGAATAGTTTAAAACTATAAATTTGAAAAATTAAATATTTATCATAGAACATTCCAACAACCATCGAAATTATAGAAGTAATATTGTTATGCCCAAATTAGCCACCTTCATATCTGTATTTGAAAATAATTAGTGTCCGGTATTGTCAAGATAACATTAGGAATAACTTTGTTAAACAGAGTACGACATAATTAGCATTTCCAGCCATTGGGTTAACTCATTATGTCTTTTATGAAATAAAATTGAAATTAAAGTCTTGTACTTTAATTATAAGTATGAATATGAAATTGAATTAATTTAACCTCAGTCCTGCTACAAATTCGCTTTTCCTCATTGAAATCTATTGTCAATATCGTTTTTCATTTTGTAAACTTCCTTATTATGTACGGTGTTTCATTTTTTAATTCCTCCTTTTTCGGAATATAATTAAATTCTTTAGTTTATTATTTATTAAATTCTACTTTTTGCTACTGTGGCTGATTTGGAAGGTCATCTATCGGCTGCCACCAGGATGGGACAAAGGATTTTATTTAATGAGTACATCACTAAATAAATTCCCATTTACCCAGGTGGGAATCGAGCTCACCACTCTAGGTTTACCATGTGAGATTAAGGCCAACGCTTCAACTAACATGGCTAACCTGGGCCAATTCTTTAATTTCACATTATTCCGTACTGTAGTAATTTATTAATTTGTTATTCTCTAAACTGATCAGTTTAATTATTTTTGCTCATAGCACAATAAATAATTATTTGCTCATATTATCCTCTTAAACAGTAATGAATATCTTCTCGTTACTATCTACTCCGCTGTGCCCTGGACTCAGAGATTACCAACTTCATTCTTGAAGACGTTTACCGTACCTCTCCAGTTAAAATGAAAAATATACATTTATGAGAGGCAAATATGAATTGTATACAGAGGTGAAATAGTTAATAATGAAATTATTTTGACGCTAGTTGCACCGTTGTTTTTATAACAGTTTTAGTGCTGCAAAATAATTTTTCACGACTCCTTGAATGACAAATTTCTTCAAACCATTATGAAAGGAAGCATTACCGTAGCTCCAAAGTAAAAAACTCCGAGTAAAAATGAACCGGAGTGAAGTACGACATTTCATCAGAAGATAATAGAGATAACACCCTGAAATAGCCACCCAGTGACTGCACCCTGGGGAAATTCTTAGCAAGGAGGTCAGAACTTTTTGTGTTCTTTCTTCTCAGATGACACCGCCAAATAAGTCTTCCCTAGTAAACTTTTTTAGTAATTTTACTTATCTTTCTTCAAAGAAAAAGTCTTTGCATTAATGGCATAGTGACTTATTTTATTACCCCCCCAAAAAAAAAATACTAACTCTATCCGAGTGGCGCAAGAGTTTATAATGCTTCAGTGAACAGCCTGGCACACAGGTGGCAGTGAATGTTGGTATTTCGTGGTGTGTTTGTAAAGTTATCCAAAACATGAATAGGGTGCTTGTTTATTCACGTAGCTCCTCACACTGCTGAGTTTACACCGATGGAGGGGGAGGGGGTTGCTGATATTTGAATTGGCCAGTCACCCATGTGTTTACCAATCTCCATGGTTGCAATTGGTAACCCCAGATGAGAATGATTAAGCTCTGAACATGTACCGTAATTTGCAAAGAATGTTGACTACTCAAAGTTATAAAAAAAACTCGTCAAATTCACATATTATTTCTTGTTAAATACTTTTATTATTTCGCCCTTTTTCTTTACAGTTTTAGTATTATTCTGCTTTAATTGAGTCCCATTTTCCTTCGATCCCTCTTATAGTTTCGCATTAGTAAACATTAAGATTTGCAATTAGGTTCTTAGCACTAAGGAATGAAACAGAAGAAACTATACTGTAATATATATTATTTATTTGAGATGCCACTACGATGGCGATTCATTTTTTAACATGCTTGAATATAATTGTACAATATTAAATAAATATTCAAATTTTTACACAGCTAAATTTTACAAATGTACAAAATAAATAGAATGGACAAAACTAAATTTAAATTGTTAGTATATTAAAACAAGAGGGCAAAAAAACAAGATAAAAATAAAAAAAGTCCGTCTCGCAAGGGCTGCGTAAACTATGCAGATTTCCTACGTGAAGTTATACAATAGAGAAATCTCCGAGAGCCAAACAGTTACGTCCGAACCAGCTTTTGGCGGGAAACTCACTCGTCTGTTCGGCACACATTTAATAAAAATGCAAATATCTCGGTTAATATTCAAGATAGAGAATAAATGTATAGGAAAATATTTATAGTAAATTTAATTTGTAATAGGAGATAGTTCAAATTTTCGAAAATCTCCCCCTCCCGGTGGACCGATTTCAGCCATTAACGAATTTGATCTGTCTTTTTGCATAGAACGTTTAAATATCGAGTTTGGTAACGATCAAACAAAACTTGCGACCGCTTGAGCGTTAACAGACAAATATATATATAAAATTTTGAACGGACCTCATTTTTGTCATCTCCTGATTTTTCGAAAATCGCGTCATGAGTACGACCTCAATAGCTGATTTCCCTTAAGGGAAATCTGCTAACAAAAAACTAAAATAAAAACTGTATAGTTAAACTGGAAGGAGGCAAAACTTACATCCATCTACAGTGCTTGATATATATATACAAAATTCATTATGGTAAATAATAACATTTATATTTCATCAAATAATCCATTGTTACTTAAGAACATCATCTATAAATGGGCTACTGTCAGCCACTAGTTCGCATACATTTGTGGGTCATGGGTACTATTTTAATTGTGTGCAGTCAGTTAATATGTGTTTTACAGTCAGCGTTCTGTTGCAGTAGCGACATGTACTGCAATAAGAGAGCAAACTGATTTCCTCTCGCTGGGTTGCCAGAAAATGGAAATTTGACTAGATGAACAGTAAAGCAACCCCTAGAATTTTATATGAAACTTGGCATTTATACTTTTTGGATAATCATTCAGATGAATGAGGTTTGCCGAACATATGGATAGTCCTATGGTGGGGTAACAAGAGGGTTAAATGATTAATATTAAAAACTTTCATTTCTATGCATTAGATGAAACGTGTAAGAGGATTTAAATTATAGGTACGATTTTTCAAACTAAAGTGCGTTTTATAAAACACAAGCTATAAATACAATGTTCTAAAGCTACTCCTTATAAGCCATGGTGGAGAGGGCCAAAAATAGAAGTAAACACTGGGGATTGACTGGACACAGCACACAAGTAGGTTAGAGTAAGTCAGTTAGTTAACCTTTCCGAGTATTCTTTTGAAAAGATTAATGGGATGGGGCCTTTGAATTAACACCGATGATGCAAGGTCCTTTCTGTCACACATAATAGGCTTAAAAATTTTAAATAAATTATGCTTCCTAATTACATTATTCTGGCTGTATTGAGCAACATTTCCATGAAGAGTTAATGGTTTCCACCCCATTGAAGTATTCAATGGCAGTTTACAATTGCTTTGGGTATGATTCTATCTCTAGAAAAAATGCTTCCCAACGTATTTGAATCTTTAAATGTAAACGACAAGTAACTTAGACTTGCATATGGTGTCTGATTCCCTTTTATTGTCATTATTGGTAACAGTGAATTCAGTTCTATCGCCGTATTTATTTCAGAGAACGTCAGCACGTTCGTTATTGACTCATTCTAATAGATTTTATTATTATAATTTAACTAATCACTCAACGGAGGGATAAAAAGGTCAAAAACACCTCCACTCTTAATGATTCATTTATTAAAAGCAGAGTACTTTCGGAGCGAACAGTCCCATCTTCAATGCTATGTGACACAACATTTACACTTTGAAAAAATATGTAATATATGCATAAATTTAGATGTAAGAGTCAACTTTTTTGAAAAAAAAACATGTAATATATAAATAAATGTAAATGTTATGGACTTTTACATTATTTATTTATTACATGTTTTTTCAAAGTGTAAATGTTGTGTCACACAGCACTGAAGATGGGACGGTTCGCCCCGAAAATACTCTGCTTTTAATAAATGAAGCATTAAGAGTGGACGTGATTTTGACCTTTTTATCACATTGGAACTAAGGTTCACATTTTTATTATATTGCATATTTAGCTCATAAAGATTATAACTTCAAAACTTTTTTAAGTGTATTTCTTCAAAGATGTATATTAGGTAAAAATATATATGCTCACTAGGAAAAATTGAGTAAACTGCTGTTTATACCTGGGATCGGTACACGATTCTCAGAACGACATCAGTAAAACTATCAGAGAATAATCTGTTACCAACAGGTGCTATTTTTGGACTGGCCAAGCAATTAATAAACCGTTTTCTGTCGAACAGGACCTTGGCAAATCTCTACAAAACTCTGGTGAGTCCTATTCTGACTTACAGATCTGGAACATGGACAACTGCAAACGCTGCTGAGGTAAATGTAGCAACATTTGAGCGAGGAATTCTTTGACACATTTACGGCCATGTAAAAGAGGGGAACAACTGGAGAAGCCGTAAAACTCAGGAATTGTTAATTTTTACAACGATGTAATTAAACTCATAGAAATTGTCAGAGTTCGTTGGACTGTTCACGTGGTTAGGATGAGATCCCTTCAAAAATCATGGATGGAAAATTTCATAGATCGAGAAGTTATATATATTTAATATTAATTAACCTTAGAAAAGGGTGGTAACCTGTAGATAATCAGTCCCAATTAGTCTTAGTTGCAAAAAAAGGACGTTAATAAATAATAATAATAATTAACTATTGATTTCATTTGAATACAGCTGGGTTCTTTGGAACAAAAATCATGTCCGAATTTAAATTAAAAAAGTAATACCAGAGAAACGACAATTCAGATTGAGGCATTTTCAAATGTTTTTGAATTCGGTCCCAACTATGGAGTGGCAGGTCTAGAAGTATTTGTGAGTTTCCTAGAACTCTCTACAGCCTTCAGCCTGACCATCTATTTTGAACAACTCAATTTTGTTTTCAATTATATTTCCTCCCTGAGGACTGCATAACGGGAGTTTGCCTTTTCCCCTGAGGTCAGCATGCCGAGTCCTAGTACTTCTTTCTGTCACGAACCAAAAGTTTCTGTTGACAAATTTGGCTATGCTCGAACAGCTTAGATCATGAACTAGAAGGTCGTATGGAGGTAAATTATGAGATTCAAAACAACCTAATTTAGAAATACCAAAGCTTATTCTATTACAGTAAAAGGCCAAATTAAATACGGCATGAATGCTGTAATTATATACAAGTTATGGCATGTTTCAATTATCTTGATATTAATGCCCACGTTATAGGCATTATAATTAAACTATTAATTTATCTACAAACACAAACGTTTCCATCTTATAGCTTGCATAACTAAAGGAGAATAATCACAGCACATTATGAGGAATATTAAAGCTATTTTTTCGCTCATAAATCCTTGAACTAACTATCCCTCTCTGGAGTGGACAATCTCAAATATCGACCATTTAAATGTAAGAAATTGGTTATTTTACATCCACTTATGAAGACAGGGTCTCATTCTTGGAAAAAAAAAACCTTTGTCAAACATAATAAAAGTCAGAATGAGATGTGTAGTATTAACACAGATTTATATTATTTCCTATTTCTTTCATTCTATGAAAGTTATAAGACAAGACAAAGCTGAAGAGAATGTGTTTTTGTATATGACAGAATTAGGAAAAATCCCATTACCAGGACTTGAGTTTTACTAAAATCCGAAAGCCCTCCAATACAAATAACTCTATTAGATTTCAAATCAAAGAAAAATGAACAGAATGAACACTAAAATATTACTTTATTATTTAGGACGATGGTATAATATTTTTCACTGAAACAAGCATTTTTGCATAACACTTTGAAGCAAGCATTTTGCAGAACACGCTGAAACAAGCATTTTTGCATAACACGCTGAAACAAGTATTTTGCAGTACATGCTGAAACAAGCATTTTTGCATAACACGCTGAAACAAGCATTTTTGCATAACACGCTGAAACAAGCATTTTTGCATAACACGCTGAAACAAGCATTTTTGCATATCAAGCTGAAACAAGCATTTTTGCAGAACGCGCTGAAACAAGCATTTTTTTCAGAACACGCTGAAACAAGCATTTTTGCAGAACCCGCTCAAACAAGCATTTTTGCATAATACGCTGAAACAAGCATTTTTGCATATCAAGCTGAAAAAGCATTTTTGCAAAACGCGCTGAAACAAGCATTTTTGCAGAACACGCTGAAACAATCATTTTTGCAGAACACGCTGAAACAAGCATTTTTGCATAACACGCTGAAATAAGCATTTTTGCAGAACACGCTGAAACAATCATTTTTGCAGAACATTCTGAAACAAGCATTTTTGCATAACACGCTGAAACAAGCATTTCTGCAGAACACGCTGAATAGAGCATGTTTGCATTTCTTTTCTCCTCTCACACATATTTCTGCAGGTCCAAGTTCAGCCGCTAAATTTTACCATTAGTTTTACATTCATAATGATAAAGATTAATTGCGGCCACTAAAGTGTTAATAAATGTATGTAAATATAAATATACATATTTACTTATTTATTTATGAATTTGACTGAATCTCACTTTCGTCATCCATTAAGTTGGATTAGCAAACGTTTGATAATTTTTTTTCATATATTGCTTCTTGAGTAGCAGTCTTAAGTTAGGGCAGTTTTTCTTTTATGAAAAATGTGATATAAAAAAAAGATACTATTTCTATTTAATAGATAAAATGGCCAGCAATGCTACAGAAATGTTTAATACGTTGGTTGGATATGAGCTAATAGCGACAGGGAGATTATCTGTCGGAGCAAGTAATTGATGAATTACGGGGCTTACAGTTTTTGACAACATCGGCCTGTACTATATCAAGTCTCAAAGCCACACCACACTAACTACAAAGTTAAATATTTCTGGAATTACAAAAAATTCCAGTCAGTTCATTTTTAGTAGTCATTTTTCAACAAAATATACATATTTTCATTAAATTGTTTAAAGATTTCCCTTAACTTTTAGTTTCATTAGAGTTTAAATATAATTAATTTAAAAACCGACTAAATGTGTTTAACTTAAGTAGCATTGATGTTGTAATTTGCATAATAAGAAGAGGTATTTTTGCTGATAATTGTTATGATTAAAAAAATAAAGTTATATGGAAAGAGCCTGTAATTAAAAGTGCTTATAAATATACTTTCTACGGAGGAGTATAAAACTTTGTTTTTAATAAACCTGATTATTATTCATTTTTAGAATTCCGTAATATGAATTTCAAATTTAGTTAGTATTCTTCTACTTCTCAACCTCCTGGTCTCAGAATAAAATAATTTTACAATTGATAGAGGCTTTAATAACACCCTAGTATAATAACATGAATATATTTTATTAAAAACTCACTCAAAATAAGTGAAAAAAAAGTTTACATAACCCCTTTTTAATGCTACTGCTAGCACATTAAATTACGTTTTAAAAGACTTCCTTTACGACCAAAATATTTGTTAACAACTTGTGTTAGGTGAAAACGAGTAAGTTTTGAGATGTATAAATTAGAAATGAGAAGAAGAGAAAATATTTCCAAGCATTCACATTTTGATTAAAGTTTCAATAAAATATATTTCAGAAATTTTGATAAAAGCAGATCAATTTAAAGGGTATTGTTAGGTGTTATGAAAATTTTCAGTTTTAGCAATACGTTTAGATTTAATTTGTCTTATGCACGTATAAAATAAAAATGTGAAATTCGAACTATTCAAATTAGAAATGCTGTAGTAATTAATGGTAGTAAATTATATATATATATATATATATATATATATATATATATATATATATATATTGTGAGAACTTCGGCTCCAGCGGTTGGAATTTTTGTTCTGCAAATTTTCGATGGAAATGCGTCCATCTTCGTCAGGCAATTAATTTAATATAATTTGAATAGCTACTTCAATCATATGGTTTGGATTTTATTTTTAACATGGTTTTCCACGTCTCAGAGAGAGTGACACCGCCCACGCCGTTTATCGTATTCGTTCTCTTGTTAATTTATACAGCCTCTAGGACCAATCTTTTACCGAGATGATCCTCTGTGTGTATACTCCGAAAATGTAATTCACGGACAGTATTTAACCCTCACAAAATAGTCAGTGAATATTTAAAAAGTCCAAAAGACATCCACATTTACAAGATAGTGGTGTGTATATGATACCATGTGATTGCTGTAATGTTTATGTGGGACAGACTGGAAAAAGACTGCGACAAGAGTCAGCCAACATAAGGCTGATCTGAAACACCAGAGAACAAAGACATCCGCCATAGCTAGACACGCCAGTATTTTTTCTCACCAAATTAAATTCGATGAGACCAAAGTTTTACTCACAGAGGATCATCTCGGTAAAAGATTGGTCCTAGAGGCTATATAAGTTAACAAGAGAACGAATACGATAAACGGCGAGGGCGGTGTCACTTTCTCTGAGACGTGGAAAACCATATTAAAAAAAGTCCGTCACGCAGGAGCTTAGTAAACTAAGCAGATTTCCCACGTGACGTATTGCAATAGAGAAATCTGCCTAATAATAACAGTAGTAGGAAGATATTTATAGACCTATTCACGAGAGACGAACAGTTACGAAAACGGCCGCCAGAGCTCTCTTCGGAAAGTACCGAACAGCCGACTCCTGCCGACCACACACAGAATACCAATGCAAATATCTCGGTTAATATTCAAGATTGAGAATAAATGTATATAACAATATTTATAGTAAATTTAATTTTCAATAAGATTGATTCTATACAATTTTTCGATCCGACGTATAGTAACGGAAATATTTCGAATTTTCAAAAATCCTCCCCTTTAAACCCCCCCCTCCCACTGGTCCGATTTTAGCCATTAACGAATTTGATCTTTCTTTTTTACATAAAACGACTAAATATCGAGTTTGGTAACGATCAAACGAAAATTGCGACCGCTAGAGCGGTAACAAACATATATATATATATATATATATATATATATATATATATATATATATATATATATATACAGTTTTGAACGGGCCTCATTTTCGTCATTTCCTAGGTACGATCGATGGACATTTGAAGAAATTTTTCGAAACTCGCATCATGAGTACGACCTCAATAGCTGATTTCCCTTAAGGGAAATCTGCTAATAAAATCCAAACCATATGATTGAAGTAGCTATTCAAATTAAATTAAATTAATTGCCTGACGAAGATGGACGCATTTCCATCGAAAATTTGCAGAACAAAAATTCCAACCGCTGGAGCAGACAGCCGAAGTTCTCACAATGATAATACTCCCCAGCGATGCAGCCTCAAAAATAGAATATATATATATATATATATATATATATATATATATATATATATATAATTTTTACTAAATGAATTAGCTGGTTAAAGCAAACCAGAATTATTGAGTGCTATGGCATAAAATAAATATTATTTGCGGATACTAGTCATCATGAATTATTGTATTATAATGTAAAGACTGAAGTTCACTTCCTCAGTAATATTATATATATACACCCATAAATTGATAAAACCAGGAACTGAGATACTGACATTAAATAATTTCATTTTGGCAAAGAGTTTCTCAATCATTTTCCCCTTAATCAGATTCGACCTAATTCCTGTCAAAGGAGTCTTTTATTTAAGTTTGAAACTTTCCCAACCAACTTATAAATGACAATTAATTATCTGTAAAACAACTCTCTTCGAACGTAGCTTCTACAGGACGATGCTTCCGAACTCCTGGATTTTTTGACAATTAAACTTTGCTACTTTATGTTATAATATTGTAATTTAAATTAATAGCGTGTAGTAGTAGCTTCTCCAAAAGCCACGATCTTGAACTAAAAACGTCCGTCACGCAGGGGCTCCGTAAACTAAGCAGATTTCCAAAGTGTGCCACGTATTAGCGTTTATCTCAAAAAGTAAAAGTCCAGTGAGAAAAATATTTGGTATTTATGCTTCAAATAATGTGCTTCATAATACAACAGGTTATTCTTAATATGAGTAGCAGGGGGAGGGGTGTAGACGTATTGTGTGTGTGCCTCACAAATTAATAGTTCAATGAAAACCATATTTAGTATTTAATCCTGGAATTAAGTGGTTCAAGATATAACTACTTATTGTAAATATAAATAACATGATTAGGAGTGGAGGTTTGCTAATGGCCGAAAACTAAAATATACAGATATCTCTGTTAATATTCAATACTGAGAAAGCATTATATAACAACATTTATAGAACATTACATTTTCAATAAGATTGAACCTATACAATTTTTCGAACCGACGCATAACAACGGAGATATCTTGAATTTTCAAAATGCCCCCTCTAATCCGCCTTTCGTTTTGAAATATCCCTGTCTGACTTTAGCCGGTAACGAACTTCATCTTTATTTTTACCAAAATCGTTTAAATATTGAGTTTGTTGACGATCAGGAATATATTAGAGAGAGAGAGAGAGAGAGAGAGAGAGAGAGAGAGAGAGAGAGAGAGAGATACATACACATTTTAAGAAATTTTTCGAAAATCCCATAATGGGTACAACCTCAATAGCTGATTTTCACTAAAGGAAGTCTGCTAACATGAAGTATATTTTGTTGGTGAAAGTGTAATTATTATCTACAGACGGTTGTTATACCTGGAATCGTGATCAGCTCGCTTTTAGACTGCCATTAGCCAGCATGAGGATGAAAAGAATTTGCCTGAATGACATGGTTATTGTTAGAATTTTGAAGTTAATAAATAGTGAAATGTTTGAGATGCATTGCACAAAGACACTATTCAGAATTAAACAAAAAATCCAATTTATAACAAGTACTGTTTCATTTGTACTGAAGTCAAGAAACTTAATGGATATGAGTCACTTACTTTGTATGCCTTAAATTAATTCAAGCTAGGTGACATAGGTATACCTAACACCTACAGAAACCTGAAGAAACAAAATATGGGGGCTAGTATGATCTCCGGCGTGAAAGAAATTTAGTTCACCAACTCGTCACCAGAGCGCGCTAGAGTTGCTTCGCTTGTAGAGTCCTGAGAGAGTAAACAAGACCTTTAAAAAAGCGACTTTGATTCGCCTAAATCCCTTTCAAAGCCATACTAAACGCAGGTGATCTCCACTCCTCCTAAGGTTTTCTTTGGTTAATATATTATATATGGATAAAGTATAAACAATACCATACGAAACCCTTCTAAAAATTATATAATGGTATTCATATTAAAAAGAAGACGCATTCCCAATGGGTTTTTTAACACCCTGTGTCGAATAAATTTATCATACACAATGGTACATATTAATGTGAAGCGATTTAGAAAAGTGCTTATAAGAAGTGGACAGACTAGTCCAGAAGAGGCTCCGTCGGAAGTTGACTGTGGATATGGAGGTCGGCGACGGTCAGATGAACCGAAATAAGGACGTACGTTTCCCTCTTTCTATTCCGTATCTGGGCTCTGTGTCTCATAAGATAGGAAACAAACTCAAGACACTCGGGATGACGACTGCTTTCAAAAGTCGACACTCTTTGAAAGCAATGCTCCCGAGGGTCAAGGATCCTGTTGACTCACTGAACAAGTCGGGAGTGTACAGGGTAACATGCTCTAGCTGTGAGGCATCGTACGTCGGTCAAAGTGGAAGAAAGATCAGAACCCGGCTGAAAGAGCATGTTACCAGAGACACAGAGTTCCATGCCCACACCAAGAAGGAGGGTCATGAGAAATCTGCTATAAAGTATGAGCTCCTCTACGAAGCAAAAAAAGGCAAGACCCTGAGCATAGCCGAAAACCTATTCATAAAGCTAGATAGGATGAAAAAAGGAGGCCTGAATATTAATAAGACGGGAGAAGGAACCAGGTTGAGGCATGTCTCGGAAGCCTCTCTCATGGCTCCGGTCCCGAGGCCTAATTCACAGGGAATCCTTGGTTCCTGTCACATCATTGTGAAGAGGTTAGTCATTGTCTCGCTTCTCTATTTTTCTTCTTTTACGTTTTTTGTATGTATTGTTTTCTATAGCTCCTCCGGTGGTTGTTCCTTCATTTTTTTTTTTCATTTTTGTTTTTTTAATTTTAATTGGACTATTCGTTTTTTACTATTTATTCTATTTTAGACTTTTTAACTGTAAATATTAATTTATTTATTTTAATTATTTATTAAAATTGTGTATATATTCTACTGACAAGTTTTTAATTTTTAATTTTAATCTGTGAAAATAGTTTTTCTTATTTCTGTAAATATTCACTGGGACACTAATTTTTAGGTTGTAATTTAAAGTTGTATGTTTTTAACTCTCGACCATCGTTATGTACATATATTTTCTAAATTTCTCAATTAAATGACATATTGTACCACTTTTTATGGTATTTGTTTGCCAGCAGGGCACTGATGATGGAGCGTATGCTCTGAAAGCGCTCTGTCGCAACGAATAAAGAATAGTGAAGGAACGAGGCGTTTTTTCTTACCTGCTTATAAAAAGGGTTTACCTCAAATGTTGCTCTCTCGCATCTATGGTAAAATGCTGCAACATTTTTTGTGACAAGAACCATTTGTGAAATGAATGAGATTTTCGTTTGAAGTGGGTTCCCATTTCCCGAATGGCCAACTACTATCAAAATTAATTCAAAAGTAAATGCCATTATACACGATAGGAATACAGAATCAACCCCATGAAGACACCAAGCTTACCAAAGCTGAAGCAAAACGTCACGTAACAGCTGGAAAAACATCATTAGGCTGATAAAGAATTGCTATGAGGAGTCTGAGGTGTGCATTATTGCCACTTATTGATAAACGTTAGATAATGGAGCCAACTGAAATATATAGCAAGAGATATCAAGGAAAAGAAGTTGACCAAGACAAGAATAAGCAACATTTTTACTCCATGCTTTGATTATTTCAGGACTAAATATAGCATTCAGAAGTAGTCTATTAAGGTCATACAGCCATGAGGAAAGACATTTCTGAGGGGAGAGTTGAAGGAATTAGGACTTATAAGCACAGATATTAAAAACTTGCCTTCTCGTCTTATTATACATTTTTAGCATCCTATGTTACCGTTTCAATTTGAATAAAATAAATAAATAAAATGTGCCCCATCCCATCCAAGCAGATTTCTAACTTGCCTGAGTGATGTGTCATTTTGAATTCTGGAACAACCTCTAAAACCGATTTCTCTTTAGAGAAATCTGATAATACTACTTGCTTAAAATAACAATATTTGCAACACTCTTGCCTTTTCTTTTATTCAGCACACTTGTATCGATTTTAGGAGTAAACGAACTTAACTTTTAGTTTTGGACGAAACGGCTAAATTTCTAATTTTGTATAAAAAATTAAACGGGGACAACGTCAAAGTGGTTAAATGCTAATAAATGTGAAGCAGGTCCTGTATGGTTGAATGAAAGTATAGGCTTTTATGAGTAAAAATGATCTATATCACTTGAAATATTAAAGCTGCAGTTGAATAAAACTGAAAGAAAGTATTTTTGGTATTGCTTAAGAAAAGAACGTAGTATGTATTTATCTTATGTCTGGTAACATGTGGAGTATATTACAGGGACTAAATGGTTATTACAGTTTGTGGTTGTGGCAATTTGAATAGTTTAATCATAGTAATATGGAGTGTCATTATTTTTTGACATGGAGGTACGGGTAGCAGGTGCCTAGGGTTGCTTAATCCCTAATTAATGTGATATATGAAACTCATAGCGCTTTATGTTCAAATCAACATGATGAGCTCTCTCTCTCCCTCTCTCTCTCTCTCTCTCTCTCTATATATATATATATATATATATATATATATATATATATATACTAGCTCAGATACCCGGCTTCGCCCGGGAATTCAGTTGAGGCTGAATGGTGATGATATTTTTATGGCAAGGCTTGACTTTGCACAATATTTTGACATTTACCCGTCCCAGTGTTTAGGATTGATACCCGTCGTTGCCGGTGATTTGCTAATAATAGAATTATTTGTTCCATAATTCTTCACAGTCTTCGATATTTTTATATTTCCCGTCTCTTATACATGTAAATATGGTGAATTTTTATTTCAGGCCTCCCTTATAACCCCCCTCCCGTTCGAACCTAAAAATTTTAATATAACTTATAATCATGGAAGAATTAATGCTAATTGACATACCAAGTTTTGTTAAGTTCGGTTCAGCCTTAGTGCCCGCTAAAGTTTTAACGTATAACTCATTTATACTTAGGTATAAGACAAAAGTGTATATAACAAAAGTTACTCCAAATAACAAAATAAACAACTTTTATTATGTTTATATTTGCGGAAAAACCAATAGCAAACGAAATATCGCTATTTTTAATTTCAGGCTTCCCCTACAACCCCCACTCCTGCCCGTCCATAGAAATGTTGGTATGGCTTATTATAATGAAGGCCTCACTGCTAATACACATACCGAGTTTTATTTAGTTCGGTTGAGTCTTTTTTGGCAAATAATATTGTTGACTCCCGCTATAATTTTTAGCGTATAACGCATTTAAACTTTGGTATACGACAAAAGTGTATATAACAAAAGTTACTCTAAATAACAAAATAAACAACTTTTGTTATGTGCATATTTGCCGAAAAACCAATAGAAAACGAAATATTGCTATTTTTAATTTCAGGTTTCCCTTATAACCCCCACTCCTGTTCGTCTCAGAGATAATTAGTATAGCCTAAAGTCTAAGTTGGGTTAGTAGTAATATACATACCAAGTTTCATGAAATTCGGTTCAGCCGTTTATGCGTGAAAAGGTAACAAACAAACAAACAAACAAACAAACATACACGAAAGAAACAAAATGCAGTTATGGTGTCTATGACATGTGAAACGAAAAGTTATCGTGAAATTTCGCGAAAAAAATCAATGTACAGACAGAGGTTACAATTTTATATATATATATATATATATATATATATATATATATATATATATATATATATATATTCCTGATCGTTACCAAACTCGATATTTAAACGACTTATATAAAAATGAAGATCAAGTTTGAATTAATTTATCCAAAAGTCCATTAAGTTTCTTGACTTCAGTACAAATGAAACAGTACTTGTCACAAATTGGATTTAGGTTTTTGAATTCAGAAAAGTGCCATTTCCCCAAGGCATCTCAAGTATTTCACTATTAATTAGCGTAGATATATATGTCTCAGTTCTTTCTTTTCCAAATTCTAACTATAACGATGCCATTCAGGCAAATGTTTTCCATCCTCATCCTGGCTAATGTCAGTAAAAAGCGAGCTTGAGGAAAACAGTATTTACTTGTTACGCTTTTAAATCCTTTCAGAACCATTATGAATTTGAGCTGGGATTTAGTGAACTTCGAAATTAGGTCTTAGTATTTAGTATATATATATATATATATATATATATATATATATATATATATTCCTAATCGATTTATGTAAAAATGAAGACCAAGTTCGTTAACTGCTAAGCAAGTGGTTCTTTCGAATTTCTTTTTTGGAATTTTGAAATCCGAATTTTAATAGGTCGCAATAGCGTGTATTGAACTATACGATTAGGAGTCGAGTACTGAGTTCAAGCTTAAGTTCAATAAATTTTGGAGTGTTGAGAAAATATTTAGAATCAGTTAAATTCTTAGAAGCCCGCAATTGGAATCCCGCTGCCTCTGCACAGCGAATAAAACCAATTAAATTTTAAACTAAACTTAAATTTTTATTTACTTTAAATTGCCGTCCTTAATATAATCTCAATTTACATGTATTTTATCTTTTACCTATTGTTTTTTTTTTTTTTTAATTTGAACACATCAGCAGCAAATGACAGTTTCCAATAGTGTATCCAATCTTGGGTGAAGCCATTCAGGCAAAGAAATTCTCATGCTAATTTCCTTTTCTTGTTATAATAGAGATGACAAGAAATAGAATATGCTTGACATTTTCCTCTTCACCGCATTCGCTATTTGGATCTGCTCTTCTCTTGATCCCGCTGAGGTATTTATTCATATGGCCGAATCTTGAAAGAATCAATAGTCTGTAGCAAATACAGCAAATAGCAATAAGCGGTTTTGAACCAGAAAATATTTTATCTGTAAATAATGAGTGGCCTCCCTTTAACCATTTTGTCCTTTATAAATTCTAGAAGTTTTGTTTAAAATAATAAAGTGATTTTCTTTTAATTCTGCTTTTATAATCATCTTTAAATGGGTAGCCTGCTGACAATCGGTCAGTACCAATTTTTAAAAAATTGATCTGTGAATGGCTTCATAAAACTAATTTACTGGAATATTATTTTATGTTAATAATAAATTCGTCTGATACTAAAAAGTTGTCGTTCCTTACAAAAGTTTCTAGAGCATTAATTCTTTTGAAAGTGCAGATAGACATCTATCTATAATAAGATTAATAAAAATTCCTCTACCCTATATTCTGGTCTGTATATATCCAATAGTTTGTATGTCCCCCAGACTAACTTTAACTTTTAACCGAGCGACTGAAGAAAACGGAGCATTAAAAAAATTAACAATACATATAATCATGGATTTGAAGCCTATGTCAAGACAATGAGTTTGGACATTAAACAATCATCATCGGTCAAAATTAGATGGGAAGACAAGAATATAGACCCAACAAAATATTCAAAAACCACAGTTACCTTGTCCTTTGGGATGAAAATTTTAAGAAGTTTAATAAAGGTAAATTGGTGTTAGTGAGTATATACTTAGTGGTTAAATAATTGATTTTTTTAACTTTAATACTAAACTACATTTTATGGGGAACTTAAACTAAGTACCCCATAAAAAGTGCATAAATGTTTATTCTTCTATTTATTCAGTAATTAATGGATATAGGCATAATCATCGACGGGCCTTCCAGTGAGTAACGTTGGAAAAATGAAAATTAATGAGGACCACACGCAATATAATCCGATTAAATAAACATAAAACAGATAAAAAGAGTTAGTGATAAGTTGGTATGATTATTAATTGAAAGGTAACTAAGAAATGATCGACTTTTAATTTGGTATACATATTCAATGCATTGCTTTATAGGTTATGGTAAAGCTTCGATGACCGGAAATGTAATCTAATTATTTATGTTAAATTTCTAATTTTGTGTATAAAATTAAATGGGGACAACATCAAAGTGGTTAAATGCAAGCTTGAATGTGTAAGTGGTTAAATGTGAAGCAGGGCATAAACGATTGAACGAAAGTACAGGCTTTAATGAGTAACAATGATCTTTATTACTTGGAAGATGAAGAGGTTCGAAAACCGGAAATGTTATAATCAAATTATTTATGAAGAAACAGTTGTGAAATGGTGGTATGATGGCCCTCATTTCTTGAAACCCACAGGATAAAACGAATGATTTGATAATTGGAGGCTTATAATGATCAGATTGTCAAATTAAATTCTAAGTGGAGTCAAGCTTTCATGGCTAGCCCGATAGCATATCGGGAGGGAAATTGACCCCACTGTTAAACCCTCTTCAAATCTTATTGTAGGAATTAATCTGGATTTGGGCTGGCTGGTGGAGGTCCATCGTCAACGGAAGGATCAAAAAGGTCAAACACCTCCACTCTTAATATTTCTTTATTACAGGCAAAGTACTTTCGGGGCGAACCGTCCCATCATCAGTGCTCTGTGACACAACATTTATACTTTCAAAAACATTTAATATATATATGAATAAATAAATAAATAAATATATATATAAAAGTCAACAAAGGTAGTCGAATATTAAAAAACAAACAAATATATATAAAACGCAATGCTACACTTATGACTAGAACGTTACAAATAAATATTAAAAGCAATAAACAACAAAATAACTAGGAGATGGAGAGGAACTGACCTAGAGTTGGTTCCTATTGAGCCGACATCTCCGGCGAGACTGGGAGCCTACTCGGGCCAGGGCGGCTACTGCAGAGGACGGAACATGCCTGAGCACGCCACCCTCCCCCCTAATATTAATATTTTTATCTTCTAGGATGTCCATCCTGATCCATAACTGTTCTACTAGATCCATTGTCTTCCCTTTGCCAAGGTGGTCGAGCACCTCGAACTCAACGGCATTTGCTTCATGGCCTTCATTTATCATGTGTGCACTGATGATGGGACGGTTCGCCCCGAAAGTACTTTGCCTGTAATAAAGAAATATTAAGAGTGGAGGTGTTTGACCTTTTTGATCCTTCCGTTGTAGGAATTAATATTGATCTGTTAAAGTAGATTGTAAAGCAGAAAACAGTTCTTGATTTGACAAACGATAGATTTGTTTGCTACACAAGGCGAATAATCAAATATAAAAGCCTAATTTAAAGGTAAAAAAATGTCCAAATAATAGATAAAATAAATGTATGGGTTTCTTACAATTCTTTCATTTAATGAATAAGGTAATCGGTGAATTTTGAGAAGAGGAATTAGCTCACTCCTTACCTAACCTTTCTCTTAACCAATTTCATGTGATTGGCACATCTTTGTTATGGAAACCACTTTGAAATATATACTTCAAAACCTGAGGTACAAATTTTAGGGTTCCGAATTGAGTTTGCTGATCCAGGGAGCTACTAGTTAGGTATAGAAAATTATTAAATATCCGGTTATTACTTACTTCTAGCGTGGGTAAATTGCTTTCTTCCTCTCGCATACATCTAAAGAAGGGGTTATGCTCTTGTCTGCTAATGTATTCAAAATAAATTGTATTACATATACCCAGACCGAGAAGGAGGCCGGGAAGCTCGGTTACCTGGTCTATTAGAATAATTAAATTCAGGGCGGTATAACGGGGAAGGAAGCCGATGAATCCTACATAACGATCCAAATCATCCGGGAGAGCGACTACTCAAAGAAACATCTATGATGTGTTCTCTGGGGATAATACAGTTATGCTATTATTGTTAAGGTAGGTACATCATGTTATAGTAACAAGTAGTTATATATACGATAAGACGAAAATTGCGACCGCTAGAGCGGAAAAGGAAAAATATATATACACATATATATTTCTTTTACCGCTCTAGCGGTCGCAATTTTCGTCTTATCGTTACCAAACTCGATATATAATCGTTTTATGTAAAAATAAAGATCAAGTTGGTTAACGGCTAAAATCGGACCAGTTAGGGAGAATGGAGCGGGAGAATTTCGAAAATTCAAAATATCTTCCTTGTTATGCGTCGTATCCAAAAATTGTACAGAATCAAAGTTATTGCAAATGTAAGATTCTATAAATGTTGTTATTAAACCGAGATATTTGGATTTTGTAGTTTGCAGCCTTTAGTAAACCCGCACTCCTGCTTATGGTATATTACGAATAAGCTGTTAAATTATGAAGCATACTGTTCTAAGCTTAGCTACCAAATATTGTTTACAAAAGACCTCTATTATATGATAAATGCAAATTCATTGCTTGATGACGCCATCAACTAAGATTGTACGTTATTGTTTCGAAAATGCTTGCTTGATCTATACCAAACTCGTTATTTAGCCATTTCAATAGACACTCAAGATCATATTTGTTATTGGCTGTAGTTGGGCTGGAAAGTGTGGCTAAGAGGGTGAGATTTCAAAATATCTCCGTTATTATGAGTCGGATCGTAAAATTTTATAGAGCCAATCTTGTTAAACTATTGATGTTCTACAATTTTTCTTATACAAATATTATTTGTAACTCAAGTGTTAAGCGAGTTATTCGCTATTTCTTGTTTTCAGCCTTCCGTACCCCCCCCCCCTTTTACTCATCGGTTTCTTTTGGCATAGTAGAGAATATGTGGTGAGAGGAGATCATAAATGTGTTATACCACGTCACTGGGAAATCTGCTTAGTTTACTCAGCAATGCGTGACTGCCTTTTTTTTTACATCCAGCCTTTTTCCAATTGTTAATAAAAATACAGTACGTAGTTTGTTGTTCGGCCAATATTTTAAGTAATTGTGGGCACTATTTACATACAGTTCATCTTGTATACCATCTATAGAATAAACTGGTTTCATCCTATACGAAATATAAACTGCTATTAACAGAGATCGTCTAAGTCGGTGAGGGTAGTAGACATGTGATTTCAACCGCGGTTCTTAAAATTGAAAGGGTAGAATTCCGCAAAAATGCTTTCTCGTTTTTTTGTGAATAAACCTTTTATTTTGGGTCGAAGCAACATAGTTTGATACATTTTGAAATGATTTAATAGCACTCATGTTCAGCGTGTTAGTGAGCGAGGTAGGCACTTCCTCAAAAACCTGCCAGCCCTCGCAAGCCAACAGAGCTAGTCAATAGAAGGGTAAGTTTTCGATGTGGTCTATAATCTACTTAAGTGACAGTCATTTAAATGGTTAATTCACTTGGTAATTCTAGAGAATGGGTTCGTTTCCCGCCTTGTAAGAAGGGATTTTTGAGACAAACTCATTAAATAAGATCATGTCAGTCCAAGGATAAATCGCCTATTCCATACATATCCAATGTCTGTATGGAATATGCCTTAAGTAGAGCAATATAATCGATGAGGCGTTAAAAAAAATATCGTTTTATTATGTTTAAATCTCCCAGCTAACACGACTAATGACGAAATCAAGAAATTAAATTGGATTTTGCTGACGTATAGATCATTATGTTTGGCATTGGTGTAGGTCAGTGGTCGGCAAAGTGCGGCTCCAGAGCGCGGCCGCGCTTGTTAAGTGCGGCCGTTCTTTCCCTTTTCGGCTCTACAAATATATGCGGACTATCTTTTTCAAGCTTGAACATTATCAATAGTAAACTGAGAAGTCGTCTTATTGATGAGAACTTGGAATCATGCCTAAATTAAAAAATAACAACATACAAACCTGGCTTACTCAAACTTCCCAAGGAGATGCAAGCACATTGTTCGCATTAATACATATTTATTAAGTATGAAATTTATTTTATTTAGAGTACTACTTATTTAATGTAATAAACGTTTACTAATCAAGCAGATTTGGCTCCCAATTTCTTTAAAATTGTTGATATGTTCATATTTAAAAAGTTACGACCACTGGTGTGGGTGATGTAAGTGGAGCTTTGTAGTATATTTAGCAGTTCTATATATACACTTGAAGTGATAGTAGAGAGATTTGTTGATAAGAAAGGGAATGAGCAGGACACCTGTTGCCATTGGCTGCACCTGTTGATGAAACAGCTCTCCACAGGCCTCTGCTAAATGCCTTCATTAGCCAGCTAATCTGCTCATTGCTGAGGTCTTCCTGTTTAGTATGCTCGTCTCCATAACCTCGCCTCACGAGCTAGCTCGGGTTTTATCACTTAATAGATCTCGCTATCTCACTCACCTATACTGTAAAATTGCTTGCATTTTGGTGGAGTTTAACTACTACGATCATTGGAATTATGGCAATTCCCGTCTAACGCATAAGTACTTTATGGAAAAATCTGAACCACCAATTTGTCCCCTTTTTAATAGACTACTCACTATAAAACGCTTACTGACTGTAGAAGATGTCATAACATGGACCTACATTACAATCTGGACGAACTACTAAATGGTAAAAGTAAAACAAGAACATCTACAAACTTATACAATACTCAATCTTTTCCTATTTCCAGAGAAGTATAGCCATAAAGGTTTCCTTCCAACACAGTGTAATAACAAATGGAATGCAAAATTACATTTTGTATTTCCGTATGTGTGGGTGGGTGTCAGTGCGTACGTGTATGTATGATTCGGAATACATGTGTAAGGCTTTATAAACTTTTAAATAAATTGTTATCTATTTCTTATAAATTATTACTCATCATAGTTCAATTTGTTTTTATAAAATATTTTTTTGTTTTTTGAATTTAATTTAATCCTTCTGATTAGTTTTACTCTTTAGTTGATTATTCCTGTTCTGTTTTTGCTTTTATTAGTTGACATTTCTTATCCCGTTCATAATTTTCTCTATTTTAATTGTTTTTTATTTAATTAGTTCTTATTACTTTTAGCAGATTTCCCTTAACTTTCCAATTCCTATATTGCATTCACAATTGTAACTTTGTTTCCACTTAGTTTTTCCATATGCTATGCATCCAAATTTATGGAAAAAAAAGTGTTTTCAAAATTATAGCTAATTTTAGCCACGATTGTTTGAGTAAGTATTTTGTGTTTTTCTCCAGTTTTTTTGATACGGTTGGAAGCAGTAACTATTTCAATAATAACAAAACACACAAAAAAAAGTGAGTTCTTACGTTTTGTTTGACATGGTGGCTGAAAATCAACAGGCTGCTCTGATCACACTTGAAAACATGAAGGTAACTGATTTTGGAAGGTTATACTCATTCGTGAGAGCATTCTAGTGGCTTGGGCAGGCTGTGGCACGTTCTATAGATACTGAAGTGTGCTTGAAGGGCTTTAAAGATAAATAAACGAGTTGAACATTTAAAAGAAAAGAAAAAAAAGAGGTGCACCCTGGAGGTGCATTAGGAACTGAAGAGTTAAGGGAAATCAGCTATCGAGGTCTTACTCATGACGCGAATTTCTTCGAAATTTCTTCAAATGTCTATCGATCCTACCCAGGAGATGACGAAAATGAGGTCCGTTCAAAATTTTATATATATATATATATATATATATATATATATATGTGTGTGTGTGTGTGTGTGTGTGTGTGTGTGTTAACGCTCTAGCGGTCGCAATTTTTGTTTGATCGTTACCAAACTCGAAATTTAATCGTTAGATCATTTAGAGGGAGGGATTTTTGAAAATTCGAAATACCTCCGATATTATGCGTCGGATCGAAAAATTGCATTGAATTGACCTTATTGCAAATTAAATTTACTATAAATATAGCTCTATACATTTATTCTGTATCTTGAATATTATCCGACATATTTGCATTTGTATTGTGTGTGTGGTTGGCAGGAGTCGGCTGTTCTAGACTTTCCACCGCGAGCTAGTGCGGCCATTTCCGTAACTGTTCGTCCCTCGTGAATATGTTTAAAAATTCCTTACTACTTCTGTTGTTATTAGGATAGTTATTACACATTTCTCTATTGTAAAACTTCACGTGGGAAATCTGCTTAGTTTACGCAGCTCCTGCGTGACGGACTTTTTATATTTTCTTTTCCTCTAGTAATTTCGCCCAGCATCAACTGTAAATATAAAGATGAATTTCATTCAACAATTTGGAGTATATTTACCATTTAGATATTTGATGAAGGGTGTAATTTCTTCAAATTGTTTGGCACCTAACAAACAAATAAATAAATAAATAACATTGGAATTTCCTGTAGTAATTATAAAGGTAAAAAAAATGATAATTGGTTGTATTCGTTTGTAATAAAGATTTTTTGAACATATAATTTACATTATATATATATATATATATATATATATATATATATATATGTGTGTGTGTGTTGGTGTGTAAAAACCTCAAAAGATTCAGATGGTAGGCTGATTAATTTATTTGCTTCTTCTTCAATAAGGGTCCAACGCAAATAAAACGAGTTATTTATTCATATGTTAAGTACATCGTATGTTCGTATATTTTAACCTAACTCAGTAAGCTAATTCAATATTAATGCCAAATAATTAATGAGTATTCAATGGCTGAGATGCGAGTGAAATAAAATATTTATTGCATTTGAATGCGTATGTGATTCCAGGAGATCTGTTACACTTTTGAATAAACTTTGAAAGTGGAAAACCAATGGTAATAATGCATAGATTAATTTATCATGTTTCCTCCTTGAAAGTAGTTTTATATGTTAATTAATTAATATTTTTTTCACATTTAGATTTACACGACAAACTAAGTTAAATTCTGTCTTAAAATTGATACGTTGTATTAAGCTATGTATATAAGACTAACCATGAAGTGCAGCTCATTGATAGTCACATAGGTTTGGAGATTCACTTTATGGTCAAAACTATTAACTATTTAGAACATCAGTTAAATTTTATAGCATTTGTAATTTAACGGACATTTTTATATTTGCCCTTACCAAAAGCTCCCATTTTTAAACTTCGATCTAAATTAATTAAGTACATATAAATAAGATAGTAAAATATCATGAGTGATAAGAACACGTAAAATATTGTATCCATTTGACCTTTATTTTCTATGACTTCAGGGGCAAATCATTGTTAGTTATATTCTCCATTTCTCCCTTCGAATCAGAAGAAGTGGGCTTTAGAAAACGGTAAATTCACATGTATTTTCGGATTATTATAATAAACTGGATCGAAAATCATTGCGTAAGAATTTGCTTACATTGTATTATTATATATAGTCTAGTTTATGTTTTTGTGGATGTTTTTATTGTTCTGACTTTTGGTTTTATTTATTTATTAAAAATTTGCCGGTTCATTGTGTGAAAGGTTTTTATGTGTTGTTATTTAGTTTTAAGAAAGATAGTATTTTATTGTTTTATGATTTTGTTATATATTCTACTCTTATTTGTTTCATTGTTTTATGATTTTGTTATTTATTCTACTCTTATGTGTTTAATTGTTTTACGATTTTGTTATTTATGCTACTCTTATGAGTTTAATTGTTTTATGATTGTGTTATTTATTCGATTTTTAAAACTGTTAGAGATAGGTTACTTGTTAATTTTTCTGGTGTGTCAACAGGTCACTGACGATGATAATCTTCCAGAAAGAAACCGCATTCCTAATTACCTAGTGTAATTTTACTATGTATCGCACTGATCATAAATTAATGAAATTGGAGTATAATTTTAGTAACGCACGTGGAAAATCTGGCTAGTTGACATCAAATCTGCATGACTGAACTTTTAATATCACTCCCACCTTTATTATGACACGTTGAGGAAGTTGAACTCTCAAAATGTCTTTATTGAAACTGAGAAGCAAACCGCGAATTATGAGCTCAATACGGTTACTCTAATACTGTTCGTATTATCGACCTTAGAATGGTTTAATACGAAGTTCAATAAGTTTTGACTTGGAAAAGTTTGATTAAGTTCTACTCGGAAGTTATTTCATTCTGTTTCTTATAAGAATCTGTGGGTAGGAAAGAAAAAACTTCCTTTATTACTCCAACATAGTTACTCATCTTCCCACGGACCGATTTCTCAAATATTAAATTTATGGTCTCAAATTTGGCGAAAATTATTTCTTATAAATACTAATTTGTAAACGAATGTCCGGTGGCCTTCCGTCGTTGTTCTTGTTCTTTACCAGCAATCCCAAGAATTAAACAGAAAGATGTTGTTAGATGTTTGCTAAAAATAAGCTAAGGGTATTAATGATTACGACGAATTGGGAGCACTTTTGCCATTTAAAATTATACAAAAAAGTTATAATTCTTTTTACCTTGTTTTAAAGGGTAGGGATAGAACCTTACCAGGATTTAATGTTAGTATTTAGACAATGGCTCATATCCTAATATTGAGACCAAGTGAAATATAAAATTTGTTTTGACGCTCAATTATTAGAACCAATTGATCCTCCAAAGAAATAGACCAAGCTCATACAATTTTACGTGACAATGAAGTAGACCAATGTAAGCCAAAGACTGAGTGAATATTTTTACTTAGCATAAAGTGGATGTAAATAAATATCATTATTATTATAATTAGGATTAATAAAACAATTTAAGTAGTATTTTTCACGTATTTTTTATCTATTGACAGGCGGGGATACTTACCACTCTATACTGTCGAGGATAAAACAGAATGTCATGAACCATTAAACAAATTCTGACTAACTGCAGGAACATTGAATACTTAGAGATCGCACATAACATGTACGAAATTCTTGATGGTAGGAGCTCTCATATTGAAAATATACTAAATCTCCTTAAAAAATTGAATTTGTCTTAAAAAATTTAATTTCTCTCCTTTTTGATTTTGATTTAGTGAGAAATTAAATATATTTTTGAACAAATTAAATAATACATAGGAATAACATCATTTTTTTATTGAAACTCTTTTAAATTGTTGTATTTAATACTAGTCTAGTGTTTATTACTGTGTGTGTTTTTATTACTTGTATTTAATGTTTATTTATAGTTTTTATTTTTTTTTGTTACTTCTGTATAAATAAATGAATAAATTATCTTCCGCCATTTTCCCTTCAACGAAGATTAAATTCAAATTTCGACAATAAGCTAAGGCATAACGATTTATGGATAATATTAGTGTTTGGTAAAGGAAAAGAGGTATTTAATATAAGCTCTACTCACATCTAATTATCTCTATGCTTCTGACAGAACGAGCCAACAAAATTATAAGACGTTGATAGTTTTAGTTTTAGAAAGATCTGGACGATGAAGTGAGTGATAAATTAGTTGATCCGAATCCTAGATATACAGATCCCGGATTATTAGAATTAAATAAATAGAAAGTTAAATGTCTTAGGTAATATCTGAAGTTGTGCATCTTATACTATTTAATAATTCATACAAAACTATTAACTATCCATAAATTTAATGAACAGCATATTAAAATCAATATTATATATTATTTGCCAGGACCTTGAAGTTTCTTGGTTATTACTATTAGTCAAATGATAAATACTTCATCATCTGAGTTTCTGTCTCTAGGAAAGTTTAATACGATGCCAACTAATTATCTGGCTTAAAATGGGTTTATCACGTAGAATGCTTTTAGGTGAACAAGATTAATCACTAAGCAAGGTAGGGAAAATAGAACAGCCCACAGCAATAACTAACTAAAGCGATCTTTTCAAACCTAATATCAAGCTGGTCAATTAAATTAAATAAATAGTTATATTTTTTGTATATTTTTCCCCATTTCTCACATTGTTTCTAACTGCAAAGGTTAAAATTTACTGGGCATTAAAGTATACAAGATTAAAATAGACACTGATATCAGGAAATATCCTGGAAAGATGGCATTAAAATGAATATATTTTGAATCTTAATCAAATTGGGTAATTTTTCTATTATTTGTACCATATAAGTAGAAAACAAATGAAAAGTTATTTATTAATTAACGCCCACTTTATCCTGCTTTGCCTCATAGGGGTGAGGTATCTACAGGTAAACCTCTCCGTATAACTACTTAAGGGACTGATTTCATTTAGCGAGTTTGTCGTTTAAAAAAAATCGTATTGCCTCGGGGGACTAACCCATATTTATAGTTTTCTCAAAACATGATGATCGATGTTATTATTATTATATACAGAGTGGAGAAGAGGAAAGGCATGTTTTTTGAACCGCTAGTACGCGGCAACGAGAATGGGTATTGACCTTGAATGAATGTTGATAAACTGCACAGGCAATGCAGTTTCAGTCGCTACGGAAAATTGGAGTGTAGAACATAGTGTGTCAGTTGTCATTTCGATATATGGTGATGTTTACTGGCCACCTCGCTCACCCGACTTGTATGTGCGACTTCTTTTTGTGGGGATATTTAAAATCAAAAGTCTACATGAACATGCCTCGCGCAATCGAAGACCTGAAGAATTCCATTCCACAGGAAACCACCCTTTTCTAGCCAGTGTGTACCTGTGGCTTTTATTTAATGAGTTCGTCATGAAATAACTACCTATTGCCCAGGTGGAAATCGACCTCCCCTCTCTAAGTTTACCATGTGAGATTAAGGCCAACTCTTTAACTTGCATGGCTAATCTGAGAGAACCAATTATCGTTATGTATGATAATTTTTAAAGACAAATTAAATTAAACTGTTTTTTATTTGTGTTATTACTACAATTCTTTTCTTTTGTATACAATATAATATAACAAATTTATACATTTGCTAGGTCTTTTAAAAATTATTTATTAATTCTTGGAGCACATTGCCATTGAGTTAATTAATAAAATTGTATTTAACGAAATCTGCGCCTAATCAGGCCGGGTTATCGGTTTTTTAGGAAGGGTGGTATTAAAGGTTTTTATTAGTGACTTTGTCAATAAACACATTTCTCATACCCGGGATGTGGGATGAGATCCCATGATTCTAGGTTTACCATTTGTATTAAGACCAAAGTTTTGCCTACTCCAGCAAAACTTTTATAATTATTTTTTAAGTTATACATTTGAATTATAGTTTATTTGTTTGTATTTCCTATAACTGTTTACATATTTTGATTTGTTAATACCAATCATTTATGTTATATCTCCCAGAGAAAAATAACTATTTTTATGGCTTACTAAAGTAATTCAAATCATGTTTTATGGTCTGTAGTTAGACTTCGTGCTGGACAAAGAAATTCATATTTTATTTAGATTATTGAAATAATATTTTTATTTCAAGATCTCTCCACTAACCGATTCATATATCCCTTTATCTCTGTTATTTTCAAATTTTCCAAAATAGAAGGCTGAACATTCAAAGCCAGTTTAGAATATTGAGCGAGAGTAATAACATGACAGCTTAATTAGAAAGCGATCAGAACAAAACCAACTTACGGTTTATTACAACTATGTTTGTAAAAGGAAACAAAATATCCGGATCATGGTAGCTGGTAAATCAATAATTCAATAACGCCTGTTGTTCCTCTAAACACAATTTAATATCATCTCAGTAATTAAAAACCTACCTTTGTTAGTTCAGCGGCTAAATGAGGCATGAGAAGCAGCAGAAATAATTATTGGCCAGGTAAGGAGCAGGCAAATTTGACATTTATTTATCCAATTCTCTACTGGGTATGATGAGTAAAGAGTAAAAGAGCTATTAGATAGAATTTAGATTTAGTGCTCCTAAAAATAAATATTATTATTATTATTTATTAACGTCCACTTTTTGCAACTCAGGCTAATTGGGACAGGTTATCTACAGGTTACCACCCTTTTCTAGCCAGGGTGGGATTTAGGATGTTATTTAATAAATTCCGTCACTAAATAATTTCCTTTGCCCAGGCGAGAATCTAGAGTGGCGAGTTCGATTCTCGCCTGGGCAAAGGAAATTATTTAGTGACGGAATTCATTAAATAACATTCTTAGTCCCACCCTAGCTAGAAAAGAGTGGTAACCTGTAGATAACCCGTTCCAATTAGCCTGAGTAGCAAAAAGTGGACGTAAGAGGAAATAAGAGGAAGGAAAGTCTTATTTGTTGTTTCTCAGTCAGACTTAAAAGTTCAGTAGGCTCAGCTGAGGTAGGCACTAGCTAGAAGTTAGCTACTGTTCACCTCGTTTTCTCAGTATTCTTCAGCTGGCTGAACTTTCCTTTGATTGACCCAAGACACTTTACAATATTGCCCTTCCTCTAGACAGGTTCACATTGAAATTTCCGGCAAAGAGTGTCTTGGTAGTTTGAAGTAGTCATCAACCAAGGGCTTCCCCAGATTATTCTCATAATATCGAAGCAATCAAGTGGCCTCAATTAAGTAAAATATAACGTTACTTATAGAGCTATATACCGAAATCTTTTTGAATAATAATACTGGCATAATCATTTAGATTTTTGAACTCATCGCTAATTAAGGAATAAATGAATGACTTTATTCTTGAAGTAATTACGTTATTGAATTGAAAATGGAAATTTGAGTACTTACAATATAAATCTAATTACTTGCGTATTTACAGATAATTTCAATTTCTGAAATTATTATTGTATTTCATACCTAAATAATTTCATAATTGTAGTAGTTGTATGATTTTAATTCGTTTTCTGATCACTTATAGTCAGTCATAAAGTTTCTATATGTCATAAAAAGAGGTCTTATTCTTCACCAGTGCCACCATATTAGCCCATTATACTTATAAAAGTCCGTTATATCAATAAAAATAAACACGTGACATTTAAGTTAACCCGAGAGAAACTGATACACCTAGTAATTAATTTCTACTCCCACTTCACAGGACGCGACATTTTCATAAAATCATTTTCCTCTCACATGGTTCGTGGAAATCGAGGCAATAACCGGAATCGTTGGTGAATCCGATACATATTTCCCTAATGAAATCTAATAATGTCAAAAACCTAATTGCCTCACAATTTTAAGTAAAATACTCTGAAATATATTACCTTTTAACTTCCTCCCTTAAACGATCTTTCTCTATTACAATGATTTCATTAACATTAAAGTGATCACCTTTTTTTCCTTGAAAATGACATACCAAAGTACGATATAATTGAATTAAAGTAGCAAGTACTGCACAAAATGTTATTTTTTACAACTATCAATAACTAAAACGTTATAATAATATATATATATATATATATATATATATATATATATATATATAGAGAGAGAGAGAGAGAGAGAGAGAGAACGTTATTGTAGTATATAGATTACGCAGGCGTATACGATTAACTAACTATTTAAATGTGAATATTTTTTTGTTAATTGTCTAATTTTCTTACTAAATACTCTAAATATCAAATATCAATCCAACAGCTGTTTTACATTTCACGGTAAGTGCTGGCGCTAGATATCAGCATTTATTACAGATGTATTAGTTGCCCATTTACCATTAGCAATGGAAAATACCTTTTCAACTTCAGCGATAATGCCCGGAGAAAAGTCTACATTTTCTTAATCGAATAATTTGTAATAATTCATATAATTAGTCTTTCAATTTTCTAGTTTCTTCAAATAAACACTTTTCTTTTTATTTAATGTCTGGTAATTATGGACATAAAACTGAGCAAGAGTTGAAATATTTAAAGGTATTTAATTATATATAATTATAATAATAAATAATTGTTCTGAATAAGTAAATGTATAAATTATTCAAACTGTTATTTAATTGCTTCATTTGAATTCAGAGCAAACATGTGAGATTGTCTTGTGGGTATACAATTCTAAGAAAATGACACAAGTCACTAGGCGTTTGCCCTTTATGCTTTAAACTATTTGATAGTAATTAGAATCAGTCGTTAATTATTGAAGGCATACATAATTACTGAAAGAGCTGATCGATTTACAAAGAGAAAACAAGTTTTAAGAAGTCGGTTCAAAGTCAAACAAGAACAATGTTCTTAATGATCTCAATCTAGTTCCAAGTGCTCTGAGAATCGTTTACTTCGCATCGATTCTTACATTGGGTTGCGATAATTTATTCCATTTGACCTTTTTGGTTCTATATGCTCTGTAATTGACTCAAACTTTATTAGTAAATAATAAATAGAAAAACTAAGTCGACGTTTTTAGTTTCATATGTAGGAACTTATTATTCTATTATCAGCCTGGTACATCAAGAGGACGGATACTCCGGGATTAGAGGAGCTAAGTTGGGGACCGCACTGTTTGAAACTATGGAATGTGGCGCCTAGTTGTATATAGTTATTTATTTTTATGTATTTGTATATAACTTTAATCATATATGTCTGGCCTAGGTAAAAAATACCTAGAGAATCCAGAATACGTACGAAGCTGCTCAAAGAGCAGTTTTTGTAAAACTATGCTTGTCCAATCGACTCCGAGGCATAGAGGACAATTTCCAGAGGTAAGGTGTGTGAGTTATAATCTGAAATAAGGAAAAAGAGAATCTGCTTTGTAAAAAGGAGAGCTCAAATGGAAATAAAAGATGGAAAGGAAAAAGCACTTAAAGGAGACGTATCACACACACTTACACACTTAAATACATAAGACATTATATATATATATATATATATATATATATATATATATATATATATATATTATGGTGTTTTCGGCCTTATAAATATCATCTGAACTCTGAACAACGCCAGCGAATGATTTGTTTTAATGAAATAAGCTAACATACAACGGACTATTCATATCCAATATATATGATAACTAGCGGACACAGCAGACGTTATCCTGCATGATATGTCAAGCTATTAGGATATTAAATTTAATAATATTCTGTTTAAAACTAAAACTACTTGTAATAACACAAACAAAAATTTTGATATGTGCACGTTTGCCTAAAATCAAATAGAAAATGAAATATCGCGAATTTTTAAATAGGCCTCCCTTATAACCCCCACCGTTCGAACCTAAAACATTTAATATAGTTTATAATCATGGAATAATAAATGCTAATTTGCATATAGAATTTTTTTAAGTTCGGTTCGATCGATAGTGCCCAATAAAATTGTTGGCTCCCACTTTACTTTATTAGTGTATATCTCGTTTATACTTCGGTATACGACAAAAGAGAATATAAGAAAAGTTACTCTAAATATAAAAAATAAACAACTTTTATTCTGTGAATATTTGCCGAAAAAACAATATTTTATTTATTTATTTATTTATTTGGAGCTTCGCAGCTGTGGCGAAAGGAAATATCGCAATTTTTAATTGTAGGCCTCCTACCACTCCTGCTCCATCTTCCGAGCTGATTTGTGAATCTAAACCATCCAAGGCGTCACCCAAACGCATACAAAAAAATTCATTTAAATCGGCCCAGCCGTTTAGGAGTTCAGTGACATAAACACGTACAGTAGAATTATATAAATAAAGATATGATATATTTCAAATAGACGAAATTAAATCTTTACAATCGTTACAACTCAGTAGAAAAAGATACTTCCATCCAGTGCGCTTGGTCATTATTCTCTTGAACAGAAAATCGTAATTTCCATAGGAAGGATTAAGGGGAAGAAGAATGTCCCTGCGACATTAAGTGATTTCCGGTTGTCTTCTTCAACCGTGCGTCTAATAATAAAGGCTGAATATTTATAAAGCCATTTCTTGGTAACCTGTGTGTGTGTGTGTGTGTGTGAGTGAGTGTGTGTGTGTGAGTGTGTGCGTGTGCGTGTGCGTGTGTGTGTGTGTGTGTGTGTGTGTGTGTGTGTGTGTGTGTGTGTGTGTTTGTGTGACGAGTTTAAATTTGAGTGATGCCTGTTTTTATGAATAGTTTTTTGCTTCAAAGTCACCAAGTTTACTTTTCACCTATTTATTTACAGCTTCTATTTATTATTGTTTTTAGTTCTATGTTATGTTCGTATTTCTTTTGTTTTGTTTGTTTGTGTTCCGTTCCTATAGTTTTGTTCGTTATATTATTTCGTGTTCCATGTTTTGTAATTTTGTTTTGTTTTTCCCACATGTTTAAGAAGAGCCAAGTCGCCATAGTTGCGGAGCTCTATATAATAAATAAATAAATTATCATAGGTTTGTTTTAAAAAGTTGTGTTATTAAATTGCCAAAGACAATAAATAACACTAATATCTTTAACACCCGAGTAAGATTTAGAACGAATAAGGCTATTGCTACACAGGGTTTTAGGCTGCGTGTACACCTGGTGCTACTTAAGAGAGAGGTAGCAAGGATGGAGAAGTAAAAATCGGACTTGGCAATTGAAGTAGCTTGGTGGCTCTTCACAACCTCGCACTTTACTTTATTGGAAACATGTACAACAATCCAGAAGGCGAAGTCATGCTGTCAACGTTATTAACTATGACATAAGTCTGAAGGTAGAATCAATTAAAACTGCTAAACACTAAATAAATTATATTGTGAAATAAAAAGATATTATTTCTCCGTACTTAAATCAGATGTCCTTCTCTTCCAAGTAGGGAGTTTTTTTTTATAGAGAAATTAAATCTTTCAGATTTCCTTGGGGCTCCAAGTTAAAGAAATTAGAGTGATTATTACTTAAATTATTGCGATGTGAAAAAAAAATATTGAAAATTCCAAATTTAAATGTTCGTTGAAGAGAAGTTAGTAAATGCATTTAGTTACTGGCCCGCAATCTCTACGAGTGAATGGAGATCTATTTCCTGTAGAATTTGCTGAGCTCTCAACCTTAACTACTTAAGATTCCTGAGATGAACTAAGGAATATTCATGCCTTTGATCATCGTAGAACTGAGAAATCATTTAGACAAAAAGGTCCTCTCTCTCAGGCAATTACCATCGCTTTCTGTTTTATGAATACTTTACTACTCCTGTCCCTGGGCTACTTCAGTCGATACCGCCAGACAATTCACCACTTCAAGATTGTGGATGGTGCAATATGAGAGAAAATGTTTTAGCTGGTGGGCTTGAAATAGTGGCGAAATTTATAGCTTGCTAAATAGCAGTTAAAGCTTTGCGAGTAACTACAATAGCTAATATAAAGGCTGTTTTTGAAAAAATACGTTTAAAACTAGAGAATAATACATGCAGATAAGCGAGAAGGTTGGAATCTAAGCTAGTTTAAATGTTTGTGGTGTTTTTAAAAGAAATCCGTCACACAGGGGCCGCGTAAACTAAGCAGAAACCCTACGTGCTGGTATAGGACGCTTCTGATCTCATTTTGCCAGATATTCTCAATTTATATGTAAAAACTGACGTAGAAGGGATGGTGGAGAGAGGGGTTACTGACGCCTGAAAATAAAATAGTTCAAATAAATCGCTAAATACCTGGGCTACAAAACTACGCATAGAACAACAATCGTAGAACGTCAGTAGTTTAACTAGATTGGTTCAATAACATTTTCCGATCCGGCTCATAATAACGGAGACATTTTGAATTTTCGAATCCCCCAAGCCTCTAAACCCCCACTATTCCAGGTCTGATTTCAGTCAATAACAAATACTATCTTTAGTGTTGTATGAAACGATTAAATAATGTTATGGATCAAATAAACATTTTCGAGTAAAAATATTAATTGATGACGTCATCACAAACCGAATTTGAATGTATCTCACAAAGTTAAAGTTCAGTGCAAAAATTTGTTTGGTATTTTATCATGGAATAAAATGGTTCATGATATAACACCTTGTTGGATAATATGAGAAGTGGTTTACTGAAAAATTTTAAAATTCAAATACCTCGGTTACTATTCGCGATAAGAAAAAAATGTATAGAATAGCGTTCAATTAGCTATTAGATTGGTATTATTCACTTTTTCGATCCAACGTATTTCGGAGAAATTTCGAATTTTCAAAACTCTTCCCCTTTAAACCTACTCTCCCCTTTTCTGATTTTAGTCGTTAACGAAATTGATCTTTTGTTTTGCATGAATCGCTTATATATCAAGTTTGGAAACGTTAAAACAATAATGAGACCCCTAGAGCGTAAACAGATATATATATATATATATATATATATATATATATATATATATATATATGCGAGTAGGTCAGTAATATATTTTTTAGCTATACCTCAATAGATCTCTTACTCTCCGTATTTTATTTTAGGATTTGACTTAAGTACATTTATTATGTTCATTTCTGTGAGATATTTATTTTGTGTTTTTATTTATTGTTATTAATATTATTAATGTCCCTGTTAATGTATAGAGATATTATTGATGTTATTATTATCCATGTGTAGCTCTGAAGATGGCGACAATAGTCTTCGAAAGCGCTTCGCGCCAATTGTGAAGAATTGGACGTCTTTTTCTCTCTCCAATACCTCATTTTCGTAATATCCTAGGTTGGTTTGAAGGACGTTTAAGGAAATTTATCGAAAACTGCGCCATGGGTACAACCTCAATAGCTCATTCCCCTAAGAGAAGTTTGCTAAAAGCTTAAAAATTATAATAAATACTACCGGTGTATTTTTTTTCATAAAATACGCGAATCTTTATTACACCATGAGAAATTAATGGTATCTGTCTTAAAACTACGATTGGTCCAAATCAATGTTTATGAAGGATGTGTGTACGTATGATAATGATTTATTTAGTTGTTGGTGGGCATAGTGATCTGATTTAAGGCTGTAAAAGAAGTTACGGGGTAAAAATCCAGGTGGCTCAAATATTAGATCTACTTCCAGCTATTAAGTTGGCAGAGCTGCTATCTGTTTTCATTGAGCAGCTGACAATTACGAATGCACCTCTACAAATCTCTGTTTCCTACATCCCTCCTGCTGGCGAATTGCCTTGGAAAAGTTAGGACAGGACATTTTTTATTTCCCCCACTTTTCATGGGGAATAAAATATTCCGAAAATAAAATGCCGTGGTTAAAGAACTATCAATGAAAGGTAAATTAAGCTACTGGATATTTCCAAACAACTAGCTAAAAACATTTCACGCCAAAATAACCCACTTTTAATTCTTTTAGCAGAAAGCAGCTACTGAGGGCGTACTCATGACGCGAATTTTGAAAACTTTCTTCGAATGTCCATCGCAGAAGTGTGTTAACGCTCTATTGTTTTTGTTACATAGGTACCAAACACGATATTTACTCGTGTTATTTAAATAGAAAGATCAAGTTTCGTTAATGGATAAAATTGGACCAGTAGGAGGGGTGCTTAGAGGGGGAATTTTTGAAATTTCGAAATATCTCCGTTATTGTACGTCGGATTGGAAAACTATATAGATCCAATCTTATTGCAAATTACATATTCTATAAATAATTTTATATAAATTTATTCTTTATCTTGAATATTAACCTACATATTTGCGTTTTTCTGATTTCACGATTCAGCAAACTAGCATGTCTTCTCATGTCACATGAACAATACTCTGTTATATAACAAACCACATTACTTGTAGCATAAATAGGAAACATTGTTTTCAAGAGATCTTTATTATACTAAATGCATGCAAATATGTTCTGTTGATCCAACCCCTCTTCTTTGGTTCTTGGATTACTAAAATTTAAGTGATTGAGATATAAATTATTCTGATTAATTATAAATTACAGTACCAGATATAGTAAATATTTTTCAATAAAATTAATATGTTATGTTCTGATATATTTCAGTAATTGTTTTTCTTTTCTGGAAAGAATATTTCCATCTATCTGTTCAGCTCCCTAAGGTTGGTTGGCCTGTTTGTTTACATTTCAGATGCTTTCCACCCCCTGTGTTACGGACTTTTAAAGTTTTATCTGCTCTTTGTCAGTTATGAAGAAAAGACTTTTAAAATTGGCTTTAATCATGGCCATAATAAAGTGCAACTTTTAATATTTTGCATTAATTCATAGAAAATTAGTGCTTCGGGGAAGAGCGATGGTAGACTATATCAGTTTGTTCGGCCAAATTAACTCCAAACAATTTGTAATGCAAATTATGGTCAGTTCTAGGAGTTCATCCATGTGTTGGGGCTGAGATAATTCTCTCATTGTTCCACGTGCACATTGTCCCCTATGACGTGATTAAATAACTCCAAATACTAGAGTTTTCATCAATCCATCCAACCATTGACGCTTACCCTCCAGTAGGTGACAATAATGCAACAAAAGTCCATCATGCCTGCGTGAGCCCCTGGCCTGTGTAAACTAAGCAGACTTCTCACGCGAAGGTTTACAACAGATAAATATAAATACAGGTAACACTACCATGAATGTTAAGTGAATAAATACTATCAATAATGAAATATCTTACAGTCAATTTACAATATAAGTTAATAACTTGTACAACGTGAGGCGTCTGAATTGTAAATAAACAGGCCAGTCAACCTCTTAGAGGTGAGTATATTGATAGAAATATTCTAGACTGGAAAGAAAAACAATTACCGAAATATACTAGGATATATTATATAAGTTTTATTGAAAAGTATTTACTAGTGCTGCAATTTATAATGAATTAGAATACTTTTTATCTGATGCACTCAAATTTTACATATCATAGAACAGAAGAAGGAGGGGCATCAACAGAACGTATTTGCATATATCTCACAAAGTAAAACTTCAATGAAAACAATATTTGGTATTTATCCTTGGAATGATATGGTTCATGATATAACAGCTGATTATTAATATGACATGAGTAGTAGTGGTGTTTTACTGAAAGCCGAAAACTATAAAATCCAAATATCTCGGTTAATATTCATGGTACAGAAAGTATGTATAGAACAATATTTATAGGTCATTGAATTTGCAATATGATTGGTTTTAAACAATATTTCGAACCGACGCACAGTAATAGAGATATTTCGAATTCTCAAAATTACACCCTCTAAACCCCCCTCCCAGTGCTCCGATTTCAGCCATTAACGAACTTGATCTTTCTTTTTACATAAAATGTTTAAATATGGAATTTGGTAACGATGGTGATAGGATAGATGAACATTTGAAGAAATATTTCGAACATCGCGACTTGAGTAGTACGATCCAATTAGCTGATTTCCCTTAAGGGGATGTCCAAATTATACCTATGTATATACAGGGTGTCCCAAGTTCCTGTGCCACCCCAATTAAAATTTCAAATTGTTTTAATACAAGGCTGAGACTTGGTGTGTCATAATTGGGACCCCTGAAGAATCCTATCAGTCCATATTCAACCTTCTATCCTTCTCCAGTACTTCTCCAGTGACCGTAACTTTGGAATTTCCAATGGAATGCCCTACTCTTTTATGGCGGATTCTTGTAAAAAACAATTCTAAAACGAGTTTATATCGGTGAATTTTTCGATTTGACGCATCCTTTAAAGCACAAGTCTTTATATCAGAAGTGGCACATTTTATTGTAAAGTGCTGCGACATAAAAGTTATTATTATTAGTTATTAAATAGTTTATTTCTAAGAATGGAAGTTTTCTAATAATTTATTTTTCTGAAGACAATAAAGAACGTTTTCCAAAATTCATTTAAAAAACGTCTTACATAAATTAAACACGTTTCAGGTAGGTGAAAATAGATAACCATTTCATCAACCTCATCCACACTTTAAATAATGAAATGAAGTCTGAATTCAATTAAGTCTCCTCTCTTCAATTTATCTCAATACTAAAAGGCAAGAGTTTTAAGCTAACGCATTAATATATACTCACAACTTTAAAATATTCGAGTCACAAGGAAAAATATTATTTACTATATTTTCCCTTACTCTGTGGGTTTCCGCCAACACACGGTTGACACAATGTTATAATAAATTAATTTCTCTTCTCTCCAATTCCTCCCAGCATTAAAATGCACGAGATTTTACCATACAAAGTAATATATACAAAATGCATTAAAGCAAACGTATCGCTAGAGAAATGACAATATATTGCTTGAATAACTAACAGAAGAGAAATGTATCCTAACCCCATTCATCGCAAAGGTTATGAAACTCTATACTGTTCATTTATTTTCACAATGTTTACTTTAACTCATATTCATAATTCTAAATATGTATCTTCAAATAACTTCCATTCTCAATGAATTAAATAAAGTTTAATTTACATATTACAATAGGAAAAACTAGCATTTCTAATGAGTTACTATTTGGGGAAGGGATGTTAGAATATTCGCGTTTTCGTCTTGATTGACACAAGCTTCAAAAACTTCATCTTTTATTTACTATTAATAAATATATTCGTAATTTATCAATGGGAGGCACAATTTAAATAATTTCATACATTGGATTGAAGTTTACAGATTACGCATTTGAACTCTCAACACGAGCAATCTATATATGCACTTATTTAGATTATAAATTGGACGACAAAAATAAAACATTGAAATAATAAATAAGCAACATTTTTAAGTTTGTTGTTGTGACTCAATCGTACGCAACAGATCTGTAGAAGGTCTTACTCAATTTATTCCGTACATATTTGCCTGAAAAGAAGAGTAAACGAAATTCATATTTTATTGCAAGCCTCTCTTACAGCCCTTTCTCTAGTTTGTTCGTAAGAATACTGATATAGCCTGAAATCTTGGCTCACTTACTTAATTCAACATACATTGTTATTTCAAATTTATTTCTGTGGAGTAATGTGAGATAGAATTATTGATCCAGCTATAGTTGTGGTTTACATATATCATCTAAAAACCACATAAAATGTCCCTTAAAGAAATCGGTTTTAAAAAGACAATTACTTCTACTAAGCATAGTTTTTTTTTTATTTATCGACGTATATTTTGGTCTAATTGTATAAAGCCTAATATGAAATTGTCGTGTGTCTGTTATATTCGTCTCCACAATGCATGTTTTCAATAATTTGAAATACATTACGTGGAAGGTTCTTTTTGGCAGTGCCTTGAGTAAATTATAAACTGTTTAGTACTTTAAGAATCATTACTCTATCTAATTGTTTTTCTATAGCCCAATGTATAATTTTCTTTAATCATAGCGCTTAATATCAATTAATTTTTACTTATGGTAGGCATTATCCAATTAAGAATCCAGTCTACAACTCAACGTAAGAATTAAATATGTACGGACGTTAATAAATAAAGTTTAAATGTAAAGCATGTTAAATGGAAATTTGTTACTATGGCTAATTGGGCACTTACAATGGGGCAATTAGCCATAAAATGGACGTTAATAAATCACATAATACCAACATCGTGTTTACACAGAAAAAAAGTAAACAAAAGACTAAACAAGATAGATTTTACTATGAGTATATTAACTAAAAACTAAATAGACCACCAAATATAAGGATTATTTGTTTTAGAACTTACTCCTGTTCGTCCATATGAATTTTTATTATAGACTAAACTGATGCACTTACCAAGGTTCATCAAATTCGGTTCACTCGTTTGGGTGTGAAACGCATTATAAACAAACAGATTGTCGGACACCAGAGCCGAAAATTATGTTTTAATGTAAACAAAAATTTCGACTTGAAACAAAAAAAAAACATAGTTACTCAAACAAATTAAAATAATTTGTCAAGCAAATTTCAACGTAAGTGGGCTAATTCATAAATTTTCCTATGGCTACACTACCCAAATATTTATGAAACTATAAAAAATTTCTGTATTTTATAGAGAAATTATCTCATTATTAGAATACTAAATCGCACCGTTGGGCTCAACTAAGAAAATCTTTCACCACAAAATAAAATGTATGTTGCATTTACTTAATTGATTTACACACATTATATCACGACGAGTTGGAACATTGCCTTAACCAATTATTTATTAAATACATTCAGAAGTTTGTGATATAATTAATTTTATTTTTCAGGTAAGTACTACTCCAATGCTGTTATTTTCTAAATACTTCTGACAGGTAACCTTTTTGTATTTTGTAATATTTCTTTTGAGAAAATTGCTGAATTTTTATTTGGTTAAGAAGTCATATGTAACTAATAGATTATAGAAGCATTATTCCGATGCTCTGAATTAAGTGAAATAAAAATTACAACATTTGAAATAAAAATAAATGTAGAAGTTTCCGTTAAAAGATAATATAACATAATAGGATACGTCAAATATGTATTTTTTCTATAAAAAAATTGACTAATATTATGCCAATTTTAAATATAATTAGTGCATTTACAATTAACTGCTGGACCATAATAGCAAGGAATTAACTAAACTACCTTGATTGAATCTTGCAAGGTCGGTCTCTAAAAACAATTCATAATTTTAAATTACTGATATTTACTGAGCTTCGAAAAAAATTGAAAAAGAAAAAAAAGTTATTAAAACAAACAAATATAAACGAAACATATTTTGCCAATGAAGAAATAACTTAAAATTCAAAAATAAACTCCATACACACTATACTATTGTTGTTAGAGATCGTTGCTTAAGGGAATCAGTGATGACAAGTATGACAATAACATATTCGAGGATCTAATCCTTTGTTTTATATATCTATACATAAAATGTTATGAGTTTGATGGAATATCCTTTACCTTTGCTTATAATAAATCTAAGTTGTCCCTTTAGATTAATTTAAACTGTTGCCGAAAGGCCATGTTTGAAATCATACCAGAAAAACCAATTGCATTTCTACCTTTATTGTGGATTCCACCTTGCAACAATCTATTCACTCACAAACCATTAATTTAAGTAACAACATTAACTACCGCAATTACAATTGCTAATATAATCCAATCTTAATAGAACAATCAATACTTGCTTCAACATGCAATACTAATCTGGCAAAGGAGAGAACTTGGCCAATTGAACCAAGCATTAAATTTCCATAATGTTTTAATTATATTAAAGTTCCTACAGCTTTAAACTAACTCTTGGAGTTGTCATCTATTCAATTTCATTCTGAATTCTGTTCTATGGGTCGATTTACTTTAAATCAAAAATTTTCGGGGGTTTAATCTGCAGACTTGGTTGTTCTTCTGGAGATGAGTGGGTATTAAATCGTTTTTTTTATCCTACCATAGTTCTTCATCAGTCAAAGAACTTGTAACTTTTCCAGTGTCTAGTTAATTCCATACATTCCTGGAAATGCAATTCGGAGATGGTTCTGAGGACTTCCGTCAGCTTTCATGGTGTGGCTTTGTAGAGAGAATTTCAAACGAAGCAGAAACAGAGATTGACAACCACTCCTAGCCTACATGGGCACATTATTGAATAGGTATCAGCAAGTAAGAGTATTCCAACTACATGATAATGTATCTGTCGTGGAATCAGTGACAGACTTATCAAGTACATAATATTCATATAATTTAATAAAAGCTTAAAAGAAAGATACTAAATTCGTTATAAGTTGTGATATGTAGCCCCATATATGAACCGATTTTCCAGTCTAGGAAGCCTTGTCACCAAATGTTGAATATACCATAGTTATACTTGTAGATTTTGAAAAATAAGTAGTTCCACAGATCAGTGGAGCTTCAACTTGAAATGCGAAATTTTATTCACTTAACTAAAACTCATTTCATTCATAAATAATGGATTTCATGAAAATTTGATTCACAAGGAAGAAGCTCCTTTCGTGTCATCAAAAATCATATTTATTTTTTTGAAGTGCTCTATAAAAATGACTAATTTCAACGAGAAGAAGAAGTATAAAATAGATAACAAATTTGAAATGAAGCGGAGTTGTCACCCTTTTGGTCGCAGTAGTGATCTGGTTGGTTGGTTTGCGTAGCCAATAATACTGTTCGTTGCATTTAAACTGCTTTCCAGGAATGACAAAACCATTTACTCCATTCATTTGCGATGTCCCTTTTGTAAATTTCGATGATTGGTGCACCAACAAATTCTCTCTAACAATAATTTTCGTCGTCACTCGAAGAAGATGACCAGAGGTTAATTCAAAATTTGTAACACACAACACAAAATACAATCGCATCTCTTTTCCAGCAAAGTGTCTAAAAAAGTAAAAGCTGCTTTACACGTAAACCCATGCTTAGTAAAATTATTTTGTTTTAATCTCTCATAGTTTTCCAAAACATATTTATTAATGTGTGCATAGATGGAGTGACATCTAAGTTACAGTTTCTTTCTACCATTATAAAATTGGAGATCTATTTCGCTCATTGTTAGTTTTTTCTCCATTAGACTGAGAAATGACAAAGCAAGCCCGCTTTTTTATCTTCCTCATCTATTTACAGTTCTCCATAATTGTGTATTTAGATGGAATAGCTCTGATAATAATATATATTAAATTTCATTTATTAACGCCCTCTTTATGCTACTATGGCTAATTGGGACGTATTACTTCCAGGCTACCATACCCCCTTTTATAGCCCAGGTGGGGACTACGGATATTATTTAATGAGTTCCTCAAATAAATTCCTATTCGGCGGGAGTCGAACCCACCACTCTAGGTTTCCAAGTGGGATGAGACCAATGCCTTAAATAACCTGAGCCGCAATATATATTAAAGAATCTGGTATGTTATTGATCATTTGGCACAAAGTTGGCTTCTTCTGAAAGAAAAGGATGATTTATATTTTGAAGAGTAGGTGTCAATTAATTACAAATAAGATAAAATATACAAATGTAATGATATAAAACGCAAAGCCTTTTGAATTATCTTGGTGTATAAGATACTGGTAATAGTCTAATTATTGACTGAAATTTAGGCGCTAGTTTATTATTATGATTTATATTTAATTTTTCTTTGATTATTGATCAGCTATTCATTTATTTTTCAGAAGTTGGTGAGGGCAATAACTATCAAAATTTATGTAAAAATTGAATGCTTGGTACATTATTAATAAAATGTGTTGATATCTGCAACATTATATCAAATTCTATAGTACAATTGTTATACAGAAAATAACTCAATGATAAAATTAAAATAGTTATGCAAGAATTCTAAAGGTCAAATGCATAGACAGGATTAGCAATGAAGATGTATTGAGACCGATGAGGGAGAAAAGAATCTAGTGACAAGAAAAGAAATAGATTGACATAAAGCACCCTTCGATTTCGTTTCTGTTGGAAGAATTGCTACAGGGGAGGCTGGCTCTGAGAACTAAACCAGTCAAAAGATTGATAAACCAAATCCAACGGAATTTCAACTATAACTTGTTTAATTTTCAGCAGTCACATAATATTTACGTTTATAATCAATGCTATATTTATTAAAGTTTTAAGCCGCCTACTGTATAATATGTGTATGTATATTTATTATCTTGAAAAAACATATCTTGAGCAATAAAAAAAGTATTGAAAATTTACCGATCTTTCGTAAGCCATTGCTGTCGAAGTATAAATATAACTCACAGAGTAAAGGGTGTTAAATTTCACGACTGGATGGCTTAAAAGGAGCTTAACCCTGGGATCAGCGTCAATTTCTGCTGGGAGATTTAGTAAGATCCTTGAAAAGTAGTAAGATATATTTTTTTCTAATCATTCAGTAATAATTTATATTTCCTTATAATTGGATATTTGTTGTATATTCATTATGTAAATATATTTGTGGCCTGCATTTTATCAATTTCTCTAAATGGTAATCAGCTATTGAGGTCTTCATGAAGTATAAACATAAAATTCGTTAACCGTTGAAATCGGAACGAGGGAAGGAGGTTAGGAGGAGCAAAATCAAAAATTTAAAACATATCCCATACGATGAGTCGAAAAAATTAAAACAAAACAACCTTGTTGGAAATTTAGTGATTTATTTGTTTTCAGTGTTCAATAAACGCACACTTTTAGTCATCGTCCGTTAAATATAAGCCAATATATCATTAAATGTCTTCTTTCAAGCATGTCCTTCCATATTCAACCGTTTCATTCTACTCTGAACATAATACTGGTTGAACATCTGAACATGAAAAGGGGTTTTTTACAGGGAGAGGAATTCGAAAATTCCAAACATCTCTGTTATTAAGAGTCCGATCGAAAAATGGTTCAGAATTAACCTAGTTAAACTTAAGGCTCCTTGTTCAAAAAATCTGCTAAGGGGTTTAAGCATTTAACACTAGCATAGCGTAGATATTGTTCAGTTTGCTCTGTTAGATCTTTCTCTCCAAAGAAAAACTATAAAGTATAATCGGATTTCCATTAATTGTGATCCGTATTGATAAATGGTGAAGATGGACATTCGGAGTGATTAGATAGTAGGTAGGCCATCGACTTATATGCTTATTAGCAGATTTGCCTCAAGGGAAAGCAGCCATTTAGGTCGTAAATGACGCGAAACATGTCCTCAAATATCCATCGATCCGACCCAGACGATGCTGAAAATGAGGCCCGTTGAAATATATATATATATATATATATATATATATATATATATATATATATATATATATATATATATGTGTGTGTGTGTGTGTGTGTGTCTGTTAATGCTCTAGCGGTCGCAATATTTGTTTGATCGTCACCAAACATAATATTTAAACGGTTTAAGTAAAACTAAAGATCAAGTTCGTTAATGACAGACAGCCAACTAATAGGGGGGAGGGGGTTAGAGGGGGATTTTCAAATATTCTTAATATCTCCGTTTTGCTTCAAATCGAAAAATTCTGTACAACCAATCTTATTGCAAATGCATTGGTGTATAAATGTCGTTACGTACGTTTTTTTCACTATCTTAATTATTAACCGAGATATTTCCATTTTTTATTTTTCAGCCTTTAGTTACCCCCCCCCTCCTACTCATGTCATATTAACAATAAGCTGTTTTATTATGAATCACTTTATTTGAAGCATAAATATAAAATATAGTTCCCATTGAACTTTTACGATTTCTCTTCGTCTTCGTAGTCAACGTAGCCAATGCATGCATGACGGACTTTGTTTTAATCTATTTGAATTAAATATTTTATTATGCATTCGTTAATAAATAATAATAATTATATATATATATATATATACATACATATATTGGTGGGACAGAATTTCATTCCAAAGTCCGTATGTTGAAAATATTCAAGAGATACACTCTCTCTTTCACGTAGCCCCAACCCTAATCTCACCTGCCTATTTTTTACCACCATTCCATTAAGACGTTTAATTTCCGTCTACCCTGCCCCATTGATATTCGCATTCTGCCCCTTTAATAATTACGATCGTTATTAATAATCATATGGCCAAAACGCAAAACATAATCTGCTTATGTATTGTTTCTTTTATTTTTTGCCTCTTTAAAGAATTTCATTCTTCATTTATTTATAAATTATCCACATCAGAAGTGATTGGCAAGAGGAAAAATGGGCGCGAGCCACTTATTAAGAGCATTAATTTACTCTGTCTCAGGAAATCAAATTATTTATATATTTTGGAAAAAAAAATCCTTTAATATCTTTAGTTCTTTAAAATCTCCCCTTAAAATTTATAAAATATTCTTATGAGAAAATTGGCCAACAAATCTACGATCTGACAGAATAGTAAGCTAGCATTAATAGATACACTCAAGACTCTAGATAGGGAGTAAATACTATGACCGAAATGCTTCTTCACGAGAAAATGCACAAAGAAACAAAGATAAACCCTCAATGCCGAACACGGAACCGAGTAAATCATATTTTAATCAGGGCCTGGCATTCAGCCCAATATACGGATCGTCGAAGTTACAGGGCGGCTGGTTACTAGTTAACTACAGTCAGCTGCTGAAAGGGGAAAAAAGGAGGATATCATATCTCTTTGTTAACGGTTGTTGAAACTGTTATGCTAGGATGCAGGGAGAGACTCCAAAAGCAGGGTCAGGAATAAAGCGAGTTCCCCTTAAAAGTAAATCTCGCCTACGCCTATCAAAAATTCCTTTTCAATTCCATCGTTGAATGTTAGATTACCGTTGTAGCTGGATCAATAAAAAACAATTTCGAAGACATTCGGCCTACGCATTGGGAACACTCAGTAATTAAAATATTCAATTAAGGAATTTCACGGTCCCAAGCCTTGATGGACACGTTCGCAGGGATCTGGTATGCTTAGTCATTAATTAACGATAGAACCGATTTAGAAAATGATCAGATATATCAAGATATTTCGCGTTGGAAAGTATAGGCATGTATAGCGAGTTTGTTAGCAATAAAAATAAATTTGCTAAATTTGCTAAAAATTAGCAGACTTAATCATTTTCAGTTCGCATTGGAGGCCTTAGAGTAAGACTCAAATAGGATTCAAGGTAAAAGGATCTACGTACTGTGTCATATAACACCTCTGAAACATGTAGAACCTGGTATGGCCGCTACCGTTATAGACAGCTTATTTGTAATCGACATGTAAGAGTCAATGGCCGTGGGCGTTGAGATTTATTCAGTACACACCAACTAGTCCAGAGGTGTCTCAACAGCAGCACACTCTGGGAGCGGAACTGTATTACTAAATCATAAATATATCTTTGGTGGAAAGGGAAGCCGTATTAATTTTTAGAAATGAACCAACAACGGGGAAAATACTTCGTGATAACAAGGAGCAGAAGAGGTCAGTTTCAAAATATTGCACTTATTTTAGCAAATGATAATTTTCATTTTTTAGCATGATTGTCCGCGCTTTCTTCAAGTCACTCTACTTTGAGTTCTTCACTTTCATTATCAAAAACAAAAACTGAGGGTAATGCCAAGAACTGGTAATAATATAAATAGTAGAAAATATTCATTAACCCAGAGGTTCAACTCAGAAGTTGAAATGTGAAATTCAAACACAAAAAGACCGGTGGCAGAACCAAGAGCTGAACCATTCAAATTTAAAGTAACACAAATTTATTGTACTACTAATTGTGCACCAATATTTTAAATTTACGTACGTTTTTTGGTAAGTCAGAACTTTAAGTCCATCATCATTCATTAAAATTAACTGACTGTGTGTTTCATTAAGTACAACAGATTGTCTGTATACTTTATTTTGGTTAATCTTTAAGAAAATAAAGTAAAACAGTAGATGTTATTTTCATTCCTAGAACTAACACACAGTAAACTAAGACTGAATTACATAGATTTAAAAGTGGACGAAATATTATCCCTTTGGGGAATTTAGAAGGAGTTCTGAAATATATTTCACCAGAGTGGAAATATATTTTCATTAATACTCAAAATTTTATCTGTCACTCAGATTCTCGTTAATTTCATATCTTTCCCCTGCAATCTTATATCTATCATTTGGTATTAGAAAAAAAAATCTCATTAAATATACTTTTAATTCAGTTTGAAATTAATAAGGAAAATGGAGAACTAGACTCAAAGTTATATCTTTATTTGATGAGACGGCTTTTAGTTAGACTTCTATTTAATTTAAGAGTGAGATAATTATAAGAAATTAATTTCCTTTTAGCACCAGTTCAAGAGTACTGACATCGAATGAATATTATGGAAATACATGTATATTTTAAATAAGAGTATATAGTAGCAGTTTCTATATGGTGTGAGAGAATCCATATATCCATCAATAGTAGAAGTCCTTTCATACGAAAATCCTCTGAGGGAAATGAGACAAACTAAACAAGATTTAGAATTCTATTTTTGTGGTATCATTCCTTCTGCGTCTCCATAATCCACCTTATACAGTATATGTATATTTCCAGAAGGTCTAAAAATTGGTAAAGAATAAAAGTATATATGGAGAAAGAAAAATAGAAAAAAAAACAGCACTTAACTATTCTTTTTCTACATATCACGGTTTTCTATATATTCTGGCATTTACGTAACAACTGTTACTATATATGTGGATAACGGACGATGTACGTCAAGTATAACTCATTTAAATGTAACAATTTGTGAAGTTAGTCATGTGTGTTGAACCTTTATTTTTAATAGACTTGAATAACATTAAATATTGGTTCCCACTTGATCGAAGGGAATTTATTTAGTGAAGGCCACACTAAATGAAATTCCTTGACTCACCCTAGCTTGAAAAGAGTAGCAGCCTGACCGCTTACACTTAGTAGTTGCATAATGTAGACGTCAAATTAAGTGTTATTTAGTTTTGTTATATTATTTGGATTATAGTAATGTATACTCTGATTAATCATACAGGCCAAAGAAGAATATTAACTTGCAAGAACAATGTTAACTTGAATGACTCGACTAGATTAAATCATAATGCAAGATAACTTTTTCACTAACGTGTTCTATTGATATAGATGTCATGGCAACAACTAAAAATCTGTCAATGCTCTAGCGGTCGCAATTTTGTTTGCTTCTTAGCAAACTCGATATTTAAACCTTTTATCCAAATCTAATGAAGAAGTTAGTTAATGGCTGAAATAGGACTAGTGGGAGGGGGAGGGGTTTAGAGGGGTCGGGAATTATATTAATACTAGCTCAGATACCCGGCTTCGCCCGGGAATTGATTTGAGGCTGAATGGTGATGGTATTTTTTTGGCAAGGCTTTACTTTGCACAATATTTAGACATTTACCCGTCCTAGTGTTTAGGGTTAATACCGTTGTTGGCATTTGTTAATAATAAAATTAATTTTTTATGTAAGTCTTCACTGTCCTCCAAATTGTTGACTCCCGCTATAATTTTTTAGCGTATAACGCCTTTATACTTATACGGTATACGACAATAGTGTATATAAAAAAGTTTCTCTAAATAACAAAATAAACAACTTTTGTTATGTGTATATTTGCCGAAAATGCAATAGGAAACGAAATACCACTATTATTAATTTCAGGCCTTCCTTATAACCCCCACTCCTGCCCGTTCCTAGAAATGTTAGTATGGCTTATTATAAGGAAGGCGTTAGTGCTAATTCACATACCGAGTTTGGTTTAGTTCGGTTGAGTCTTTTGTGCCAAATAAAATTGTGGACTCCCGCTATAGTTTTTAGCGTATAACTCATTTATACTTCCGTATATGGCAAAAGTGTATATAACAAAAGTTACTGTAAATAACGAAATAAACAACTTTTGTTATGGTTTGTATGTTTGTTATTAAAAGCTGTTATGTCACGAACCATTTAATCTGAAGTTTAAATACCAATTATTGTTTTCATTGAACTTTTACTGCATGAGATCCGTGCAGACGTTGTGAAATGACATCATCAATTAAGATATTACTTTCTAACTCAAAAATGTTTGTTTGATGTACACCATACTCGATATTTAACCATTTCACACCTAAGTTAATAGTTGTTAATGGCTGGTGGAATCGGACAAGGATAAGTGGAGTTTAGAGGAGGGTAGAATTCCATAATTCTAAATATCTCCCTTAATATGAGTCGAATTGAAAAATGTTATACAACCAATATTGTCAACACAATTGATGGCGTGTAATTGTTGTTCTATTCATTATCTCGTAACTCACTTATTATTACAAGTTAAAGCGTTGACCTTTATCTCACATGGCAAACCTAGAGTGGCGAGTTGGATTCTCGCCTGGGCAAAGGAAATTATTTAGTGACGAAATTCATTAAATAACATCCTAAAATCCCACCCTGGCTAGAAAAGGGTGGTAACCTGTAGATAGCCCGCCCCAATTAGCCTGAGTTGCAAAAAGTGGGCGTTAAATAATAATAATAATAGTAACTTATTAAGCGAGCTACTAGTACTTTCTTGTTTTCAGCCTTCAGCAAACCCCCTTCTACTCATCAGATATATACTTAGAAATAGAAATTATATGGTGAGAAGAGAACAATATAGTGTGTGGTCACACCACGTGGGAAATCTGCGCAGCTCCTACGTGAGTCTTTTTTTTTAAATTTCAAATCACACACACACTCTCTAACTACAACCTCATTCATGTTAATGGTCTAGCCGAAAAATCAAGAAACTGTATTTCGTTGAAACAAATCTTCAATTAACAATTTACACTAATCCATTAATAAGCTTGCGGGCTTATTTAATATTGAAGTACACATTACGCTGAAGTTTTAATGGCGCTATGAAGAATTTATGTCATTAGGGTCTTCTAAGCTTGTTAAAACTTTCTAACTTCAAAGATCATCGCTCAAAGAACTGTTGGCTTCAGTAGGCTGTGTAGTGAGAAACCAGTTTAAATTCGGGAAACTAAATTACGCCGTAAGACAAATCTGTTTATAGCAAGAGGCTTTAGCATTTCGCAAATGCTCAAAACAGTTTTTCTTAAATACTGTAAAAAGAAATGACAATTTGCTCTTGGTTAAAGTCAAGACTTGAGTCTTTATTATTAATTAAACTTAAATCTCACCAAATTTTATTTGTAATTAAAGCAAAAATTAACATAATAATGCGATTTGAAAGATGAAATAAGAATGAATTGAAAAAGATGTTATGTGGAATTACACATAGGGATTTATGGACAGAGTTAGAAAGGAAATGTGGCGTTTTGTTGACCTGGGAAGGCCCAGTATGGTGGACATTTATTAATTAAGTTATTTACATATGGCGTTCAATTTACATATGTGATTCAATAATTGGGCTCACCGACACATCCAAGATTTATCCTTTGCGGTCTTTAGGAGTACGACTTCATTCTTCTGTGGCTCATGTGACTCATCTGAATATAAATCACTATATTTAAATAATATTATAATATAAATAAATTTAAATCCCATTTATGCTACTATGGCTAATCAAGTCGGTTTAACTACAGATTACTACCCTTTTCTATCCAGGATGAGACTAAGGATTTTATTTAATGATTTCGGAACTAAATAAATTAATATTGCTCTGGCAGGAAACGAACTTGCCACGTGTAATTTATATTTCCCACGTGTAATTCTACAACAGATAAATTTGCCACATTTAATAAGGCCATTCCCAAGACGAAATCCCGTAGGACCTCTAGGAAGTCGTGCAGCTGACATCAGATGGAATTCATATGCATGTTCATTTCCGTGTTTGTCCGATATAAACTCGACTAACGCTATAGGAAAGTAGCAGAGTAGGGAATAAGTAGTAGAGTCATTGCACTTTAAATATAAGTGAGCATATCACATTTAATTACTATATTAAATACGAAATCTTGTTTTCAACAGATCTTTTCTAGATGGAATTCTTACAAAGACATTGTATGGTGACGTCATCCATTAAGATTTTATTTCTTGACTCGAAAATGTTTATTTCATCTACACCATACTTGATATTTAACCGTTTTATTTGCGCTAAAGATCATTTTCCTTAACGTCTAAAATAGAACTAGAAAAGAAAAAAGATTAAGAACGAAGGGAAATTTTAAAGTTCAAAATATATCCGTTATTATAAGTAAGATTGAAAAATGTTGCTAAACCAATCTTATTAATCAATAGTTGCTCTGGAATTATTATTCTAAAAAAATTTAGTTTTTCGTACATGCTTGTTTTCAGAGCCTCCCCCTCCCCCCCTGTAAACCCCCACTTCTCCTCATCGGGTTTGAAGTTAACAGTAGACACTATATGGTGAGATAAGATAAGCCGCCCCCCCCCCCCCCGGATGCTTTATTAAAGTTTGATCTATTTGTGAAACAAAATCAATGAGATCATGTCGTCTATATGGATTTAATAATCAATGTTTCAAGTCAAATCATCAGTGTGTGATTAAAGACGTGTAGTCTTAATGTGAGGGATGACTCCAGATGTTGGCCGGTATATGGAGCTATAGACATACTTCTTTGCGCCTTATTTATTCGATTTCATCTCATATTTGCAGCTTCCTCTCTTTACTACAATTTCGATCAGCTGTCTTCCATGTTACTCACCTTTTGAGTTAGTAGAAAATTAATGTGTTCGTCCTTTTCTTTCGCTGCATTACTTTATCTTCTTTTTCAGGACGTAAATTTGTCCTACTGCCTAATTGTTTATTGATCAAAACACATTGTTTTTTAGATCATCTCTGATGCTGGTAAGTGTTTGTCTCCTCGAAATAATGTTATCGTTCTCTATAATCTTACTATCAATTTGGGGTATTTATGTACACTTTGATGGTCAAATATGTTAGTCGGTAATCACCATTAACGTCAGTTCTTCTTCCCCTTTCTCCTGTAATTTACGCATGTTCTCTTAGTCTTTTTAAGGAGACTTAACTTATCTTAACTTTTTTTTTTCATATATTCATAGCTTTCCTTTAGAACCTCGTAGGCCGATTGAGTGTATATGCCCAGGGGTTTGAAAGGTCTATCAAATATCTAAAAACTCTTGAAGATTCACACAACCTCTAAAAGTTCCAATCCTATGAAAAATACTAATTCGAGTAAGAAAATCAATTTAAATAGTATTTCATTTAAAGCACTCGTTGCATTAAGTATCACTTGCTCGTTTTGAATTTCAGTCCTGTTTACATAGGCTACAAGAGAATTGGAGATGACTCAACGTATTCATCCACAGGTAGGGAATCTGCTTAGTTTGCATAGTACTTGCCTGACGGGTATTTGACAATAACTTTTTCCTGTCATCTCCCCCACTCTCTCTCCCTCTCTTAACAAAGAGCTAAAATAAACGGATTATTGAATATCTCTGAAGTGAGAGTGAATTAGTTGTGGGGCTTTTATCGTGATGGGAGTACCTTCCGGGTACCCAATGGATTGTATTTCCTAATTGGCCAATTCCGGGTCGTCCCCCCACCTGGGAGCCCAATCATTACATTTATATGTATTTATTTGGTACATCCAGTTGCGATCAGGCTTCCTCTCGGCCAATGCATTCTGAACCGATTCATGACTATTTCTATGTCCCAACTATTGGTCAACTTCATCGTATTTTTACAGATTTTTCGTGTTTTTAGCAGATTTCCCTTGAGGGAAATCAGCTATGAGGTCGTACTCATGACGCGATTTACGAAAATTTTCTTCAAATGTCCATTGATCCTACCCAGGAGATGACGAAAATGAGGTCCGTTCCAAATTATATATATACTGACTGACTAATGATGATATTTTATAGTAAGACTTCAATGTGTACAATAACAATTTCGACAAAAAAATCAATATACAGGCAGAGGTTACAATTTTATATATATATATATATATAAATATATATATATATATATATATATATATATATATATATATATATATATATATATGTCTGTTGATGCTTTAGTGGTATCTACTTTTACTTGATCGTTACCAAACTCTATATTTCAACGTTTTATGTAAAAGTAAAGAACACGATGAGGGGAGGACTTTTGAAAATTCGAAATATCTCCTATAAGTCGGATTGAAAAATGGTATAGAACCAAACCAAATTAAAAGATCTATAAATATTGTTATGTACATGGTTTCATTATCTATAATATTAACGAGATATGTGTGTTTTTTAGTTGTCGGCCTTCAGTAAACCCCCACTACTACTAGTGCCATATCAACAATAAGCTTTTATATTATGAACCACTTTATTTGAAGCCTAAATACCAAATATTGTTCTCATTGAACTTTTACGTCATGAGATAAATGCAAATACGGGTCGCAAGTGGGAAATCTGCTTAGTTAACACAGCCCCTGCTTGACGGACTTTATATTTCTTAGTCCACGAATGCTTTAGTTAATTGAAGTATTTTCCGGGATTACCTAAAAATCCTTCTTCCCCTTTTATTCCTCACTGTCCGTCTAACATAAGTTGTTCAGGCTCTAAAAGTCCTATCAGAGACTATATCCCTATTGTTAAAATTAATATATTTAAATTTTCTCTTCCCCCTACATACTCGGGAATAATCTTTTTAAGAGTATTTCCAGCACAACCATTTCTAATAGGATAACTTCATATTGCCTCCTTTATGATATTTGTATTGTGACATTTAGAACTGGTGATTAACCGAATATTGCAATCTCCTTTTGAATGGCTGTTTCATTTGAGGCTTAAGTCCTCTGTATTTGAGAACAGTACCATCAAAATGAAGCGTAACGTCATCAACTAAACCGTTTAAATCTGATGATAATGAAAGGACAGAGAAGGGACAATGGAAGGCTTAACCTGGCCGACCAATGTAATACCCTTTTACTCTCTGTTCTAGCTGAACTTTATACAAACGCCCGTCTATATGTATAGTCGCTCTAAATGCCATGTTATTCAAGCCCACTGGATATTCATATAAGTCTCACCAAATAACTATCCTATTAATATTTATGAGAACTGTTTCAACTATTCCAATGAAATTCTATTTATACGGGGTGGAGCAGAATGGGCTCCCTAGTTTCAAACACTCACAGTAGAACGCACAGATGGGTTAGCGGAGTGGGGATAGTGGCGTTAGGTCGAGGAAACGATGCCATTTTCATTTAAGTAGTCGCCATGCAGTGGTCTGGTGAGCATAGAGGCTTTGTCGTTGGAACGTTCTTTATAAGCAATGATGTGAGGTGGCGATACAGAGGGCAAATCCTGCAAAGACTGTTTCCCGACCGCCTGATCTCCTTACGTGCCGATGTTCCATGGCCCCCTCGCTCCCTGGATTTGAGCCCATGCGATTTTTTTCTTTGGGGTTATCTCAAAGCTGAGGTTTACAAAGTTCGACCAAGGACTTTAGAAGCCCTTAAGGAGGCAATTACAGATGTCGTCGCTGGAATATCAGAAGATTTGCTGAGAAGAGTTTTCGGGAACTTTTTTGAACGACTCAACATGTGCATCACTCGCCAAGGTCGTCACCTGGATGAACATGAACTAATTTTCAACACCAAATGAGAATAAAATAGCATTGAATGTAGTTTTTGGAAATAAAAACGTTTTGAGATAATCTTTATTTGTTCATTCACAATTCATCCTTCAAATCAGGGAGTCCATTCTGCCCCACCCTGTACATTATAGGCTACATAGATTCCATCCCTCCACTCTATCTCTCCCCCTCCCCTTTCCTCACGATCTCTCACTCCTCCTCTCCTTCCTTCTCTATATGGATGTTATATAGTCGAACTTGTTAATACATTTATGCAGTGGTTGTTCTTTACAGTTTTTTGCAACTCTAATAATAAACAAGATATGTGTATTTTCTTTTTCCAGCCATCAGTTATCACCAACTCTTGATCATGCTATTTCACTTAAAGCACCCTTTGCTTTAAGTATCACTTTCTCACCTTGAATTTTCGTCCTGTTTACGTGGGCTACAAAAAAATTGGAGATGACTCGAGGTGTTCTTCTGCACGTAGGCAATCTGCTTAGTTTACGTAGTACTTGCCTGACGGGTTTTTGTCAATAACGTTTTCCTGTCATCTCCCCCACCCTCTCTCTTTCTCTTTCTCTCTCGCTCTCTTCTTTTATGGAGAATTTTTATGGGAAGACCTAAAGAATAAATAAAAATCTCAATCCAAGTTTACTCGAAATTGAAAAAAATATCGCTCATACGACGGACCCGTGAAATTTATTATTATTATTCTTTTTTTTTCATTAACGTTCCCTTTTTGTTACTGTGGCTAATTGGGGCAGGTTATCTACAGGTTGCCACCCTTGTCTAGCAAGGGTGGGACTAAGTATTTTATTTAATGAGTCCTTCACTAAATAAACTCCTACTGCACAGGCGGGAATCGAACACTTTACGTTTACCATGTGCCATTATTTTAACCCATAAGACTCTTGACACTTATTAAAACAAGTCATAATTGTCTGAAAGATTTTTCTGAAAGACTTAATTTATTTTATATTTTATTTTTCACCTTTAAAGTTACAGTTCCTGTAAAAATGCAGAATTTTCAATTTGGTCTATGTCCTCTGCATGAACTATATGTAAATATTTTTTTTTGTATTTATAATTTCTCTTTCTTCTGCTTCCATGAAGAATGATAGTGATAAATATGACATACTTATTTTTAATTAAATAGAAAATAAAAGTATATGGCGGTCTCACCCATTTAAATTGTTTTCAGTTCTCAATCAAGAGTGAATCACTGTAATTGTAGCATATAAAAATTAATTAATTAATTTATTAAACCGTGGATATAAGAATAAATACATGGAGAGAAAGTAAAGAACTTTTGAATGATAAAGTGTTGATAAGGATGGTTTTGAAGAGGTAGTGGACATGCGAGGAAGCTTGGAAATGAAAAGCCAATATGGCCATAACAGCGCGGGGTGAATCGTCCATATAAACACTGGCCAGCCATAGTAATACTCCATTCGGAACAATATACCTCTCCTGGAATTGCCAAGCATAACTCCCCCCAACTACCGTATATCCTACAAAGGTGTGCTAGTTCGTTAGCAACAATACTAAAATTGTTGGTTATTTTATTTCCTGCACGAGGCTTTGAAAGCTAAATATAATTACATCGGGTGCAAAAAATGCTATAAAGTTTTATTGATCTGCAGAAATGAGAAATGGGTGTGCTTTATAAACTAGAATATACATTTACATAAGCCACCCCTTTTTCAATTGTATAAATAAAACTAAGTTATTTAATAACTAAAAACATAAAAACAATACTACATTTAATCTCTGATTAGATATTAGATTACTATTATCGTTAAGCAAATATTTTTTACATGGGTGAAATGAGCTTCTAGCTGGCAATCCACAGTATTTTGAATTTTCGATTTCTAAGTAAAAAAATTCTTGAAACATTTGAAACCAAAGATGATAGGTGTATAGTGGTATAGTAGATTTGTATTGATATAACAGATTAAAGTGAACATCGCATGAGACACGGAAGGATGCTACCAAACAAAAAAAAACTAACTCTGTTAATATCAAATTTATAAAACAAAAATGCTAGAGCAAAAAACGAAAATTTGGTTAATTTGAAATTTTTTAAGCCTCATGATCTCAGTTTCAACCAAGGGATCTGAGACTCCTGTAAATTAAATATATTGAGTTTTTATAGATACGTGAGTGTCAATTCCCCTGGCTCAATCCTTCTATTTTATCCAACAGAGAATGTGGTAGTGACATTATTAGGACTAGCAATACCACATCCCTGGTTGGGGCGCTATTAGGAATTATTATTAACTCTAGGACTGGTAAATGCACAGAGTAAAATGGTTGGCTATATTCTAACCCACCATATCCAGTAGACAGCCAATGAACATGCTTTACATCAGGAGGAATTGGCAAAAATAACAAAAAAAAAGTAATGGCGGTGTTTGCGATTCCGTAATAGGGGGAGCCGGGGTGGAAAACGCCAAGAACGGTCAAAAGAAAACAAGCCGAGGCGATCCAGGCCCTTCAACCGCCCTAGCGCCGTGGAAATAATCCTCAATCTTACTTAAGGCGGTTTAATATGGTTTTTAACTATATTTAAAATGTTTAATATAGTTACAATATATGTTTTAATGATTAATAGAGCATTTCGTGTACGTGTATAGACAAATATGTTTATGTATAAATGTATGTACCTATATGTGTTTTTGGGGGAGGGGTGGTGTGTGTGTATTTTGTTTGTCTGTATATATATATATATATATATATATATATATATATATATATATTCTAGTTGATATTAGATTATTATTATATTAAAGATCTTTTGGCACCCTCGATCAGCTCTAAGGATTCGAGGTCAGAGTTTTTACGTAGTGGTCAACTAAAAGTATAATTCCCATTAATCTAGGAGGCCCCCTGTAGACTGGCAAGCCCCATCGTACCCAGTTGCCAGTATTCTGTTCACCCTGTGTCATCCTACCTGTGGACAAGGTCTAAGAGAGTCAAATTAGCAAATCATCCCGAGAAGGAGTCGGATGTATGGACTGTTTAGATTCCCGCTGATCCATAAGCGCTGGGACACTAGCTAGTGCTCTGGTGGACAATATTTTCCCCTGGTGTCGATCGTACTTATTTTTACTTTTAGCTTATTGTGGGTAGTAATAGATGTGCCCGAACTTTAACCCGCACATCCACCGGCAACCCCACATATCACCTCGTGGGTGCTCACTCTTTATTTTAAGAAGTAAATATTTTGAACCTGCCGAGTTGAACACGTTGTTACTGGTTTTCTAGTCCAGTGTATTATCTTTGAGCTTCTGGTGGCCAATGACTCATTGAAACAATTATCTTTCGATGCCAAACTTTCCAAATATGACACTCAATACTGTCACTTAATGAGAGTGTCTATTAAATAAAATAGATGGAAGTCTCAAGAAATTCTAGAATGGACTGCGCCATGAGTACAATCTTCATAATTTAACAAAAATCGAAATAGTCTGTAGATATTTTTTTTCTTATTTTAAATTATTGAACTTTGATAAGCAACTTCAGATCAACAATTTGACGTAATGTGTGTAATGGCGGCTAATAAGGTTAGAAATAATGGTTACCAATTGAAATAGATGTGAATGGCCGCGGGAATTCTCTGAATGTCCAAAGCCTTGAATGGACTGGCAACTGAATAAGCTTCCATTAATAATCCTGAAGTAACTAGTCGTGAATTCTCTACCTAATTGAAACCTTAAAGCAGCATTCACTATATTTCTTACAATTTGTGCTTAGTAAACCACAATATTTTTCACAGTAAAACAAACTTAATACGAAATTGGAGTAGTGGTCTGTTCATGTCTGATATCACATAACTTGAGAAAAATGATACTTTTCTTGTAAAAACATATTAGAAAGGAATTTCCCAACAGCATTTATTACCAAAGATAAATCGGTTCTTACCGAATGCCTACACTGAGAAGATAATATTTTCAACAATTGCTTCCTCTAATAAATTAGTTCTACAGCAATGCCTTCACTGAGAATATAATAAATTCTTAGGTTTTTTTACCTTTGTTTCTACGATAAATTGGTTCTACAGTTAAGTCATATCAGTCAGTTATATAGACATTGAAATTAATCTTATCTCCAATATTAATCCTCTGTTTATTAGAACAGATGTTTAAGGACATTCTGTATATGACCGAGATTATAATGTATCATGAATATATAATGTTGAACATATTCATGGAATGGTTTCTTGTACAAAATAAACAAAGATTTAGTCAAAATGTCTTCTGTTTTTCAAAATTCACAATATTGTATTTTTTCAATAAATTTATAAAGGCTACAGGTAAGATCTTTTTGGTATCTTCGGAGAAGTCGTACTGCACAAAAGCATACGACGTCATTCTCACTGCAAACTCTTCATTCAGAGGAAAAACACGTCTATTTGTAGCGATCAGGACTGGTGTTTTAGCAGATTTCCTTTAAGGAAAATTGAGGTCGTACTCATGACGCGAATTTCGAAATTTTTCTTCAAATATCCATCGATCCTACCCAGGAGATGACAAAAATGAGGTCCGTTCAAAACTTTATATATATATATATATATATATATATATATATATAGGTGTAGGTGTGTGTGTGTATATATATATATATATATATATATATATATATACACACACACACACACACACACACACACACACGTATTTGTCTGTTGCCACTCTAGCGGTCGCAATTTGTGTCTTATCGTTAACAAACTTAATATATAATCGTTTTCTATAAAAAGAAAAATCTAGTTCGTTATCAGATGAAATTGGACCAGGAGGGAGGGGGGTTTATAGGGCAGAATTTGGAAAATTCTTAATTTCTCCGCTATTATGCTTCGGATCGAAAAATTGTATAGAACCAATATTATTGAAAACGTAATGTTCTATAAATGTTGTTTTGTATATTTTTTTATTATCTTCTTTATTAACCGAGATATGTGCATTTATTAGTTTTCTACCTTCAGTAAACTCCCACTCCTACTCATGTCATATAAACAAGAAGCAGTTATACTAGGAAGCACTTTATTTGAAGCCTAAATACCAAATATAGTTCTCATTGAACATTTACTTTTTGAGTTAAATGCAAATACTTGGCGCACGTGGGAAATCTTTAGTTAACGCAGCCCCTGCGTGACGGACTTTTTATATTTTGCATTAGTAGACGTGTTTGATCCTGAGAATAACAGCTTGAATGTTTCAAAATATGCTGGTTCTATGGAAGGCTCGTCCATGAGAAGAACATTACGGTCTATACAGTCCTCACAAAGGAAACTGCGAATACTTGTTAAAATTCCCGATAATTACAAAATTGATCATAACCTCGGATAACACCGAACTGAGCCATGTTTTACCGCTATTAGGAGAACCATGAAATTCCATATACATCTTTTTACCAGACCTCTTAGCAAGTAGGCAATATATACTTATTAAGAAGACCGGTAATGCCATATTAGTATGCCTTTCCTGACAGGAATTCTTCTAATAATACAACATATGTATCACTTTCGTAATAGTCCTCCAATATATGTCGTCTATTGAACCATTCAGCTTCAAGATATGATATATAGATTCCAGTGGAATGTTCTGCTATTTAGTTAACTATATTTGGTGAAACAATAAATCACGTAAAACCTATGTGTTGTGTTGGATGTTAAAAAATACTATATTGAAAGGTTATGAATGTTATTTTTTATTACCGAAATGTTTTTATTTTTTACGATGTTAATTTTTCCTTTTTTTTTTTAGATTCATCTTTTTTGAAAAAGTCTTCAAAATTAAAAGTATTAGTAACCTTTTGACTATAATTTTAACGTTCCAAGTACGATATGAACCAATTGAAGATTCCCAATTATCAATTTAACCAAAAATAAATATACAACAACAATTACCATTATACACGTGAAAACTAAAAATATAGAAGGTATTATTGATATTCACATTGCAATTTATTTTCTAGGATTTGATTAGCAAGGATCAAGTTTCCTCATATCTCCCACTGTATTCTTGCTCTTTGCCGTTATAGAGGTGTAGAGTGTTTATCATGTAATTTAATTTCTTTTATAAAATTTATTATTTTGCTTCTTATTCGTATTTACGAAGGACTTGCATGACGAACAATATGTGTATCCTCCATTCTCTCTTATCGTTCTAATGTACGTACGTATGGATGATGACATTCTGTGGATTTGGTTGAGCCGAGGTCAAAGACCTCTTGGTTCATATTGCACGAACCTTTCAGCCATGTTTTATTATGTCCGTCCATCACCTTGAGAATTTAGTGCTTCCTAAGAAATATTGCTTCCTTATCATGCCGTTTTTAGTTTAGTCAGTTAGCATGGACAAGCCCCCATCAAATATTATTGAACTATTAAATAAGTTAACATTGTATTGCTTTCGAGCTCTTTAAATTTAATATTTACTGTAAATACAATTTCTTAGATTTCATGGTTCGTAACCTTTTTGTCCAGGGAGTTTGAGGGAAACGCATTCATCGTTTATAAATGATTCTTTTTAATAGGCATGTTATATCTTTATGCTGATTGATATTCAATTATAATAGTTTACATTTAGGGAGATACATACATTGGCTATAATATTTTAAGGGTTGGAACTTGTACATAAATCCTTCATAATTGTTTTATTAAATTGATAATAAAAAATATTTGAAACAAATTATAAAATAATATTTAAATAAAGAAATTCCAAAATCTCTGGCTAAAAAAGGATGGTAACCTGTAGATAACCCGTCCCAATTAGTCTGAGTTGCAAAAAGTGGACGTTAATAAATAATAATAATAATAAATAAGGAAATACAAAAAAATGGTAAAATTTTATTTATCCGGACCCATTAGACAAGATTGAGTACGTGCCTTACGACATGATAGACAATGTGTTTATGTCCTTTCCAGTTGCAGTAAAGGCCGCGAAGAAATATGTGACAGTGATATTTGCTGAAAGTTGGATTGACCCAATATACGTGCCATCTATGAAGCATAATCATGCGTTATTAAAAATATACCTACAAATTCTAGGATTTTGATCCTTACACATAATAAATTAAAATGGGAAGCCATTACGCTAATCAAAGATAAACCATCCGAGATTATCTGAATAACATGTTAAATGACAGGCCGTTATTTGTGTGGATGTGACTGGATGAATTAAATGCCGTAAACTCATTTTTCAATGAACTGTAAATAGAATGTTAGTGTATCATTATTATTTATAAACGTCCACGTGTTGCTACTATGGCAAATTAGGTCGGGCTGTCCTAATTGTTACTATCCTTACGATGATCCTTACGTACTCTCCACTCGAGGATAACCATGTGAGATTAAAACCAACGCTGAATTAACATGGCTAAACTGAGTCCCAAAAATGTTAGTATAAAACTACACGTAATATTACACCATGAAAATTATTTAATTTTGAAAGTCTTTTATATTTCTTTCAGATGAAACATAGACTTCCATCAATGACTGAGTCGGAAGAAAGAATTTTATATGTGTGTGTGTATATATATATATATATATATATATATATATATATATATATATATATATACACACATATATACATATATATATATATATATATATATATATATATATATATATATATATATATATATGAAAGGTTTATATTTTTTGATCTTATTATTTACCTTCAAATAGATAAACGTGAATACAAGATAGGATTCTACTTATTGAAAGTTGAAATCTTAATCGACAACAAGTCATCTTCAGACATTAGTAGAAATAAGGTTCCTAATCACCTGATTGTTTGCTCGTATTGATTCGGCACCAAATATTTACTTTAATCCGCTTCTACCTCCGAAGTCTTTATATCTCCCACATGGCGAATCACAGCTGAAACACTTTCCATTCTTTCTCCTTCACTTTGAGGTTCTAAATCATTAAGTGTTTTATGCCCAGCTTAAATTAGAATTCTGGATTACATGGCATTGCCCCGTCACTAGAGTCGTTCCCACAGTCTGCATAGTTTATGCAAGTTCTTGAAACAGTTTCCAAGATCAAACGGGCTTAAAACACTTCTTGACCGAGAACATTTATACTTCAACAGTATTCTACAAAGACAAATATTTCAAATAAAGGATTAGAAGTACAACTTTTTGACGGGCTTCTTTTTGAAGATGGTACCACCACATCGAAAGCGCTTGCCAGCTGTACTCGACCATAAGCCAGTGACGACGGCCTTCACCGAAAAAATACACACATTTCACATTGACCAGTGCCCTGGAGATTACGTAAAGCTAACAAAAAAAAAGAAGCCAATAATTAGCTACTTCCTGAAAGGTAGAGAAGATGGCGCACGCCAAATAAAGGACCAATGACTAAGAAATACTTCTGTTAAGATTACAAACAACTTATTTTTCTTGGCTTAGACACTCCAACTCTTTGAGTAAACTCTTTATTCTCATACATTCTTAATCTTCAATAACACATATTCTACAAAATATATGATCTATGAAATATCTGAACTACAAGACCTCTGCTCAACAACAACTTCCAAAGAGTGGCTGCTAGACTCCTGACTATTGGTAGGGTCAAATACTAAGCTACTTTCAAAAATTCAAAAGTAAAGATAGTCCGACATGTTCTTGTGGAGAGAGCAAAGATACAGAACTGCATACCTTCATCAGCTGTATAATATGCGCCCACCAAAAATCTACATCTGGAAGAATTCAATTTATGCAAGCAATGAGCAATTAATCGCGGAAGTTGTGGATATGAATAACTCTCCGCATTACATCAATGCTTTTAGAGCACTGGAACAAGATGGTTCAATGGAGAAAAATCGAATAAAGCTATTAAAGGAAATAGGCTTAAGGTAACACTGTACCCCAAATGACAAATAGTGGCCATGATACTAGTGCCAGGAGGCACACAAGAAGAAGAAATAAATCGAAGAATTCTCAGGTTATTTCTGTATTAGAAGAGCTTCAAAGGTAAAATATACATCATTCATTAAAATATATTTAAACATTTTCAGTCCTAATTACAAACTAAGTATACATTTTATAACAAAATAAGTATGAGATCCACCAATAACTCTATCAACAATCAAACCACTTACTTATAATCGAAAAATTAAAAATTTCCATAGAAAAATAATTGGTAATTCAAATAAAGGGTTAGGACCGTCAATATAAATGATCTATTGTCATACCTCTCGGTGGAGACCGTCGTCACTGGCCAGCGGTACTCAACCATCAGTCAGTGACGACGGTCTCCACCGAGAGGTATGACAATAGAAAAATAATTAGCCCATAGTAGTATTCGAAATAATATTAAGGTAGCGCAAATGAAATGCTGTATTGGTGAATTATTTTCTACTAACAGCATTCGTCCTGATAAATTTTATGTAACCATGAAACCCAAATATATTCTAAAGGCGCGGTGAAAATTATAGAGAATGGCAGGAAAAAATGCCTTCCATCTTGATAAATTGCTCAATTTAAAGGAGCAACATTTTTCCACGTTTATCCTATTACGCTCAGTCACGTGCTTTACATCTACTTTAAGACTTAGTTGAACAGATTTTTCATTGACAAAAGCTTCTTAAGGTGTTTTGTTGTGGATCCCCGTTTTAAACATTTTGTTAGGATTAATCTATAATTTTTCTGGATGACTTTGAATCACAACTTTTCCTTCTGTTCCAAGTACAAGGATATGCCAGATGCTTTTACATTAAACATTTGTTCATTAAATGTTAGTCGAAGGGTTAAGTAAACAAAACTAAATAGGTATGTGCAGATTGTTAAAACTTTAAATATCACAACTATATATACACAAAAATAATATTATTAGCTCTCATTACAAAAACTTGAAATCTGGTTTTGTGGTATGCGAGATACGGGCAGATGTCACGCCAAAGCTAGTCGAGATGAATTCTAAGCAAGGAGCTGGAAGGCACAAGAGGAAATGGAGAGTTGAAGGCATAAATCCGTTAAAATATGAAAACTGAAATTTTTCAGACAGTTCGCGATTAGATTACTTCCTTCAAAATTTTGCACACGAAACTAGAATTAAACCTTCATTTATACTAGTTACTCAAAAAGGAGTTTCTCTAAATTCATATTAGCAATGCCTAATTTTATTATAATTAGCCACGAAAGTGTAACACGATGAAATGTTACATGACATTTTATTAACTCTATAAATTTATTTAGTTCAATTCAATTCGCTGATATATTTCTATTGAAACGATGGGCTTCTTGAGCACTCGTTCTTTGTGTTTTACCAGTGGACAGTAAGAGAGAGTTCCATTCTCGAAGGTTTTTCACTCATTCGCCATATTCAGGTGACTTTGAATGAAAGTTCTCCTGGATTGTATTTAATATACAGAATATATATAGAAATTTATAATAATTTATTTAATGTAATTTAATATACATACTAATATATAGAAGAAGCTTCGTTCAAGAAGTAAATTGTTGGATATGAGCTCAAAGCCATTGGACTTCCTAAGTTTATACATTTCGTCGGGGCTTCTTGGATTTCATCAGCTCAAGATGGTAGAAAGTCCAAACGGAGGGAATAAGTTTTTGAAATCTTAGTTAGAATACTTAGTGTCTGGTAATCCACTTAAGCTTATCAAGCAAAGTCAAAACTTGCTCAACAAACTTTAATATTACCAACTATCTTCTTTTTTAGTAGGTACACTGGTAAGGGAAGTTTTTGACTTACAAGGATTCCGTGTTACACAAGTTCGAAATGGATATTACTTTTTTAGGCACTACAGTTCTTGAAGGACCTGGGACAACTCTTTCTAAGAAAAATCTAAGATTTTCTCAATGCCAACCTAGCTTAAGCCATTCCCTGAGGTTATTATTGAGGCTTTTCTAGGTGACTGACTACCACTAGTCTTCTACCATTCTTTCAAATAATGATATCTAATTATAAGTTTTATTGCCTCTTCTTAATGATGCTTAATGTTCATACAAATGTCATGCACTTCTAGCACAAACTCTTCTTCTAATGCTGCGAAGCATATATCCGCCATAAATTCCAGGTAAAATCCTATTGTAAAAGGTACTAACAGAATTATTTTTAGCAGATATCCCTAAGGTAATTACCGAAAGAGGTTGTAGGAATGTCGCTATCCACAAAATGTATAAACCTAATCTAAATTCAAAAATGAGGCACATCAAAATGTTATACATAACTTTCAGACGTAAACAATTTGAAAGAAGAGGCGCCTTCCTTAAAACCTCGTACAATTTTTGTTCTATACATTTTTCTGTAACTTATATGATAGGTATATCTTGGTCTTTTTGAATTTTATTCTTTAGAAATCCATGTTAAATATTATCAATCTGTTTTTTATACCTTAGACACGTACCTTTTCATCTTCAACTGATCTTCCGAAAGACCTAACTCTTGAGAAAAACTTTGGATTAACATTCAATCAATCCTTCCGCAGGTCGCAAGTAAAGTTTCTCAGGCAAGTAAAGGCTCAACCCTTGGGTTCCGTTTCATAGTTCCAAAAACTACAGAATTATAGGTGAGGGAGACTATGTGTAAAACAGTGTGGTGTTCTACGACTTATTCAAATGTGCCAAGACAAGTACTACACCAAACTTCTTGAAACTTCAGCTTGCGAAAGTTTGAAAAAGGCTCCTGTGATATGCCAGTGTGATATTTGCCTATTAGCATTAGTAATGGACTTTCTGAATTTCCTTCGTAAATCTTGTAGACTATGTGACAACGTTATTAGCTGTAGCAATGTAGTAAAACTGAAATATAAGGAGTGCAAACAGAGGTTGCGTTATTTAAAAAGATTTCAATCGTGCCAGAAAGACGCGTCATTACATTCACTTCCCAAATGTAAATCCTACTTAAAAAAGTTTTGAAATTTATGCCGATTAATTATATGAACCCTGGAAACGCAAAAATACAAGTAACTCGGTTCATACTCGAGTTTAATGAAATTGGTGGAACAGGAAGTTTGGTTTGCGTGACATTTTTCGTTACGACTAATAATAACAGAGCTAAGTACGTATTCTACTCCCCAAAACCCAGTACATCCCTTTCGATTGTGGTCTTTAACAAAATTTATCCTTAGTTTTAATTTGGTAATGATCAGTCAAGGCATACGGCAAGTGTTAAAAGGCAGCCTTTTTCTTTTTATTAAAACATTCCCTACGAATTCAGTTAGAGACATTTAAACAATGACAGATGGACTAACCCTATTGAAGGTAGCAAATATTTTTAAAAAATAGAACAAAAAAAAGTAATTTATAACAGAATAACTCAGGCACTGACGGAGCATGGACAGACTAGAAGCTATTTACATAGATTTAAAATGATTGAAAACGGTCAGACAAACATAATAATATTTGACTATTAATAAACCATTGGAAAGCAGAAACCAAAAACATATGACAAAAATTATGCTTAGTTGGCATAATTGGCCCGTTGCGAAGTTACGATATGCTTTTCGTTTTACTAAAGATTTTATGTCTTTTATAAGTGAAATAAATTACAAAAAATAATGAATTTTATTTTAAAAAATAAAGGATAAGTAACCGTTTACTTTAGTTTACATGATAACATCATAATGTATACCCTTTATATTTTCTTTAATATTAATTTCTTTCTTTTGTTTTAGTTTCGTAATTAACTATTTTGTTCATTATTACAAACATTTTCCTTTATTTTATTAACTTATTTGTTGAATGAATTTTTATGTGTTTGGATTTTTGTATGTAGGAAAACAAATAGTATTTTATGTAAAATAATTATTGTACGTAGCATCTAAAGATAGGGCATAAAACTGGAGTGAACTATATAAATATACTTCTTCATTTCAAGGATAGCGAACTGAGGGCGAAAAACTCGGGTAGAGATAAATGTATGCAAAAAAAAGCAGGAGTTAGTGAGGAAGTACACCTCTTCTTTTAAGACATTTGTGTCTAGAATTTATGCATAAAATAAATAAACAAAAATAATTTGACCTACAAAGTATGGTGGGTAGGCATTTAATTTTTTTTTTTTAAAATGTCTTCATCAGTACAAATCCAATTGACGATTTCCTTTAAGAGAAATCAGGTACAAAAAGGATGAATGAGTCAGAAGAGTTTTTTTTTTCTAAAAAAAGAAATCAACGCTACTTTTTTAATAAAATCCTTCAATGAAGCAATTTGGCTAGAGCGGACCATTATACAAATTGAAGTGGCCACCAAGTTATCTGGGTAGTCAAATGAACTAAAAAAAAAAAAAAATAAAAAAAAATAAAAAAAGGAAAAAGAGAGAAGTAAGTGGTTTTGTTGAAGAGTTCGGAATGTGAGTCTCTTGTTCTTGGAGAGAGAAGCACTTCCACAAATTACTGCCTGATCCGCAACAATAGACAATACCTTGCTCCAGCCTCATCGACCTTTATGTGACAGATCAACCCTGGACCACGAAAAACCAACAGCTGCAATTATGCTTATCCTCATCAGGAATTCTGTCATCTATTGACGGGGTAAGAATTTTATGTAGTCATCCTTAAGATGTGTATATGTACGTATTTGTGTGTATAAAGAAAAATATGAAATTTAAAAGAATAAAAAAAAAAACATTAGAGTTCCAAATTATATGGAGCTTCCGAAGTGGCAGACGGTTCTCCGTCTGTATAGTATAATATAATTTCCTCAATATAAATAAATCTGTATTAGAAGATTTCCCTTAAAGGAAAAAAGACTAAAATCATGGGATGATTTTTAAGGATTTTTTCTAAATGTAGGAGATAACGAAAATAAGGTCCACTGCACCTTAATATATATATATATATATATATATATATATATATATATATATAAACAAACAAGCTGCCCGTAAACAACAAGTTTACCCGTTTGGGCCAACCTACGCCCACATCGGTATTTAGGTAAAAAATATTGCATTTAAATGGTTTGTTTAAAGGAATTATTAAACGGATTAAGGATTTATAATTTATAAAACGTTTGAGATGGTGAGTGGCTAGTTTAAGCGGTCAGCTTATTTTAAACTATATTTTATACAAATCGTTTTTTATAGTACGTTTATTTTTTAAATTGATGGCAACGTTTGGCATGGACTTAAGTCTTAAGTCTGGACTTGAGTCTTAAATCCATATTCTATGAATAATCAGCCGTCTTTTTCCGGATTGCTCATCTTGCCCCAAACAGTAATCCTTCGATTAATGTTTTTTAGATGTTTAATAACTGAGTCAATGTAATTACTGTTATCAGTCAAAAGTGCTTGTAAGTCATGTGGAATGTCTAAATTGTGTCTTCGCCACAGTTAGTCAATATGTGATGTACAGTCAAAGTTTCTTTTCAATGTCTACAAGTCGATGTGTCCTTGTTGGTCATTAAGTGTCCGCGGGTCAACAAGGAATGGCCCATGCTTAGTCTGGTCAGCACAACTTTCTCTCTTCGTGTGCTCCCGTTACTTGATGGTCATTCCTTTACTGTTTGTTTTATTTGTCTTAGTTCATTGTCGATTGTGTTATCAAGAGTACTGCCACTGCTCTTGTTATGCCTGAGGATGAGAAAAGAATATACCTTTTTTTTTACAATACTGATTCTAACTACCCAAATGACTCATAGAAAACTTCATCTATCATTCCATTATTTATTTGATGAATCAATTTTTTTATATCCGCGCATGTCCATATAGATTTACACGGACGAGTTAGAACCATCAACCCAGGTCGTCATCAGAAAAACTCCATGGTAACGTGAGAGTTATATTTAAGCTTCACTGAATTTATAAGTCGCATGGCTAGGAGTGGTGTTGAAGTATTGAAAAAAATTACAATAACATTTTAATATTCGGATAAGCATAAACTGTACAAAACAATAAATATACTAATTAAGAAGAATGTTTGTGTCTAACAATTTTCAATTCGATTCACACACATACAAACACGCAAATACATACATAGATTACTATATGTATGATTTGAATACTTAAACACAGTATGTAATTTCTGTGGAAGGGAACTTGATCAAAACATTCATATTCTATGGAGGGAGTCAAAAAATAAATACTTGCATCTTGCTTTAAAATCATAAATTAAAACAATTGAATAATGTTTTTTAGTTTATTTGGTTGTCATTACAATGTTCATTTATGAACTTAAATATTGCATCGCTCGTATCATAACTATAAATAACAACTTCATATAAAAATACACAATTATCTAAACTTTTATAATCAGATTTATTTATTTGATTCTCACATCCAAATAATTCGCACTCATAGAGATATAGGATGGTATTTATATTTTAAACTGTAATAATGTTAATATAAAGCACCATTTAAAAAAGTAAACATTGAATTTAGAGGTAAAACGCTACTTCTTAGAGAAGGCTCTAGTTATTGAAATTTACGCATTCATATCATAAAATAAATAGCCACCAGTTATCTCGTTTGAGAAAAATCAACAGCATGTATTATTGATCAGTTGAGTTTCTTGTTAGTAAATTGATAACAATGTATGGAGATCGATAGTGATTCATATTTAATCCGAACGTGGGTATCTCTAGAATGAGGTCAATACTCGTTGAATGACTGGGCAATTTAAAAAACAAAACAAAGGCAAAAGTATTTTCTTTGCTTGAGTAAATAAAATAAAAGATGCATTAGTGTATTTCTGAAACACTCAGCAAATGTTATCACAAATAAAACCTAAGTTCTAGACCTGTCGAAGGTTTCCAAAAACCGACCAAATTCTTTGAATTCAAATAAAAATGTCAATTTTTATTATTGAAGTCAAAATGTAAAAATGTAAATGTTTTATATTTATATAGGTTTCGACGAATCTAATTTAATCATATTTTTGTTAGAATTAGTGGGCATCATTTTTTTTTTAATTATCCATTTCAGAAAGCAATTAAGGATACTCAGTGAGATATTAACAATAAATCCAACATACAGCAATATACTGTATTTAAAATACGTTTTTAATGCCATCATAATACGGCTAGGAAGCAGACTATATGACCTCAATGATTTTCATTTTTACTAATTTAAGAGAGATGTATACAATTTAGTTGAGCAGTGCTTTTCATTTATTCTCCTGTGATAGTGAATATTACTGAATATATAAACACTACAAATACATTCATATTTTGTGATTTTTTTTTGTCTCTAGCAAAGGATCGCAATATACCACCATAGTGCCCCTCAGATACAAACCCTTATATCCCTATGACCAGACCTAAATTCAGAGAACACAATGTAAATAGTAAACTTGATCGTCATTATTAAAATTCGCAAACTTCTCCATATTACTTGCCGTACTTTATTCTTGTTTTAGCAGATTTCTCTTGATAGAAATCAGCTATTATTTAATCATGATAATTTATAACATCTTCATCAAAGGACTTAGCAAGTTAGTCCTGTTCAATTATTATTAAACGTGATTCATGAACTCAAAGACATTTATGTCAAAACTATTAATGGTGGTAAAAAAAAAAGTATAATTTCAAAAATACCAATTTCATTGTTCAATGCGTTTCAATTTTTAGAATATACACATATCACACATTTATATTTTCATTAAATTCACTAACCGCCTTCTGTCAAATGTTGCGGTAAGTCGCTTTCGCCTGTCAGTAAGTTTGTACTTTCTTGACATTCAGCGTTTTATGATGTTGGTCATTAACTACTCATATATCTTGTAATAAGGTACTCTAAGCCCTAGAGAGAACCTCTTCTCTTCTAGATTAGGGGATACATTCCCTACGATTTACTTCTTATAGCGGGAGTTTATTATTAAGGGGAAAAAATAATAAAACTGATGTTCATTTATTGCGAAAAATCATGAAATGAGCATAATCATATAACTAATATGGACCTTCGTGAAAAACACGAAGTCCTTGAAACCGTTGGTCCCAAGGGTGTGCTCTTCGAAAACTGTCATAAAATAACAGTTTGAATAAATGAAGCTTCATTTACCCTTTAATTTTATGATAAGAAGCGCAAGAATTCGTTTTTTCTCAGTATAAATTAGCATTTACTTGAAATTTAGTTAGACGTTATTTTGATAATACGAAGGATTTTTTTTCCTAGTGCGCATTCCAGATCAATAACTGAAGAAAACTGAGAATAACCAAGTATTATAACTATAGTAATAATGTTCGACTGCTAATATCGCTTTACATCACAAATCAAGGGTTATTCAAAATAACTTGCTCAATTCTCACAATTACTTCTTTACCTTACTGTCCTGTTAAATGTCACTGCCTTCTCTGAAGCAGAGTTAACTTGTGAAAGTCTGTTACCCAGGGTCGCGTCAACTATGGGGAATTCCCACATATAGGATTGACTTCACAATAAATCATACGCATGATGCCAACTTAAGATTCCATTTTCAATTTATCGTTTCCTAAACCCTCGTTACAAAAAAACAACAAAACACTTAAAACTGGGCATGAAATAGGTTAAATTGAAATTCACATGAGTAGGAATGGAGATTTAATGAAAAACACAAACATCCCTGTGTATGTTTAACTTGCAGAAAACTGTATAGATTAACCATTAAAGCAAGTATTCGAGGTATATATAGTTAATATATTACAAAAACGAAATTTACATCAGCTTACAACTCAGCACCTCATTTGTATTCTAAAATATACGACACGTACATCAAATATATACAAGATCCAATGAGTAATAATGGAAATATATGCGGTTTTACATTTTAGCCTTTCTGTAGATCCTACTGCACTAGGTCCAATATCGAATTTTAAAGAATTGCATCTGTTCGTCAGTTTGGCATGAAATGTTTATCAACTGAGCTTGGTTAATGAACTTTGCTTCCACTATACCTCTAACACATATGTATATTTGTATTGTGGCTTGTTAACGTCTACTTTGTGCTGCTTGTGCCAGGTATGGTTATATGCAGGTTGCCATACTTTTGTAGCCAGAATGGGATCAAGAATTTAATTAAATAAGTTCCTATTGGAACAAACCCATGACTCGAGATGTTTATTCAGACCTGTCACTTGATTTCCCCTCAAATATGTTCAAACTTCAGTGGATTAAAAACGAAATGTCAGAAATCAAAAATTTAGTATCCTAAACAATGCATATTCTAAATACTAAATAACTGTAAATAAAGAAAAGATGTGCGTTTCTGCAATATATTTTGACAAAAATCATAGAGTATTTGGTGAGACTAAGGATAGAAAAGTGAATAAGCAAAAGACAAATTATGGAAAATAACCATGTAATCAAGAATATGAATAATTATATAAGGAAAATGGAATTGAGCCTCTGATTTATATATTTTTAATTAAATGAATAACAAAATAAAATGTGTGTGTGTGTGTGTATGTGTGTGTGTGTGTGTGTATACATATATATATGCGCTTATAAATAATTTAGAAACTAGATTGGAAGAAGTTTCATTTTCCTTATTGTATAAATTTAACATACTGTTTTATTATTTTTCTTAGTAATTTGGATGTGTATCCTTAGCGTAGCTTATGTATTAAAATTGATTTAAGATATATTATGCTTATTATCGGTCAAAATCAAACTAACATTTACAAATATAAAACGGTTTTTTAGTCTTTAAAGGCATTTTTATGAGATTTGTCCAGATGTTTTTAAAAATTTATTTCGATTTTTTCCACCCACTGTAGGTTTATTAAGAAATGTTCGTTAAGCCATATGGGAATATAAGAAAAATATCTTTTAGATAAATAGTACAATCAAAACTATTATAACTAAAATATATCTCTGATTTACATGGCAGATTGAAATTCGTGTTGTTCAACATGAGAAAAGTAAGATAATGTATATAGTAATATAGTAGCTTAAATAAAAATAGTTATACTATTTGGAATACCGACTCTTTATTTCTAATATCACAAGAGAAGAATTTGCAATAAAAATACTCTATAGAGGGAGGGATTGGAAGTTTATAACGGACTATCAAGGTTTAAGAAAATCTATGATGATATTTCCTTTAATTAATTACGTGATAATTTCATTTTATTCATTACTGTAATTGGATTAGTCAACCCTGTTCCTCGGTAATCCTACGCTAATCTATTTTGATACTGAATGCACAATAAGGCCTATATATAGTATGGACAAACAAAATTATCATAAATTTGTTGAATTATTCGAATCAAAACATTAATTCGTATTCCGCTGTTGATTCAGAAGTTCAAACATGAATGAGATTACGAAGTTTTGTATTAAATTGCGGTTTACTGCATATCCTACTGTTAGTTACAAACGAATTCCATGATTGTTATTAATCAAAACATTCCCCGTTTGTGATTGACCCAAAGATCCAACTGTCTTAGTAAGCGACCGCCAGGGCGTTAGTAACAAGGAGTAGGCGACTTGGACTAGGAGTAAGAGATTTGAAAATTTCTATTCTTCTATATAAAAGAAGTTGGAGATTGCCCTGGTGTAATATAAAATAGTGAGGGTGTAGTTGGTCATGGAAAAATTATAACTCCATATGACTCGAAAAAGAGAAGTAAATAATGAAAAAAGAGCGAGGAACCGGATTTATGTGTAAAAAGAAATTGTTGGGGAAGAATGGCACAAGACAAGTAAAATGGTGATGAAATAATAATAATAAGACCTCAACGATTGGATACCACCAGCAAAAGATTTTATCAACACCGACTTCTTCTAAGCCAAATGCTTCATCATCAAATACTTTTAGACTCAAATAATAATTAAAGAATTAGCTTTCTGCTTCCATTAATATCCACTAGGGAAAACGTACCCGTGCTTTTACCTACGACTGTAGATATTTTAACATTTATTTTATAATAAGGTGGCTATACCAACATTTATTATTATAATATGAGTTAGTGTGAATCGCTAAACTTGCGACACACCTAAATAAATAAGTAATAATAAAAACTCTATCAATATATAACAAATTAGTTTTAAAATGTGTTCATATATATATATATATATATATATATATATATATATATATATATATAATGCTCACAATTATTCATAATGTGACGTCAGATTGTTAAAGTATAGTAAAGCAACAGAAAAGGAAAGAAGGAAGATAACAAGATTTCAATGTAAATATATAAGCACGAGGGAAACCGCTTGGTTTACGCAGCTCCTGGTTGAGGACTGATTTTAACTAAAACTATAAATTTACCTTAGATATTTCTAAGAGCTCGAAAAAAACGTGAAGAAATTATGCGGAAAACATATTTAAAACATGCTTCACATTATACTGTTTTTCACCAAGTATTGTTCTTAGAAAATCAGAAAAAAATAAACAAAGAAAACTGTGTAATTATGAAAGTTAGAAAATGGACAGATCATCTTCATTTCATAATTCATAAGGTATAGGTATATTGTAGTATATTTATCTATTAGTGTCCAAAACACAGACCGACCCTGTTAGAAGTCTGCCTGGCAAAGTTTTCGTTTGAACTTTTTGAACTTTTTTTTTTTTTTTTTTTACATGATTCCACTAACATCTACAGAGGAGTGCTCGAAACTATGGAAAACAAATTGGCAGCAGTCAATATAAGTTTCTTATAATTCACGAATCATGGACTTTCTAAGCTAATAGAACTTCTCAAGCACACTGGTTTACTAAATATTCATGAAATTACTTTATTCTGAGCTTCAGGAGAGAATTCATTACTTTTATGACACCTTTGAGTATTTGGTATTAATGATGAAGTACTTACTACATGTTCTCACTTGAAAATTGGCAAAAATAAAAATAATCGAGTAACCAAGTTCTGAACACAAACGACTGGCTTCTATCAATCGCTAAGTAATTCTATGTTCTTTTGGGTAAAGAAAGCAAGAGGACGGACTTTGGGTTGACAGGGGAATAAATTGAGGCTGATCTGGTTCGAGGGAAAAAATATGAGACGCCAAAAAACCCTCAGGAATCAAGATTATATTATGTATCACTTTCAAATACGACTATTTATTATCAAATAGTGTCCATTTTTCCTACTAGTTCTATGGAATACCATAGAATAATCTAAAATATTAGATACTTGTTGAAATATGTCAATATAGGCTGGAAAGTTTATAAATGTAAAGATATGGGTTTGAATTGTATGTGGAAATTAATGCTCAAAAATGAATTGTTTTGGCATTTATCAATTTTTCATTGAAACTCTACTTCAACAAATCTTGTGTTAGGCTCTGGTCTACAGTTATTGTAAAATGCAGCCAATTACGATTATAGGAATATTCAAAAAAGGAAATATTATACGGTATTAGCCAGTAAGGATAGAAAAGGAATAATTGGGAGAGATACAGTTTTAATCAAAGCGAAACTTTTCTAATTCTTCCATACGAGGAAGGGTATGGAGGCACGGATGAAAACTTTTAGAAATATTACAAAACTTGTCACAAGAATATTTTTCACTGGGTTTCCTATGGCCTGTTATGAATGACGACAAAACACATTTCTAATCATTACCAAAATACTCACTTTAAATCAAGTTCGACTGGGCTCATCCCCTTTTAACGAATACCTCAGAGTTTGGCACACTAGTGTATGTCGGGGATGGAAACAAATGAATAAATACGTGTACAATAATTATAAAATTATTAAAACTATTGTTAAAAGCCTTAGTTGTGATCTCGATACTGCTAAGTGGAAACCACCTTCTCGATAATTGGAATTTTCACACACATTGGCACAATTTTTATGCAGTTGAGTAGGATACACTTGAAGATACGTTCACATTTACTTGTTTTTAGTTTGATTTTGTGCAATAATCATACATATCAACTACTTCTAATTCAAAATTGAATATAACCTCTACCAAAACTCACACAAACACAACGAAAAATGTAAAGGTCATATTTTGAGTATTTTTCCATCAATGTATGTTTTGATTCCTGGGTCCATTGGAATTCTCATTAAGCTTGGAAATAAACTGTAGTTGGGTTACATTGGCACAAAAGATAATTAAAATCTTTCGAGCACTTTTTGAATGGCGGAGAGAACGGGTTGTCAGAAAAACAAACAATAATTGCAATTTTTACATCATTAATCCTAGAATTATCCTCACCCAATTTAAATATAATTTTATGCAAACCAAAGAATTTTAACTAAAAATTAAACTATTGGTTGTCGTCAATTAACAACATTTATATTTTGTTAAGAGTTATCATTAATCTTAGTAACTTCTTCAAAAATCGCTCTTTTGAAGAATATAACCAAGCAGAGCTAGTAAATGTTTTGCTAGTAAGTTTTATAATTTTTAATACTTTGTCGGAAAACTCTCGTTGAATACCCACCAATTGTTATAATCAAAAATGATGGAAACATGAATGGCCGAAATTGGGGTAATTATTTTCTGAATTTCTATTTCAGTTCGTTTTAATTTTCTAAAAATATATTAGCCAATATAAAGTTAAAGGGCTTAATGCACTTTGTCCCAGTAATTAGATGGACTATTGAGGATTTATAGTAAACCACTGACAATGTGACAGAGAATTTTACGTTCGGTGGATAAAGCAAACAGAGCTTTCTTTTTGAAAGAAAAATTATTTTGAGCACCTTTGAGATAAATTATTGGAAAATATATTTTCCTCGGCAAATCAGGACATAAGGTTTTCTCATTTTGGAGCTCAACCAGCAGTTTTTTTTAAAAGGTCTGTGTTCATGATTTTAGAAAATTGTTATGAAGGTCCCTCTGTTTCACTTCAAATATCTATATATTAAAAAAAAATATGGGATTGAGCTTGGTTACCTATGTTAATTGAACATATTTCACATGATAAGCCTAGATTCGTGCAAGGTTCTATTTCTGTCTAGGCAATACATTTTTATTAATAACAAGCTCAATAAATAATATATACTTAGTGCCACTCTAAAAAAGAATGGTAGCTAGTAGATAACATATCTCTACTTGCTCTACCTCTACTGGACTACAAAATGTAGCTGGAATTACTACTACATATTTGTAGATGTACTTTTCAACTTGTAGTGGATGAATGAAAGTAGTTAACCCGTTCCATGCAACTATCGTGTGCATGCATGTGTGAGAATGAGAGAGTTAGTGCGCGTGTTTGAGTGCGTGTGGGGAGGGGGACGACGTACTAAACTACATATAAATAAATTGTTATACCTACATATAAATTCCCTCTTCATAAATGGAGCATATACCTAGTTTCTGCTTTTCAAAGAACTTAATGTTCTCAGAATTCAAGATCACGCCATAAATTTTGCACAGGTGTCTCGTTCTAAGAAAGGTCAATTCCAACTGGCTCTCCATCGATCGCTTTTCTGCTTGTGTACTCATGAACGATGGATGCCTCGTCCTTGGCTAATGGTGGTTCTCTTTATTAAACAAGGCAAACAAATTGTTGCTTCATTTAATCGTTGATATTCAACTTGTTTATATTTTCTTTACGATTATAATATTTAGTTCTGGAGTCATTTTTAACACATTTTAAGTAATTAATTAGCCAGTTTCCTCGCTTCTTGAGTAAACAATTTACTAATTGTTATTGGCACTCCAATACAAATCACTGAGCACGTGTTTATTCTGGTTCCTCTAGAAGTCTTCAAGATTATTCCATGTGTATTTATTAATGTTCTTTTATAATACTCGGTGAACGTAGACTGGCGAGTTCGATTCCCTCCTGGTCAATAGGAATTCATTTAGTGGCGAAATCACTAATTAAAATCCTCACTCCCAATTAGCTGTGGCAGCAAAAAACGGATGTTAATAAATATGTGAGTTTCTTTTTTAGAATATATCACTACGAGTTACCATTTTGAACCAAGAAGCTTATGTCTAACTCCATAATTGCAGATTCTGTTGTTGGCCAGAACTGTAGACTCTCAGCCGATCTTATTCGAAGTATCCAATTAATATCGTAGTGTTGCACCGTTGAAGTCACATAAATGGTTCAATTCCTCATAGAAGTCATCCTTAAGTTCGTTCTCCTTTCCTCCGTAGGTACATCAACTATTTTGATTGTACATAAGAAAAAGGTATCGTCAAGTGTAAGTTCCATCCATTTCCGGTCTTCTTTGCTCCTTGAGTGGCTGTTATTTCAACTCGACTGATTCATTCACCATAGTTCAATCTATCGGGCATATATTTTCTACATTGGCAGCGGGTTGTAACCTTTACTGGGCAAACAGTTACAAGGGCAATTGAAGGACTTGTAATATAGTGGTTATTACGAAATCGGACGATTAACAGATAGCATCATAGCATTGTTGACAAAAATAATTCTATTGCTCCGGATTCACTTTCCAATGCATAGAAAACCCCCTTAAGTCAGCCGGACGAGATCATCTGACCCTCGTATTACTTCAGTAGTGTCATATGGTGATTTAAAACTCTTCCTTGACAGGAATCTAACCGCTAACCCATAAGTTACAGAGAATAGTGTATGATGTACTAACTCCTTAACTCACGCGACCATCTGTTCCCCTCCATACATATATAAACATTAGTGAACTAAAATGAGAGTTAATTAATAAACCTATTTATAGGATGGCGTCTTACTAAATTCCTGAAGAATTATTGAGTGAATGAGTCATTGCGTTTATTAAATTTTGTTCGCCAGCGATTTTCAAATATAGCTATAGAATTTCATACCAATAACCCATTAGTTTATGAACCCAACTGCGACTACGGTTTTAACTAGAGAGAACTGATTAGTTGAGGATAAAAAACGAACCGAATATTCTCTTTAGATTACAACACTCATATTGGCTGGTAACATTTGTTCAAGTCATTTAGACACAAAGCTATATGATATGAGTAACTGCTTTAATCGAACTGCAGCTGCAGTCTGATCCGGGTTAGTAATTGTGATCGTTTGCAAATCGCCCACACAAGAAATAGTGATTTCGACGATATTACTCCAGTATTTAATGAATATTATCAATACTTGTTCATTTTTCTCGTCTTTTTACAGATAACAGAAAAAAACACTTAATTTTAGTAGGTAATCGTTCTAAATCTTTTCTAGAGCATTGAAGAAATTTCAGTGAATATTATTTTAATGAAATTGCATTGGTGGGTCATTGCCCTTCTTGAATTTTATTTATTTTTCTATAAAAGGAGACTGCCAGTAAAACTAGTAAATAAAAGGTTATAAAATAAAAGAATCTTTGTATACCAAAAATATACCATAAAAGGATAACAGAACTAAAATAATTAAATTTAAACATCTTAAGAGGCCAATCATCCAGAGATTTAAAAAGAAAATCTGAAGGTCTAAAGAGAAGAATCTTTAGGTCTAAGGTTTGAGAAGGAAATTAATTTTTCATTTTTTTAATTTTGACCATACTTGCTTTATCTCGTCAGTCTAGCGAAAGACTCTTTTATCAAAGGTTGGCTGAATATTTATTATTTTAAATTGTGTTCATGATGAGGCACTAAAATAATGCATGAAGTCTCGAATAGATCCTCACTTCTTCGATTTTTTTTTCCATTGCAGATGAACCGTATGAACATTATGGCCAGCGTATGCCATCACCTAATAAATTATCTTTCTCGTTGACCTTTCGTTTCCTGCATACATTATAAAGAAAAAAGAAAAAACTATATTGGGATATCTTTGTTGTTGACAATATCAAATAAATACTTATATATTGTTAAGCACACCCATCATGGTATTTAAATAATTATTTTATACTTTTTTATTATCACTTTTACTTTACAAACCTACTATTTCATTATTGTTTCTCCCAGAAATTAGTATTCCTAATACTTAAAGTATAGTTTATTGTTACGTTAATAAGGGATAGACACACACAAACAACCAAGTGAATGGAAACTTCCCTCCTTAGGAAAATGGATAAAAAAAATTAAAATTACATCTATATATATATATACTATATATATATATCTATATATATATACACACATATATTTATAATATGAAAAATGTATACCCGATTAAAGTATCTGACTATGCACATGCTTCCGCTAACATCCATTTACAATCCCCTCATGTGGCAAAATTGATTAGAAACTAGCAGGAAATACAAAAGTCAAAATATCACTCGTTCGTTGAGTTTCCGTAATCAAAGCTATGATATCTTTTGAAAGGTTGGGAATCTCTTGAAGGGTCTCAGAATTTAATTAATGTAATTACTTGTCTTTCTATTACTATATCATACGTCAGAAGACTCACATAAGGATTCTTTTTTTAAATCTGTGGGAAAGTTGATAAAAGCAGAGAAAAGACAAAAAGAATTTTTAAAAAATGCAATCTCCTAGTAGACACAAATAAGGAACTTTGGAAAAAAAAAATAGTAAAAATTAATCCAGAGTGCAATACAGCTAATAAAGTCTTTACTACCGCTGGGTCAAAAATAACAAAAACATATATTTGTATTCTTGACGACTAGCATTTTAAAATAGTACCAACGGATTTTTAATTGGAGTGATACGCTGTTTCAATTCTCTTTTGTGGGTGTTAATAACAGTCATGGTTTAATTAAATTCAATGTTTAGAGTAATATATCACCAGTTGAAAATTATATTTTTCACCATTCCTGAGATACGGAAAAACATATTTCCGGTACTCTAGAAATTCTTATTTTTTGACTCATTAGGCTAGACTATCTGTATTTGTATTCTACTCAACGAATTCTAAAATGTAATCCCAAATATGTTTCGCTGGTGACGTTAAAAAAAAATCTGGAGGGGTAATTAGCCATGATGGATAAATTTTTCGTCATTAAAAATAATGTGATATTTACTTATTGGTCATAGAGGTCCTTCATAAGTCCAAATTGTAAAGCTATATCCTCTTTAGATCTTAGAATTTTAAGGAATACATATCACTATGTTTTAGTTTTGTGTGAGTTAATAATTAGTTTGATTTAGTATCAGCTAACGAAACTCTAACAAAAAAAAATACCAAACTACCTATTGTGAAATGAATATGTGTTCAAAAATTTCAGGTCGATCCAATCATTACTGCCATATTCTAATTACATTCAAAACACACAGACCACTCACAGTCATAAACTAGTTTGAAGAATTGGATAAACTTGCCATCAGTGACTGAATGAGTAAGAAACTATTAAGTAGTGAAGAAGAATGACCGATAAACCAAACTAGTTAATAATGAATCAATAACAATCAAACAGAAGTCTGAGCACTCCCTTTGTCAAAGAGATAATGACATGGATATTCCTTCGAGCCAATAAAAATCATTATATCTTGGGGAGGGGGGGGGATTATGTATATTAAACAAATAGTTCCTGTTTAAAAAGTATTTAATACTGATAATGATAAATTAATGATAGAAAATGGAATTATTTTATATTCAAAGAAAGGTTAGTCATTGGTTGTAGATTTCATGAAACTCTCCTATAATATTCAGAAATGAACTCTTGAAAAAAATCCTCTTCCTTTATAAAAGTAGTTTTTAATTTTATAATTACTTCCTTTTAATGCTGCGAATAAGTAAGACGGATTGTGACAAATTAGATTATATTAATATGAAAATTTAATAATAACAGAAGAAGCCATTCAGGCAGCAAATTTAATCTATGTCTTTGTATGAAGATAACAAGGATATAATCCTTCTCCGTTTCCATTATATATATTAAGGGAATGTGTAGGCTGCGAAATCCCCTAAAGCTTCAGTTTAATAGAGTTATTTTAATTTTCCGGGAAGTAAAGGTTTTGAGAAAGAATAAAAGATTCATTCATAATATAATACTTAAATTCTTCATTTTTGTAGGGATTGTCATTTCTGTGTTCTGTTTTGGCCTACAGCAAATACACGTTTCTGTTCCTACTAATCGATTATATTCCCTTTTGAGAATCCAATTTTCGTTCTCAAAAAATTAGTAAACTCATAGTACAATTTCAGAGTTTTATTCGCATTATAATCTCTATTACTCAAGTTGTTTCCTATGTAATAGACTACTAACTATAAAAGTCCGTCACGCAGGGGTTGCGTAAACTAAGCAGATTTCCCACGTAAAGTTATACAATAGAGAAATCTCCATACGAGTGCAGATCAGTTACGGAAATCCCCGAACTAGCTTTCGGCGGGAACCATAGCTCATACGTTACACTTAATAAAAATGCAAATATCTCGGTTAATATTCAAGATAGAGAATAAATGTATATAACACTATTAATAGTAAATGTAATTTGCCATAAGATTGGTTCTATGCAATTTTTCGATCCGACGTATAGCAACGGAGATATTTTGAATTTTCGAAAATCCCCCTAAACCCCCCTCCCACTGGTCCGATTTCAGTTAACGAACTTGATCTTCCTTTTTACATAAAACGATTAAATACCGAGTTTGGTGACGTTTAAATAAAAATTGCGACCGCTAGAGTGTTAACAGCCATATTTATATATATATAGTTTTGAATGGACCTCATTTTCGTCATCTTCTAGGTAGGATCCATGGACATTTGAAGAAACTTTTCGAAAATCGCGTCCTGAGTACGACCTCAATAGCTGATTTCCCTTAAGGGAAATCTGCTAAATCACTTACTGGCTGAAAAAGACGACATAACTGTGACTTACCATCCAATTTGGACAAACTTCAAAACAACGAAAGTACATATATATATATATATACGCTTTATTATCATATTTAAAACAAGCACTCATTTACAAACTGTAGTACCCAGCCTCTTCTTATTTCCAGTGAAGTATAGCCATAAAGGTTTAATTCTACACAATGTAATACCAAATGTAATGAAAAATTACATTTTTTGCTACCTTGTGTGTGCATCCGTATGTGTGGGTGAGTGCGTGCGTATACGTCTGTGTGTGTGTGTGCGTGTGTGTGTGTGTGTGTGTGTGTGTGTGTGTGTATGTATGTGTGAAATTCTGAATGCTTGTGTAAGATTTTACAAACTTTTAAATAAGTCCTTGTATATTCATAATAAATTATTACTAATTATAGTTTTATTAACTTCCATAAAATATTTTTGTTTTCGAATTTAACATCACACTTTTATTTCGATTTATAAAGTAAATCGCTACAAATGGCAAGACAACAAACCAACAAATAAATAAATATGTTGTAAAAGCCTTCGTAAACAGGACATTTAAACTGGAAACATGTAGTTTTGTGATACAAGTTAATTTTACCACATTATCTGCTTCACACAAGTTATAAATGACGCAATAAATCGAGTAACTTTGTTCTGTGCCAGGATCAACACGTGGGTGCAATCAATTATGTATACACTTATTTCAGGACGGGTGCTGTGGAACGACGCATTGGCCTAGTAGTTATTTAGTTATGTTTACTTTTTTTCCAGTTTATTACTATGAGATTCATTTTCAAATTGAACATGTTTTTTTGTTGTTATAATTTATGTGATTAAATAGTTTGTATCTCTCAGAGGATTTTATTTATTTTTATAAATAATTTATAATTTATTTTTTAATCAGTATATTAATTCTTATTTTGTATTATTCTAGTCAATTATGTATGTGTTTTTTTAGCAGATTTCCCTTAAAGGAAATTAGCTATTGGGGTCGCATTAATGACGCAATTTTCGAAATTTTTCTTCAAATGTCCATCTATCCTACCTAAGATGACGAAAATGAGGTCCGTTGAAAACTGTATATATATACATATATATTTGTCTGTTACCGCTCTAGCGGTTCCAATTATTGTTTAATTGTTGCCAAACTCAATATTTAGTCGTTTTATGTAAAAAAAAGAAAGATCAAGTTCGTTAACGGCTGCAATCGGACCAGGAGGAGGGGGGGGGGTTAGAGGGGAGGAATTTCGAAAATCGAAATATCTCGGTTACTATACGTCGGATCGAAAAATTGTATAGAAGCAATCTTATTGCAAATTACATCTATAAATATTGGTATATACATTTATTCTCTATCTTGAATATTAACCGAGATATTGGCATTTATCAACCTTCATTAAATCCCCACTTCTACTCGTGTCACACAAAACATACTCTGTTATATAATAAACCACATTATTCGAAGCTTAAAAACCAAATGTTGTTTTTTTTCCAGAGAAATCTATTATACGAGATATATGCAAATATGTTCTTGTGAAATTTGCTTAGTTTACTCAGCAGGACTTTTTAATTATTCAGTTTCTTCGTCTGTTTCTTTTTATTTTTTAGTAGTTATTTATTATTAAGTACTACATGTTACATTAAGGGTAAGAACTCCTTTTGGGTGCATGTACTGTTTTTGAACCCCCTTATTATTTGCGTGTTATGAATAATTATAGCTTAGAGGAGGTGTTATCATTGTTATTTTGATGTTAGAACTCTTTTGCTTGTTGTTGCGTTTAAAACCGAAATAAAGAAGTAAATGTGACTCAATAAACCAAATAAAAATAAGCGACATCCACTGTTGTACCGGAACCAGAAAATGTTTAGTGAAATCTACAATGCCATCTAGATCATTTTTCTCAGTTATCTAATCTTAAATGGCGAAATAAACATAAGAGAAAATGCTAATTATAGCGATAGAGTCTTTCTTTCAACTATGAACGTAGTTCAAAAAGAACAGATTAGAAGTGGAATGGAGCTGATTCCAGTGGATACATAAGTCTTCATTAAATAAATGAGAGAAATAGGAGAGAGAGGGAGACAGCATTGGAGGGTGAGGCTAAGTATTGGTGGGAAAGCCACCATTACCAACCGCTGCCTTCCTGATATTAATCTCAGCCTTAGCAAATTGCTGTGCTACTATACGTGTTTAAATGTAAGCTTTATTAATGACAGCGGGGCGATCATTAAGGGATATGGCCTCTCTTGGATATTGTATTTGGAGATTGTCTGTCTCCATCCAGTGTTTTGACAGCCTCCAGCAGCTCCGCCGTTACGACAAGCTCTTGTAATGTCATGCCCATTATCGTACAATATTCGCCAAAGGCGCAGTTCGAAGGGAAATGTAGAGAGAGATTTCGTAAGGCACAAAGCTAACGACAATGTTAATGCAGGTAACCTCATTCGTTACGTTTTAGCGCTTATGTTTGTCCTAGTTTTAAAGACTTTTTAAGCCTCTAGTATTATAAATCACGCAGAGGTGCGTAAACTAAGCAGATTTCCCAAGTGAAGTTTTACAAAAGAGAAATTTCACCAGAGTCGAACAGTTACGAAAACGGCCGAACTAGCTTTTGGCGGGAAACTAACTCTTGTCCGTTAATCACCCACATTTAATAAAAAATGCAAATATCTCGGTTAATATTCCAGATAGAGAATAAACGTATATAACAATATTTACAGTAATTTTAATTTTCAATAAGATTGGTTCTTTACAATTTTTCGATCCGAAGTATATTAAGAGAGATATTTCGAAATTCCGAAAATCCCCCCTCTAAACCCCCCTCCCACTGATCCGATTTCAGCCGTTAACGAACTAGATCTTTCTTTTTACATGAAACGACTAAATATCGAGGTTGGTAAAATCAAACAAAAATTGCGACCGCTAGAGCAGTAACAGACAAATATATATATATATATATATATATATATATATATATATATATATATACCTCATTTGCGTCCTATCTACTAGGTAGGATCGATCGATGAACATTTGAAGAAAAATTTCGAAAATCGCGTCATGAGTACGACCTCAATAGCTGATTTCGCTTAAGGGAATCTACTAAAATACCACATATTTCCATAAAAGTGCAAGCATGTCATGCTTCATCTTGGACAGCCATCTTTTCAACGTGACATGTGTTAACTTCATATTCGTAATCTCCTTTACCTTCCTCTGAAGAGCACGTACTAGTGTAAATAACGTAAAAGAAAATATGATGGGTGGACTGTATATAGGTTAGTATGGATGAATAATAATGCCTATATATGTTCCCTTATTAGTTCTATAGCTGCCGTTTTAATTGGCGATTTGTTATACGATTATAATCATAATATGTAATATGTGTGGGTGTGTCACCCTTGTGAGTTCAGGCGCCTTAATCTAACATAATAAACCTAGAGTCAAGAGTTCGGTTCTCTCCTGGGCCCTAAAATGTATTAAATACGAACTCATTAAATAAAATCCTTAGTCTCATCCAAACTAGAAAAAGGTTGTTATCTGTATATGACCTGTACCAGTTAGCCATTGTAAGACAGACGGACATAATAAGGATCAATAAAAAGTCGTTGTCCTCTACTCTTTTTTAATATTATGCAGAGTGCTCTTTCGGTGTCAACGCTCCATCGTCACTTCCTGCTGACAAACAAAACCTTGAGTCAATTTAACAATCATAGCATGACCGAAAACAACATAAAAAACAGTCACCAAAACAAACACAAAGATAAAGAGTAAAAACAATAGAAAATTTAATAATTAGTCAACTAATAAAAATTAAAGAAGTAGACAACGATAAGCGTATGTCAAAAACTTAAAACTATAAATAAAATTAAAAAAACTAAAAAACAACACAAATTACAGATAGAAAAACATATCACAGTGGGTGGGACTCTGAAATTCACACCAGAGGAACTGTAAAAGGCATCTAAAAAATAAAAAATGAAACACACCATACTAATAATAGAGAGGAGATATAGGAGGTACCTGATTGTAGCTGTGTAGCCTGGACCACGACCGCCGGGCGACTGAACTAGTACTTTTTATTGATCCTTATCAATTGGTTCCTCTACCATCCAGCACATTCCAGAGATATCGCAGACATAATAGGTACATTAAATAACATTTAATATATATGCGACGTGAAATGGATTGTTTATTACAGGATACGTAATATATTGGAATATTATATATTCTGTGTATATTACTGAGTGTGCGGGAAGTTGGTATTTGTATAACATATTCTGTTCTACAGTTATCGCTGCCACTCCATTTCCTGTATTTGTTTTACTTCTGTACATGTTTGCTTGTAATTTATTACGCTCTTATCCAAATACTGACTTAAATAAGGTTATAAGCATACGAAAGAATACGTTTGAAATTTTATTATTGTAAATTTTCGAGCTTTATATTGTCTGGAAGTTTCAATTTGTATGAATGTTGGGTTTTAAAAAAATGATTGACTTCTAACAGATTTTCTCTTGTATGTATGTGTATATTTTATATATATTTATATATATACATAATAGAGAGAGAGAATATTATATTTTAGTTTAATCTAAAAATACTGAACTTTTTGCCCTACCTTTAGAGGATTACACATGATTGTAAATTAAATGTATTTTGTTATTATTGACCACCTAGTGTTATTGTCCTGAAGCTTTTTGACACACATTTGTACTAACAAAATTGTAAGTTCTCAAAAAAAAAAATTAAATTTGCCATTTATAAAAATTTCTAATACAATCCCATATTCCAATAAATCTTAGGACACAATGATAAATTTAGGAAATTCTCCAGGGTAAAGATTTAAAACAGCTATTACTGGAAATTTCATTCTTGAATAAAATGTCGGTCTGTATATACATATATTGTTTCCTGTTCCGTAACCTATTAAATACTTGATCCGCTTACAGAGGTTTTAGGGAACGCCCCATTAGTAGAGAAAATAGAATTAGTCACTTCACTGTTGTAAAAGAAAAATATTATTTATAGTTATATAAACCACTCGCTGTCAATAAAAACAGATTTTTTCTTTACAATCTGACTTATCCTACTTGTGGCTCAAATATACAGATAAATAAATACCAGATAGTCGATATGCACCTTTCATCGTACTCATATTGCTAACTCTGACTTTCATATGACTCCAAGATATTGTAAATTCCAGTCGATATTATAAGCCTACCTTTCATGTGTCTCAAATACATTGTACATCCCAGATAGTATATATGAACCTTTCATAGTACCTACTCATATTGTTAAGTATATCCTTCATGTGACTCAAATATATTGCATATCCCAATTAGGCGGTATGTACTTTTCATAGTATTCATATTGATAAGCCTATCTTTCATGTGACTCAAATATATTGTACATCCCAGATAGTCGATATGTACCATTCATAGTACCTACTCATATTGTTAAGTATATCCTTCATGTGACTCAAATATATTGCATATCCCAATTAGGTGGTATGTACTTTTCATAGTATTCATATTGATAAGCCTATCTTTAGGTTACTCAAATATATTGTACATCCCAGATAGCCGATATGTATCTATTCACAGTACCTACTCATATTGTTAAGTATATCCTTCATGTGACTCAAATATATTGTATATCCCAATTAGGGGGTATGTACTTTTCATAGTTGTCATATTGATAAGCCTATCTTTCATGTGACTCAAATATATTGTACATCCCTGATAGCCGATATGTATCTACTCATAGTACCTACTCATATTGTTAAGTATATCCTTCAAATGACTCAAAAATATTGTATATCCCAGATAGGCGGGATGTACTTTTCATAGTTTTAATATTTATAAGTCTATCTTTCATGTGACTCAAATATATTGTACAGCCTAGATAGTCCATATGGTTCATAATAAAATACAATGTTTGACATATCCTTTTTGTGACTGGAATGTCTCGTTAGTGGATGTGATTCTTTCATAATGCAGTGTTTGATCAAGAGAGTTTTCTCGCATTCCAAGGAGATTATTACACATATTTGGACGATGACTTAAACGAACATGTCTTTCAGATCCACCATCCCAAACCCCCACTTTGACCATATTTGAATGAGGATTAAATTTTCCTGGGAGGAATAAATACTTTTATGTCTTACTTACTGCTATGGAAGGAATATGCCATGAAAATTAATTACTAGTTTTTTAAAAAAAAATAAATCATATATTACGAAAATAAAAGTCCCGTTACGCAGGGGCTGCATTAACTAAGCCGATTTTCCTTTCGCTTCAAGTATTGGCATTTAACTTAAACATTAAATGTTCAATGAGAACAATATTTAGTATTTTGCCTTCAAATAAAGTGCTTCATAATATAACAGCTTAGTGTTTACTGATGGCCGAAAACTGAAAACTGCGAATATCTCCGTTAATAATCAACATAGTGACGAACATTACAACATTTATTGAGCACGAAATTCCCCCCTCCGACTGGTCGGATTTCAGCCGTTAAAGAACTTAATCTTTAGTTTTACATAAAACGTTTAAATATGGAGTTTGGTAACGATCAAATAAAAATTGCGACCGCTAGAGCATTAACAGATATATATATATATATATATATATATATATATATATATATATATATATATATAAAATCGTGCCATGAGTACGACCTCAATAGCTGGTTTCCCCTAAGGAAATTCTGCTAATAAATGAAGGAAGTTTAGTTAGGTGGCTGATATATAAGCAGCAGAATCTGTGGAAATTCCCAATAATAATAGTTTAAGGTGTCATACCACTGGAAGCTTATCCAAGTCCAAGGAATACTTAACAAATATCTGCGACGACTTATATCAAGCAATTATTAATTAATGATGATTATGCTTTATATAAACAGCTTATTCATATTCCATGAAAGCCTAGTGTATTGCCAGTGCTCATAGTTTATTCAAGTTGAATAGTTGTGGGCCCACTCTTGTGATTTGCATTTCATAGGAGTAGAGCAAGTGCTTAAGGCCCTCCGGCCTCTGTGAATGAACAAAACCGATCTGTACAAGAGAATGAATAACTGGGGCATCTACTTGAGAAACACTTGGACTTAATTTTCTTCGGGATGAGCGAGTTGCTCTGCTAGAAAATTATTTCTAGTTCCTTTAATTCATTATTCTGAAGTGAATATTCATGCTTTTCTTAAATTATGTTCTAATTAATTACATTGTAAACCAAGGGAAATTCCATGCTCACAAAGTTTTCTGATATTCCCATGATATGAAGATAATATTAAAATTCAAAAATTCATAAAATTTCCTAGATCCTTCATGTTAATTTTTTTAAAGTCCAGTTTGTGTTACTCGAGCTCATTGGGTGGGGTTACCTGCAGGTTGCAACCCTTTTCTAGCCAGGGAAGGACTAAAATGTTTATCTGTGACTCTGGATTTGTGCTGGCTGGTGGAGGTCCATCATCAACGGAAGGATCAAAAAGGTCAAACACCTCCACTCTTAATACTTCTTTATTACAGGCAAAGCACTTTCGGGGCCAACCGTCCTATCATCAGTGCTCTGTGACACAACATTATACTTTCAAAAACAAGTAATATATATGAATAAATAAATGTAAAAGTCAACAAAGGTAGTCGAATATTAAAAAACATTTAAAAAACAAACAAAAAAGGATATAAAACGCAATGCAACACTTATGACTAAAACATTACAAATAAATAAATATTAAAAGCAATAAATAACAAAATAACAAGGAGATGGAGAGGAACTGACCTAGATTTGGTCCCTATTGAGCCGACATCTCCGGCGAGACTGGGAGCCTACACTGGCCAGGGCAGATACTGCAAAGGACGGAACATGCATGAGCACGCCACCCTCCCCCCTAATATTAATATTCTTATCCTCCAGTTTATCTGTGAGTTTACCACTAAATAAATTTCTATTGCCTAGTTGGCAATCGAACCTCCCTTTTAAGGTTTATCAAGTTGTAATTATTATGACCAACACCTTAACTCACAAGGCTAACCTAAGACTAAAAACCTAATGCTTCAGTGTATAACTTAAACTCTAAAAATGTAATTATACTTCTAGTCATATAGTCATAATCTAATAATGGTTAAACATTTCTAGTTGGATGTTTTTTCTGAGTCAGAAATTATATAAAATAAATGGTTAATAGTAAAAAACCATGTCAGCCTATAAGTCCCAGTTGGGGAACTTTCAATTTTATATTAGTATACGTGGGAATTTTATTAAATCAAGTGGTTGATGATTGTTTAAGAAAAAGCATACTCAATATTTTTTGTACACTTGTTAGAAAATCAGTTAATGACAGCAACAGTGTTTTCGAAAACAATGGGGGGGGGGATGAATCGGTTTTAGTAATGAATTCTCAACCTTCTCGTAATTATGGCCTACTTAGGCTTTCTATATTTGGCTATGAGACTAATGGTTTTTATATTCATATTTTTGGCGCTGAATGATGAAGGAAGAAAATTCCAGTTAGTAATCAAGAAGAAAGACTCACCCACCACAAGTATTTAATTGAAAGAGCTTTCTGACCAAACTTTCTAGTACTAGTGATTGTGTATGTCAGCAGGGAAGTGGTGAAGGGGAAAGTACATTGCCACTAGAATTCGATATTTGTCAAGAACTAGATCTTTTTACTCCAAATGTTACTAAACTAAAGAATGTAATGACCAATATCGATAAGGATAACTAACAAACCATAACGAAACAAATTTCTTCTAAGGAAGCTGGGCGGTAGAGGAAGGAATCAAACTGGACTTACACAGTAGGCCTGTTTTCCTCTACAATGTGATTATTGAAACAGAGAGTACTTTCAGAGCAACAGCGTCATCTTCAGTGCAAGTTGACAGAACCACTAAACCTATGAAATCATGCAACCCTTTTTGACCTATGAAAGTAAAATGATAGATATATTAATAAATCATATAGGCATATGTACATCCAGAATGATATTTCAATACAAGCTTTTCCATCCCGTCCAGCCTGGCGACCGAGGGAAGAAACGTGTTGCTGTATAGCTGTTGAGCTATTACGGAAAAGTCCTCTGTTTGTCACGAAGACAGGATCTATCATTTGTGGCCAATGTTTCTATCCATGAGTGCCGGAGAAGACCTTCGACATATCAAGATCAGAACTAACCGAACTCCGAGAGCCAGACATTTTCCTGAGAAATTTAAAGAGTATATTTTTTTCTTATAAACTGGGAAAGAATATGCTGCTTAATTAATCACATTATTTCATTTCATATTAGCAATTATGGTAATTAACTGGTTACTCTTTTAACAAAGCTTTATTTTGTCCAATAACGCCTCAATCATGTTTTAATTTCAGTAACTATTTGAAAAGTGGACATCATAACTCATAACTTGTTAATTTAAACTTCTGAGTTCTGACTTAAATCAAGGGTATTTTTTCTCTTAGAGCAAAATTAGGAAACTTTTTAAAGAAATGAAAAGACCTCACGAAATAAAAAAAATGATTTACCTTTTTTTACTATGGGAGAAACAGCATTAATTAATGTAACATTCATTACCTTCATTACAAATATTAAATAATATTAGAAAAATATTTAATAGTTTGTTTCCCAAATCTTTTAATAATTACATCGTTCGCCAACATTTTTCGTCTATAAAGTGTGGGAATGTTCTTTTTGGGCTCCTTTATTCGATTCAAATACAGTAGTTCTGAAAAATTTTGTTTCTTTTGTCTCATCGATTGATCCTTATGTGTGTGAATATATTTAGGAAGCATTAAAACAGCATTGTAAACCATTTCCTTATTTTAAGTTCTCTTTAAACCTATTTTACGAAAACCAGTGACGATAATCATAAAACTACTAAGAAATATTTGAAAGCAATATAAGTATTGGCATATTTTGTAGTCTATTGACATTGTGACAAGGGTTGAAACCGAATAAAAAGGAGAGTCCTAACACCAAAGTGTTGTTACCTGCCAGTTATACTCTGGACTGTTAAATAACTATTTTAATACTTACCTGTCCATCCAGAAAAAAACACAACTCAGTTATTGTTCGAGTTTGCTTGAGTTTATTTATTGTAAATGTAAACAACACTATCTTGCTCATTATTGAATATTAACCACATTGAGAATTGAAATTCGTCTTTCATAAATAGTATTACAAAAGAACATTAATTAAAGTTTATACAGGGAGCAGTTGCTGTCCATAAAAAAAAGAAGTGGTCCATTAGAAAAGTGGTCAGAAGGAGGTAAAATCTATAAAAATAAAATAAAAATAAAACAAAGATTTTGTACTGTTGGGAATACAACCCAAAATACAATAATGATAATTAAACTTTGGTTCAACAGCCAATGAAGGGCCTGGTACCGGCCATATAGCTATCTATGAAATTTCTGTGATCCAAGTTTTTTCGTTTCACATGTAATTGAAACCCCCTCAGCTCTATCCAGCTTTGGTGTCTTTATATCCATTTTACACTTGACCGGCTTAGCTATGTTATTGAAAATTGTCACGTAAATTACTGGCAATTCAAATTAAATTTTATTCTATTATATTGTTACTATTACAGATGAAGTATAGTAGTGGTTCCAATGAAATGCTAAAATAAAACACATTTAGTTTTCTTTTCGTTATTCAGCAATTAACGAGTTGTTTTATTTAGTTCAACAATTGTTAACTATTATCAAATGAAAATACTTAGAATGTAATGAGTCATTATATTTAGTTAATTAATATAGAAGAGTCACTATTAGATTGCAATTGATAATGTTTTGTCATCAAGACAATCTTTAAAATTTCAGATGTACTTAATTGTTTAAAGCAAGCATTAGATTGAAGGGTGGTTTTCAGATCCATACTCCTGCCATATTTACGAATATTTTGGATGGATTTTTAATCGCAATATTTTATAAAATGTTTGAAATATTAGAACAAACACACTAATTTATTCGTAGAATGAAAATGTTAAGGAATATAACTCTTTATCTAACATAAATATTCTTTAGTTTAATAATTTGAGTGGTAACCTGTAGATGGCTCGTCTCAATTAGCCATAGTAGCAAAAAGTGATGTTAATAATAAATTTAAACATTTTGTTGGAGCTTAGTTTAGCCAGGTGACTTCATGCGTCGGCCTTAATCTCACATGGTAAACCCAGAGCGGAGAGTTCGATTCCCGCCAGGACAATAAGAATTCATTTAGAGACAAACTCATTAAATAAAATCCTTAGTCACACCCAGGCTAGAAAACCGTGGTGGTAACCTGTAAATACCTCGTCCCAACTAGCAAGTAAAGTAAGAAAAATAGGACTTTAATAAACAATAATAATAGTAATACATATTAGTGCAATTATTTTTTAAAGTAATCCGCATCGTAATTGGGCTTTTGTAAGTCATTTATTAGCAGCAAAGTCAATTTTTATTTTCTACTGAAAACTCGTTTTCTCTTCTTTTTTAAAAATATATTGGCGGTGGATTGATTAAAACCATATTTAAATTTATACTTTCATACTCAGTAAATGTGAAAAGGTTACCTTTTTTCATAGGGAGGTTCTACAATGAATTCGTGGAAACCAAACGGAAAAAGAAAAATGTCAATAAACGTCATTCTATGTGTTTATTCTCTAAAGACTTCCGGTACCATTCATTAAGATATATATATATTAATATATAGATAGATAGAAAGATAGATAGATAGATATAATATTGTTACAAATTGTTTCAACAGAATGTATTTTATTCTTTTCAGCTAGCAAACACACACACACACACATTGTATATGTATGCTTTAAATATTTTAGAACACCTAAGTTAGCTCTATGCATTTCTCGAACTGTGGGTTTATAATTTCAAAAGTTAGATAAAATTAATAAAGGTTGAATCCAATATTACAACATTTGGATTTATTGACATTTCTCTTGATCCCATGCCAATTTCAGTGATTAATATATGATGCGATGAACTTTTGTCAGTTTAATTTTATTGAAGGCCAATAAGAGGAAATTAGTTTGGGGACAATTAAATGAAAATCATAGAGAGAGGAATACAGAAAGTTGTTGGGCTCTGCATTGTTTGGAATGTAATGAAATAGCTTTGTTAACATAGCTTTGTGCCACAAAAGCCCCTCCTAATGAAGGTATAATTAGAGTCAGCATGTTAATTATCGTTAAATTGTTAGTTATTATTGGACTCATAGTAAATACAGGAGCAATAAATCATTGCTACGAATGTCTGTTAATAAACATTTGTTTGGTGAGGTCAAAGAAATACCTTTTCATGATACTTCATTATAATTCAAAATAAAGTCCCTAATGCGGTTGCTGTCAGATGCATATTTCCCATCAGCAATTTAACAATAGACATTTCTCATATATTGAGCCCCATCTATCACTAATGTGGTTAACTAAAGGTCTATTTATTTTATTTTTAGAGACAGAATAAAAAGAGCAGAGGTTTAAAGAAGGGCTGAAAAATACAATTAGCCATACAATTATATCTCCGTCATTATTAGTCGGTACAAGAAATGAACAAAAAATTTATTTTGTAGTTTTTGTTTTATACGTATATTATTTAAAGTCAAGAGAGTTATTAATATTTTTCCAGTTCACAACCCTAAATAAAAGTCCAAACTGACATCTCACATTACATCAAAAAATGAATTATTTGAATCTTAAATATGATAAGTAGTTTTAACAAACCTTTTCTACTTAAAATAAACTGTGAAGTAAAATCATATATTTCCACTTTAATGCGTCGGATCGAATAGTTTTCTCGCTCAAAATTTATTTACTACGATTTTTCACTGCGGACGTTTTATAATAGTGGTAATCACTATTCAAAACTATTTTGTTTATTATATACACTTCGTCGCTAGGGGTTGTCAATTATTTATTGTATCGGTTTTACACAACATGTTAGGCAATTGTTTATTGTTTTAGCTCTTGAGTGGGTACTCATGACCCCGTTTTCGAAAAGTTGCTTCAAATGTCCATCGATCCTACCCAGGAGATGGCTAAAATGAGGTCCGTTCAAAATTATATTTATATTTAATTATATATTCACACACATATTTATATATATTTGTCTGTTAACACTCTAGCGGTCGGAATTTTTGTTTGATCGCTATCAAAGTCGATATTTAAAAAAAAATATCAAGTTCCTTAATGGCTGAAATCGGACCAGTGGGAGATGGGATTTAGAGCGGGGGACTTTGGAAAATTCGAAATATCTCCGTTAATACATGTTGGATCGAAAAATTGTATAGAATCAATCTTATTGCAAACTAAAGTTACTATAACTATTCTTATACACATTTATTCTCTCTGACCATATCTGAATATTAACCGAGATATTTGCATTTTTTAGTTTTCAACCTTCAGAAAACCCCCACTTCTATTCATGTCACATAAACAAAACTTTATTATATTATAAACCACTTTATTCGAAGCCTAAATACCAAATATTGTTTTCAAGAGACCATTATTATATGATACATGCAAATATGTTAATTTGATCCCCCCCCTTTACGTCTTAAGTTCATGGACTACTAAAATTTGATTGATTGAGATAGAAGCTATTCTGATTCATTATAAATTGTAGTACTTGGTATAGTAAATATTTGTCAATAAATTTAATATGTTATATTCAAATATATCTCAGTAATTATTTTTCATTCCGGGGAAAAATATTTCTATCTATGAGAAGTTGGCAGACCTGTTTGTTTACAATTCAGACGCTTTCCAAATAACCCCCCCCCCTTATTAGATGCGACTGAAAGATTACTTATTACCGTTTGTATTCATTCACTTTATATTCACGGTGGTGTTAAGTGGTACCAGTATGTAGATTTATCTATTGTAAAACTTCACGCAGGAAGTCTGCTTAGTTGAATCTGTCCCTGCGATACGAACTTTTTTATATTGCCCCTACCTTAAGCATTGCGTTTTTGAATTATTATTAATTAATAATTGTAATCCTTTAAATTAGAGAAAATCAGTTCGTCTGATTCAGAGAACAGACAGGTACTTTACTTATTATTTTTCTAATATAAAAATATGTAAAACAGTTCTTGTAAATGGTGGATAATATTTAACAGAATAATTGTTCAAAATTATCTTAATTTTATTCTATAAAAATCTATTCATTTGGCCATGAAATTTTGCAATTAGCTAAATATTAATTTATTCCTAATGCCTAAGAATAAATTAATTTTATCACACGAATAATGGGTTTTCGAAGTGTTTTAATTATACAGCATATAAGTTTGATATAATCTAAATGTCACTCTTATACTTTTACCAACAACACAAAGATATATGAGTGTTATAGATGTAATATCGGCTTGTTTACTCGGGGAATTTAATTGGTGTTTGTTTTAATTATTTGTCAGCAGTTGAATTAATTAATAAGAAGGTTCTTGCGTGACAAGGGGTCGTGTATGCAAAACCCGCACTACCGTAATGTCAGTCGGGTGAAGCATTTAGCCATTCATTATTCCACTGGTTTAATATAATTCCCATTCCATGAATGATACTCAAATAGGCAAATTATAATTATAATTGATAATAATCAATCATATTTTATTTGGTTTCGTTATACTTTCTCTCGGCCACTGATATTGTCACTATGATCATTCCGGCTTTTATATCGTCTGTCATTTGTATATTACTACAACGTAATAAATTAAGCCGCATGTTTTGTTATCTTATATTGGTAATCTTTTGGCTGGGAGGGAGCATCCTTTTATTATTGGAATTCCTATGGGCTTTATCCAATATAATGAGTTCTAGTTTTATAAAAGCTAATGAACCAATAATACTATGCCTATAAATTATTTCTCTATTTACTGAAATGAGTTCTGTTACGTCCGCAATTAGCTCACCCAAAGTCCGTCATGAAACGAAAAAGTCCATCACGATGGTTGTGCGCGTTAACTAAGCAGATTTACCACTTCACGCATCACGCATTTATGCATTTATCTCAAAAAGTAAGTGTTCAATGAGAACAATATTGGGTATTTAGGCTTCAAACAAAGTGTTTCATAAAATATCAGCTTATTGCTGATATCACATGAGTAGGAATGGTGGTTTACTTAAGGCCAAAAACTGAAAATGCGAATATCCCAGTTAATAATGAACATAGTGAAAAAACGTAAATAACAACATTTATAGATAGATAGATAGATAGATAAAAATTCTGTATTTAAGTATAAACTTTTTACAGGGGGTCCGAATATTTACAAAAAAAAGAGAAGAAAAATTAACACATAGCTAGGTACAATACTTATCTAAAGTAATACATATAATATTGGTGATTGATATAATAAACAATTTGGCTATAATTAGTATATCAATAAACAAAGAATTACATTATAGTAAAAATAGCTTACTCAACATTGGGTGATCTTCAAATTTGATACATAATTAATCTTAATTTAATAGAAACAAAAATTATAATAATAATAAAAATATATATGAATAGTAATAGACAAAATAAAGAGACAGTTCTTCTAAATCATCAATCAGTTCCGAAGGCACAATATTAATTATGAAAAATAAATAGATAAATAAAATATATAAATAATTATAATAATAAATGAAATATTTACAACTTGTGTTGGAAGTGATAAATCAATCAAACATTATGAAAGCTCGTACTTTAAGAGCATTTATAACAAATTTATAGGTATCAAGTGCCTTAGATTTGTCTTCTATTGTGAACAATTGCTTGAGCTGTGTATTTGGTGAATCAATAGGATTAATATGTTTGGAGATGTATGCATTTCTGATGTGGCTATACATAGGGCAGCGGAAGAAGAAATGGTGGAGTGTTTCCTCTTCATACAGATTGCAAATGCTGCATAATTCCTCACAGTTAAGCTTGTATGCACTGCCGTTCCAATATATTTTGAGGGTCTTGTCCGATGAAAGTCTGCACTGTGCTATGATTCTGGTAACGTGGATATTGTTGATAAAAATGAGGTACTTCTCCACATCTTTGTTTGCTTTGAACGATTGGTAATTCTAGGAAAATGAAGATTTAAGAACTCGCTGGATATCCGATGCTTTTAATTTTTCACTGTAACTCGTTAAGACAGTTTCCTTGATGGCCTTAAGAGTTATCCAGTCCTGAGTTGTCCAAACATCCTCGTAACCTGCTTCAGAAATTATTTTTCTTAAGTGAGAGACCCAGTTTAGATTAGATCCTCGGTCCCGCTGGTCAATTTTTAAAAGTCTGGAGAAGCAGCGCTTAGGAATTCTGAAGTCGTCCATTTCAACAAGTTTAAAAACCCACTGGAGCGCTAGTTTCAAAACCTTTACTTTTAACGAAGCTCTGCCACATTCCATTCGTAGCATATATCCAGGAGTGTTGATTGGAAGATGGAGAAGCTGTTTAAGGTACTTTGCTTGGAAAGCTTCAATGACATCCATGTATCCCAATCCGCAGATCTGGCTTCCATAAAGCAAGACGGATTCACACAGAGCTTCGAAAAGTGCCATCCTAGAGTCCCATGATTTGCATTTGCAGGATTTTAGTATTTGCATAACAGCAGCTGAGGCCGCCATTCCTCGGCGACACATATCTGCAGCGGCTTTCAAAAATACAGTAGAGTCAGAGAATAATACTCCAAGATAATTATAGGAACAACATTTATAGAACATTACATTTGAAAAAAGATTGCTTCTATAACATTTTTCGATTCGAAGCATAAAGGAGATTTTTTCCTTTCTTCCCACTGACCGGATTTTTTCTGTTATCGAACTTAATCTTCATTTTTAAGCAAAACGTTTAAATATCGAGTTTGGTAACGATCAGACAAAAATTTCGACTGCTAGAGTGATAACAGACAAATCTCTCTCTCTCAATATATAAATATACAGTTTTCAACGGACCTCATTTTTGTCATCTCCTGGGTTGGATCAATTGACATTGGATGGCATTTTTCAAAAATCACCTCATGAAAACGACCTCAGTAGCTGATTTCCCTTAAGGGATCTGCTAAAAAACCAAAGGTTAAAAAGAATAAAGCAAATAAACAGCGGTGCCTCAAATTAGAAACGGAGTACAGTAATTCCTGAAATTATTATAATACCAAAGAATGTATGAAAATATCGGCTAATTAATGAATGTTTGAAGGTAATGAAAGTAATAATAATAATAAAATGTTAAATAATGCAGAATGAATGTAAAGTGGAAAAATACAAAAAGAACAAAAATAAAATAAGATTTATAAACCTTGGTAATGTAATACAAAAATTAAAAGGGGGTTGAAGAAATTGTTGTGTATTGTGTGTTGTAAATATTAATGTCTTTAGATGTGTTATGATTGTATATATGCAATTGCTACTAGTTTACAAAATTAGATTGTTATTTAAACTAAACGGGAGGCACATTGATTAGAAAAGTTGCTGGCTTCGCAAATAACAGTGCTTTTCACATGAGAGAATCATGTATATAGTAATATATGCAAATAAGCATTTCAATAGAGAATGTAATAATATACCACTTCATTGCAGTCTCGAAGTCCTCTGCAAATAACCATATGTATGTAAAGCATTGTAATAATTTAAGGATAATATTTTTTTTCTCCGTGCAACATAAAGTAATAGCTTATATTCTAAAAGGAAAATCGGTAACAAAACATTTTTACATAAGTGTTTAATTTTTTTATGTCTTTACGTAAAGCAAGAGAAACGGGGTAATAATTATTAACGGTAGACAACCAATCCGTAAGTTCCTATTTAGTGGTCGTCATAAAACAAAAATGTGCACACATGCTTGTATCCACGCTCACGCCCACATGAGTGTGTGTGTGTGTGTGTGTGTGTGTGTGTGTGTGTGTGTGTGTGTGTTGTGTGTGTGTGTGCTAGCGGAGTCGGTCCGGTTGAATCGCCGAACAGGTGTGCTCCAATTCAATACCACCATATTTATGGCTTTGCTATCATCAGGCTGAATGGAATATACGATCCAGTAGCTCGGGAAAAGAAAACACATTTAACAGAATTCCATGCGCGCTAGCTCACGGAGATTAAACAAGCAAAAATTCGTGCGATTTGAATATTCCTTTGATTTGCACTCTAGTTACATCTCTGCCATTTTTGCTTTATTTTGTAATCAATTTTACTTTTGGCCTTCACTTATATTTACGTTTTCCCATCAATTTATTAACAACCACTCGTGTTTTACAATTGGAATACCATCGTAGAGACCAATTTTGCAGCTTCTCTGGTATTTCCTATATTTTCAGACTCCGCAAATTGTAATTAAATTTTTCATCTCTCGTTGTAATAATAGCGTTTATAACTCCCACATTCTTCAACATACAACAACGAAAATTATCCCTTTTTTATATCAGATTTGTATCATAGTGTTATTGATTGTTTTATATAAATTGGAAGAGCTCTTAGTTTTTCTCCTGTTATGCTGGACGGTAGAGGGACCAATTGATCAGGATCAATAAAAAGGCCATGTCCTCTACTAGTGTTTTAATTTATCCAAAGCGCTCCATCATCAGTGCCTGCTGACAAACAGAAACCTTCAGACAAAATAGCATAGCATGGTCAGCTGTGTAAGAAAACAGTCTCAAAATATATACAGGATTATCAATACATACCAAACATAACTCACAACTAAAAGACAATTAAAGGTCACCATCACAAATGCACACAATTTCTAACGGAACATGGACAGAAAGGATATTATTTAACAAAAATTAAAATTCAAGACAATGAAAAATGTACTTGTGACTTACAGACAACACAAACGTTTTTACATACACTTTAAGACTGTACAACATTTAATCAAAATAGATCAAATTTATAAATGAACATAATTTTAAAAGGAGGTAATTGGCCAGAACCACCTCATATTATATTTACCAAATATAATAAAGAGTTTATAAAGTTTATCAAAAGTATAGATATCGATGTAGCAAAAATACATTAGAATGTAAAGTTGATTGTGAGGAATGAGAATCATAATTCAATATATTTACCTTACATAGACTCGCAAATTAAACATCGTTGAGTTTAACTTTAATTGATATGTTTTCTTCTTATTGTATTTATTTACTTTTTCATTTCATTTATTAATTTTATTTGAAATTACCATACTTATTTTAATATTGTATTTTATTTTATTTCTTGAATATAATATTTGAGTAGATAGTTGATAAATAAATATATATTGTAAAATAATGATGTATTTAAACATAATCATACATGTAATATGCCATGTGGCAATGGAACATGTATTCAAATAAAAAAACTCCTCACAGGGTTACTATGAGGTGAAAAAAAAAATATACAGAATTTAAAATCCCCCTGAATGCCCACCAGAGGAACTTCTATTTTTATCATTAGCATTGGGTCTTTTATTTTTAGGTTGTCAGTTTCACTATAGCTCCTCTGCTGTGCATTCAGGGAGATTTTCACTCTATAGTATATGTAAATATAGGTTTTTTACCTTCAAATTTGTTGTTTTTTAATTTAGATTGTTCATCAATTTTTAATTTTTTATCTTTAGAACGCACGCTTATAGTTTTTATTTTTATTGGTTGGCTATTTTATAATTTTTCTATTGGTTTTTATCCTATGTATATGTTTTAACACAGTTGACCATGCTATATTATTTAGTCTTTAGGTTTGCGTTTGTCAGCAGACACTGAGGATGTAGCGCTGACGCTGAAATTGGACATTACAAATTATAACACTAGTAGAGAGCAAAGCCTTTCAATTAATCATGATGAAAAATTTAGTTGAAAAGGGGTGGATAGGATTTGCTACTAAAAGCGTTGTATATTTGAATTTTTTATTTGCTCTGCATTTTTTTGGTAGGAAAGAGTTCATACATTATAACTCACTTTTATATTACTATATTACATCAAACATTTAAGCAGTAACATTGATTTTAAATATTGATATCGGAATTCCAAGATATGATTTTTTTTAAAAACTCGAAAACAAATTATTTGACTAAATTTCCGATCTATTTTATTCGAGAATATCTGCTCATTTCAGATCGGAAGCACTAATAGGGAATCGGTTTAAGACGTCTCTGGCATATTACCATCTACTTTAAAGCACGGAAAATTACTGCACACATTTGGGTGTATAACAGAGCTGACACGTGCATATCAAATATAAAATTCAACTTGTTGGTAAATATTTGGTAGTTAGGAGAATAATACATTATCTCAGCAAACGAAAGTTTTTATTGAAAAGAAATGTTGTCCTCCAAAATTACATGCAACGCAGTCTTGATAACCAACCAGTGTAGTTACCGTACTTCCTAAACTATTTATCAACTTCAATATTTGATAAAATTTCCCGGTAAACAATCACTTGTTCGTTCGTTCGAGCATTAGCTCGTTCCATTACTTGTTTGTTTATTCAAAAATTAATTTCTTATAAACGGGGAATTCTACTAAGATATTTTACTGTCTAATAGCATTAAAATCTGAAATATCATTAATACAAATTATAAAAAAGTCCTTCATTTAATTTTCATAATAAATTCATTCATTCAGTGATATATCGTACAATATTGATAATAAAAGAAATGTCAGGATAATATTTAGTTTTTAAAGACAGTTTCCAAATGCATTAAATAATATGCAATGTGTAATGATGTAAATTATCATTTTGATATAGAATATATATTTAATTAAGAAGAATGATGAGTGTTTCATTTTCGTCTCCAAATGACAGGGTCTGTATGATTAAATACAATATTTAATCAGCTCATGATTTTAAACAGTGTATACACGATACATTTATTTTAGATTTCGATTTAAAATGTATATCAGTTGTTCTTTGGAATGAATCAATTAAAAAAATATATATAATTCAACATTTAAATGGAGATGGATTATAATATTTTATTTTTCCAAACTAATTTTTTCTCATCTGTTTATTTTAGGTTTTTTTCTTATTTCTCTCAACGATTATGATAATTCTTTTATCTCTTTCTGGAATTAAACACATATTAAACTCATTAAAACGAAGTTGTACCAATGTTTTGGGCTTTAAACAGTAAAAGCATGTAGTTGACAACTATCATAAATATATATATTTATATACTGGCCGAACAGTAAAAGTGCTTGTCATTCATTTCGTTTACCCCAGATATATGTACTAAGACAAATATATGATTAGAATTGCAGTAATCCGGAAACAAATTGATATGATCATTGTGCCACGTCAAAATATAAATATTGGATAACGGAAGTACTAAGTAATACATTTATCACTTTCAAACAGTCATATTTATTGTTATGAGTAAGAAGCCTATACTGCCTATATATAATATTGACGAACTTATTATCGTCCTTTAAATGAAATACATCTAGTCTCCCTAGACAAAATAAAACGATTTTATTATCTTTGCATGCTGAAAAAACATATTATAAAAATGTATTCAGGCGTTCGGTTGTAATACGATAGAAGATATGTTAGAGGTATAAAGTATCAAAGAATGAGGAAAGTATCAAATGGCTGATATTAACATTACACATTCCTTTAATACTCATACGAAAAATACGAAGTTGATGAACATGTGTTTTCAGTTTGAAGTAACCCCTATTCTCCTTATTGTAAATTCGGAATCTTTGTTGTACATTGGGATAGTTGACTCACAAATACAATATTTCATAGAATTCCTCCAAGCCGTTTTTGAGTTATTCAGTTACGGAAGGCTGCACAGACAGGCAGACAAAACTTAAAATTTTTATACTATTGTTCTTAGAATGTTCTGAAACTTGAGAAAACTTATGTTCAACAAATTTAAATAGAAAATCAGACAAACCTTGGAGTTTTATTTATATGGATATCTACAGTCAAATTAAAAATAAACGTTCTCTCCAGTAGATAGAAAAAGTATCAGGAAGTCAGTGTGTTTTGAGTGTTGTTCCCATTGAAGCTAAGTTTTTTTTTAAAGTATGCGTCTATTGTAGATGTTCCATTATTTTATCTATATATGAGCTGTTGTCGTGTAGTATTTCTGAAAGGTTAGTAGGTACGTTCTTGTCTAATAGGTGTTAATTGTGTATTAAACTGTGAACATAATGGTGGTCTAAGTCATGAGGTGTTGGTATGATATACGTGAATGGTCATATCTCGAACGAGCAAGAACTAACTACTTCTCTTCTAGTATTCTGATCAATTGACAGCCACTCAAGGATAGTGTCTTTGTGTCTTTTTTACTTTACCACACCTGTTACATTTTGATATTATTCTTGATTTATTATATTCAGTTATTTAATAACGTGTGTCTATTTTAAAAGAAAAAATATAATATATATGAAGCCAACCTACCACCACCCTATTATCTACCTATGCCAACCTTTTGCCTCCTAAATTTTAACCCTCCTCCCCTACCCTTGTATTCTATGACACATATACTACTCCTGGGTCGTGTACGACCCATGGACCTGAAATTCATCTTGTAATGTTATAAATCATTTAGGATTTAAAATGAAAAGTACAAAACTTATGAAGTATAGAAACATCATTTTTAATCTTGAAAAGGCATACAAAGGTAAAAAATAAATAACAAATTGTAAAAACAAAATTAATGAACAGGTAAATAATACATTACAAGAAATATTACATTACACTATGTTACAAGGCAATTTAATCCTTCATTAATTATTTTAAATATTCTATTGGTGATTTTGAAATATTCAATCCCGCTTCGGTCAAACAAGATGGACAAATACTCATTTTGTGTTCACCACAAATAGCTTTTTGCCAAAGCTGACAGCTGGGATTGCTTATTCGATCATTGTTCCAGGGACAGAAACTGCACCTAGCTCGTTTTGAAGTTTCTGAAGATTTTGTAGGCCTTGGTTCTACCATTTCCTTTTTTAAAAAATTGGTTATTGCCAATTTTAGACCTCCTGGAATGGGCTTGGACATCCGTTGTTCTAGGTGCGGAGTGACGAGAGCGATGGCTAGCGTTTTCAGAAATTGCGACCGATATTTGTTAGTATTTGGTAACTGGTTCAATAAGGCTCAGAACATATTGAGATGGTAGTAATAAATCTCTTTAGCTTCCCCTTTTGGGCCTGGCAAATGAGTAATTTTGTTTTTTTGGGAGTTCTGGAGTACTTAGTGCTTATAGGTTTGTTATCCCAAATAGTTTCCAGATCCTTCCCGAGTACAAAATTTACTTCATCATTTTCTTCTCCAGGGGAAAAAGGTAAAACATCATCTCCCTGGTCGGAAGTATATTCTTCATCGTCAGCTACATCGTCATCATTGGCGATAATTTCGTCGCCAGGTTCACTAGAGTCGCCGCTTGGGTCTAAACCGTCTTCTTCTTCCATCTGCCGGGACAATTCCTATCGAATTTCATCATCAGTAATTAAAAGGCGTCGTTCGGCCATCTTTACTGCAGAAGAAAACAAAATAATTAGACCAGAAAGAAGAAAACAGTTTAGAATATTCATGACACATAAGCTACCCCTGGGTCGTATGCGACCCACACTTCCAGATTTTTCGAGAAAAAGACTAGAATAAAGGTTAGAAAAGCAACCGCACTTACCTTATCGCTAGTACAGCTTCCAGAGGACTTACTGGGAGGGTAATTGACCCCCTCCCCCCTACCCACCTTGCACAGGTGCGTACAAGCGCCGACAAAGCATCTCTGGGTCGCCCACGACCCAGTGGGTAGGGGAGGAGGGTTAAGAAACGTTGAAGTTGTAATTGTTAATAATGAATCTGATACAACTGAGTCTTGTTCTTAAATGAAGAGAACACATTATGAAGAACGCTTTTCACCATTTGGAAGAATCCACCCAAATCAATGTGTATTTGAAACCGTGTGTAGAAAAACCATGGAGTTTTTTTTGTTTGCCATGCCAGACAGAACAGTGGCTACATTAACTGAGTTTATTAAATATTCCGTACGCCCAGGAACAACGATATTTTATAATTTATGAAAGTCATACCAAGGTCTGAGAAAAATTCCGGGAATGCGTTTCAGGCATTCACAGCACTTTATTGATCCTGATACAGGAGCCCTTACCCAAGGGATTGAGTCATTGTGTGCCAGCGCTAAAAGAAGGAACAAAATTGAATGTGGAACGAGAAGATTCCTTCTAGGCTCAAACCAGTGTGAGTTTGTTTACAGAAGAAGATACAAGAACGAGGATATATTTGATAGTATTTTAAAATCATTAATAGTATATTGGCCCCCTAACTGAATAATTCAACGAATTGCATATTAAACTATCATTTTTGTTTACATTTAAAGCTTGTTAAATACATTACATTAATGATCTGTTCTTCACTTTAATTTAATAATAACATAAATCATTTTAGAAATAAGGAACTGGTGTGGGCAAAGTAAAAATGTCCTATGTCGTTTATTTCATGGTGAACGCCTGCACCGTGCATCTCATCTCATAAACTAAAGCCCCGAATTATTTACTAAACACATAAAGAGTAACTGCCCTCTGTATAAATGAATGTTGAATGTGCAAATATTTCCCTAGATGACCAAAGAGACGATGCCTTGGTGTTGGATTTAGGAGCTACTTCTACAGAGTCGGGGCCATACAAGTCCTCCTATCGAGCTCCTTTGAAATCTGAAACCTGTGAAAACCTTTCGGATCCCCTCAACCATTCCTGAACACCTTCCCGCGTCTTTACTACCGGAATTCCGACTTTCTTATGGAGGCAAGCCCAGAGCTAAGCGGAAATAGTCTTTAAATGCTAATAGCTTTTACACACAGTTTTTTTTTTTTTTTATGATTTCACTTTTTCATATTTCTGTCTTTACTTATAGCCAAGTTACTTAAGATAAATCGATTATTGATATAGTAAGCTATTGTCAAACATTTTCTGCAAATATCCATAAACCCTGCCCAAGAGAGCTCGCGAAAAAGGGCCTCAAGTGTCCAAGACGCAGATAAATATATATTCAATGTGCCCCACAAGCCCTTCAACTTTTTATAATTTGGGGAAGAGAATTGCTTGACTATTGTTTTTTGGGGGATCCCAAATCAAAAGTTAATTTTGATCTATGTTGACTAGAAATAAAACAAACTTTCTTATTTCAAATGAGAACCATTTTTTTATTTCATATTCTGAATGTAGGAAAAAGCTCAAATAAAATTGAACTTAAAGTAAAATATACTTAGTAATGATCCTAAAACGATGTTTTTAACAAAACGGGGATTAAGGGAGTATGAATTTTATAGAATGCAATAGTGTATGAAAATATAATATTAGTTATTATCGGAACCTGGTAATGGAAGAAGAACTACCTAAGGTTTATTTAATAATAATTATTGCGCAAGGTGGTGAATTCATTTTAATCTCTATTCTGCAAATCCGCCTTTGATGGAATAAACTAATTTGTAAATACTCAAAAGCATGTGAGTGAGGACCTAAATATGGGATTTGCGTACATAAATACTGGAAGAGAAACTAAAACAAATATATTTGTGAGTATAAATGAGAAAGAGAGAGAGAGAGAGAGAGAGAGAGAGAGAGAGAGAAAGTGAGTGAGAGAGAGCGAGAGAATCATTATTAGCTATGAAAGAGTCGTTCTTAAATTCACAAGTGCTTGGAAAATATTGAATAGAGCCGGTTAATTAAACCCTAGATTCAAGCTGTCCTACGGGAGAGTCATTGTTAAATCTACAGGGACTTGCAAGATATTCAATAGCACCAGTCATCAATATCAAAATTTAAGGTATAAGTTCAAAATGTTTATCAAACTGATGAACAAAAATAATTATTTTTAGGTGTAGATTACAAAAGAAAAAAAAAAAAAGAAAAAAACAGTTCTTACCAGTACTGATATAAGTCCTTCCGCAACCATTTATTGAAGAAAATTTAATGTATTGAAATCGATAATAAACAAGAAAGTAAACATTCTACAAATAGAGTATAGTTTGAATAATACAAAAGTTGTTTTTAATAAAAAAAAAAGTTATTTACCACTTTTCGAGTTATCTGCAGGTTACCCAACCATTTCTAGCCAGGGTGGGAATACGGATTTTATTTGATGAGTTCATAACTAAATAAATTCCTATTGACCAGGATGGAATCGAACTCGCCATTCTAGGTTTACCATGTGAGATGATTATTATTATTTATTAACGTCCACTTTTTGCAACTAAGGCTAATTGGGACGGTTGATCTACAGGTTGCCACCCTTTTCTATCCAGGTTGGGACTAAGGATTTTATTTAATGAATTACGTCACTAAATAAATTTCATTGTCCAGGCGGGAATCGAACTAGCCAATCTAGGATTAAGGCTAACTAACATGGCTAATCTGAGCACCAAATTGAATTGAAGCAATTCAAAAACGTTTAGTAGAAATTTTTATGATATTCTATATAAATTGAAGAATATTTGAAACAGATGTTTAATCCCAGTGTTTATTTAGTGCTACTTTTTTTTAAGTGGTTAAATAGCTCAACTATTTATTGGATTCACTAATTACTATAACTAAGCATGCCCGTTAAGGAATTGATCTTAATACTCTTGGGAAACCTGAAGTGGTATATTTGATTCTCGCGTGGGCAGTAAGGATTTATGTAGTGACGAGTTCATCAAATAAAATCGGATGTTACACCCTGGCCAGAAAAGGATTGTAACCTTTAGATCTCATCCCAATTAGCCCTTATGGCAAAAAGTGGACATTGAATAATGACAATATTTCACAGTTCCGTCGCAAAGCAAAACATTACACTTCATTTTTTTCTTCTAGGTACGAAATAATGAAAGTATTGCGATCGGAAGAAATCGGTTTAAAACTTTCACAGAATTTGCTCTCTTTGAATACATCTCCACTTCGGGCAAAGCGACTGACTGACCCTGCCTCACATAACTCAAAAACAACTAGCCTTTGAAATTTCATATTGCAGACTGCTGTAAATTCCAGTTGTACCTCTCCTTTTGATTGAAATCAACTAATGAGTAGCAAGGTAGTGGAGAGCAAAAATAAATTTAAAAAACGGCAATTTTTTTAGCACCTATGAGAAAAAGAGAAGATTTATATAGAAACTATTTCGTTTATCATAAAGGATCTATAAATTAAGTTCTTTTACATTTTTTTTTTGCATTCAGATGAACTAATTTTAAATGAAGAGCAGCAAAACATATCGTATATTTTATTTAGTAGGAGTTCTTGGCTCATGTGGTATCCCAATCAAACTTTTATATACACATGAAATTCGACATAATAATACTATTTCTTCGAAAATCAAAATTTCATTACTAATGTCCTTTTATAATTTACTGTCTTCCAAACATTAAATTGGAAAGTTAACAATGTTTTAAAGTGTGAAATAAAGTACTACTTCAAATAAAACTGAAATAAACATATTTTAAGTTTCTAAACTATAAATCAATCCAATAAATTAGGTTTTCATCTTAAAATTATTATTATTATTTATTTGAAAGTTCCATCTGGAAAGCCGGTGAGGCATGTAAGAGACGGCTACTCAGATGATGGCCAGTGCCAGGGTTTTTTGATGAGTTTTACGTAGCTATCTTATTAGGACCCCTAGACTCTAAGGGAAAATCCATAACTCTTCTCCCACATCCATCTTGGAAGCCATGCCCTCCGGTTTATATCTACTCAATTCTGGGACATGGGACTCTAATTTACCACCGGTTCGGATGTATGTAACAACCCAATCTATTTCAGATATACAACAACTTCATTCCAATTCATAAAATGTTATTCAGAATACCTTTAACATACCCCGGTATTTTGATATTCATTTGCAAGGGACAACATAACCGATTGTCTCATATTACACATCTCCGAAAGTAACTAGACATGATGTCGACAAACGTGGATTACTGAAAACAAATATGTCACTACTACACACTAAAACATATTTTATATTGTCCTAAATGTTTCGAGCCTGTTACACCTTCTCATAATGTATACCTTTTCACAATTAAAAACAAGTAATACACGTTTCTATCGACATATCTTTGATTCTAATTTTAATAAAATCCCTGACAATATTTACACGAACTTACTTAATGCATCGTTATACTTTATATCACAAATAATTCTTAAATAGTAAATAAGCAAATAACAATTGTCAAAAATAAATTTTTAAATTCTAAATAGCCATTATCAATATTCCAAAGGTCAATTGAACTTAATAAATTCTGGTTACAGATAATATTTCTTATATGTTTTTAAAAAATTTAGATTTCTTATATGTTTTTAAATTTTTTTATATGATTTAAAAATAAAATTAAACACTTGCAGGTCAAAATGCCAAGTTCTAAACATCTCCATCAACATGCATAAAAAAAAATAGTGATATAGAATTAATTGAAAATGGCAGATATTTTATAATAAACATCATAGGAAATGTATTTCTAAATCTCAAATAGAAACGAAAAATTCTGATTTTTTTTACAATTATACTGCATTTTTAATAAGGCTAGTGATACAGCTAAAAGGAGAATCTCCCTGGAATAAATGCAAGAAGAAAATATGAAAGTATTAAAATAGATTTTAGATTCCTTCTATTGCCTGATAATGATGTAAAAGGAATATACTTATAACAAATTCAGGAATATTATTAATATATTTAAAATTGAATACATATCGCCAGAGGCAACCCTCATAATCATCAAATTATTAAAAAAATGTTGCTATTTTGAGTACATATAATTCTGTATCTGCTCTTGTTAGGGATGAATAAAATATGGATATAAATGTTTTGTTTATTATATTAAATATTCGTTTATTATACATAATATTTGTCATGAAATTCATATATTTACTATTTTGCTATTTGGTCAATTTAGTCAGGGAACTACAAATATACTACTCCTTCAATACTTAAAACACAGATACACAAATGGATTTGTCATTAACACAGATTACATTTGTTGTCGTTACATGTTTAATAGCAAATATTTTACTGCATAACACCTACAGAAGTTTCGTGTTTGTACCGCAGACGATTCACTGAATAGGAGATTTCATGCAACTGAGATATATATTATTGTAATCCTTTTTTAACTTAAGAAATAATATTTAATGTTTGTTTTTATAATACGAAATGCCCACCAGTATCTAATTGAGACTAAGGTTTAAGGCAGATATAGTTCCTCAAAAATACTGATTAACAATTATTTATCTGAGTGAAGATACTCACATAGAATGAAAAAAATCTAAAGAAATTCTAATTTTTTTGATAAAATGGGTAAATTTGTTAAACATGTCCGACGGTTCATTTCTTATACCATCGTAATAATTTAAGTATTGTGTATTGAATAAACAGGTATCGCTGGCTGCTTTTCTTGAGAGCTAGAACGTAGACTGCAAAGGGAAAAATTTATATAACGTGAACAGGTTTCCCTCTGCCCTCTGCATGAGAACACCTAACACTAAAACATCAACTAGAATAGAGTGAGATCCTGCTAAACTTAGTAAATGCAACATCCTCTAGTTGTCTTCACTTATCAATGATAGGAGTTAGCAAAGACGTGTGTGCAACCTGCAATACAGTTGTACCTCCGGCGTAGCCCTAAGTACTTCTTATCTTCAGTGAAGGGTGGGATTTGTAACGATTAATAAATACTTAGAATTAATAAATTTCGAGAGAAAATACAATAAACTGAATTCCTCTTTATATCTGAGAGAGAAATCCAGGAAAATAAATAAATGTATAAAAATTGTTTGGGATGGTACCTAATTATGACGACTAAGCTATTATCTTCCACTTTATCACATTCACACCATGAATTTGTCGTCATATTTCATTATTAGAGAGCCTTAGTTTCGGAATATAGCCTGCCATGTTGGTGATTTTATGGCTCCATAGCTCAGAATACACTCATAAATGAAATTTATCCTCTAACGCAGTTGCCAACGTTGTCCTCGAAATGGTCCGAAGTAAAGTATGGGAATTGAAGTTAGCTTGGTTTATTTAATCTAAAAAAGATTTATTATTCATATTATTTTTGAATTTTCGTTCCATTTTGTTGTATAGTAAAAAACAAAACCGTTCACCTTCACTTTTGTCATATATATTCATGTATATGTAAACATTTGTAAAAAAACAATTGTAGCGCTAGGCAAATAGCGCTCTTCGTGAGGAATTACTTTCTTCGAGTAAATGGGGGGGGGGGGGGTAAAAGTTTGCTTAGAAAAAAAAAGGTATAACCTACTTACTTAATTTTCTAAAAAAAAAAGTTCCGTTCTTTTTAGTACCGTCACATCTGCCTGGGCCAGCCTCACGTCTTGAGAAGTTAAATACTATGTTTTAGCAGATGTTCCTTAAGGGAAATCAGCTATTGAGGTCGTACTCGTGACGCGATCATCGAAAAATGTCTTCAAATGTCCATCGATCCTACCCAGGAGATGACGAAAATGAATGAGGTCCGTTCAAAACTATATGTATATATATATATATATATATATATATATATATATATATATAGATATATATTGGTCTGTTAACACTCTAGCGGTCGTAATTTTTGTTTGATCTTTACCATACATATTTTAATCGTTTTATGTGAAAAGAAAGATCGAGTTCGTTCGGAGTTCGGTTGAAATTGGACAAGTGGATAGTGGGTTTAGAATGAATAAATTTCGAAAATTCGAAATATCTCCGTTACTATACGTCGGATCGAAAAATTGTATAGAACCAATTTTATTGCAAATTAAAGTTATTATAAATATTGTTATGTACATTTATTCTCAATCTTGAATATTAACTGAGATATTTGCATTTGTATTGTGTGTGTGGTTGGCAGGAGTCGGCTATGTTCCTGACTTTCTTACTGTATATAACGGACAAGATGAGATTGGCTGATGTCGGTTCTATTCATGACTTTCCGCCGAAAGCAAGTTCAGTCATTTCCGTTACTGTTCGGCCCTCGCGAAACCGGTTTAAAGACTCGTTACTACCACTGTTACTAGTATGCAGATTTCTATATTGTACAACATCAAGTGGGTAATCTGCTTAGTTTACGCTGCCCCTGCTTAACGGAGCTACCTGGGCTGTCAAGACCTTGTTACCGCAAGATTATATCATTTCCTGATTACATCAGGTTCAGGAGTTTTGAGTTGCTTTTAATCCTACATCTGTGCTAAATCTTCACAGCTCTGTATATTTTCTCTCCCAAACGTAGTACTCCTGTTTTCCTTGCTAAGAGTTCACGTGTGACAGTAACACCAGGATAGTCCAGATGACAACTCAGTAAATTTGCAGCCTTCTCATTTAAGGTGGAGAAACCGCTGTAGCGCATAGAATTTTTCTGAACCCATCTCCAATTCTGACATTTTTATTCTTTCCCACAATATTTCTCTCCATTTGTATCCTTTACAGATAATTCAGTTCATAACAGACATCGTGAAATGCCAAGACATTTTATTCTCCTTTGCAACTGCAGAGGAATCACAAACGTATTATGAATTTAATGTTACACAATAAGGGTAAAAGAGGAGTTGCACTATTTGATCATTTTCTTGACCCCAAACAACTTTTAATATTTAATGAAAAATTATAAGGATCAATCAATTCACTGCTTGTCAAGACCTTTCAAAAAGATGATGGATTACATTTTATATTGTATGATCAAAGAAGCAGTCAATCGAATAAAATTGTTGAGAGAGTTCAATGTCCTCATAGGTTTTATACATATTATAAATTTAACTTCTCACTACATATACACTTCAAATATACTCAAGTTGCCATTTCTTTTTGTCAAGTTACTTAATGGCCTTTTTTATTGAGTACCATGTATGGGTAAGAAGTTATAGTTTGTATGAAACCAACTGGTAATGCATTTTAATAATCAGCTTATGCGGGAGATAAGGAGATGTTTCCCAAACAATCTATGTTAATGAAGTTTTTCCATTATTCCTGATGCTTTAATTGTTTGTTAGTCTCAATCACAAAATAATACGAAACCGCTGCATGTTATATCTTTCATATAAAAAGGGTAATTTTTCTCTCGTCTAATTTCATAATGTAACAACAGTTTATAGAATTATTTACAAGGCAATATCTTTAGATCAGGATAATTCCTTGACTCCGGTCTCAAATAGAGGTGACATTGTATTTTATAGGTTTCATGGGGTAGAATAGATTCACCGTAAAAAATTATTCATTTAACAATTTTTCTCTTATTTCTACCTCTAATATACAGGCACTTCATACCTCTTTCCTGCAGCTGTACCATACACCATCTTCTTTGCCAGTCGGATGGATTCATGTAACAATACTTGATATCCAGCTATAATTTCATGTACCGTTTAAATAGAATCCTTACTATAATTGAAACATGTAATAGATACTTGGAACATCCATTCCTCTGGCATTGATTAGCATTGCAACAACTGCTGTAATTTGCAAATCTAAAGGTTAATTAATCTAAACGCTGCTAATCCAAAGTCTGTAATTGGTAGTTGATCCTTGCCAAGCTCTACACATAAGCGTTTATGAGATTCTTAAGTGGGGGCGTGGTGCCATGATTTGATAAAATAGAGAAAATGCGAAATCGCCTATGTCGAATAATGTCACGTAACAAATATTATTCATCTTGTTATTTCCTACAATTTTTATTTCAAGCATTTTATTCCAACTATGATTCCGCCCCACCCTGCCCTTTCATTGTTGTTTTCCTCCATTAATTGACCTCCCACAATCGTGTTATGTAAATCAAAATGAATCTACAATTTCCATCAATAAATTGAAACGGAAATATCTTCCTTATTTAACGAACACCATTATTTTACAACTTTCAACCTGTTATTAGTGTATATTAATGGATAGTACCTAAATGGGACTATAATCTATAATAGAAGTTAAAATAGTCATTATGGTTTGATGGTGTTTTACCTTTGTAATTTCCGTTTTGCGCTACATAAAAGAGACTTTGCCTTATATTGTAAAAATAAAGAAATAAAATGAATTTTTTTTGTTTATTTTTTTTTTATATTAGGTCTTTAAAAACCCTTGAAAGATTGTAATAATATTACGAATATTAATTGTTATAGTCTTGTAATTGTTTATCAATATACACACTTATTTAAAATATCCACATCATAATAAAATGAGTTAAAGCTCATCTGGGTCTTAATTTGACGTCATGTGTCGGCCACGCCCCATTAATCGAGACTTGCTGGCCACCAAACTCATAACCCTTTCCTTTTAGTAATTTTTAAGTATCAGTAATTAAAGCGTATATGGATTCCTTCTTTAACGTTTATATAGTTTAATTATTTATCCAATTTCTGGCTGTAGGTCAAATATATACAGTCCTCCATTAGGAACACTCCATTTAGATAACAGGATTATTTATACTGTTTTTTATGGCCGCATATTTCAATAATTATTATTTAACATGAACTTGTAACTGTATTATGAACCCATATAAAAAGTAGCAGATTAAACAATATTCTTAAAAAATGGTTTTAAAGAATTCTCTAAATAAGAATTGTTAATAACGAAGTTTCATTATACAGAAAAAAACCCATCACAGCATACTTGGAACTCATGGAATTTCGATTTGTGTTTTTCATTTTCAATATTCCATTTTTAGGGGATTTGTTGTGGAATAATTGAATTTATTTTCTTTGGTCAATGCTTTGCAATTTTATTAAAACTCTCCGAAATCAAATAATAGCACACTTGTTGCCTAAGAGACATTTCAAGGTAAACAATAAAACGCAATATTTTTCTCTTTTCAAGAAGTATCAGTTCGTTGAAAGCTTTAATATTTTTTCCATCCAATTCGTATAAAAAGACATTAAATAATTTTACTCTAGCAAATAGCAACAGAGTAATAAAATATGTCCAGAGGCCTTCAAACTAGAAATATCTGCATGTCATTCATTTTTATTGTTCACCAGTTATTAAATAGTTTAGGAATTTAAATTCTTGTTGTTGGCATTTAATATTAACGTCACTAGGAATGACTGGCAAATAGTGTTTGCTGGTAAAATAGGGAGTCTTGAAATATAATCTTTTTATTGAATAATTATTCAAAACGTACATCTCATCTGGATTAGTGCCACGCTTCAGTGAATTACAAATAGGACTTTATTGTGTATAATATTGGTTACTAATGTGGGAGGGGGAATGTAGAACATTCATTCATTTGGATACTTTCAAATGAACATTAATTAGAACGTATGAGGGGCCAGTAATTATTATTAGTATACATAACTAATTCCTAGGCGCTACAATCCTTGTAGTATCTCATCCTTTGTCACAATATTAAACTATCCAACGTGTATAGAAAATATGATCCTCCCAGAATGGAGTAATGGCCTCCACAATTATTTTCTCAAGTTATTCAACACACTCCAGGAGGGCTCTCCTGTTTATCTGGGTGAGGTAAACAATCCTAAAAATAATTATTGGTTTGGGGAACTTTTTGTAAAATCATACTTTGGTTTACCGGAAAAACTTTACCCGAAAAGGCGAAGTTCTTTCAGCGGAAAAACGTAATGTACTATGTTATTCATTGCAAGTGCACGAGCAAAAATGTTTATGCTCATACATCACTCTAAGTTCATTCATCATTTAAGGGTGGATATAGGGAATAAGATATATTTGGAATGTATCGAATAACGTTATATTGCACAATTGATGTATACATTTTTCTCGAACTCAAAAATACCAGAGTTATATATGATTTTCAGATTTCAGTGAATTTCCGTTCCCTTCCCCTCATTATATCGACGTTGCGGCCATCGACCGAGCCGAAATCTGCTAATCTTGTGGCTAGTGGATAACGGACCTTCTATTTAATATTATCACAATGCCACATTTAAAAATTTGAAGGAATGGTGTCGTTCACATCTAAAAGAAAAAAAATGTTATGAGGATGTAAAAGTCTATCCATTCCACTAATGGTTATAGAGTGGTTCGCTAATTAAAAATTCACTGAATACTTCATTGGAGAGATATTCATTGAAAAATCTGTACAGTCATTTTTTTTTGTCTAAAATGAATTTAAAAATAAGTTCATTTATTTCAAATTATTACGGATAAATCTTATATAAGCTGTCTTCTTATTTTACCACTTATGTGTGTTAACCTTAATACTCAATTACTCTGCAATAGGCAATTCATAGAATGCAGAACCAGAGACTCCATAGCATAATGCTCATCATTAATAAGGTCACGGTGCTTTGTAGAACCTACGCTTTAACGAGAAGATCCCAGAAACCTCTCCACTTTAATAGTCTCCAAACTACAAATTCTATAAATAAGACGGGGATTCTAATATCCCATTAGTATTATTCCTCGGGACTTAGTTAGTCATTATGTTGACATGGAATAAGCTCCATAATTGGATTAAATAATCTTCTTACATAATACTTCTTAAATTCCACTTTATACACAAATTAGTTTTCTGATCTTTCAGTCTTCTTTTTTTTCGAAGTGATACAACAGGAAATTTACGATTTAAAAAAAATGCTATTTATACAATCGACCCCAGTTCATATCCGTATAATATAAGAACAGGTGATAGTCTGGAGATATTAAGAATTCTCACTCTCTCTCTCTCGTAGCAATTAATCTTTTCCAAGATAAAATCCTTTACAAAATATGAGAAATTGTTTGGTTCCAGACCAGATAAGCAACAAATATTTAACTATGTAATATAATCTCTACCATCAGAGGAATGTTAAGTTCCATCAGCCGAAGGTACTACTGTAAACCAGTGATATTTATTGTTGGCATATATTTAACAGTTAGTTTCAGTAACTCACATCTGCATTCTACATCTGTTCCACAGTGCACGAAAAATGAAAATGGTCCGGAGGGTACACACTGAATTTTCTATTTGTGCATTTAACTAAGCTAAAACTTGATATAGTTCTTGAAGAAAACAGTGGTGAACTTCGGTTTTTACTGCATTCATAACAGTTATAATGTAGTAAATATGGCTAATAGTGAAGTAATGACTCAATGACATGCAACTGTAATGTCAATTCTTGTGGCATCAAAATCAAAATTTCCTCTCGGCCTCCGGACATCATTATTATTTTTATGAATTTGATTTTTGAATATTTAAAAGTTTATAATGCCAGTTTACAATTCTTAAATACAGGAAAATAGCACAAAATGAACTACACATAACAATTAATAACTTTTTTTCTAATTTTAAAATGTTTATTAATATTTTCAGTTGCATTAATTATAAATGGTTTTATGAAAATCAACCTTTTACAATGTTAACGTTTGACCAACCCCCTATTCACGATATCTGTGTATATAAAACGTTTAATTTTTTATTCAAGCGAGAACACTTTTAAAAATAATAAAAACATTCTGGAAGGAGATAGATTCACTGTTGTGACCTGACTTCTGTTACTTCCGAAAGATAGGAAGGTTCTTTCTTGTACACTGAAGTAGGAGTCTGGCCACAGTGGGAACATCACTTCTAAAAATGTGGAAGACACAAATTGTCGCAGTTACAGGTACTCAAAAGGCTTGGGAGGTTAGTTTTTATTCCATACACACAAACAGTAAATAATTAGCTGATATTCAAACCTTCATACGACTTAGCTGTTAGTATTAATTTAAAGTTAATACCTTAATGTTTTAAAGGAATGCTTCTATGCGAGTCTTCACTTTGTATAAGAATACAGAATTAAAAGAAGTAGGTGTCTAGAAAGTACCGGCAAGTAGTGGGGTATCCAGGAGGGAATTATATCTCTGAAAGATATTAAAATCGGATGTTTATTCTGAGAAATAAAAAAACCCAAATCTGCCGCTCAGGAGATATTGCAATTTCAGTGACATGTACATTAACCCTTGAACTTTGGATTTATGGCTTTTCATTTTAGCAGTTCTCATAAATACGCATAATTTTTTTACTGCTTTAACCTGCCCTCTTCTGAGGAAACAAATGAAATTCTGAGTCAAAAGATTCATCCTTTTTTTTTTCAGTGAAAAACACAGTAGAATCAAGTTTTTATTAGCCACTCACAGTTTTAGAACATTAAAAATATACTGGGAACCTCCAAGTTAAGATCTTTGTGTGATTATTTTTTTTAATGTGGTCTCTCCTAAAAAAATTTAAATTTTGTTAGACTGTTTTGTTCCAATTATTGCAATATCACTTCAATTTTGAGTAATGTATAAACAAATACTGCATTAAATTTTATCTTTGGCAGTATATTGAAATTTGCATGTTGGTTTCTGAAAGAAAGAAAATGTTTTTCCTTCTATAAATAGAACATCTATAATGTTAAACTTTTTATATTTTTATGACCGAAGAAAACTATTTAACTTTAAATATTAACTTTTGCCATCTCTTAATGAAATTCAACTAAACGCACGTTCACGTTTAGTAAAAATAACAAAATGACAAATTTGTGCGTCATAAAAATAAATTGATAAATATATTAATATTATTGTACATTGATATACTTATTATAAATTAGTTTAATACAATGTAATAAATGTTACGCATATTTATGTAAGTGGATTCCACATGCTGTTCTCTTTAAAGTAAATACACAAGTCCAGCATGCACAGAAAAACAATTTATCCGACACACACGAGCTACAAAAAACTAAGCATATTTCTCAGGAGCTGATATATCATACAGACGTTGTTAACCATACACCATTCCACAACACGGATCAAAATAAACTACACACTATTATACAATTCCAATGTAAATTTATTTATTTGTAAGATTTTTAATGATGTAATAGCTCCCAAGTGAAATTTCAAGAGCAGTTGTGTGAGAAGGGTAAAAAAAAAAATACTTAGAAGTCATATGTTTAAATTCCGACTTAAGGCATTGAAAACTTGATTTTTATTTTAATAATATATCCTTAAATATCGATATTTCGTGTAATAGGGGGGAGAGAGAAGAATGTTTTATTGTCATAGGACCAGTGGTCCTATCTTACAGACAATAGACATGCATGCGTATTATTTCACTATTTACAAATTAGCTGTAAAGACTTTATAGAAATGACATTTACTAATTTCTTATTGCTCTCTATATATATATATATATATATATATATATATATATATATATATAGAGAGAGAGAGAGAGAGAGAGAGAGAGAGCGTGGGGGAAGGGAAACAGAGAGTGAGAGATAGAAAGAGACAGTGTGAGGGAGATTGTGCGATAAAGAGACTGCGTAATAAATACGGAAATTCTAACATTCGCTATTTCGTCCCTCCGGTACGTCGGTTGGGTACATTTGAAGTGAATTTTGAAAACTGGCTCTATAAGCGCAATTACCAAGAACTCCTATTCCTCATTTGGATTTTCTTACCGAACTTACGGAAGTGGAAGGCAAATTATGTAATTAGACTATTAGCAGACGAAGGGTAAAAACGTAGTGGAAAACAACTTACACAGAGAAATGGAAAAAGAGTCGGCACTGAGTACAAAGAGCTAGCCCTAAGGGCGTTGAGGATACTATTCGCGATAGCTAAGAACCACGAGAAGTGCCGAACTGTCTTCGAGTCAAAGCCTCAGGCGAAGGCGAGCCATTTATTGGAGTAAGTGCAACTATCTGACCATTTTTTTTTTCTGACTTAAGTACTCTGGTTTGTCGGTGGAAGGCTAACAAAGTTTTATGTTATCGCAGAATATAACCTGGGATGTCTCTCTAGGGTGCTTATTATTAATGATCCCAGGGTGAAATGAAATCTTACAAACTATATTCTCATACTCTCATCTTTATAAACATAGAAAAAACTCTAGTTTTCAGGCAACATCGCAGGGAAATATTTTCATTGTGAAGATTTCTGCTATCTGCTCTAGCAGTTTAAATTTTCACTGGCTTGCGATTTTTCGATGGAAATGTCCCATCTTCGTCAGGGCAGTGTTTTCATCTGAGAATAAAGTCATCCGCCATAGCAAATATTTTTTAGCAGATTTCCATTAAGGGAACTCAGCTATTGAGGTCGTACTGGTGACGCATTTTTCGAAGTTTTCCTTCAAATGTTCATCGATCCTACCTAGGAGATGACGAAAATAAGGTCCATTCGAAACTGTCTTCGTTACTATACGTCGGATCGAAAAGTTGTACAGAATCAATCTTATTGCATGAATCTTATGAATCTTGAGTATTAACCGAGATATTTGCATTTTTATTAAATCTGGGTGGCTTCGGACGAGAGTGACTTTCCCGCCAAAAGCTAGTTTGGCCGTTTTCTTGACTGCTCGGGTCTCGTGAAATTTCTTTATTGTAAAACTTCACGTGGGACATCTGCTTAGTTTCGCAGCCCCTCACCAAATTAAGTTCGAGGAGACAAAAAATCTACATAGATAAAACCACCTTGGCAGAAGACTTGTACTAGAAGCTTCCGAAATTAACAAGAGAACAAATACGTGGACGGTGTCGTACTCTCCGAAACGTGGAAAGCAATAATAAAAAATCCTCTTCATATGATTTAATCAAGTTTCATATTTAAAACACTGCCTGATGAAGATGGATGCATTTCCATCGAAAATTTGCAACCCAATGAAAATTAAACAGCTGGAGCGGAAAGCCGAACTCCTCAAAATAAAAATAGAAAATATTATGCTTCTTTTACGAATTTCATTAATAGATTCCTTAGGTATATTTTGTGACACCAATTTCAACGGTGCGTTTTAATTTAAAAATCCGCAAATTTCAGAAAAGAGTTAGTAATGGCTCCCAAAACAATTAAACATAGTATCATAAAGAATGAAGTTTCTCATTGTCTAAGAATGTTGAATATCTATTTATTTATATATATCAAATTTTAGGTCCCCCAACGTGGGATGTTTATACTATGTAGATTACCCGGGTGTTAAAATGATTCGCAGTTGATGAGTCTAGTTTCGTATGACGTCAGTTTCCCTAATTTAATGTTGCCCCACGATTCGTTGGTACATTTAAATGCCCCAAACGTACGATAGCTCACTGTCTCAAAAGCTTACAATGCCAATAATGCTTCCATATGCTGGTTTATAAGTGACAACTAACAGTCATCTGTTATAGGTTTTGTCCAAACTATGCTTCTACTACAATCTTGGTCCATTCAATGTCATCAATAATCGTAATAATCTAGTTATGACCCTCCTAGCTTCTGATAGTTCATGCAATCACTTCTGTCTGGTCACGATTGTTTGGTTTCACCGTACTTAATTATTTCGATCACCACCTGGAGTTTTCAGCGCTCCGAATCCAACTTTCGCTGTTGTAATATTTGCCATACAACATCTTCAGTTCAACTTTACGTCTGATCCTCCACCTACAATTCACGTAGACAGTCCCAAATACGTAAATACCTTTCTTAAGGTCATTCTCTTTATTGGATGTGAAAAAATAACAAATTGCATTGTCATACAAATACCAGTTAACATTTACGAACTAGTCATCCAATAGATAAATTAAAAGCGAAGAGCCTACATCATATTCCTATGACCATTCTACATGGTTCCATGCTACTGATACTGGTTCAACGCAACACTTGAACTTGCTGTATACTTTAACAAAATGCTAACCGGAAGGAGTGAAAAGGTTGCTAGAAATAGACTAAACACTATATTGGAAAGCCAAAAGCATAATCCGGAGATACAAAACTGGCTGACTATCTTTGAAGTTGAACAGAGCTTCATGAATAGAATTCCTCTCTAAAAGTGACTGGACGTTTGTCTCTATTACACTTACTCACTTATTATCTTGTATACTCTTCAACGACAGTGACTCTATCCTCCTCTTTATCGTCACTGTTTACCACGGAACTCAACTACAAACGGCTTTGTCTCCTCTAGACCCTTAACTAGATTTATACCTGCATCTCAAACGCTCTGATACACAGGTATTCAAAGACTCCTACGCCTCTGTTCCGACACCTTTGTTCGAATAGTTGGAATGACGACTACATAAATCAACTTTGATCTAACGCGACTTAAGGGCATTTTTAATTTAAAAATGTGACACACAACCCTGCAAAAATTCTGTCAATATTGATGAAACTCAAAGCAATTCAAGTTTAAAGCGCTCACACTGATATTTCATAACTAAAGTGTGTTCATTTCATCATTTGCCTCAAAAATTTTCTTATGCCTTAGATATCAAAGGTAAAGAGAATTTTCAGTTTTTTCTCTCTCTTTTTTTAATGTACGTACTTTTTCACAGTTCAGGAAAGAGAAGTGGAGAATGGAATAAATGAAATTGAAAATAGATCCTTTCTCATTTTTGACAAAGGAGACACGTGTAGAATTTTTTTTTATTATAAAAGAAAGCTCCGATTTGACCAGATGCGTAAAAACGGAGTTATTAACGTGTTTTTTTCTTCCTTGACCTGTCTTACATCCCCACTTAGGATTTCATATGATCGGTAAACTGCTTACATTTTACTAAACCTTCAAATTGTTTATATACTGAGTTTCATTCCATAAACCTCAAAATGTTAATGTTACATTGCTATTAATGAGTTTCCCTGTAAAAATGGAAATATTTGATAAGTAAATGTAATCACAAAGAAAGAAAGGTTTGCTGTAAGGTGGATGTTATTTATAATTCATTTGAAAAATAAATACTATTGAATTTTGTAGTCATTAGTTTTTTCCACTGGTATAAATTTAAATTTGTACAACACTTTTAGAAATTCCTTAACATTAGCAATCTCCTAGGTGGCTATAAAATATCTTTAATAGTTGTAAATAGTCTTCTCTCTGTTCTTATTCTGTTCGCAAAGTCAGTAAAGGGTTCATTTATAGGTGAGCGTCTTCCTTTGAGATGTGCCAAACGATACATCAGAGAAGTACGTGCGTCTCACACCAAGCCAACCACGTAGAGGGCACCACTCACTACTAATAAACCTTCCTTCCTTACGATTTATTTTAATTTTCTTCACATTCTAGTAACACGATTATAACGTTATCATTGTTTATAACGGTCACATGTCCTTTTAATGTCCGTCCAACTAAAGTTGGGCAATGAATTAGTTTGCCTCATGAAATCATATTTATAATCATATGAGGTTTGGGATTGCGGCAGTGGGTGTCACAATTTCTGTTTTTAGCTTAGTCTTTCAGGAACGATTGATTCATGATCTATTTCTCACTTCAGGAATCTCACATGTATTTTTGCACGTACAATCAAGTCCTATTAAAACAATACCAAGTCCAATTGATAAACTCTAATGTGAATGAAATAGAGGTTGAGGGATTTCACAAGTGGAGGTCCATCATCAACGGAAGGATAAGAAGGCCACACTCCTCCACTTTTAATAATTCTTTAACAAGGGCAGAGTAATTTCAGGGCCCAATGAAAGGATTCATGCATTTTTATGCTTAATTTACTTATTTATTTGGATTTTTCTTCTTATTCTGGACCCAATATTATTTATATATTCTTCAAACGTTATGGAAAGTGTCTCCAATAAAAACATTTTTTTCGGCACACAAACAAAAAAAACAGAAATCAAGTACCTTAATCATATATTCTATAACATTCTGTCTTAAATTAATCGATTTTAAATTAAGACGCGAAATAATCGAGTTCAAGATTGGCTTGCAAATAATCGATTTTTAGTCAGCTGATTTAACCTATCTCGGGAACCTCTCAGTACCATCTACCTCTTCTGTGAGGACAGTTGCAACGTAATGTAAAATGTAAACGAGCACTAGAGAAATGTAAGTACCAATTTATAATTATATTTAACAAATATATCAAAAAGTGTTCATTTTCTCGAAAACGGCTTCCTGCTCCAGGCTTCTTCGCGTTAGACTTCATTGCGCGAATTTTTCTGTAGCTCTACGGCTACCTTCCTCAGGATAAACATTGCCACCGTTGTTCTGGATGGGTCCCAGTCCAGAGTCTTTCCGGTACATTTCTTTAGGGTTTTGTACTTAGGAATTTAAATTGGAATTAACGTAAGTATATACTGATTATTAATTAACTATTGCAACATTTACATTTGTCGTAGGTTTTGAATCTCATCAATAAGAATGTTGATTCTAATCAGGACCTTACTATTATGGGGTAGCCTGAGTCTTTTTTATATTTACAGTATACTGTTCAAATGTATTTAAGTGGCAGTGTATTTATTGCTAATGTGGGATTATTATTTTGTTTTAAGGCTCTGATGAAGGAATGAAATATACCGATACTTTGACTATAACTCGATTCTATGCCCATGGAACAAATCCAAAAATTATACAGCATAATTTTAGCATTACGACATTTCGTTTCTAAGATTATCATTACGGCCCACTTTGTTACTTTTGAAATATTTACTTTTATGTGAGTATTTAAATTTCTCCAGTATCGACACCACCAAGTTACCTGATGTCTTACCCTGGCCTCACCCCCTCCCCTCTCAGCGAATTCTAAAAATTCTTGACAATCTTTTCCAAAGGAATTTCCCAATGTAGAATGTTTAAACGGTTACATATTTCTATTAACATTTACAATCTTCTTCAAAAAGGTCAATTTTTAGCAATGCCCTTCAGTCAAGTCCATTTCTTTACCTTTAAGCGTGACGTGTAAGATCTAAGTCTGTAAAATGCTTTTACATTTCACTTACCTTTATAATGAAATCCTCGAGCACATGGGGCTACGCTCTCTCTGCCCTACGTAAAAATGTTTCTTCACTTAAATCGCAGGAACAACAAAGGATCTGTCGAAAACTGGAACAAAGTCATTAGTTCTGGGGAAGAGAGCTTTGTGCATCCGTCTTCTCCGATAAGCCATCATAGTGCTAGATTTTAGCCTATTTTTTTTAAATTTTAAAATTTTCAAAGCGAATTGGGTATTAGTTGACTCATTATTCTGTGGGGATGTAATGTTGGGCTTCCTCAGATTTTCTCATCTGCCACTTCTTTAAACAACAGACCACTCGCCATAATCCACTCGCCAATGCTAAATATTTAATTTAAGCTAACTCATGGGGTCAATCCAGTAAGTTATACATTTTATACTACTACTACCAGTACATGCAACATAAATCATTTCATCATAATTCATGGTGCCCTTTCTTCAATGCTGAGTACTTCTTCGTGGTAGCTTTATTATCAGTTTGTCTTTTAAGAAGACTAGGGAAATCTCTGGATAATCTTTTCATCCTCATCCCCCCCCAAAAAAATGGTCCTCCCGACCTTCATAAAACAGTTCAGAGTGGATTAGATGCGCACATGCATACAAAGGTGGATATTTTTATGAAAATATCAAAACCATTCATACTTCTAATAACATCCATGTATTCTATTTTTTCTGTGTTTATGAGGGAAGCAATGGAATTGAATTACATGTATATAACCTATTGAGAAAGAATGGAACGAAAAAAATAAAATAAGAAAAAAAACGTCTAAGCCAAATGCGGTTTATCGATTAAAAAGTAGCAAATGTGTGCTTTAGTAACCAGCCTTGTTTTATTAATATATCAAACAAAATAAACCATAGCTGTAAAACCAACAGAGATAATGTTTAAATGAAAATTCCTATTAGCAACCAAAATTCAAAACTTCGAGGAAAATTAAAAACAGCGAAGTATACAATCATTCTCTTTCCTTATGATTTCATGGATTGCAGATTCTTGGAAACATACCGAATGAAGCGGATTAATTATTCATGTTACGAAATGTTCTATATTAAATGTCATTCTATAAATTAATTTGATAGAAAAACATAAATATAACAATTCTATTAACTAATTTTATAAAACGAAAATGTAATTCTGTAACTTATATGTAGTAGCCAAAGAGACCAGAAAATTATATAGTTGCTTAGCAAAGCTGGCCATTGTCAGTGTTAACTCAAAAGTCCGTCACGCAGGGGCTGCGTAAACTAAGCAGATTTCCCTCGTGAAGTTTAGTAATCGATGAATCTACATTCTGCAAACACAGCAACCACCGTGAATGTTAATTGAATAAATACAAACGGAAATGATTCAGTCGATTTCAATAACCTGCCGACAGATCTGCTAGCCTCACACCGGAAAGAAAAAATACTGAAATATATCAGAATATAACATATTGATATTATTGAGAACTATTCACTATATCTAGTACTGTAATTAATAATGAGTCAGAATAATTGTTACCTCAATCAACCAAATATTAGTAGCCAATACCTTAAGGAGGGGGGGGGGTCACCAGGACATATTTGCATGTATCTCGTATAATAAAGGTCTCTTGAATACAATATTTGATATTTAAGCTTCGAATAATGTGGTTTATTATATAATAGAGTATTGTTTATGTAACATGAGTAGAAGTGGGTGTTTGCTGAAGGCTGAAAACTGAAAAATCCAAATATGTCGGTTAATAGTCAAGATAGAAAATAAATGTATATAACAATAATAATAGTTCATTTCATTTGCAAATAAGATTGGTTCTGTACAATTTTTCGTTCCGACGTAGAGTAACGGAGATATTTCGAATTTTTTAAAATCCTCCCCTCTAAACCCCCCTGGTCCGATTTCAGCCGTTAACGAACTTGATCTTTCTTTTTACATAAAACGACTAAATATCGAGTTTCGTGACGATTAAACAATAATCGCTAGAGCGGTAACAGACAAATATATATATATATATATATATATATATATATATATATATATATATATATATACATATATATAGTTTTGACCTCATTTTCGTCATCTCCTAGGTAGGAACGGTGGACATTTGAAAAAAAAATTCGAAAATCGCGTCATGAGTACGACCTCAATAGATGACTTCCCCTAAGGGAAATCTGCTAAAACAAAATTTGTTGTAGCTGAGCATGCACAGAGAATTGTTCCAATCAAAATTTGCAAGATGATGGTATATAGTTAATTAGCAAGAATTAAGAAAAATACTAAGTCCTGGGAAAGGAGTACTTGAGAACTTGGATATCAGTAATCGGAGAAGCCAAACCGAAAACCATGAGTGAGCCTTCAGGAAACATCCACTCCTACTCATTTCACATAAACAATACTCTTTTATATAATAAACCACATTGTTCGAATCTTAAATACCAAACATTGTTTTCAAGAGACCTTTGTTATACCAGATATATGCAAATACATGCAGATAATCGCACCCCCCCCCCGCCGTCTTTAGTTCTTGGATTACTAAAATTTGAGAGATTTATATAAAAATTATTCCAATTCATTACAAATTACAGTATTAGATATAGTAAATAGTTTTCAATAATTTTAATATGTTATATTCAGATATATTTCAGTAATTGTTTTTCTTTCCGGTGAAGAATATTTCTATCTATCTATTCAGCACTGAGAGATTGGCTGACCTGTTTGTTTACAATTCAGACGCTTTCAGTTGTGGAAGTTAGTAAAATGTAAATTGACTGAAAGGTTTCTCATTACTGCTTGTATTTGTTTAATATTCACGGTTTTACCAGTATGTAGATTTATCTATTGTAAAAATTTGGTCAATTTACGGAGCCCCTGTGTGAGGACCATTTTTTATTTTCGCTCCCTATAAACTGCCCCCCCCCCCACAGATCTTGGTCTATTTCAATCCAAAGGAAAGGGGCTCAAACAGAGGTTACAACAGTCCTAAATATGAAATTCAATATTCTAGTCATTTTTTAGTTACGAAAAATACATAGACAGGCGTCATTCAAGTAAAAATGGGTCCTGGAGTGTTAAAACAGGTAATTCAGTTGAAACCTTACCCAAATCATTCGCGATTATTATACACTTTTTTCTTCGTAAAACGAGCCACTCAATTATTAAGAACATAAAACAAAATGGTAGCATCGGTAGAATCCGTGTTTCTACATACAAATGAGCGGTGTTTCCAACTTAAGAATGACGGGATGTACTCTAGAATGGTAGTGTTAAACTGTGTTCTATAACGCAGGTCAGAAAATGGCTACAATAGTGTGGAGCACTTTCGAGTAAATCGGGGAGGCCAGCGAAGAAATCTAATTCCCTTTGGTGTGGTAGCTGGCCCAACCTCGAGTCTTCATCCAACCCTCCACTTTTCTATAAAATGGTTTCTATGTCAGAGATGCTTCCTGTTGGGTTACAAGAGTATTTATGTAAATATTTGTTCAAAATAGTTTTTGTTATTGCGTAAAACCCTTAACAAACATTATATTTCATTTGCATATTTATAATATTGACTATGAAAAGGGCAGCGAACTCCAAAAGGTGTTTAAAAAGGACAACACACTGTCTTCTCAAGTACAAAAAAAGTTTAAGAAGTCACGTAGGGGCAGTGTTTCTAAACAGATTTCATACGTGCTGGAATGAAACGCTGTCTCATCTCTCCTTTCATTCTCTATATCTCCCTTATTAAACGCCTTTTGAAATGTTAAAAGCTCAATTGTGTTTAATGAATATCGTACGAGTAGGAGTGGGTATTTTCTCAAGGCCAAAAACTGAAAATACAAATAACTCCATTAACTTTCGAGTTAGAGAAAATATGTAGGACAACAATTGTAGGGCATTACAATTTCAATAAGTATATATATATATGTATATATATATATATATATATATATATATATATATTAATTTTAGATTGTACATTATTGGTCGTACTTTGATTTCAACAACACTTCCATATTATACACACAAAAACTATTCACCATAGACACATAATTTCTGAAACCTTTCACATGGGGGTCCATAGCATAAATACAAAACAGACAAACAAAAAATATCTCCCACATATGCACACATATTTAAAACATTACTTGCTCAATGACCTTCCACCCCAACTTGCCCTTGTCATATCCTCATTCAAGATGTAATATTCACTGAGTGCAGTAGTTATTTTGTCCCCTGCTCCTCATCTACTACAATTGGTATGTACCATATCTTAATTCATTCATTAATTAATATCTGAAATCAAGTGATTTCAAGTCATTGTTAAAAAAATTATATTTCAATGCTTTTCACAAATTTCTTACACTTAATGGTTTTTTTTTTCATTGTTAATGTTGTTGTTCTGAAGAAGGGAACCAATGGTAACCGAAACTGATAAGATATTTAATAAACTCCTCTATTTCAAGAATTGAGAATTGAATGGCCGATACGCCACCATCCTCTACTATTTTATATATAATTCTGAAGGGCCCTTATTTTCGTCATCTTCTAGGTAGGATCGATAGACATTTGAAGAAATTGTTCGAAAACCACTTTATGAGTACAACCTAAATAGCTGATTTCCATTAAGGGAAATCTGCTAAAAGTTCCAATATCATAAATGTTTTAAGCTGTTTGCTATTTTTTAGAATGGCCTGGTAAAAGCCAGACGAGAATATTTTATTGTAATCTTGAAGAATTATGTACAAAATCTGTCGAAGCTTAATCGTTTTTTATTTGTTTGGAAAAATTACAAGTATTGATTCATTTTCAATGGTTAAATATCAGCTGAAGATCTGAAAACATCGAAATGGACTTTCCACAACACTTTAAGGGTGGAAACGTACTCACGATATTTAGTCTAATTTAAAATGAAAAAGTCTCCAAATTTCCTGCAGGCTTTTAACACTTTAATATTTAGAAGGCCGTTTGTAATATTAATATATGCTCTCAATCTTGAACTTATGTAAAGGAAACTCATATCTAAATATTATGAAGATATATCATTGTCGTAGGTCCTACGCCCAAAAGCAAAAACATACTTTTCTTTGAGCAAATTAGTTAAATATAAAGTAAAGATTCAATTTCTAATATAAGTATGAATTTTATTCAATTATACCTTCATGACCTCAGGGTGCTGACGGATACACGTCCAACCTCAAAACGTTTTATCTGCGCACATAAAGAAAATTTAATCTCTAACTCTATGAATTTCATTTGAAGCTGGATCACCAGCTTAATACCACGTAACTACCCCACGCCATTATATAATTACATATTACACAACCTACATAAACACACACTCACAGTCTGTATTTTAACTTAATTAAATAACTGGCTAAAACAGAAATATAAGAGTTCATATTATTTGGTCTTATTTCGTCGGTTCTGTTTTACCATCTTATACATACATTGAATAAGACCAGGAAGCCAGTCTCTATGGAGACGGCCATTGAATGTTTGTTTTGAAAGAGGGATGAACTGAGGGGTTTGCTGCAGAAACGGTGTAACCCACAAGTTTCTTGTTTTTAGAAAGAAGGAGTAAAAGTTAAATAAAACCGTATAAATTAACTATTACTGCTACAAAAATTGTTCTTTGTACTTGGAGTGGATATTAGTAAATGTAAATATTTGCTGTGTACATGAACTTAAAAATTGCATTTTCTGTGCCAAAATTGTGGGTTACACCATATTTCCTCCAAGAAAAATTTGAAACTTTATTGGTGTATTCCACATTTTTGTATTTTTATACGTCATTGTTGCTCTCTATGAACAAAATATGTATTTACTGCAAGAATGAAGTAAGATTTATGTGTTGGTTCAGCTGTTTATACCAAGGATCTCTCTCTGATGTACTCCCTTCCCTCAGTAAGTAGTGTGTTTACTCCAGAACTTACAGCAATAAAAGCAGCTCTTAACCTATTGTTAATTGAGCAAAAGAATGCATTGATTTGTTCTGACTCTTACAGCAGCTTAAAATCAATTGAAAAAATGTACAATAAAAATTCCATCTGTAAAGAAATCCAACAGATTTTAGAAGAATTGCACAAGAAAAATATTAATGTCGAATTTATTTGGGTACCAGGACATTCTGGCATAAAAGGAAATATGAATGCTGACGCCTTAGCCGCTAAAGCTATCACAGAGGGCACACTAATGACAGAAGTTCCAACCGCTGACGCCATCAATCATGCAAAGAAACTGGCTCTTGATGAATGGGCATGGCAATGACATGAGTTGCGAGACAATAAGCTCCGCACAGTAAAGAGTAGTGTCAACCCCCCTGGTATACTTCTACAAGCACTAAAAGGAGGGATGAAGTAGTAATATGCCGCCTTAGAATTGGCCACACAAGGCTCACACACCAGCACCTAATGAAAAGAGAAGAACCCCCAACCTGTACTGCTTGTGGAGTAGATCTAACAGTCGCACACATACTTACAGAGTGTAGAAGGTATGAGGACACCAGAAAGTCCCTTGGTATGTCAGAAGTACTATCCGAAATACTAGGGGATGATAGTCACTCTATAAAAAAAACTGTTAAGATTTTTAATAATTACTCGTTTAAATAAAGAAATATAATAGGACTTCAACATATGGGCACACAAGAAAGTGAGATAAATATTTATGTATCAAATTGATTATATATACAAAATACTGCTCTGTTTTTCCAATTTGTCACAGGATCATGAATAGAGAACAATAGGAGAGGTGCAACATTGGCGAGGATGACGGATGGCTAAAAGACGGGATCTCTGAAGAGAGGGAAAGGATCTTCATACGTAGAGTTACCACCAAAGATAGCCGCAAAGAAGGCCGTAATAAATGTTAAAAATGGGGACAATAAGTGCTTTCTATGGTCTATTTTAGCAGGGTTGCACCCTGTTGAGAAGGATCCCCAAAGAATAACAAAATATAAAGAATTTGAACATGAGTTTGATTCAGCACTGAAAGACATAGAATTCCCTGTAAAAGTTGCTGATATTGATAAATTTGAAAGAAAAGCAGGTGTATCGGTTAATGTGTACTGCTACAATACCAATTATACCATACACCCACTACATATAACTAAAGAGGAGAAGGAGAAACATGTTGACTTACTGTATATAAAGAATACAGCCACCGACCATTACTGCTGGATTAAGGATCTATGGAGACTTGTAGGCAGGGACCAGATAACAAAAGATCACAAAAGAAGATACCTTTGCAAGAGATGTCTGAACCATTTTGGTAAAGAAGAAGTCCTTCATGAGCACAAAAAATACTGTGGTATGCATAAAGAAGGCAAAGCACATCTACCAAAGCCCTACGATAAGATGATAAATTTTCAAAAATACAACCACGCCTTAAAAGTTCCATTTACAATGTATGCTGATTTTGAGGCATTATTGCGACCAATAGCAGGTACCCAACCTGACCCGAGTGAAGCATACACGGTAAAACTTCAGTCTCATGAAGCAAAAAGCAACGTTTATTACATAAAATATCAGAATAGGGATGTATATAAGCCTCCTGTTACTTTTTGGGGAAACAACTGTGGAGAGGCCTTTTATGAAAGCTTAAAAGAAGAAGCCATTAACATTGCAAAGCTGTATGACTCTCCAGTACCTATGATCCCTTTAAAACCAAATGAAATGTACAAATACACCATACCCGACAAGTGTCACATATGTGAGAGACGATTTGATCAGAAGCCACCGATGTTAGAGAAGAGACTGTCTGTGACAAAAGAGGCAATACAATATTTTAAATATCTAGGAGATGAGAAGAAAGTAGAGAAATACACAAAAGATTTGGTGGTTTTTAATGGTAATTTAGAGAACAACTTGAAAAAAGTTATGGATTATACAACAAGATAGATGTACTACTTTTGGCAGATATAATGGAAAATTTCAGAGACGTATCACTGAAAAATTATAAACTTGATCCGGCATGGTATTTTACGTTACCTGGATTTGCTTGAGACGCAATGTTAAAAAATACAGGAGTTAAGTTAGAACTTTTAACAGATGTGAACATGTACTTGTTTATTGAGAAAGGCATCCGAGGAGGAAAACACAGTGCAGTAATAGATATGCTAGAGCTAACAATAAATACATGAAAGATAAATATGACCCTAAGGAACCGTCAGTTTACCTGGGATATTTTGATGCCAATAATGAGTATGGGTACGCTATGGAAAAATACTTGCCTTACGGGGGATTTAGATGGGTTGGAGAGGGTACGGACCTTACCAAATATTTCGATGTTACAAAGATCAACGACGATTCGCCCAAAGGCTACTTTCTTGAGGTCGATTTGGACTACCCTAAGGAGCTTCATCAACAACATTCTGACTTTCCTATGGCTCCAGAGAACATTATAAACAGAGAAAAATTACCCAAACTCATGACCACACTTTACGACAAAAAGAACTACATTTGTCACTACTCTGCTTTGAAGTACTATCTGCAGCACGGACTTGTTCTGAAAAAGATTCATCGTGTTCTTGAGTTTAAGCAGTCCCCATGGTTGAAATCATATATAGAATTCAATACAAAGTTAAGAACCCAAGCAAAAAATGATTTTGAAAAAGATTTCTTCAAATTAATGAACAACGCTGTCTATGGAAAGACTATGGAAAACATAAGGAACAGGGTAGACATTAGGCTATCTAGTAACAATAAACAAATTGAGAAGCTTGTAGCTAAACCAAATTTCAAGGCAAGAACAATATTTAGTGAAAATTTGGTAGCGGTTCATATGGAAAAGACGAGTATTATCCTAAATAAACCCATATACGTTGGTATGACGATTTTGGAGACATCCAAGTTGTGTTTGTACAGATTCTGGTATGACGTCCTGAAACAGAAATATGGTGAGAACATTTCGCTTCTGTACGAGGATACCGACTCTCTTATATTTGCTGTGACAACAGAGGACTTTTATTGTGACTTAAAAGATATAATCGATGAACTGGATACATCTGATTATTCTGAAGATAACATCTATGGCTTACCTCGGGTAAATAAGAAGGTTCTTGGTAAATTTAAGGACGAGCTTAATGGCAAAATATTAGAAGAAGTGGTAGGTCTGAGGTCCAAATGCTATGCACTTAAAGTCTTCAACGACGATAAGTTAAGCTGCAAGTTCAAGAAAGCCAAAGGTATTAAAAAGGTTGTAGTGAAGAATGAGATTTCGTTTAATGACTACAAGGTATGCCTGTTTTCAAAAGAAAGTATGTACAGAAAGCAGATGTTATTTAGAAGTAAAAACCATGATATCCATACGGTAGAAATGAATAAAAAGGCTCTGGGCAGCTTCGATGATAAGAGGTGTATTTTAGGGGATGGCATTCATACATTGGCTTGGGGACACCATGAGATAGGCTTAGAAAGAAAAGATTTTGTTAAGCATTTGAAAGAACTAAACCACCAGGAAAATCAAAGAGAAAATGTAAAACAAAAGCAAATGTGAGCATAAGAAAATAACATAAGTTAAGGTAGACAAAGAGCATAATGAAATGAAATATTGAAATAATTTTTAAGGCTAGTTTTAAGCATAAGACAATAAATTAAAGTAAGGTTGATGTTAACCACAAAACATATCTAGACTTATAATTAAATTAATGGAACTCTAGAACCATAAGATAAATAATTGTGTTAAGGTTGAGACAGACCATAATGAAATAAAATATTAAAATAATTCTTAAGGTTAGTTTTAAGCATAAGGCAATAAAATAAGGTTATGGTAAGTTTTTACCTTACAATTAAAAGGTGTTAGGTTTTTATTTTATGGATAGGTTTTGTCCATAAAATACATCATTGAGTTATAGTCACTTTTAACCTTAAAATTGGGGTGCGCCAGAAGGAATATCATACATCTACTTATATATATATATATATATATATATATATATATATATAGATAGATAGATAGATAGATAGATAGAGAGATAGATACAGTTTTGAACGGACCTCATTTTCATCATCTCCTGGGTTGGATCGATGGACATTTGAAGAAAAATTTCGTAAATCGCGTCGTGATTACCACCTCAATAGCTGATTTCCCTTAAGGGAAATCTGCTAAAAGCTACTCGTATATTAACTAATTTCCACTTTGTGTTAAGGCTACTTGGGAATGTTTATCTATAGATGACCACTCTTTTCTAGCATTTATTGAGTATGTCACTAATTAAAGTCCAATTGCTCAGTTGAGCACCGAACTCACAACTATAGGTTCACCAAGAGAGATTAGTACTAACACCTTAGCTCACATCGCTATCCTAAGCCCTACCGTCTTTATGTATTGATGGATAGCGCCATGCTGGTATGAAACTGCGAATAGACAACTCACCATGAGTTTTTCGATAGTTAGAAAAGTATGAAGTATGCACCACTTGTCTTTCAGGAGACCCTCTTATCAGCTCTGCATACAAAATTAAAACTCATTAGCAATTCAAGGGTCTGGCCCACTTCCAAAGATTTCAAGAATCTAACAGTCTTTCGAAAATAAAACGCAAAAATCAAGGGTAAAATTTAGTGCTCACCACTGGCAATGAGTGACACGAGTCATTTGGACACCTTTATTAAGGATTTAGTATTTTAGTCCGCCAATAATTAGTTAAATGATTTATCAAGACTTGTCACAAAACAGAATACACTCACTTTGCAATCATCCAATAAGGTTTGAAACTGCGAATGGGAACTCCGCCGTGGTTAGCACGAAGGACATCGACATGGCAAAGAGGTGAACTTCTAATTAAGACAATAAATTTACTCCGCCGAAAGGAAGACACATTATTTATACATTTCGAAAAACCAATCCCTTAAAAATTGAACTTTTAACAGAATTCCCTTATGGAAAATCAGTTATTGCAATCATAATCATGACGCGGTTTTCGAAAAATTTCCTTAAATGTCCATCAACCCAACCCAGGAGATCACGAAAATGAAGTCCGTTCAAAATGATATATATATAAATATACTATTTTTTTTTTGTTTATTATTATTTACGTTCACTTTATGCTACTAGGCTAATGGGGACGGGTTATCTACACGTTCCCACCATTTTCTAGCCATGGTGGGCTCAAGGAGTTTATTTAGTGATTACGTCACTAAATAAATGTCTACTGCCCAGGGCGAGAATCGAACCCGCTACACTAGGTATACCACGCGAGATTAGGACCAACGCGCTAACTCGCATGGCCAACCTGAGCCCCATATATATACCAGCAAAGGTACCCGGCTTAGAAATCCTTAGAGTCTGAATGTTGATATTATTTATTTATTTTTTTTTTTATTTGGCAAGGCTGCAATGTGTACAACTACACTTCCCGTCTGGGCTAATGGTTTTCTCGTTTGGGTCAGGTAAGGGGACTTAAAGGATAGAAATTTTAGTTTTGTAGAATAAATAAAAATTACTCCCTAATCAATCCCTTTCCTCTGTTTGACACACCAAGAATACTTCAGATCATAACCATGGATAGTATTATAATTAAATTCACCTATAATGTTCATATTTCCTGTCAAAAACTTATCCAAGCATAACATTATATGCATAATAGTAAATGCGAGTAGAACAAAAATACATCATATCACAGGAAATTAGTTAATACTATTAACTGTGTCACCCTAACGACAACTTCCGCTGCCGCTTGAATTTTATCAACATTGCTTTACTAAAATACCTATAGTTCATATTGGAAAGAATATTTGAGAATATCAATATTTCCAAAAACTGTTAAAATAAATAATTGATGGAAAGAGCAAGGTATGTCTATCAAAATTTTTGTTTGTATGATATTGTCGGATGGTTGACTAGCCTAGCGTGCTTATACATACTGCCTGGCACTTTAGGGATAGAGTGATGGAACTTAAGCCCTTTCAACTTTATTTCCCTTCCCCTAACCATCCAATACCTCAGCCAGTGATTGCTCTATCAGCCCTGCATATAAAGTGTCTTTCGAGCACAATGGAAATTCGTTTTAAATCCACACAAAAAGTTTAATACATAAAAGCAACACAGTCTCCTATCAATTTCTACTCCAGTGTTAAACGGAGCTTTGTAATGCCTTCGTTTTATAAATGAATTGGTATATTATTCGTCAAGACGATTAGCTGTACGTCATTTTAGCATTTTTCCCTTAAGGGAGTTGTATTGATGTCAAAATTTTCCAAACATGTCTTCTAATGTCACCGATCCTACCTAGGTGATAACGAAAAGGAGAACCTCTCAAAACTTTATATATATATATATATACCTTATTGAAAAACATCGGAATGTGCTAGGTGAACTGTTTTAAAATATAGGTATTTGCTTATTTATTTTGCAATATCGCTGTCGGTGGCAACTCCTATCATCTCCACTACATGACATAATTATTGAAAACCTAACAACTTGTATTATTTATTTACATTGAGCCAAAAATCACTAGTCTACTCCATTATTTTATTGCATAAATAATCTTTTTTCGTCATTTATACTAAACTGATAGGAAATTAAATATCAAATATGACGATACAGGACTTGTATTATTAGGAAAGAGGAAGAAAGTATTTATAATGCAATTACGGAGGTGGAATCGAGGCCCAAGAGTTATAGAGGGCAGTTCTGAATGACCTCACAGCCAACTTCGAACATTTTAGCAGATTTCCCTTAAGGGAAATCAGCTATTGAGGTCGTACTCATGACGCGAGTTTCGAAAAATTTCTTCAAATGTCCATCAATCCTACCCAGGAGATGACAAAAATGAGGTCCGTTCAAAATTATATATATATATACTAGATAACCCGGCAAACGTTGTTTTGCCATATAAATTATTTCTAGTTTCTAGATAAATTCTAGTGTAGACAAAAAGTAACTTACTTATTATAAGTGTGTATGTGGTATATGCATGAGATAGGCATGGAGCGCTATGAACGATAAGGGAATATAAAAATAAAAAACGCCAAACAATATTATTTTCAAGTTATTATAGTTTATTTCTTAAAATTACATATCACATATTAATTACGACAGTAACACTAACATACAACATCAATCATTTAATGCTATAGTGTGAACAATATTTTTTGTTAGCCCATCATTAGTGAGCACAAACAAACTGGATGGTTTACCCACTCGAGAACATGCTACGTACAATTGCCCGTGTGAAAAACATGGTGTACTCAAATCTAAGCCACAAATAGACATCGTTTGGCCTTGGGATTTGTTGATTGTCATTGCAAATTGAAATTTTAATCGAAGTACAATTAAAAACACTATAATTGATCAGTTATCGAGCGGGATGATAATGATTAAATTACTAAATTGGCTATAAAAAAATAGGGGTTGCTGATAAAAAAGTAAAAATTTAGGGTTGTATGTATTTTTTAATGCCACATTATAAAAAAATAAAAACAAAAAATTTCGTCCAAAAATTAAAAAAAAATGTTAAGGGTGAACAACCCTTATCAATTAGGGGTATGAAAAATAGATAGTAGCCGATTCTCAGACCTACTGAATACGCATATAAAATTTGGTAAAAATCGGTAAAGCCGTTTCGCAGGAGTACGCTAACTAACATTGTGACATGGAAATTTTATATATTACTAGCCAAGGTACCCGGCTTCGCTCGGGAAATCATTTGAGACGGAAAGATTTTATTTTGTTTTTGGCAGTGCTACTATGTGTAGAACTGCTCTTCCCGTCTAGGCGCACTTTTCCCCGTAAGGGTCCCTTGGGCGACTTATGGGGGAAAAAAAATTAGGTTTGAAGAATAAATGAAAATAAGTCTCTAATCATTCCCTTTCCACTTTTTGACGCTACCGTGAATAATTCAAATCATAATCATGGATAGCATTTATTATAATTAAATATCATCTATAATGTGCGTATTTTGTATATACGATCTAGCTAACAACCCGGCAATGCCCGGGAAATCATCGTTGACTGACTAATGATTGTATTTCTATAGAAAATCGTTGAAAAATCAATTGGAATCGGAATATCACAATTTTTCATTTCAGGCCTCCCTCATAACCCCCACTCCCGTTTGGACCTAAAAATTTTAATCCTATAATCATGGAAGAATTAATGCTAATTCACATTCCGAGTTCTTTTAAGTTCGGTTCAATAGTTAGTGCCCAACAAAATTGTTGGCCCCCGCTCTAGAATGTTTATTTTGATAAAATTTTAATAATAATTTTTTAAAAAATGTTTATTTTCATCAAAAAAATTTTAGATTTGCCATAAGCTAAGGGAAATTTTAATCGAAGTACAGTTAAAAACACTATAATTGATCAGTTATCGAGCGGGATGATAATGATTAAATTACTAAAATGGCTATAAAAAAATAGGGGTTGGTGATAAAAAAGTAAAAATTTAGGGTTGTATGTATTTTTTAATGCCACATTATAAAAAAATAAAAACAAAAAATTTCGTCCAAAAATTAAAAAAAAAATGTTAAGGGTGAACAACCCTTATCACTTAGGGGTATGAAAAATAGATACGTAGTAGCCGATTTTTGAAAATTCGAAATATCTCCGTTATTATGCGTCGGATCGAAAAATTGTATAGAATCAATCTTATTGCAAATTAAATTTACTATAAATATTGTTCTATACATTTATTCTGTACCTTGAATATTAACTGAGATATTTGCATTTGTATTCTTTGTGTGGTCGGCAGGAGTCGGCTATGTTCCGGACTTTCCGCCGAGAGCTCTGGTGGCCGTTTCCGTAACTGTTCGTCCCTCGTGAATAGATTTAGAGATCCCTTACTACTACAGTTGTTATTGGGCAGATTTCTCTACTGTAAAATTTCACGTGGGAAATCTGCTTAGTTTACGCAGCCGCTGCGTGACGGACTTTTTTCGGTTCTCATAGCACAAGAATAGTGATTAAAATAGGCTACGAATTTGTTTTCATGCCTTCAGAAATATCCATTATACTTTCTATTTCATGTGTTATTATCTCCCAAAAAAATCTCTTGAAGGAAGATGCATCGTAAACTTCCCACTTATGTGCCCATATGTAAGAGCACACTTTCTACTCATTTATGAGGGTGGGGGGGGCTAAACGAGAGTGATATATTTGTTGTAGAAACACGTCTGGTTAGAGATGTGAATACTATCCGGCAAAAAAACTATTTTCCAAATCAGTGAACTTCAGCTCATCACTGTGTTATGAAACTTCTTTCCCAGCTGCACTTTTCACATTCAAGAGTTTTGTAGTCTGATGGGGAGCAGCTTAATTTAAAATATATTTTTATCTAACTGAAAGTTCACTATAATTCACTATTCGTATATACCTACGCTTTCATTACTTTAGCAGACTTATTTTTTTAGTTCTTACCTCTTAATACCATCTTCTAGCAGATTCTGTGCTGTTATCTTGGGTGTAACTCTTCTTGACTATATATATATATATATATATAAAATGACGCTTGTTGACTTACAGAAGTAGCTTTCATCATAAGGTATCGGATGAAACTGTTGTGCATTAATGTAAAACTTTTACTAGATTATAATCTAGTCCCGAAAAAATCATATTCTGCATATAGAAAGGAAGAGAATATTATTATTAGTAAGGGATCAAAACATATATTCGCCAGTTAGTATATTCGATATTAATCGTTTCTCAGTAACGAACAAATAGTGTTTCAAACACAAACTTTTTCATCAATCATTGTTCTGAAAATATATTTTCCGGTCTAAAATCGTAGGTTAAATATATGAATTTCCAAATTTTGACTTCCGACACCCAAATGGAATTCATTTGTTTGAATACCAATAAATTATAATTTGTTCGTATACGGGGGAGGGGGGGAGAGAGAGAGGGAGAGGGAGAGAGAGAGAGAGAGAGAGAGAGAGAGAGAGAGAGAGGGAGAGATAGTTATTATCTTTATATCCAGGTGTAAATGTTTCAATTGTAAAACTAATTACTGTTTGCTGACTACCCAAATCGGAAGTCGTAGGAGTTGGTTCTAGGAGAGAAATGTAAATTATAAATATTGCTACTGTGAGCTATTTCCTGCAATCGTTATTTCATGTAATGAACTACGTCAACATTTCGTGCCATCCAAATATTGACGGGATCCTCCGTCCTAAGTAAACCCCTTCTCATCTGATTCCCCCATTAAGCTAATATATGCAAGGTTTATCGTACAGCAGAAATGAAATGCCAGATCTGATTACTAAAGGTAAAACACGGAATAGAAGCTAATATGATATCGTCTATCTGACGTTCATATACTGGGTTTGACGAAACTGTTTCTGGAGATTGGCATTTGTAAAATACATGAATATATATATATATATATATATATATACATATATATATATATATATATATATGTATATATATATATGTGTGTGTGTATATATGTGTGTGTGTGTGTGTGTGTGTGTGTGTGTGTGTGTGTGTAAGGATTGGTATTTAAAGCGTACTTAGTTTACACAGCATCCCGAAGGAGGATATCTTTGTTTCTTTCTGCAGCCGAATTAAGACTTTGTAATGGGCTATTCATTAATGTATTACAAAAAAAAAACCACTAGTTTGCCCAATAAAAATATCCACAATTTATTATATTAATTATATTTATCATTTCTCACATTCGTAAAACTATTGTAAATTGGTCGTGATTACACTTGGGGATTGATCTACATTAATTTTAATTAGCTAGTAGTTACCAACAGTAAAATAGTTCAAAAAGTTGCTGGCGCTTCAGATTTACTAGGAGTACTCAAGAGAAAATAAATCCCTTTTCTTTTCCCCACCTATTCCTAACCATTTTATACTTAAACTATTCCCCAATAGTTTATGAACTTTCATTTTTAATGAGTCTAACAAATTACTAATAAAAATGTTTTTATTAGAAAATTTAATAAGGAGAGTTTTAAAAAATATCAATTCAATCCTTCAGCCCCTTTCAAGGCCACCTCCCATTTTCAATCGGCTTTCGAGGCTTGCCCTCAGCGCTAGTGTTCCCTTATTTTTCGCTTAGGTTGCACATCGAATTTTAAGGTAGAAGATTGAGAAACGCATTATTTTTTTTTTCAACATTTTACTTCATCATCGGTCACTTTCATATTTCTCTTAATTCCCTCACCCCTTTTCCTTCCTCATCGTGAATATTTAGAAGCTAATCACTCAAAGTAAAATTAATTAGATTAATATAATTAGTTATTTTATCTAGAACTGGAACCCACATTCATGTCCGTTTTTTTAAAGCTGAAATTACATCTTTTTACTTTTTTAGTCTCTTCCAATTTATTTCAAAAATAAAAAATCAAAGCGAATGTTTCTTTTAATAATTTTAGTTTGATCAGTCATATGTTAAGCAGAAGTCTCAAAGAAAAAAAAAATCCCCTGACCTTTACCTTAAAAGACAGGGGGAAATTCCTTTGTGACCCGAAAAATTCAAAGAACATCCTTCAGAGTTATGTGCCGAGTTAATAATGAGTTCATGTTTCGTTTCGAACAGAAAATTATCTATAGCCCAAGGGAATAATGAATTTTCAACAGGGGGATAATTTCCTTCTTCAGTCCTTCCCGTTCGTTCCCCAAATTTCAAAGGAGCCGACCTACTTGTCGCCGAGTATAAGGTTGTTCCTTCGGTCTTAGTGAGTTCTTTATTAGATCTACTTCGTAGCCTCAGGACCCCCCTCCCAAACCTTCTCCCTCTCACCCTCACCTTCTCCCTCTACCACCCCTCCCCTAACTCTCTCCGCAGGAAAACACAGAAGAAAAGTTACAAAGAATAAACGAAGACTTAAAGAGAATCAATGAGTGGTGTACTAATAATACGGTGACTCTGAACACAGAAAAAAATCGAAGTGACTCATGCTTGGAACTCCAAAATTATTATTAACGACCCGGATTCCAATAGAATTAAATGACCAAATTATTGCAAGGAGTGAAAGAATGAGTATCCTAGGTGTAATATTTAACCTTTCGTCGGGCGCGTGATCTCTGAGATACACAGTTTCTAGAGAAATATTTGCCACACCTCCTAGCAGAGAGTGGTGGTGTAGTGCTTCGAGTTATGTGCTTTATAGGGCTCCCTCAAGGTATGTTGTGTCACTGTGTTTGATGGAGTCGTGTGTTTCACCTGTCATTATGTTTAATCTCCTAGATACCACGCGCCCGACTCGTAAGTTTTTTTGAAATCTGTATCTCATAAATATATACATCAATTAAGTTTCTCTTTATTAAATGGAATCATTTAAACCTATTTTTCTATTATTGTGCTCATAAATGAGCTTTCAAAAGAACTTATTCAAGGAGATATTGTATGACGCAGTGACAACAGAACTCGTTTACCAACCGAACTAAGGACGAAACTTGAAGAGTACAGAGACCCATTGGACTATAGACTCAAGTACAGAGCAGCATAAAAAAAAGTTCCTCCGCTACAACGAACAAAAGATAATGATGTGAACCAAACAAAACTGAAAATAAATGTAGGTTTACTAATTACTCTTGTGAGATTTGCAAAAATAAAATGTTTCCAACATAGTTCCATCCTTTATCCTAAATATAATGCAGCTCTGCAAAAGAAATAATAATTAAACTGCTATTTTTAAAAGGATTGGTGCATTAAAATTTAGATGATTTTTAATAAGTATTATCTAAATGTGATTTCGTGCTACTTATTTTTGAATGAAGTTATATTTAGATAATTTGTTTATATTGTTCACAAACTGAAATGAATTATGTATAATTAAGACATGTGCATTTAAACAATTTCTTTTGATATTTGTATTTTCTAATTATATTTTAAAAATCATCGTCCACGGTTTTAATAATAATGAATCTATGGCCAACATGCTTATTTTATCTACCAAGATTTTTTTTATTATAATACTTATCAATTTTGAAAATTATTTACTTCTTTCAAACAAATACTTCCTCTGTTATGGTTTCTAATCACACACTGAACATTTTAGTGCAAAATATATATTAAAAAACTGTATTTCCGTAAAAACGGTTGAGGATGATCTCTGAGATGCACGCGCCCGCAGACAAAATATTCTTGACGCGCCCGACCGAGGGTTAATAGTGACCTCACACGGCATGACCAAGCAGCTTCGGTAGCTAATAAAATTCGAAAATCCTTACATCTCCTAATAAAATATAAAAACTTTTTCCCCTTTGAAGTTAATTTAAAACTTGTCTCCATCCTAATTTTGCAACTAGTGTGGTACTGTGATTCGACGTACATAGGCATCACATCTATTACTAGGTACATTAAAGCTCTTGGATGGCACACTTCTAAGGTGTATTTGCGCTTAAATATATTGTGTCTTGCAAAGGAGATTCTGGATCTTGGAGTGCCCAGAAATCTTTATGAAGGATTCATGTGCATAGCGAAAGACTGGCAAATAATTTCCAACTAGCAGTCTGCAGAGCCAACATACATCGCCAGTATTTCTCTGCCGTCGCTGCAAAGGGAGTTAAAGTTAAAGAAATAAAAACATCATCATCATTCCGAAGGGCCTGCAATAATCATTTTCTAGATGGGATATGACAAAACCAGTTTTATATTAGTTTAGCAATTTTCTATATAGTCTTTGGAGATAATTTTCTTTAAATAGTACAGTAATAAGCATGTATTTCTATTGTTTGTAAGAAAGAACAACTGGGCATATGACAATAAAGCCTATCTATCTATCTCCCTAAGATTGTGGGAGGAAGCCCTTGGTCCTTCATGGACAGTAGAACATGGTATTATGTAAATCCATTAATATAGTACTGCATGTTCTATATATAGAGACAGATATCCCTTAAGCTGGAATAATGCAGATTACTCCATCCACTTTCCTATAAGCAAAATGGATCTTACTAAATCAAATTAGACAAGTCTAGATACATTAAATATCATTTATATTACATTAAATGTACCAGCGTTTAACTGCATTTGTTCAAATTCCTTGAAACTCCAAAGAAGTCGTATTAGACCACTTATTTAAACTAATGATTATTTACTTATGGCACCTCACAACAGAAGCGATTCACACACTATTCAAAAGGATAGGTAAAGTTTCAACATTGTCAAAAACATTAAAATTAGAGGGGAAAAATGCTTGGACAAAAGTATTACTCTCTAATAGATAGGTGAATGTTTTTTGGAAACAGTAAAATTTCTTTAAATCCTAAATGTTATTTATTAACGTCCACTTTGTGCTACTCAGATAATTTGGACGGATTACCTACAGATTATCACCCTTTTCTAGCCATGTTGGGTCTAAAGAGTTTATTTAGTGAGTTCGTCACTAAATAAATTCCTGTTGTCCCAACGGGAATCGAACTTCCTTTTAGGTTTACGATATGTGATTAAGACCAACGCCTTAACTCGCAAGGATAACCTGAGCTCCTATTTTTTCTTTATATGTGTAAATTATTTATATGAGTTCCATTCCCCATGGGGCGAAGTAATGTAATGACAAACACATTAAATGAAATTCTTAGACCTACCCTGGCTGAAAAGAGTTGTAGCCTGTAGATAACCCGTCCCAATTAGCAATATTAGTATTAAATTGGCGTTAATTAATATCAATGACAATTATTTATAAATATTTGAAGACACTCTATCTGCATGGGCTTCTGTCGTTTAACAGTGTGTCCTGTTTTTCTTCTGTATTCCGTAAGAAGATGTATGTTTGATTGTCAACGTATTACATGTTCTGAAAGTCGGTGGTTCAGTCCTAGTCATGAGACTAATATGTTGACATAAACATGTTAGTATAACTTAGAAGATATACCCTTCTTGAACACTGCTTACTTGATAGCCTTTCCCGGATTGTGTTATATTTCTCACAGCTTTCTGTATTGTCTTGTAACCTCTCCCATTGCCACTTCAATCAGACGTATTTTTTTAACACAATTTTATATAGTTATTTGGTCCGTGACCGGCCTCTGAAGTTGTGTTGCAAGTTTGGCATAATCCCGTTTATGTTCATATATCCAGAAAAATGAAATTGTTTTCTATTCTTATTTTGTAATGAATTAATGCTTTATTCTATTTGTACCGTGTATCTATGTGTTGAGTACATGTGTTGTACGGTTCTGCATTGAACTATTACTCAGTAAAAAAATGTACATATTTTTTCCTGTTATATGTTAGTGCGATTTATTTAGTCAAAGAAGCACTGTTTCTTGCTCAGTTGTAAATAATGATAACTAGAGAAATTATACATAAATGGTGGAACAAATAATAACTGAAGTTGATATTTTTTTTTTTTTAAGTGAACCCAGTCACAACTTATAAGACAACGCTAGCTTTTTATGTAGTTGTGTTGTCTTATAAGTTGTGACTGGGCTCACTTAAAAAAAATAAATAAATAAAAAAAACAAAGCTTTTTATGTAGTTGCAGGAGGCTTAGGTTAGCCAGTGAGTTAAAGCGTTGCCTTTAACCGCACATGGTGAAAGAGTGGCGAGTTCGATTCCCGCCTAGGAAGAGGAATTTATTTAGTGACGGAATTCATTGAATAAAATCGTTCGTTGCACCCTGGTAGAAAGGGGTGGTAACCTGTAGATAACCCGTCCTATTGACCTTAGTAGCAAAAAGTGGACGTTAATGAATAATTTAATTTAATTTATGTAGTTGTACATGGGTTTCCATGGAGTCCTAATATAAAAATTTTACCACCTGTTTAATTATAATATTATTATTATTATTTATTAACGTCCACTTTTTGCAACTCAGGCTAACTGGGACGGGTTATCTACAGGTTACCACCCTTTTCTAGCCAGGGTGGGATTTTAGGATGTTATTTAATGAATTCCGTCACTAAATAATTTCCTTTGTCCAGGCGAGAATCGAACTCGCCACTCTAGGTTTACCATGTGAGATAAAGGTCAACCAAACCACAATGAGAGTAATAATCATCCTGAAAATGGTAGCTGGATTCCGAAAATAAGATCCCTTATTGACAATTATTGTACTGGCTCAGGTAGTCGAAGGGAAGTTTCCAGTTTCTTTCAAATTTCATTTAGTACATTACAATAAAATATAAATATGTTAGAATTTTGTTTCCTTCTCTACTTAAAGAATGCTTTAGAAAGTAAGTGTGGAAACATGGCCTTAATGTGGGAGTTGTGTTTGACATCAGAGCTTTTCCAAACCTGACTGTCCAGAGGAAATTCGGTTTAATTTAATTTTAAAGTGAAGGAAATGAGAAGATAATGGGAAATGAGGTTTCTGGGAAGGGATCGAGTGAGCTGAATTTGAGTTTAATGTCCATAATAATCTCTCTGCTTATTAAGAATAGAGTATAATTTAGTACAGATTAGCCAAGGGTAAAATTGCTACGTTCTTTTTTCTACAGGTATTTTATACGAACAAGTAATTCTGTGAATATTTACAGTAGACCGCTTCGGGGTGGGAGACAATGACGTAAACGTTAATTTAATAATTGTTGATAGAGGGCGTTTAAAGTTCTTACAGTCATATTTGGCAAAACATTCACAAAGAAACCTGGCTATTATTGCCCATAATATATTTTTTTAATATACGAGCCCCATCTGTTTGATACAGGTGTCTACTTCGTTGGCAATCCCACAATATGTGACGCCTCAAAATTATTTTTCACTCTTCATCACTCAAACATAGTCCAGAGATTGTCATATTCACAATGTGAGTATATTCACATAACGTATTTGTTGATTTGTCGTCTCAGGAAAATATAATCACCAACAAATGGGCAGTAAATGTTATAAAATATTAGAGTTATATTATTTTCAAACTAAAAAAAACTTCTTACGGTTAAAGAACATTATTCTATGAGTTCATTTATTCGTTAGCCATTCAGTAATAATAATATTTTAGCAGTATATACAGATAGATGTTAACATTAAAGACAACAAAAGGACGGGTCTCAACAATTATATGTCAACCAAGAAGCGCTTCGATACAAATTATTTTATTAAATGTTTCTTTAGAATTGTTGAACACTTGTATAGTAAACTCTAGTGGAAATAAAAATAGTTTCTCGTCAAAACATAACGACGGCATTCACTTTGCATTGATAGAACAGTGAAGTATGCCTCCTCAGTATTCCTGTTTCTGTTTTTTTACATACAAAGTAGTCATCCAGAAGGCCCTCAAGTAACCTTTTCCTGGAACTCTTCCTTGTTTCACGTCTGTGTACAGGGTTCCATTCTTTCCGTACGTCATATACATCATGCTTTCTGTCCTTTTTACATCATAAGTGGTGTCAATTTCTACAGACAGCTCCATAGATTTGGGGTTGCGTCTGTTAACTCCCCGTGCTCCTTATTGATGACTCCAAATATTTCTTTAATGCTCTTCTTTACCAGATCAGCATCGCTCTTTGGTATTTGTTTATTAGAGCTCGTGTTTCTCTGCCATACGTTAACATTGGTTTAACAATTTTTTCTTCTAATGAGTGACGAATGTTACTTATTAATAATAATATTTAATTAAACAATTGTTAAGAAACTGTTATCTTCACCAGAATTACTGTAGTACGGCCCCTAGTATTGAAGTATCTAATTTTCCATTATTTCACCCTACTGCGATATGTAAATAGAGCCTTCTTACTTAATACGTTTTCTGTTTTTAGTTTAGATAGTTTATAGGTTTAAACGTTTTATCTATATGACACACGTTTATCGTCTTTACTTTTTTTATTTTATTGGTTGTCTATTTTTTAAATTTTCTATTTTATCCTGTATTTGTTTACTGTTTGTATACTGTTGGCCGTGACATGTTTGTTATTTAGTCGTAAGGTTTTTGTTTGTCAGCAGGTACTGAAGATGGAGCGCTGACTCTGAAAATGCACTTTGCATAAACTAAAACACTAGTAGAGGACAAGTACCTTTTATTGGTCCTGATTAATTTGCTTTTGTCGCTGAAAGAATGATTCGTACAATTTCTGCCAAGTTTACAAAATTATATTTTCAGTTGGTGTAATCAAATAGTTTATAACTCACTGTAGCACAAAGTTCAATTTCCGCTAGTTCTATTTCATCTTCTCGCCACGGTTTTACTCTTCCTTGCATCGTGCTTCTATCCTGAGACACAAGCTTAAGTCTCATTCACCGCTAAAGCCCGGTGGATATCCATCCAATTTCACCAAACCTCTTGGGACACCGAATTATTTATGTTGGGTGATTGTTATGTCCACATGTTGAACAGTGTATTTGTTATGTGTTCCCAGGATTTATCACTAGTCAAATAGAGACAAGATGTCCTTAGGTCCGCCTTCCTATTTCTCTAGTTTAATTCAAATTTTACTTTTACGCCAGTTCTTTCTCAACTTAGTCTTATTTGCTTTAAGTCCGCCTTTCCTTCTTCTAGCACTAAGTTAGACCACTGATCGAAAAACTTTGTTTTCAACTCCAACTCCTTAAATAAACTGTTACTCTTCAACTAAAACTACCTAACTTTTAATATTCGGAAAAGTCTGTAAAAGGAGTGAGAATGTGGTAAGATGATTACATTAATGACATAAGCGTTACAAAAAAACGTAGGTCTTGCACTTGGGAGAAAGGGGAAAATTCCCTCTATTTAAGAAATGTATGTATACAAGACTTGAAATTTAAGGTACACATGAATAGCATTAAGTGAAAATCTGAATAGTTGTAATGAAGGTTTACTAAAGGCTCAAAATATAAAAAATCTCCATAGGTAGAGTGACGTCAAAATTGAGTAGTACCGTGTTCCTTTGCCATTTGAAAACCTATAAATCATGGCCTTAGACCCTTTTTAACCTGACGAATTTATGAATACACTATTTTCATAGGACCCTCCTCAAAACAACTCTTCAGTTGGACCTCTATCGTCGGGAATCAACGTTTATTTTATTACTCCTCTGGAAAGTTTAAGCAAAGAAGTTTACTGGAATACGTTGAGCTAATATATTGATATTAACGAATTTCCTCCTTAAATAATGATATTTACCTAGGTCATATGATGAAATTTTATTAAAATTGCAAGAATTCGTATACTTTTACAAGAATTTATGTATTAATGTTCCTGGTCCGTGTATACTTCCAGGAAATGATCATAATTATATTTCAATATAGACTAAATATTTTAATTTTATCGCACTTAGTAATATATAATTGCATTACAATCATTTTATGATACAATTTTCGGACCAAATTTGTTAAATAAATAGAAGAGTCAAAGAACTGAGACTGGAAGCTAAAATATTTTCCTTAAGAACTAGGCAAATACAGAAATTATGAACACATTTGCGGTTTACCTTTTAAATCGAACTTGAGGTAGTAAATTAAGATTACTTTGAATATATTTGTTTCTATTTGAACTTTTATTAAATAAGTGGAGCAGTTTAGCCATGTGTGTAAAGGCGTTTGTCTTAATCTCACTTGGTGAACCTAGAGTCATAACTTCGATTCTCACCTGGGCAACAGGAATTTATTTAGAGACGAACTCATAAAATATAATCCCTAGACACATTCATGGATAGAGAACGGTGGTAACCTATAAATAACTCATCTCAATTAGTATACAAACGGGGGAGATTTCCTTCCACACTCGTTTTTCTTCTGAATTAATTGGATTCTACCATTTTTCAGAAAGATGCTCACTTTTGGTTTTCAAGTAATTTCTTTCGAATTCAACATCCATCCCCTTAGCTGCTCAACATGTCTACGGTGTTATTCTTTTCTTATCTTGATTAAATAAACGGAAACATTCCTTCTGTTTCCGAGAGCTCACATTCTTATCTCCCATGGTAAAATATTTGGTTTCATTTGTGTTCATTCTCATACTGCTATATTAAGAAAATGCTTTTGATTTCCTTTATTAAAGTTAATCGGGGCTTCATAGTCTAATTTAAAACTAGAGGGTTTTTTAATGCAGTAATTAAAGAAATCTTAAATTACGTTTTGAACACACGTCCTAGTACGTAGGAACGCTGTCCTGGCAGGAAAGCCATTTTTGAGTAAGTACACATTTGAAACAGCTTACAAACCCAGGGAGGAGAAACAGTCTAGATATGTCGGAATTTCATATTTAATGTCTGTACTTCCGGACGCTCATGCTGACAGCATGGCATTTTAATATTAAACCAGCAACTTCCGCAGGCTATATCTAAATTGCCTTAATAATACAGGTCGCCAACCTCATGACAATGTACTCTGCCTCTTATTAGGATATCCTCTGCAGGACTCAAACAGTGAGCAGATTTGTCGCGTTATATTTCATAATTATGAAAATTAGTTGGGAATTCTAAAATATTTAAAACTGGCGTCATTTAAGAGCAGCAAAAGATCAAAGGCATGTATAGTAATTGAAATTCAAGCTTCATGTTAAAAACGTTTAATCTCCTACTGAAATAACAATACTATTGAATCAGTCAATTAACATAACCATTTATGATTTTAAGCATTTAAACCAAAAGAAAAGGTAAAGAATATATATTCATTTAGGCCGAAAAACATTTTATTTCCAAGAAATTTATATTACTACACAATAACTAAAATATAATACAATAAAATCTTATGTCTTCTTTGAAAACGTATGTCTATATGTTTCTTTGCATTTTAAGCAACGTTCTGCAAGTAGCTTGTGATACGAGCTCGTATTTTGTTTTGCAGGACGCTCCATGTAGACACCAAACGAAGTAACCCCTTGCTTTCGGGGGGTAAAATGTTTAAAACCCCATTCTTTTAGAAGCCTTTAGAGTGTTTTTGTTAGTCTCACTTGTGCATACCAAATAAACTTCAATATGGGAAGAATTAAACATTTAAGAAAGAAGACATTAGACATTTATTTAAGAATTATTTTGTTAATGCAAAATGAAGATCTGTTCGTGTTATGTACCATAAAAATAAAATAAATATCCAATGAATGTCCACAGAGCATTCTTCTATTGAAAAAAAGAACGTTTAACTCTTTTGAAAAAAAGAAAGTGAGAATCAGCATTGCCTAAAAGAGCATATTTTATCTTTGCCTCAATAAGTACCTACCTAACAGGCTACGAAAATAATAATAATGTTAATATGGACAACGAAACAGCATAAGAAAGATTTTTGGGAAATATGTTTTATACACAGGGCAGATTTTTGAGTTAAGAAATCAGCAGGCGGAAGAAAGTGATTTATTAGGAAGATTTAGTAACGTTGACAGTTATTTGACGAAGAAATGTTATGATCTTATATTTGATAAAGAAAACTCCTATTATGTAAACTGATTCAATGGTTCGGGAAGTCTTGTATCGCTCGATTTTGAACTTAATGATTCTGAAATCGGTCTCTGACTAAAGTTGTCTTTCAGTTTTAACAGGCATTTCTCTTGACGAAAAGATTTATATGAAAATAATTGCGGTAAATAGTGCTGTAAGGCAGTAACGTCCTTACATTGGACGTTGTGCCTGACACTTTTCGCTAGGGAAAAACATTTCTAATATTCAAATCTGTTAAGGAAAATAATATTTCCTAGTTATTGGGAAACATAATATTGAACAATGCAAATTTTGACCGGCTTGAAGGCGGTGTCTTACAAAAATAAAAATGTCATCGGAATTGTAATAATAATAATTATGTCATCGACTGCCCATATCAATAGATTTGACAATAATAATGATAATATTACCAGGTTTCGGGAGTATAATTGGAAAGCCAATGCATAAAGACCGAAGACCAAGTAATTGGTGAGCATGTGACAAGAATGGTATCATTTTATGTCCCGTTGTCTACAACACGTCTCATGAATTTCCACGGGTAATATAAAAAGAGGAGCTTATGACACAGCCCAATCATAGCAACTAAAAAGCGTAGCCTTTAGATATTTATTGAAGGTTCATTACACGAAAAAGGCTCTTTTGGAGCCCCTGACTGATTTTAAGCTAGCTAACGCCTTTTTTCTTCTTTTTTTTTTGTTGGTAATTGAAGGTATCTAGTAGTTTCTAGCTAAGTTAGCCCTTAAGGGAAATCGACTCTTGAGGTTGAACTTGACGCGATTTTCGAAAATTTTCTCAAATGTCCATTGATCCTACCTAGGAGATGACGGTCGCAATTCTTATTTGATCGTAACTAAACTCGATATATAAGCGTGTCATATAAAACTAAAGGTCGAGTTCGTCAATGGCTGAAATCGAACAAGTGAGAGGGGTTGGGGTTAGAGGGGAAGAATTTCGATAATTCAAAATATCTCCGTTATGATACCTCGGATCGAAACATTGTAAAGAATAAATTGCATTGCAAATAAAATGTACTATAGATATTGTTAGATAAATTTATTCTCTATACTTAGTATTAACGGAAATATTTGCATTTTTTAATTTTTGGCAGATATATTATAAAACACTTTATTTGAAGCCCAAATACCAAATATTGTTCTCATTGAACTTTTACGTTTTGAGATAAATGCAAATACATGCCGCACGTGGGAACTCTGCATAGTTAACTCAGACCCTGCGTGGCGGACTTTTAATACTTGATTCCAATTACTTGAACTGAGATTTTTATGGAGTAAAATCATTTTTTTTTTTTTTTTTTTTTTTTTTTTTTTTTTTTTTTTTTTTTTTTTTTTTAAAGGCAAATCTTATTATTATATATTATATTATTAAAAATGGAGGCCTGTCAACTGGAACACAGGCCAATCATATCTGTAGGAGCCACCTCAACTTGACTCATATTATGGAAATTAAATAGGTTAAAAAATACAGGTTTAAGACAGTATGAAACTCCTACACAGACAAACAAAAGGACGGAGATTAGACATATTAGAAAACATGGAGTTCTATAAACAACGGGCATTCAACGAAGACATTATAAACGAACAGCTCATTACCAGCTCAGACACAATATATAGACCACTACAACTACTTAAACGAAAGACGCCAACTGATGATCATACGTACGAATACCAACAGCCGAAGCGACGACGAACATAGACCCTGATTCTATTTCAATTACATAAATCAGCCGTGATTATATGGGTAATACCATATAATCGTGTAACATTTTATTAAACCTGTACTCACACACATGCAACTATACCAGACCTAAACACAAACAACACACTAAATGCGGAAACAACCTAATACGGATACGGGCAACGACCTACTACACGAAAACGATTTACCTAGACACAAAACACAACCACTTCGTTTGACTAACGTAAGCAGACAGACTAAAACGTAAACAACCTAATAAGGTGAACAGACATTTAAAACCTACTGACCAACGGACACCTAACTCAGTACAACTCTAGATGGCTTGAAGGTGGTGCCTTCCCATCGAAAGCGCTTGCCAACTGTACTCGATCATCAGCCAGTGACGACGGTATGCACCGACAGATATGACAACTGTATCATCTATGCTGGCGGTTCCAACCCTTTATTTATTTACCAGGTTAAAGAATGTCTACTACTACACTGAAAGTGGGAAATCTGCTAGGCTGACGTTGTGAGACGGAAACCTCAAATAGTGGTCTGTTGGCGAAATCCCGTGTTTTAAATACCATGAACATTCTGTGAAACGTGAACCTACAAATTAATTTCGTACGAGCAATATAGCCTTCAACTCTAAAATATCTTCATTATTTTCTTTATAAATACGAAAACGCAGCTCTTCCCTCTCCACCTACCTCATGATTCTGAAAAATAAAAGAAACATCAAGCTTGTGATTTAAGAAAAGGCAACATGAAGGAATGAAACTGCAAAATTTAATTAAGTAAATGAGAAGACCTGATATACCCTTGAGATAACTTCTGAACTAGTTCCTTTTCCCGGAAGTCAGACAACTAAATAGCAAAGGTGATAATTTGTAAAATAATGTGGAGTAAAACAACCCACATTGCCTTGGCACGAGGAACTTATGGTTTTTATTTAAAGATAGGAATATTTATAAGTTCGTTTTGATTTTTTATTTGCTTTGAGAACTTCTGAGTTCATTATTGTTATTGTTTTGCCCCTTTCATTACGTCATAATTCACAAGGGATGTCAGATCTTATCAAACAATTAAGAATCTACAGGAATAAGAACCATATAACTAAAACCTCATCAGAAATAATCTCGCACATCTAACAAAATATCCCTCTAATACATAATTTAAAAAAAAAAAAATAATCCCACAGGGGCTGAGTAAACTAAGCAGATTCCAACGAGCTGGTATGATCACTTACACCACACTAATGATCTCTTCTCACCGTATGTTTTCTATTTCTATGAAAAAATCCGGTCAGTATAAGTGGGAGTTTACTGGAGGCTGACAGCAAGATAGTACGAAAACCTCTCTTAATATATGAGATACAAGAAATGTATAGAACAACAATAATTATAAAGCATCAGTAGTTTAACAAAACTGATTCAATAAAATGTTTTTATCTGAATTATAATAACGAAGATATTTTGAATTTTCGGAATTCCCCTCTAAACACCTCCCATCCCACTAATCCATATATATAGTTTTGAATGGGTCTAATTTTCGTCCCCTATTGCCCAGAATGAAAATGTGTAGTAATGTTGAGAAATACTATTCTGCTCTTCGATATGTATTTACTCCTGGCTTTAGATAAAAAAATTTTTAAACTTCTAAAATACAATTGTAAATTTTAGTTATCATTAAGGCCGCTAATGAATGTATGAATAACGTGAATAGCCTTACAATAAACGTTCTCCCTGACACGTTTCCAAAGGGAACAACATTTCTAATATTCAAATCTGGCAACGAAAATAATATTTCCTAGTTACCGGGAAACATAATATTGTACAATGCAAATTTTGACAGGCTCAAGCCTGTCAAAATTTGCATTGTACAAATCTCTTCAAAGACGGTGACAAATCTCATGTCTTCAAAGACGGTGTCCTACCAAAATAATATCTTATATTATAATATAATATAATATAGAGATTAAGTCAAATATCTTGTAGAGGTTAAATCAAATATCTTGTAGAGCTTAAGTCAAATATTTATAGAGATTAAGTCAAATACCTTGTAGAGCTTAAGTCAAATATTTATAGAGATTAAGTCAAATATTATATAGAGATTAAGTCAAATACCTTGTAGAGCTTAAGTCAAATATTTATAGAGCTTAAGTCGAATATTAATAGAGATTAAGTCAAATACCTTGTATAGCTTATGTCGAATATTTATAGAGCTTAAGTCGAATATTAATAGAGATTAAGTCAAATACCTTGTATAGCTTAAGTCGAATATTATATAGAGATTAAGTCGAATATTATATAGAGATTAGTTAAATATCTTATAGAGCTTAAGTCAAATATTTATAGAGTTTAAGTAGTAATTCGTTTCACGGAAAAGGAAAAAAAACTCCTGCCGATATACAAAGACGCGCGCGTGTACGCTGCTCACATTTAAAAAAGTAAAAAAATTCAAGATATGTTAAAGATAGATGTCCTTGCCTTTCATAACCGTAATAAATGGAACTGTTGAAGGTTTAATGAAATTCGAATGTGAACACAGTAGAGGAAAGAAGGGTAGAGAAAAATGCTGATCTCGCCCCTTGTTATAACCCAGAATAGCCCATAAGTATGATGGAAATTCAGGTACTCATTAAAAAATCTTCCTCTTTCTAAAATGGTATGCAATAAATGATAACTTATGTGATATTTAATTTACTGCTAGGTTAGAGAGAAAAAAAAAGAAAAACATTAAGGCACATGTGAGATTGTCAAAGTTGTTCTCTGATTAATATGGATTTAGTAGGAGGAAACTAACACCACCACACTCACAAAGTTGAAGTTATATTAAAATTCAAAAGATAGTATTATAAAAAAAGTTCGTAGTGGCACGAAGCGGACTTAAAAAAATAACTTTTAAAAGGCTTAATTGTAAATGATTTTCAAACTTGTATTTGGGTTGGAGTGTGATATACTAACCGTTCCCAATCCATCCACATCTATGATACTCAAATGATCAGCATGATTTCATGATTTCTTAATGTCAATGAGAACGTGCACTCCGGAAAATCCATATATATTGTTACGTTTTATTACTAAACCAGTAATAAACGTTGTTAATAAGAGTTCTTTTGGATTGCAAAATTAAACACTCACAAGTATCACAGTTTTTATCACTGCACAATTTATTTCACAATGCACAATACACTTGATTATTATTCTTAATTACTACTCACAGTATACACTGATAGCGTCACTGTCCTTCAGATTACACAGTCCAATAATTCACTCACGGTCACTGAAGTACACCAAAAGACGGCAATGCACTGTCCTTTACTTCCCGGCACTGCACTGTCTTAAACACGGCACTTAACTGTTACTTACAGTCACGGCACAACACTGTTCTTCTTATAAAAACACTTTACCGCACTGCACTAAGACGCACTGTAGCACTGAACGCATATATGAGCACTTGATAAGAAACTAACTAGCTCGCGGCTGGCCGGTTCTTTATATAGGTCGTCGGCATACATCAAAGGGGAGTTGGCTGGACCCTTCGACGTCTGGGCTGGAAGGGACTAGTACGATCTCGACCCTCTGTCGACTTCTTTGATCTACCTCGCACTTTCCAAATACGCGACTCTCTCTGCTAATCCTTCATGTATTTAATTTTCGCAACAATATAGGGTGTCCCAAGTTTCTGTGCCACCCCCTTAAAATCTGCAATTATTTTAATGCAAGGCTGAGACTTGGTGTGTCATAATTGTGACCCCTGAAGAATCTTTTCAGTCTATATTCAACCTCGTAACCTTTTCCAGTACTTCTCCAGCGACCATAATTTTTGAATTTTCAGTTCTACACTTTTTATGACGGATTCTTGTAGAAATTCTAAAACGAATTTATACCGGTGAATGTTTTTATTTAACACATTCTTTAATTGTTAATGTATATATCTTTATTTCAGAAACGGCACATTTTAGCTTTGTAAAATGCCGATACATAAAAGCTGTACCCAACAAAATTATATTTGAAACAACTCTACAGGAAAAGAAATGGATTCTTAAATAAAAAAAAAAAAAAAAAGTATCTAAACCAAAATAACGCAAAAATATTCTTGAATGAACCCAAGAATGTATACATCAAAAACATCAACATAACAAAAAGCGTTCTTAGAATTAATTTATTATAATCTATTTGCGTACAAATTATTTTTCAGTTAGTGTGATGTATTAAGATTGTATGTCTGCCCACTTCTATTCATCGCATATGTTTTTTTTTTCTTGTTTTTTTTTTTTTTTTTTTGGAAATAGAGAATATTTGCTGAAATGAGATCAGTTGAGTGTCAATCCGGTATGTGAGAAATCTGCTTAGTTTACGCAGCCCCTGCGTGGCGGAAGCCCCATTCCTGTTCGGAATATTGGTTTCCCGAATAAGCTTTGAATCTAGATCTGGGCGCGCAGATAAAACGTTCATTGAAACCCATAGAGTCGACTTTAAATGGTTGAATCAAAAATAGTCGCAAAAATCAAAAAGTAGCAATGAATATAAACTTTAATGCAATTGGTCTTAGGGTGACCTTAAACACGGAATCATTTTATCCACGGCAAATTCGTATAGAGTTATAGCTAATTCTCGGAGTTTTAAAAAAAATTTTGTTAATAATAAAGTGTGGCAAACGGAAAGGCATAAAGGCGACTTTTCAAAAACCAACAGCCCTATTATTTTCTTCTATATATATATATATATATATATATATATATATATATATATATATAGGAGTGCTAATTAGCATATTAATCATACTCCGAGAATAATAGACACATCTATTTTTTCAGCTGTCAGAGAACAAACAGATATTAAGTCCGCACTCTATTCTTGGAATATTTAAAATACGCTGGAAGAGGGTTGTTCAATTTAAGCCCAGGAAATTTCCATGAAGAAAGCTGTCCATTAGTGGATTTTCTGCTGTGAATGAAAAGTACCCACGTTCATCTGTAAAATATATTTTTTTTTTTTATATTTAAATCTAAAGACCCTGAATTCAAAGTATTGAATACCATTATAATAATTTATATTCATATTCATTCCAAAGGTATTACTGTGCCTTTAGGAAATGACAGATGAATTTAAAATTAACCAGTAAAAATTATTTGAAAAAATGTCTTTCTGTCATATCGATGATTATTAATATAAGACGATATATTGTCGTCTGGACGTTGTAGTAACAAAATTTCATAAAATGGCTACTTTTCGATACATTTAAGTTTCTTTAACCTTTTAGCAGATTTCCCTTAGGGGAAATCAGCTATTGAGGTTGTACTCATGACCCGATTTCCAAAAAAAAAGTTTCAAATGTCCATCGATCCTACCCAGGAGATGACGAAAATGAGGTCCGTTCAAAATTATATATATATATATATAACCAATCTTATTGAAAATTAAATTTACTATAAATATTTCTCTATACATTTATTCCCTATCTTCAATATTAACAGAGATATTTACATTTTTCAGTTTTCAGCCTTCAGCAAAGCCCAACTCCTACTCATGTCACATAAACGATACTCTGTTATATAATAAACCGCATATTCGAAGATCAAAAGCCATAAATTGTTTTCTTATTATACGAGATAAATGCAAATATGTTATCGTGACCCCCCTTCTTAATATCTTGGACTACTAAAATTTGATTGATTGAGATAAAAATGATTCTGATCCATTATAAATTACAGTACTAGATATAGTAAATAGTTTTCAATAAAATTAATATGTTATATTCTGATATGTTTCCGTTATTGTTTTTCTTTCCTGTGAGAAGTTGGCACACCTGTTTGTTTACGTTTCAGGTGCTTCCCGTCTGGAGGTTTCTTATTATCGTTTGCATTTATTCACTTGATGTTGACGGTGCTATTGTGTTACCAGTACGTAGATTTATCTATTGGTAAACATCAGGAGGGAAATCTGCTTAGATTTTTCCTACTACTAATGATCGAACATTCATTAAAAATCCCTCATAAATGTATACTTTACTCCACTGGCTTATTGTAAGGATTAACGAAAGGACGGTCATTTTAAATTTAGTTTTATTCAGTTTACTTTCATTGTTCTGACCTTATGGATGGAATATACCATCAGTTCTAATTAATATCAGTTATATGTGTAGCAGATAAAAAATCAAGTTTGAATGTTTCAGAATTCTAACCTACCGTCGCCACAATTTCCAGGTGAGTACGCTTACCGTCTCAAATGAGTAAGCAAATACACACTCAAATATACAAACATTTCAGGTATAGGATGCGAGGATCTGGTGACTCAAAACTTTCCATTTTTCCCCAAGGCCAATACAGTTATTTCAATTTGTACAAGAACTTGATATAAATCTCCTTTCACTTCTCTCCTGAGCAGTAAACAATGTGGGAAAGTTTACATCGTCAAACAAAAATAAATGTTGATATAAGTTGGAGCAAAGTCTAGTATGTCAGAGCTTATTTGGGCGTCACAATGTAAAAGTTTAAGTTTAATAGTATTTAATTTAAATTGACTCTCACCTAAAATTAATGATTCTGGGCTTACCTCGTTCTTGTATTCAAAAATAAGAAATTAACTGTCACACGTTGAAGGCAACTTGAAACATTTTTATTGTTCGTGCTATGCAGAAAGACTCTGGTTATTTACGCATGTTGAAAGTATCAACTGGGCATATTACCTAAAACATTGGGTACGTACATACCTAAGTTTAAAATTCATATAATCTTCCTGTTTGGGAGCTTAGGGCAAAATATTGCCCGAGTATATTACTGGAAATGGTCCCAGACCAAGATATGCCCATTCAATTGTACGATTTTCGACCTATCTAAGAATCAGGGAAAGTGACAGTCGGCATACAGATTACCAGACAAAAACATTACTAATGGTCAGATACAATTTTCATATATATATATATATATATATATATATATATAGAGAGAGAGAGAGAGAGAGAGAGAGAGAGAGAGAGAGAGAGAGAGAGAGTGAAAAAGAAGGGGAGAGACGGAGTGAAAATGAGAGTGATTATGGAATGTCAAAATCATTAGCGAAACAAAAAACTAATAAGAAAAAGGCTAAGAAACAGATTCTAAGAGCAGTTAATAACAAGTCCGTGTAATGTTTTCTGAAGAACCATTCTTTTCAAATCACCATATTGGTGGTCCCATGAACCATAGTTTTCATTCTTGTATAGTCAATAATGTGAAAAATTACATTATATTAAAGCCTTCCCCACAAGTTAGTTTGACATATATGTTTTGTCATCTTGCTTTGACGTAAGTCTTCAAGTTGGTATTAATTATACTGAAATGTTAAATTTGTTTTCAACCTTTTTTGTCCGACATGTACAGTTAATTCAACCAATAGTTGGTTATTTATTTATTTCTTTTATATATAACGAAGGATATTAATGAAATCTTTCTTTCGAGAAACTGTGCTATTCTAATTAAGAGAGAGAGCTAATTTATTTTTCCGTATTATTTAAATTTATTCTGTGCCACACAAACATAATGCAGTTTGGCTTGGACTCACTTCTTATAGCAACATGATACTGACTGGACTATTTAATTTAGGTTATAACAATTTCAATTAATAAATAGGAGAGAATTCGTTTGCACATCAATTGCTGCTTATTATACTGACTCAGAAAGGCGCTAAGGGGTAAGGGTATAAATGCAACGTCAATTTTTGAAACTGGAGTGGAGAACGAGAAAAAAAAATGTAACTAGACGAAGCAGGCCTTTTTTATTCTTTTGTAACTAAATGGTGGTTTTGTGACAGAGTTATTGTCTCGATAACGTGTCGTTCTTCATTATTTTTGTTTATTTCAATACTTTTTAACTGACAAAGCCCTTTTTTTTCATCTTTTATTTTGTAATATTTGAGGGGTAGTTGAATTTCAGAAGGTGAATGAATGACGGTTTTTCACCCAATAGCAATTTAGTTTGGGGCGTAGTACTTTCAGAGCTCATGGCCGATAACACTGATAAACAAGTCATAGAAATCTGTCATGATGTTTACTTTTGCTAATGCAGATTTCCATGCTCATTGCAAATCTGATAACTGTTTTGCTCTAGCACGTCAGGCTTTTTTTAATAAAAATTGCGACCACTAGAGTGTTAACAGACAAATATATATATATATATATATATATATATATATATATATATATATATATATATATGTCTGATAACACTCTAGTGGTCGCAATTTTTATTTAATCGTCACCTAACTCGAGATTTAATCGTTTTATGTGAAAAGAAAGATCAAGTTCGTTAACGGCTGAAATTGGATTAGTGGGAGGAGGAGGGGGGTTAAAGGGGAGGAATTTCGAAAATTCAAAATATACCCGTTACTATACGTCGGATCGAAATTTTGGATAGAACTAATCTTATTGCAAATTAAATTTACTATAAATATTGTTATATTCATTTATTCTCTATCTTTAATATTAACCGAGATATTTGCATTTTCATTTCGTGTAACGGACGAGCTATGTTTCCCGCCCAAAAGCTAGTTCGGCCGTTTCCGTAACTGTTTGGCACTCGCATGGAGATTTCTCTCTTGTATAACTTCACGTGGGAAATCTGCTTAGTTTACGCAGCTCCTGCGTGACGGACTTTTATACTTGTATTTAATGTTTATTTATCGTGTTTAATTTTTTTTTTGTTGATACAGTTTTTCTAATTTTTCTATTATATTCTTTTTATATTTTATTTACATTGTAAATTTTGAGCCAAATTGCCTAGTTGCGGGTGCTGCTGTATAAATAAATAAACATTTTTGATTTGCATAGCTAATGTTGATAGTGTTTTCCCAGTAAAAAGAAATCTATCTAAACAGGACTTGGAATACAAGTATTCTCTCAACCCCCTGCGCCGATTTATGAAGTGCAAATGTCAGCTCCACTCATGAGAAATCGTTAGCTTTTGGAAAAATCAAACTCAGTGTACTGAAAGAGGAAGGAGCTTGTACAATAGCATTGTGTAAATCGACTCCGAAGATGGAAAGCGTACGCCAAGAAAAGAAAGAATATCCATATGGTGAAGTATGGCAATATTTCTGCCTTCTTAAATTTCATCAAAGAATTCTAAAAATTATTTTTCGAGCCATACATCCAACCGTAATTAAGAATTAAACAACCATTAAAAGCTAAACGGGAGCTTCCCCACTTGTTGGAATGAAACGCCGATGATCATATCTCACCATCTATTCTCAATTCCTCCCCCAATATAAAGCCTATGCAAACAAAAACTGAAATTAAACCTAAACATGGGATTTTTCAAAGTGACTCAATTACTGAAAGTGAGTAATTGAGGGGTGAAAAGGAGAATTTACTGAAGACTGCAACCAAAAAAATAAAAACGAAGTTATTAATATTCAGCTTAGAAAAAGTGCGTATAGAACAACAATTGTATCAACGCGCGGGAATCGAACTCACGATTCTAGGTTGAAACTTTGAGTAGAGAATTCAATTCCTACGTGGGGAAAGAAAAAATATTTAGTCAAAGAGTTTCACCCTGGCTAGACAAAGTGGTAACCTATAGGTATTCCATGTGGGTTACGTAGAACGAATCGGACGTTAATTTAATAAAAAGTCCGTCACGCAGGGGCTGTGTTAACTACGCAGATTTCCCACGTGCGTCACGTATTTGCATTTATCTCAAAAAGTAAATAGTCAATGAGAAATATATTTGGTATTTAGGCTTTAAGTAAAGTTCTTCATAATATAGCTGCTTATTGTTTATATGACATGAGTCGGAGTGGGGTTTTACTGAAGACGGAAAACTAAAAAATGCACATATCTCGGTTAATAATGAAAAAATGTACATAACTACATTTATAGAACATTACATTTGCAATAGGATTGGTTCTATACAATTTTTCTATACGACGCATAATAACGGAGGTATTAAGAATTTTCAAAATTCTCCGCCTGGACTGATTTCAGCTGGTAACGAACTTGATCTTTCTTTTTTTATAAAAATATTATATATCAAGTTTGTTAACGATAAGACAAAAATTGCAACCACTAGAGCGGTAACAGAATATATATATATATATATATATATATATATATATATATATATATATATATATATTGAATGGACCTCACTTTCGTCATCTCTTGGGTAGGATCGATGGCCATTTGAAGAAAAATTTCGAAAATCGCGTCATGAGTACAACCTCAATAGCTTGAAGGGGAAATCTGCTGAAATAAAGACAAATTGGAAATTTTCGGTGATTATTTTTAGACACTTTCACATGAGAAGTAACTTGAATTAAGCCTAAAGCCTTTGTTGGCCATTTTCACTCTAAGTTAATGGAGTTTTCCCGGATTGTGTGGGGCCTAATGACGTCATCAAACATACGGACTCTTTGTCTTCCATCATTCTTACTCCCCTTGTCTAAAGGCAAACAGAAGTAATGGTTTTATAACTATTTTATATCAAAAGAACCAGACGCTTTTGATATATATTGGTAAAATTAACACTAATTCAATTTTGAATATATGTATATAGCCTATAACCTCTCCTGATAATAAACGCTATTAAGAATGTAATGAATAACGGTAAGGAATCGCTGGACTAATTGAATGTGTAGACGTAGATTTGATTTTTAGCAGATTTCCCTTAAGGGAAATCAGCTATTGAGGTTGTACTCATGATGGAATTTTCGAAATTTTTCTTCAAATGTCCATCGATCCTACCTAGTAGATGACGAAAATGAGGTCCGTTCAAAACTGTATATATATATATATATATATATATATATATATATATATATATATTTGTCTGTTACCGCTCTAGCGGTTGCAATTTTTGTTTAATAGTTACCAAACTCGATATTTAGTCGTTTAGTCGTTTTATGTAAAAAGGAAGATCAAGTTCGTTAATGGCTGAAATCGGACCAGTGGGAGGGGGGGTTTAGAGGGGAGGATTTTCTAAAATTTGAAATATTTCCATTACTATACGTCGGATCGAAAAATTGTATAGAATCTATCTTATTGCAAATTTAATAATAAATATTGTTATATACATTTATTCTCTATCTTGCATATTAACCGAGATATTTGCAATTATATAAAATCGGGGCGGATAACGGATTTTCTTAACTCTTCGGCTCTCGTGAAATTTCTCTATTATAAAACTACACGTGGGAAATCTGCTTAGTTTACGCAGCCCCTGCTTGACGGACTTTTAATAGAATTTATGTAAGTATTTTATCTGTAAATAATTTACTCTAATAAATAAAATAGAGATCTGCAAGATGGTCTATAGCCACCAAACCTCTCCCTGCAACTAATGCTCGCCCCACATAGGAAATAAACCTTTGAGGAAACGCTGGTCAGCTGTTCCTGTCTGCTAAAGCAATCAATGATTGTAACATTATTAAATGTATGTAGAGTTTTCTTCTTATTCTGGACCCAATATTATTTATATATTCTTCATATTTTATTGCAAGGGTCTCCTGCAATTTGCAATGCAATGAAAAAACATTTATTTCGGTGCAAACTTAATTGAAACTGGCCTATATGTTTCGTGGCTTACTTGCCCCCTCTTCAGGGGGTATCCCTCTTCAAAAAATATATAAATAATTAGTAACATTAATTTAACACATCCCTTAATAATTGTATCATAGATGTAGGCACCTACTAATACAATTATTAAGGGATGTGTTAAATTAATTTTATTCATTTTTTATATTTTTTTTTTTGAAAAGGGGTAGCAACTGAAGAGGTGGCAGGTAAGCCACGAAACATGTAGGCCAGTTTCTATAAACCAGATAGAAGACAATTTCTATAAAGTTTGCACCGAAAAAAATGTGTTTTTCTGGGAGACCATAAAATATGATGAATATGTATATAGATTTCTATCAGCGTCATCATACCTTAGACCTGTAGGAAATAAATATTTTTTTTTGTGTTAAATTAATCAAATTTCACAGCAATGAACCAACTTTCAATGACCTGTGATGGCTTTATTTCAAAATGATCACTTTTAAAAAGAATGTCTACCTTTTTTTTCAAGACCTACAAAATGGTTTAAAAAAATAGTACATTCAGCGACTTTATCATTTTCTACGTTCTAAATTGTGCTTGAAAGTCTATCACACATGTACTGCGTAAACTAAGCAGAATTCCCATCTGCTGGAATAACAAGCTGATGACGTCTTGGCACATCCCATTTTCTCTTTCTCTCATTATAATTACCTAAGTAACAGAATTTGAAATTTAAGCAGTGCATAAAATGATTATATGCTGTCACCTTAGGTAAAAATCGCATAAGTAGAGGAAGGTGGTAACCCAGGGCTAAAAAATAAAAAAGTCCGTCGCGCAGGGGCTGAGTTTAGTAAGCAGATTTCCCTCTTGCGTCACGTATATTCATTAATCTGAAAACGTTAAGGTTCAATGAGAACATAATTTTGTATTTGGGATTCAAATAAAATGCTTCATAATATAACAGTTTATTGTTAATAGGACATTAGTAGGAATGGGGGTTTACTGGAGGCCGAGAATTAATAAAATGCAAATATCTTCGTTAATACTAAAGATAAAAGAATAACTTTATATGACAATATTTATAGCACATTTTATTTGCAATAAAATTGGTTCTGTACTATTTTTCGATCTGAAGTATAATAACGGAGATATTTAGAATTTTCGAAATTCTCTCCCTCTAATCCCTTCTCCCACAGCTTTGATTTCAGCCGTTAACGAACCCACCCTTTAGTTTTGTATGAAACGCTTATATATCGAGTTTGGTTACGACCAAATGAGAATTGCGACCGCTACACGTGAAAGACAAGTGTGTGTGTGTGTGTGTGTGTGTGTGTGTGTGTGTGTGTGTGTATATATATATATATATATATATATATATATATATAATTTAGAATGAACCTCATTTTCGTCATCTCCTAGGTAGGATCGATGGACATTTGAGGAAACGTGTCGAAAATCTACTTCACTTAAGGGAAATCTACTGAAATACAAAAAACTTAATTTGCGAGTGGAGAAAACGCTTACAGAGCAAGAATTGTAATGTATTACATTCTCGACAAGCTGATTATACAACATTATTCGACCTCACTCTTAATAACGGAGATAGCTCAGTCTTTATTTTGTTATCCCTTCTGTAATAGTATCCGTTCTTTTTCGCCTAACAAGAAGTGATGAGCCACGTACCCGTTGGCAAAGACTTGTTCTGTGATGCACCAAAGTAGTGAGGATCACTTATTTATTGCTAATATATTTAGTCTGCCACCATTTGGAAAATATATGGCAACAACGATTATAACAATAATATAATATTAGTTTAATTTTGCCAATAACGGGATTATTTTATGGTTACGTTAAATACGATCTCTATGTTTGCATGAAGCCAGTATTATTTTAATTCATCTACAGATAATAGCTATGTTAAAGTAAATTCTTCTATTAGCCTCTGTTTACAACACGGGTATTACAACTGAATAATTGCACATTTACTGTAAGTATTATATGACATTTGTGCTGTTAGATTAAAATGGCGGGACGATTTCGGGGATTTCGCGGGTCTTTATATTCCCACTGAATAATCTCTTCTATTTCAATCCGTCAACTAGTGATATTAAATTATGGTTCTAAAAACCCTGAGCTCAAACCTTTCAACCTGTATTTCACACTGATACTTCAGCACTTATTTGATAATGGAGTTATAACCCAAAGTTTCAAAGCTCCTGAGATTTTCCTAGACTTTAGACTCCAGGAACCAAACGAAATCGCGGTTGACACTAGTTATTCTGAGGTCAAGTTCAGTAAACTTTAAAGATTCTACTGTAGCTCCTACAGTGTGTTTTGGGGCGGGTGCTTATGCCAGTATACATACTTTACTAATTTTAACGAATTTGTGTTGCAGATGCGGTGGTTGTTTGGCTTGGCAGTACTTCTGTGTGCTTGCCTTCTAGTCCTTGCTCGGCCTCCACAGACAAGAGCCAGAGCTACTAGAGGATTCAAGAATGTTGCTCTTTCTACTGCTAGGGGGTTTGGAAAGAGGGCAGATGAACCCGCCATCCCAAGGTAATACAAATTACATTAATGTTTATAATTACAACAGTGAAACAAATTATCATAATATTATTAATAATAATCATAATCATTGATAATTATCATTAATCGATGTGTGTTTGTTTGAAAGGGAAAAAAAACACACGCAGACACACCTGTTTAATGCAGGACATTTATATTTACTCCTGAAAATTGAATTTCAGCTTACTTATTGGAACAATAATTCATTCCTGGCATATGTGCCTGTTGCCACTCACTCTACCATCACTATTTATAGCTAAGCTCCACCAACTTTAAAGATAGGCCATCACACAGGAACTGCATAAACTAAGCCGATTTCCAACATGGTTGACATACTGGTGATCTCATCTATTTCCCAGTTGTAACTAAAAATAAGACAAAGTGGGGATTTACTGAAGCCTTAAATTCAGATTACTCACTTATTATATTAAAATGTATAAATAGGAACTCTAGAAAATATATAGAACAACAATTGTTGAGCATCAAATGTATAACAAGATCGGTTCTTTAACATTTTTCGAACTGACTCATAATAAAAGAGTCTGAATTTTTTAATCTCCCTCCCCCAGAACCCCCCTCTAATTGGTCTGATTTCAGCCATTGTCGAATATGATCAGTGTTGACTGAAACAGTTAAATATAGATGTATGTTATAGATACAATAAACATTTTCGAGACAGGAACATAATATCTTCATTAATGGCATCTTCACATAAAGAATTTGCATGAATCTCACATAAAAAGGTCTCTTGAAATTGGAATGTAGAATTTCAGCTTAGTATAATATGGTCCATGGTATAACCGCTTACTGCTAATAGGACAGAGTAGGAGTGGTGATTTACTGAAGGCTACAACTAAAAAAAAATAAAAAATAAATCTCGGTTAATATTTGCGATAGAGAAAATATATAGATAACAACATTTGTGGGTAATTAATGAGTGATATATTTTGAACTTTTAAAATTCTCTCCCTCCAAACATCCCCTCGGACTGGGCTATATATATATATATATATATATATATATATATATATATATATATATATATAAAACATTTTGAACGCCCTCATTCTTGTCATCACCTGGGTAGGATCAATAGACATTTTAAGAAATTTTTCAAAAATCGTGTCATGAGAACAACCTCCAATAGCTGATTTCATTTAAGGGAAATGAAATGATCTGCTAAAATACATATTCCTAATGGTACAAACAAAGGTGACCTTACAAAAATTGTATTTTAATTGTTAATTTCAGTAGTGCCTTTGCTTGAAGCTTATCTACAAAGTAAGTTTAGTTTAACTACTTCAATTTAAAAAATACTGATTTTAATTGTTTCTGTCTGTATTTTGCAGGTTAAGGACAGATTGGCTTGCAAATGAAATATCCGAAAACCCAGAACTGGCCAAACTTTTTGTAAGGAGATTTTTGGACACTGATTCTGATGGGTACTTGTCAGCAGGAGAGCTACTAGTCAGGCCAGCACCACACTAATCCCGTCAACAGTCTGCCTGGGGAATACCACATCACTCAACTCAGCCAAATGCTAGTCAACTTCTAAATAATAATTAAAAAAAAAAAAAAAAAATCATTAATAGAACATGTACTAGGGTCATTTTTTTGTTTTGTTTTAAGACCTCAAACCCATCTACTTATTTCTGAAATGTAATGTCTCCACACATTTGAGGAGAAAAAAAAAACGAAAATGATGAATGTGTATAATTTAAGAAAAATATATTATATGTTTTGTTAATTTTCATAGACCTTTCAACTATGTTAAGGTTTAGTATTATTACATAATATATAAAGAATTAGAGATAAATTACTGAGCTGCAACTATCTGAGTAGTGAGTATTTTCTAAACATTATACTAAAATTCTTTTTTATCGCAGAAGTTCAAACACTGAATACTTTATATATATCTTCTTGTTGGCCAATTCAGAGTTCATATCCTATTTATCTAGTATTTGTTTTAAGTACGGATTTGTATTTTGGACAAAAAAATATTATAAGGAATTTCTACATAATGTATACTTGGTCAGAGTACTAAATACTAACATGAATTGACCTGAATGACATTATTTTTTCAAAGTTTTTTAACTCGTAAAAAGTAAGCATAACTAAGGAGTCAAAAGGGCTGCAAAAGAAAGTAATATGGTAATTAAAAACATATATATTCAAGACATTGAAGCCTTTTCTCTGGGTTATTTCATATTAGGATTTCTTAGATCTTAGATCTAAAACAACAGGAAAACAAATGTGCCCATATATATAATACAAATGAAATGAATATTTCCATAAATTCAAAAATTCATTTTAAAAAAGAAGATTAGTTCTTTCAATTCTGGAAGTACTACTATTAATCCTAATAAAATGTTTAGAAAATTGTCTTAAAGATTTATTATTAATAATGTTAAGTCATTTTACATCTTAGAAAATGCTTCTCAGCTTTCAGGTTATCTCCTTTCACATTTTAAAAAGGTTTCGACGTTCTTCACATATGAAGCCTTAGAAACAGAAATTTGTATTTTTAATCCCCCCCCCAATCACTAATTCTTTTCTTTTTTAGCAGTTAGTATGATTTAATTAGGAAATTGATTTTTTCTGTGTTGTTAACAACTAATTGTTGAGTGTATCTATTTCGCTTGTCCCACTCAGTTTAGAGCCCCGAATACATACAGGCGAAACAAAGTACATTTCATACCTTTTGAGAATACATATGTAAACTAAATACAAAGTAGACTAAATTTTTGATAATGGTACGGATGTATCATGAAACGTAATTTCTAAATATGTACAAAAGAGTAGCTATACTATCACCACTATCATTAGCACAAAAATTAAAAAAACTATTAACAATACATCATTTAAGCTATCTTAGCCATACTTATACAATACTAACTAATAATATGCAAAGGAACCCTCAAAATATTGAAAATTATGCTTGAAATATAATATATTCAGCAACAGTGCCAACAATTGTATTTTTTTTTATAAGTAGCTGATTATCCATTGTTGAAAAATAGCAGTCTCTTACATCAGTAAATCGGAGAGTGGATGATTTATGAATAATCTTAGACATAAATTACCATCAATTAATAAATATTTTATTTATAAGTCGATGGATAGATATAACGGCCTTCACTAATAATTATATTGCATCCTTAAAAAAATAAAAATTAATTTTTCAAACCTGAATTATTTTCTCTCCTTTGCTAAATCTTTAACTACATCACTTATAATAAGATTTTATGCCAATACAACAACCTCGCTCATCATAAATCATTATCTCAAGGAAATAATATATCAAATTCTTAAATATAAAGAATATTATTAACAAATATTAAAAATCAATACCAGATTTAGATTTATAAAAACCAAATCCTGCATATACATAAACATTGGCGTCAATAAGCAAGAATTATATAATATAAACTGAATCAGATGAATATAATTTTTAAGAAAGGTTTATAAGCTGACGTAAAAGTAATTTTTATTACTCAAATGGTGAATGAGATGATATACAAACCATTAAGACACTAATAGAAATAACATTAGTGAAAAACTTCCAGTGGTTTGAATGGTAAATATTTCGCCCAATTACCTTAGTATTTTAAAGCAGGCATTAAAGCCTAATATTTATTTGCCTATCAGTGTTTTGCCTTTTCAGCAGAAATTAAATATATAGATTGGTCTTCAGAGACAAATTTGAAATAGTTGACTCAAATTTTGTTTTCCAATTTTGTATATTTTTGTTTAATCCTATTAGTTCAGGGCAGGGGGGGGGGGGGTTAAAAATTGTCATAGAGAATGACTTTCTATAGAGTAGAGTCTTATATACTTCTAATTTAGAAGAGCTACAAAAAATGAGTGGCATATAACATAGTGGGTTGGTTGTGCCGGTATAAATAATTCTATTTCTCTTACCTGTCGGTTTGATGGTTTCCTTACTGACTACTGGTGAAAAACACTGGCAAGCACTTTCATTGCAATGGCACCATCCTCAAGCCTCTCATTAGTTGTAGTTCAAGGGATTGCCCAGTATAACTAACGACAGGCTTGAGGATGGTGGCCATCACACCAAAGTGCTTGCCGTACTCTACAATCAGCTAGTAATGAGAGCATCTACCAACAGATATGACAATAGTGAAAAATTGATGTTTTATACAATACTTGGCCATACTAACTAATAATTAATTTTTAAGTTTTTTTTTTTGATCGCCGAAATAATGCAAACAAATTGAAATGAAGAATTTGAATAATCTCATTTATGATCAAAATTAATTTCTATAAAAGTAACAAAATTCATGGGATATGTCTAACAGTTCTGGACAAACTTCAATACAGATTAGTTTAATCTACCCCCCAAAAAAACAAAAACAAGACTAATCATGTAGAGATCAAAGAACTTCAAAAATTACTCAAATTACCAATTATTAGTCAAATTACACATTCAACTATAAAAAGTAATCTTCCACTTTCTTATTATTTCAGAGTAAAATAGATACTAAAGTAGGACTTATAATTGTTTTACATGTTTCCTTTCCAAAATCAAAAACAAACGAAGGCATTATTCAAAGCAATAATTAACTATAATAGAGTAGTTATTTGAAATATTCAAATTTTAAAAAAATGAATTTAATGTGGCTAGCAGGCAAATGTAAATAAGATTTAGTAACAAAACCTACCAAAAATTCCCCATGTCAATACATAACATTTTTATGCATATGATTTCTTAACTTTTCAACCTCAAAAAAAAAGTGCTGTCATATTTTAGTGGTTTAATAAATGTTCGTTAAAATCAAATACTGATAAGGCCTCTATTTTAATTTAGCCCAGGAGAATATGCTATTATAATTTTTTTGAATAAGTCTGTAGAGAAATAAGAATATCTTTGGTTAAAATCCTACTACTCTTAATCGAAAGTTAGTTACCCCTTGACTGTTGCCTGTACATATGCCTGAGACCTGTATGTAATGTTTTTTCTGTCAAATGTTTAATTAAAGACTGTTGTCACCCTGATGCAGTTAGTTTTGTTATTCTATTTTACTAACTCCTCTTTTAATCCAACACACTAAAAAATATAGGTTTGCTTATAAGATATATGAATCAAACAATTCTTATTCCTAGAATAATTAAAAACTATTTAGACAATTGAACATTTCTTTAAACATACCTACCACCATAGCAGCAAACATAGATTTCATGAAGATTTTAAATTCTTCTATAAAGAAGTTTGACCCTGTGAACAACCTCTCCACATTACACAAGACAGGAGCAGTTCTTCGGCAAGTCACAGAAGATAGGGGTCTGGGATTCAGTCGAATCTTAGGTTGAAATACAAAAAAAGGTTTGTAGCTGAAATTTAAGTTTAAATTCCCATGTATGCAGTGATCTGGCTAGTACCAACTCAAATGGTTAGAACTCAACCTATGGGATAAGTTTGTCATACAGCAAAGAAAATTATACAAATCTAAAACATTTATAACAAAAATCTAGATTAATATCTAATTCTTAGCCTTGGAGCTCAGGTCAGCCATTTGAGTTAAGGCATTGGTCTTAATTTCATACGGGAAACCTAGAGTGTCGAGTTCGGTTCTTGCCTGGGCTATAGGAATTTATTTAGTGAGGAACTCTTTATATAAAATGCTTAGTCCCACCCTGGCTAGAATGGGGGGCTAGAATACCTGTAGATAATCTGTCCCAATTAGCCGTAGTAGCACAAAGTTGACATTAATACATTTTTTGTTGTGGTTTATTCTTAGTCTATCATAGGAAAGTTTAATGGCATTATTTTCTAAATTATGTATAATATACCACAGAAATATTACATTTTTAATACTGTAATATGAAGTTCGTATTCAGCATTATACAAAAACATGCCAGAACGTGAAAGTGAAAATATATTATCAGCCCAAATATATATACAATTAAATTATTATGTTTCAAATGTATTATGTTTATAGTTTACGTATGATGTCTATATGAACATATGTATCTATCTTGCATAACTCAAAAACGGCTAGTCTCAGAATGATAAAATTTCATATTAGAGATTCTTATAACGTCTAGTTCGACTAAGGAGGAGGGCCACGTATCTGTCAGTTTAAAAACCAATCAAGGCTCTACAGGTACAGGTATGATTGGTTGGAAAAATAGAAAAATAAACAGACAAAGAGACTGAAATCATATTTTGACTTTTGCCAATAAACAGTTTAAATTTCATCACTACAGGTCTAAGTAAAGGAGAATAAAACAATAAAAGATTTATAAAAAAAAAAAAAAAATCGAAATGCAGTTTTATTAAAAATATGGAAACAAAAATTATTCAGGTACAATTAGAACCAAAAACAAAAAATCAGTCAACATATTTAATTATGATATATTAAGCTATAATGTGAAACAAAGATTTATTAAGTGTAATAAAGGAGTCGTTAGACCAATTCCAACAAACATATTTCTTGTTGAAGAATGGAATTCTGTTTCATAAGAGAAGAGTCATTTATTTATTCTTTGCTTAAGAGACTCGAGACACATAACAAAGCCAGAAGAGGTAATAAGCGGAACTAAGAGTAATTCAATTCTTTACATAAACTATAATTTCATTTTGAACAGTTTTCTGGTGTTTTTGTACATTCTATTTCAAACCACCTTCTTTAAATATGATTTAATAAGTTATGAGTATATTAAAACTCATAATTACAATTAATTTATAAAACAATAAAATGCATTCAGTAAAAATAAACTACAAAATATGAGTGTCAACTGTTAAGTTTTCATCCTTCAGTGTATTTCAAACTATATTATATAAATATTGTAGCGAATTTTAAGGACATCAAAAAAATAAACATTTGAATGGTCAAAAACAAATTTATACATGTAACTATTACACAGCTGAATGATGCCCACAAATTCAAACTATTCATAAGTATAAGCTAAAGGTCAAAAATAAAACATCCGTTTCAATAAATGAGTTCATTAGTGTTTCATTGTTTTACACCACCTTCAGTGACAAAAATTAAGATTTTTTTGATCAATGAAACCTTAAGGGAAATCAGCATTTGAGGACGTATTCATGACGTGATTTTTGAAAAATTTCCACAAGTGTCTATTGATCCTACTAGGAGATTGAGGTTCAAAATTATTTTTTATTTGAACTAAACTCTATATTTAAACGTTGTATATAAATCTAAAGATCAAGTTCATTAACGGCTGAATTCGACCAGTGGGAGGGGGGGTTTAGAGGGGGGTGAATTTCAAAAAATCTTAATATCTCTGTAATTAGGGGTTGGATCGAAATATTGTATAGAACCAATCTTATTGCAAATGTCATGTTCTATAAATGTTGTTATGCATGTTTTTTCACTATATTGATTATTAACAGAGATATTCACATTTTTCGTTTTTCGGCCGTCAGTAAACCCCCACTCCTACTCTGCCATACTAACAATAAGCCGTTATATTATGAATCACTTTATTTGAAGCCTAAATAGCAAATATTGTTCTCATTGAACATTTACTTTTTGAGATAAATGCAAATACATGACGAGTGGTAAATCTGCTTAGTTAATCCAGCCCCTGCGTGACAGACTTTTATCTTATCACTTGTTTGGAATGTTTCAGAATTTATAAAAATACAATTCCTCATTCATTCACTTTAATATAGCTCAAAATGTTTCACGTTCATAGTTAGTCAAGTAATGATATATATATAGAGATTTACATCAACAAACTCATTTACTGATAATGGTATCTAATACTTTGATCTGCAGCCTATACACAGGGTGGAATTTTCCATTGGTTTGGAGGAGAGCAATTCAATTCCAGCCATCTGTTCAAATTAGGACTTATAATCCAAAGCAGTTAAATTTGTATTTTGAAAGGCATCATTGAAAATACTTTATGAAGTTAGAAACGGAGACACATGTCTTCAACAAATGAGAATTGGTTTAGTTTCTGTACTGTCTACAGTGACTGAGTTGTCAGCAGTTCAGATGAAAAGGGATCAACAGTGGCCTATATGATTGTTAAAATTCAACCTTACAACTTATTTATTCAGTCCTATACATATTAGAAATGATGAAAAAAATATATCAACTGCTTTTCAACATAAACACTACTTTTTGTAATATTTTTAAAATTAATTTTTTTGTTTAGTGGTTTAGTTCCTGAGCAGAAATTTAATTTTTACAATTTAGTAACTCCTTTTTACTCTATAAGTAGACCAAAAAGAGTCTCAATAACTTTTTCAGATAAATGGTTCAGGAGATAAAAGCTTTCTCATTTTATAAGCAGTATTAAATGCGAGGGAAAATAGTTTATATATCAGAAATATAAATAATATAATATAAATGAGAAATTTATCATTTATACACTAATAATCTAGGAATACAAAATAATTTTGAAAAAAATATAAATAGAAAAAAAGTGAACTGATCATGTATGTGTAAACTAGACATGAAAAAAAAAAAAAACACAAAATACACTGAATACAAATAAAATGATCTCACTGTAATCTTTAAAAAAAATAATAATAATAACATTCAAATTGCTTCTCATATTAATTAAATCTTTTATATATATGTTTTGAAATTCCTATCAAACAGGATTTTATAAGTAAAAAAAAAATTAAATACAAAATAAAACATAAAATATAATCACACTAATCTTACATGTGATTAATCGGATTTTCACAGCCCTTAAATACATTATTGTACATATTTACAATCTTCTATTAAAATTTATATGTACAGAACAATATTTACATGTTATGAAAATAGAAATAAATTTATCTCGATCTTCTTTTCTTATCTACAATCACAAAGTCCATAAAATCTTTAGGAGAGGAGGATGATTTCAAGTTGCAATGAACACCACGTGCTTGTGCATTATCAAAAAGACTCTTCCAAAAAGGGTCCCCCTATAACAACAGAAAAGGTTTTATTAATATTATCATAAAGTAAAAAGATTAAGTTTAATAAGTCAAAGAATCACTTTTCAAGTTTTCCTTAAATTGGTCAATTGAATTTCTTTTAGCAGATTTCCCTTAGGGGATATCAGCTATAGAGATTGTACTCACAATGGGATTTTCGAAAAATTTCTTCCAATGTCCATTGATACCCAGGAAAAGACGAAAATGAGGTCCATTCAAAATTTTATATATTTTTCTGTTAATTCTCTTATCAGTTGCAATTTTTGGCTGATCCTTACCAAACTCGATATTTAAAGGTCTTATGTAAAATTAAAGATCAAGTTCATTAACAGCTAAAATCAGACAAGTGGGAGAGTTTAAAAAATTTGCAATATCTCCATTGTTATGCGCGGATCAAAAAATTGTATAGATTTAATCATATTGCAAATGTAATGTTCTATAAAAGTTATTGTATACGTGGTTTCTCTATATTGAATATTAACTGAGATACTTGCATATTTTTTTTTCTCAGACTTCCTTATCTGAAGGCATCTTGAAATGATGCATTTATATAATTCCATCCAAACAGGAATTAATGTGAATGGATCTTTCATTGGATAATTTCCAATACACATGAAATATTCACACAAGATAAGAAAGGCAATAGTGAAAGAAAACAAATAGCCCTTATATTCAGTAAAGATGTCCTTAACATATCATTCATCAGTATTTGAGCAAATTAATCTGCAATGAAGGTGCATTTGGATTAAATATAGGTTAGCCATGTGAGTTAAAGCGTTGACCTTAATCTCACAAGGTAAACCTAGGGTGGCGAGTTCGATTCCCGCCTGGGCAAAGGAATATATTTAGCGATGGAATTCATTAAATAAAATCCTAAGTCCCATCCTAGCTAGAAAAGGGTGGTAACCTGTAGATAACCCGTCCCAATTAGCCTAAGTTGCAAAAAGTGGACATTAATTAATCACTTAATTTAATTTTAACCAAACAAATATATTTTTCCTGTTGCATAGTAAGTAAAGACATTTCACATAGAGTGAGTATAAATTACAATGAATAACTAAAAGAAAAACATTACCATGAGTGAAGAGAAGTTTCCGATAACATAGAGTGCTCTCTTAGCACGCGTAAGAGCAACATTCATCCTCTGGTAATCAGATAGGAACCCAACACCGTTTGTCCTAACACAAGTTAAGATTATAACATCTTTCTCTTGACCTTGGTAACTGTCAATTGTGCTTACAGCGACCTGCCTCATCCACTTCCTGCAAATATTAAAATAAAATTGGCACTCTATAACCTCTTTAAAATAATAATAACTGTTCAATAGCTTGATACTGCAATGTAAGGAAAGCAGAAAAGATTTTTCTATTCAGAAAATTTAAACATTTCCAAAACAGTCAAAATATCGAATGAATAACCCTGATGTCCGGTTTTTTATTGGTGAGGTTGTCAGTTGCAACTAAGAACAAAGTAAACTACTGCAGCTTTCCTGACATTTAGTTATAATTTATTACCTTTATCGAGGCCTAAAATAACATAAATGTATCAACAACATGGATTTTTTTTAAATACATAACACTGTATGTAACAATGTTAATAATTAAAACCTATTTCCAAGCCTACTTCTATAATGCCATAAAATTAAGCAATTTTAAGCACAATGTCATATGCAGTTCTGTAATAACAAATATCTATTAGAATAAAACAATCACAACTTGGATAGTAATGTATCAATTTCCCAAATTCTGATTGTTTTATTGCAATAGATAATCCAGATAGTTCAGATATATAGATAGGGGCTGCGACCTAAACAGATCAACAATAGTGGTAATGCATAGCCTGAAGAAGATAGCCGAAGAGCTATCAAAAATTAGCGTTTTAGTTTTTGACAAAGAGGCAGCTCGAGCAAAAAGCCAGAGTGGAGAAAAGAAGTAATAAAGTTCATTTTAAATTAATATTAGGAGTGGTAATAGAAGATGCATTATTCCAAAGGTTCAATGTTCAGCCTCCTGAAATATTGAAGAAATGCCAAAAGTGTGGAGACAGCCGTGTTGAAGAAGTGATTGCTTGGACACCTCAGAAGATTAAATGGCAGAAGCAACTGAAAAAGCCTGACACCAAGGGGAATTTGTGGCGGAAACGTAAAATGAAACTAGAAAAACAAAAAGTCAGTTGCACAGAGGCTGTGTAAACTAAGCAGATTTTCTATGTGCTGGTATAACACACTAGCAATGTATACCCATATATTCCCTATTTTTAAGACAAAATTCGATGAGTAGAAGTGTGGGATTATTCTAGGCTGAAATCAAGAAAATGCAAATAAATCGCTTAATATTTGAATTACAAAAACATGAATTTACCAATAATTGTAGAGCATAATTAGTTTAACAAGATCAGTTCTATTACATTTTTCAATCCAATTCAGAATTCCTCCCTCTATCTATTTCATTAAAATTTTAATACAATTATATTATATTACATTATTAGAATTACATTTTATTATTATTATACTTACATTAATAAAAATAATCGCATTAATTATCTAATGCAATTTTTGTATTATTATTATTATTATGCAAAAATATAGTTGAAAAAGTAAAGGCTATAATATTTTATGAAATAAGTGTTCCAATGACTTATGGCCTAGCTGGATAGAAGGATTAATTAATTAAGTGCTCTTAACAGTGTTTATGTATTGATCCAAAAGAATTTATCAGAAACCCTAATTATTAAAATAACCTGATATCTTTGGTTGTTATTACCTCGATTATTTAAAAAAAAAGTAAACAACATCTATGAGGTGTGGCTATTAAATAACGAGACTGACGCTGCTACAGAAGAAGTGCGCTCAAACGCTAGCAACTAACAGCTGTTATCGTGAAGCTTCCTCTTTCGAATATAGAGCCTCTCGCTTCTGTAAACAAATCAGTACAGCCGTAGCCTTCGTTCGCATTAGAGTTGTTTTTTTGTTTCGCCGGAAAAATGTTAATTGTAACAGTAGAGCAACGAATTGTTGTGAAATTTCATGTGAAACTTGGAAAAACCGCTACTGAAACTTATAATTTATTGAAAGAAGTGTATGGCAATGAATGTTTATCGCGTGCACATGTTTTTGAGTGGTTAAAGCGTTTTCAAGATGGCCGAGAAGACGTTCAAGATGATTCACGCCCGGGTCGCCCTTCCACGCCAAATTCAAAGCAATGTTGATTGTTTTTTTCGATATTCATGGGATTGTGAACCTTCACTGGGTTCCTGAAGGTCAAACGATTAATCAACATTAAGGAGCTGACAGAAAAAGACTTCCAGCACTGTTTCGAACAATGGAAGGTTCGCATGGAGCGTTGTAGGGTTAAAGGAGGGGTGTATATTGAAGGTGATAATAAGTAAAAATGTATGAAATAAAAATAAAATATTTTACAGCGTCAGTCTCATTATTTAATAGCCACACCTCGTACATTCAACTAACCCTAATTGAGAAGAAACATATACTTTATATAACCATTATCAAACAAGAATGGGATTCGAAATTTGGTTTAGGAAGTATTTTATCAAATACATTTCTATGCCCATAGCATGCATCAACCCAGGACTAAAGGATATCTATGAACCATAATACACAAGGCTAACCTGAATATGGAAACTAAATAGTTGAGAGTGTAATAACATAATACATGTGGGCTTTACAAGTTGGAATGGAGTTGTTGGCATCACGATTGATCATAGCACTGTTTGCAATGGCAAAATGATACAGAGGTGTTAAAATGATTTTTTTAAATATCTGAAAACAATTCATAAGAGAAAATGAGGAAGGGCATAGGTTTAATGATTGTAAGAGGCAAAACTATATGACACACTATATTCAAACCATACACAACTACAAGTAAGTATAGGGTTGGCAAATAAGTCCTTTCGGTTTTTTAAGTTGAAAGAAAACTATTGTATATTTTGAAAATAATTTTTATTTTAATCTACAATGTAATGTCCATTATTTTCTATTATTTTACCCCATCTTTCCATCAGCTGAATAATCCCATGCTCATAGAATGTCTGTGGTTTATTAGCGAAAAAATTATCAAGGTGCTCCCTGACACCCTGTTCGTTTTCAAACCGTTTTCCACCTAAGGAATTTTGTAGAGACCGGAATAAGTGGTAGTCACTAGGAGCAAGGTCCGGTGAATAGGGAGGGTGGGGGCAAAAGATCCCATCCAAGGGCTAACAATTTGTTGCGGGTGACTAACGAAGTGTGGTGCCTGGCATTATCATGATGGAAGACGACACCCTTTCGATTTGTCAGTTCTGGGCGTTTTCGTCGAATTGATTCATTCAATTTTGTTAATTGTGAGCAGTATAGAGTGGAATCGATTGATTTACCTTGTGGCAGCAAGTCATAAAAAATCACACCCTTGAAATCCCGCCTCTGCAGCTCCCTTTCCTTTTTTGAAATAATACAGCAAAATATGCCTATAATGCAATAAATTACCGTCCATCTTCTCAGCTGGATCACAAACGCAATACTGACCTAACAAGTGTCGACAGACATAACTGTTTACATATTACAAATAGGATAAACAATCCTCTGTTGGGATTAATTGCATCAGATAAATGTGACATATTGTAAACAAAACATGAATACAAAAACCGAAAGGACTTATTTGCCAACCCTATATATAGGTGCACTAATACTGCCTCTAATTATATATTTGCAAGAAAGAAGAAAAACATGAAGGGGAGATTTCAAAACATATGAATACAACATTAAGCAATGGAATGGAAAGGGAACTTGTATATCTAATACTATGAATAAAATAAGAAGAAGAAAAAACATACTTATCATAAACTAAGTCAGTAACAAGAGCCCTTTGCTTTTGGTAGGGAACAATCAATCCAATACTTAGACTCTTAAACAGTGGTTCCAACAGTATCGCATCAACAACATTGACAAGAAGTTCAGCTTCTTTTTGATTTGTTTCACTAGAAAATAAAATAGGCATATTAAATATAAAAATCTTGATTTACACTATAATAATAAATATTTGTATTAATTTTCATAAATAAATTCATCATTTTAAGAACATTAATACATTCAAGAATATCTTCAGAAAGGACAACCATTGTATAGAAAACTATAGCACTCCACATATCAATGCTCAAATAAACAAGAAAAGGGCAGGACAAAAATTAAGTAATCACTTATGGGGGAAAATCTTCCAAAATATTCAGTCCCTGTTTAATAATTTTCCAATTCATCCTTTAATAATCTATATCAGATTCAAATGAGTGTTTTTTTTTGTTTGTTTTTTTTAACACAAGTTGTGAATCCTCTCAACAGAAGGGTCTGTTATAGGAGCATTTCAAACATTCAGTTACGCAGGGGCTGGCGTAAACTAAGCAGATTTCCCACATGCTGATATAGAACACTGGTGATCACATCTCATCACATATTCTCTATTTCTATGTAAAAAACCGATGATAAAAGGATAGTGAGGAGGGGGGGGGGGTTATTGGAGGATGAAAACAAGAAAGTATAAGTAACTCACTTAATACTTGAGTTACGAAAAAATGTATAGAATAACAACTGTAGAGCATCAATAGCTTAAACATATTGGTTCTATAACATTTTGCCATACAACTCATAATAACGGCAATATATTAAATTTTCAAAATCCCCTCCTACTCCACCCCCAATTCCAAAATATTTTCGATTCATGTCGGCAAAATCATAATTGATGATGTCATCACACTATGTATTTGCCATTATCTCACACACTAAACATTCAATGAAAACAATATTTGGAATTTAAGCTTGCGTTAAAGTGATTCATGATATAAAAACTTTTTGCTAATGTTACATGAATCGGAGTAGGGGTTCATTGAAGGCTGAAAACTAAAAAATGCAAATATCTCAGTTAATATTAAAGAGAGTAATGTTAAATAATTGTATATTACAATATTTATATGATATTTTAATTGCAATAAGATTAACTCTATACAATTTTTCGAACCGATACGTAATAACAGAGATATAGAGAATTTTATAAATTTCCCTCTCTAAACCCCCCCCTCTCACTTGTCGGATTTCAGCCATTAACGAATTTGATCTTTAGTTTTGCATAAAACCTTTAAATATCGAGTTTGGTAATGAGCAGACAAAATTGCAACTGCTAGAGCTGTAACAGATATATATATATATATATATATATATATATATATATATATATATATATGTGTGTGTGTGTGTGTGTGTGTGTGTGTGTATATATATAATACACTCACTAGCTAAGGTACACGTCGATGCCCGGAAAATCATTGTTGACTGTCTAATGATCGTATTTTTATAGCAAGACTTCAATTACAACTAGACTTCCCTCCACGACATATTGTTTTTCCAAAAGGGCCTGGAAACATTTGGGGACTAATAGAACAAAAATTTTAGTTTTGAAGAATAAATGAAAATGTGTTCCTAATCAATCCCTCTCCACTTTATGACACACTGTTCTTGAATAATTCAAACCATAATCATAGATAGCATTTGTTACAATTAAATATTATCTATAATGTACATATTTCCCGTCAAAAACCAATACGAGCACATATAGTTTAAGTATAGTTTTGTAGATAAGATTATATTGTTAATAGTTAATCTCAGTAGAAATCATTTTGAGTAATTTCATAGGAAATAAGTTAACTCAATTAACTGTTTCAGCCTCCCGTCAACTCCCACTCCCGCATGAGGGTTATCAAAGTTGTTTTCCTTAAATTATTCATTCAAAATATTAATTCCTTGGAATGTTTTAATAATTTATATAACCGTTGGTATTAAGTAATAGTCATACCCTAAAAATAATTTCATTTATATTCAAAAAGAGAGGTGAGGGGAAGAGATCTTAGCCCTCTCTGCAACCTAAGTAATACTTAGTACTAGTACATAGTAATACTTAGTACTAGTACTTAGTAATACCTTAAGTATTGTTTTGAACGGACCTCATTTTCGCCATCTCCTGGATAGGATTGATGGACATTTTTTTGAAAATCGCATCATGAGTAGGACCAGGAATAGCTGATTTCCCTTAAGGCAAATCTTCTAAAAGGTGAGTAAATTACTTCTGTAATTTTAAAATTAAAGAAAAAAACAATAATATATAAATGATTTGACTTTGTTTTATTATCATTCAAATGTTTGAAAGGTATGAGTATGATGTTCACCTGCATCACCACTTCAGTGACGGCATGAACAGAAAACAATTATCAGTTATTATCACAAATTATCAGTTTCCTAGCAAACCTATCAGACAGATAGAAGGGACTTTTTGTAACGTCAAAACCAAAGTTAGTGTATTTCATAGGCTTTGAAGTTTCCATTGGCTTAAGAGAGGGAGGTTCATTGTCTCTGACAACTGAAAAATAAGGACAAATGTTAGTAGTAGCATAGACATTAAGCTCATACATACGGCAAGTGGCATATGCTAATGGCACATTGGACAGTTCTAGAAAAATGGTATCATTCATTGCTGGGGAAGAGAGTGCAAAAGCAAAGAATAGTCTATAGCTCAAAATAAGTTTAGAAAAAATCGAGTATATGAGGACCTCTAAACAGACCGAGTAGATCAATCCTGTCAAATTGAGGGTTCTCATTTGCTAGTTGTAACAAGTTTATGTCCCAGGGAGGGATAGTTTCAGAGAGCAATAGTGTGGAAGCATAATGATTGCACAGAATAATTGCACGGGCACAATGATTCTATGCCCTTGCAAAAAAATAAGTTTTCTCAGGACATCATGTACAAATAAAACGTGTGAATATACAAAACGGTTATTCAATGAACAGTTATATATTGTAGGTAAATGTGGACTTAATGATCTTGTTCAAGAGGCACCAATCCGAAAAATAATGAAAACCCCTAATAGCTCTATAAAATAGCCTCAAAGAACGTGGCTATTGCTGAGGATATGTTGATTACTACTAATAATGTGAGAGTATTGGTTAGCACTCTATAAATAGTGTTAAAAAAGTGGACATAGTTAACCATTCGCTCACAAATAAATGCTGATTAACATTTTATCAGAGTAAAACACAATTTTCAAAATCAATGTTGTTGTCAAACCTGTTAGTAGATACCATTGTCATTGAGTACATCTGTCAAGTAGATTTGATGTGAGAGCACTACTTTTTAAGATGATGCTCTCATATAGAAAACGTTTCCCTTCTATACTCAACGAGTAGTCAGTGACAACGGTCTACACTGAAATGTATAACAGCTGTAACATAATACTGGTGAACCTTACACTACTTATGAATCAAAATTCTTGAAATATACTTACACATTTGCAGAATCTGATAAGAACTTATGAGTAAATAGTGCATATGGTTGATATCCACGACTAACAGAGAGATGTGGAGGAGTTATAAGTTCATTATTGTAGAACTTCAATGAAGGAAATTTAGCTATTTCTGGATGCATTCTGTATTGTGAAGTGAGTTTGTAAACTGGAACAACACTGCCAGGAGATAGTTTATTTGGATCGATTTCAGACCAGACTTTATGAAGTCTACTAAACAGTGACCTTGATAAACCATTCTTCTTGCAAGTCTAAAAAATAAAAAATAATAAAATGGAAAGAAATAACAATAAATTATCAGGTCAAAAACAAAATGAAATGGTTTAGTGCCCAACTACTAATTATCAAAGTAAAAGAATGTAAAATGTGAATAAGCCATTGTATTTTTACACTAGTACACTCAGTAACACTGTCGTGTTTTATGCTTTTTATTGTAACACTCAGGAAAAGAGATGACCTGCTTATATTATAATTGTCCAAAGTCACTTTGATTTATCCTTATTTAGTTTTATGTGATTTTTTGAATAGTAATATAACAAAATATATATTTTGAGGCAAATGCAATTTATGCATAGAAATGTATTTTTGAAAGTATGTTACGAACATAACTTTATTTGAAAAAAAAATGCAGATAACATGTTTAAATATTATAAGATGGTGGTTAAGTTTAGTCAGGATATAAAAATATATTTATCCATCGAACCATAAAAAATGTCATGCCTTCAACAGAGCTATAATAAATAGCATATTTAATTATTCTGACCTACATAATCTAATCTTCAGAATCAACTATATAAAACACTATAATTATTTTAAGAACAGTCATATAACATGCCAATAAGTTTGAAATACCTCTGAATTGACAACAGGAGGGAGCTGCTGTGGATCACCTACTAAGATGAAATTCTTAACATCATGTAGAAGAGGGAGTAAAGTTGTCAAGTCCGTTGCTTGAGTAGCTTCATCAATAATACAAACTCCTATTTCTCCCTTACTCTCCTTCACTCTGAAAACAAAGAAATTTCCATATATTTCTTGTCATAGGTACTATTTCAGCCAAACAAATAGAAACATTAAATTTTGTGAAGATGTTTGTGGCTGAATCATGTTTAGTTTTAATATTATTTTTTTTTTTATTTTTTTTTTTTTATATTTGGTACACAGACCAAGCATGCCAAGAACAAAAATACAATAGGATGATGTTTAGTCAAGTAATATCTACCTTGGAGTTAAAATCTTCTTGCATTTACATATGTAATGCATGTACATATATGCATACACATGCACGCGCGTGCGCGTGCGCGTGTGCACATATGTAATACAGAACCAATATACAAGTTTGACTCAATTACCTGTTCTTTTACTATTAAAGGGATATGCTAATGCCTTAAGCTCAATGTCAATGATGTAAATATAAAGAAAAAACAAACAGTAGACCAGAAGTCGAAAGAAGGGGTGTCTGTCTACACCACCATTTCAACTCTTCTTGAAAAAAGATAAATAATGAAATTAAATATTATATTAGCCAAAATTTAGACTGTTTTTTTTATTTAATTTAATCCTTTATAGGGCACATTTCGCTGGCTATCAGAAAAATTATATTTCTCTAAAAATGGTGTTAGAGAGTTTATAAATGACTATTAAAAATAACAGAATAGTTAAAAAAAATTGGAGAATAAGTTAATGGAGAGGCTGCTATAGCAGTCCTTGCCCATTAAGGGGGTCAGCCTACCCAGGGATTACCAGCTGACAGACGCCATAATTCTACCTGTTTCCTCGCCCGACAGGGAAAGGGTTTGGCTCATTACCTCCTCCTGTCCTTTGTATTTACAAATGAATAGTTTCAGGAAATATTTTTGCAAAGAATGTTTCAATTACCTACTCTTTCTGTATCAGCCAAGACATGCAATGTTTGTTATCACTCTAATAAACATATTTATGAATAGTATTTTGGTATAAAATATAATTTACTTACAATATCGAAATGATTGTTTAACTTGTAAATATGGTTTAAAAAAATACTACAAGCAAATGAAAAATAAATTCTCCTCATTTTCTATACCGTAAAATTGTAAAAATGGAAGGGCAGACCATATTTTTTTAATTTCTTGACAAAGAACACACATGCGATAAAACATTATTAATTTATATTTACTGAAGCATGATCAAGAATATCTTAGTAAAGTATTATATTCCTTTTGGCTGGAGCAAAAGCAGAATAATGTAGGTGACACCAGGTAATGCACTGTGAGCGTCCAAATCAGTACTAGCTGAACAGGTTCCTGGAATGGGCAAGAGCCGCAGGAAGGGGGGGGGATCTCGGTTACATTCAGGAAGGCCAACATTCAGGAATAATTCCTCATTTTCTCCTGACACTTAGTGGACACCTTTGTAACTATTAGCAGTACTCTCAGCACAAGTTTCAAAGAGAGTGGTAGGTTGTCATTTTAGCGGCCCTTACCATATAAAGGGTTATACACAATTTTATACATCATATACATACTTCAAACATATATGTTTTCAGGATCATCTTGATTGCAACAGTAAAAAATAAAAAATATTAGGAGTTTAATTTGAATTCAGAAATGATTAGTACTGCCTTTCCACACAAGTCCCTTTTATTGGACAATTGTACCTTCTTTAGAAGTTAACAGAAACAAAAGATCAAGTATTGTAATATAATCAACTAACAAATTATAACACCTACACTTTATAGGCATTATAACTGTATTCATGAGTACATGCGTATCCCTAAAACATAAAAATGTATTATAAGCAGAGATGAATCAAGGAAATTAAAACATTATAAGGGTCCTAGAGCCCTAAATATAAAATTATGAAGGAGAAAAAAAATTACCCTGAATCAGTATTGAAAGCCTTTAGAAGCCTCCTTGAAGTGCATGACCCAAGTGTTGTTGCTACTATGTCAGCATGGAAAATTACTTTCAACTCTTCATCACCAACAAGTCTATCAATTTCTTTCCTCCTTAGCTCTTCACTACCAGTTTTCTCCTGTGCAAGGAAAAGGAATGAAACAAAAAATCATGTTGAACTTAATGGTAAAGAAAATACATGCAAACAGTGCAAATATATTAATAAAAGTAATTATAAATTGGTGGAAACTCTAAATTAGAAGAATTAGTTCACATTGTCCATGAATACAGTAACAGGAAGAATTACTTGAAAAAAGAAGTAATAAATACTACTATTTATTCAAGGACTCTCCTCTTAAACAGTAAGTGCATAAACCAAAAGAAAAAAGTAATATTTTAAACACGCATCCTTCTGCTAAAAAGTTAAATGTGGTAGGCTCTGGACCTTATACAACAAAGAGCTGATTTGCCACTGATTACTTTATATATCTTATATAAATATAGGGTCACAAAAATTTTATGTGGGCACCCTTGGCTTCATTGTACTTGAATTATTAGAAAATGTTTTGATACACTTCATTTAAAATACTCCCCCTCTACGCCTTAGTCAATTTTGGTCAAAAGGGTAAAACATTATAAGACATATGACTTTTCTATTCTAAGGCTATTAGTTTTAGCAGATTTCCCTTAAGGGAAATCAGCTATTGAGGTTGTACTCATGACACAAAATTTTCTTCATATGTCCATCGATCCTACCAAGGAGATAATGAAAATGAGGTCCGTTCAAAATTATGTGTGTGTGTGCATGTGTGTGTGTGTGTGAACGCTCTAGCGGTCGCAATGTTTGGTTGATTAGTACCAAACTCCATATTTAAACTTTTTATGTAAAAATAAAGATCAAATTCGTAATCGGACTAGTGGGAGGGGGCCTTAGAGGGGAGGATTTTCGAAAATTCAAAATATCTCCGTTACTGTACGTCGGATCGAAAATTTGTATAGATCCAATCTTATTGCAAATTAAAAGATCTATAAATGTTGTTATCATCACATGTTACATGTTTCTATTATCTTTAATATTAGCAGAGATATTTGCATTTTTTAGTTTTCAGCCTTCAGTAAACCCCCACTCCTACTCATTTCATATCAACAATAAGCTGTTATATTATGAAGCACTTTATTTGAAGCCTAAATAATAAATATTGTTCTCATTGAACTTTTACGAAATAAATACAAATGCAAGTGGGAAATCTGCTTAGTTAACGCAGCCCCTGCGTGCCATACTTTTTTAGTTATGCAAGACACAGACATCAAAATAGGCTCATGGAGAATCAAAATAGATAATTCCTTTGAATTCATGATAAACTGAAGAATAACTAGGAAAACAAATTTGAAATATTCACAGTATGTCTATCCTGCCTAGAAAAGGGGATAATTTACAATTTTCATTCAACTGAGTATTAAGTAATCTCAAAATATAAATAATGGAAAATGTCTAAGGATCTCATAAAAATAAATTTATTCATGAGCAACACTCACAACTATAATAAAAATGTCAGATACTTACAACTACTGCCTGAAGTATGTTAATTTGTGCTTGGACTGATTCATATTTTCTTCTATAATTATACCGCTCTGCCTTTGGAGAGTTGTCTAATGAGTAAGAAATCATTCTTTCTTGAGCTCTCAAGAGAGATAACTGGAAAGGCAAAAATAGTTATGTGTTATTTTGTTTAAGGACAGAGTAAAATAACCCCAAAAGAAGAGTCAAATTTTTTTCAGTAAATGTAATATAGTATAAATATAAATAATATATTATAGGGGAAATGGTACTAACACCAACAGTTTAAGAAAACATAAATTAGGTTAATAAGTTAATCTGGATAAAAATTTTTTTTGAAATTGTGAAAATTAGGTTTCATCCAATTTATGGATGACAATTTTCTTGATAATAATGCCATTGAGTATTTACAAAAATATAAATTTCTCCTGCTATTCAGCTAAAATTTATAGATTTAATCAGTTTCAAACACACCTTCCTACCTACGTAGTTCTAAGTAGTAGGTTCACTCAATTGTAGTCAGCTTTCTGTCGCTTTTACAGATTGGGAGACCTTACTGTTCTGGATGGGCCAACGTCCTTTTACAACTCAGCGGTTTCACCAAGAATTTTTCTTTGTTAGTGAGTCTCATAACTCAAGAATAATGCAGTATTTCATTCGGCTTACCTTTCCTAATTAATGTCTGAACTCTAAGGTTTAACAAATTCTATTTTTCTTTTTTTTGGAGGGGGGGAGTCATTTTAAGAGCAATAGCATAAAATTGATGATTCTGTCTGCTTGTTAGATACTAAATTATTTAAAAATGGCTAAAGGGATGTTAATGATTTCAAATTGTGAGTCAATCCCAAAGTATAAAACTATATAGGAATTTGAATTTTTTAAATAATTTCTTAATCCTATCAAGGCATTTTCATGTAAAATGGAGATTTATTTATACAGTTATATTCAGTAATTAACCAATTGCCACTTAAATTATAACTTAAGAATTTAAGCCCTACCCTTGGAAACCCCCATAAAAACTGCTTGCAAAAAGGCTAACTAGATTAGTCAGTGCATATATTCCTGAGAGAGTACTTGTCTTTAAAATTTAATTTTGTTAACAGTCCAGTGATGTTTTAGAATAAAACAGCTTATGGCAGTTATCTAGTAATTGTTCATAGAAGTTGCAACTATGCTAATATAATCATCATCAGAAAAAACAGAACTAGGTCAGAATAAAGCAGATAATCTTGATATCAATCCTAACTGGTAGAAATTTAATTTATTGTTCATTAGTTTGGTTCTCACTTAGTTTTGTTTTTGCTGAAGAAGTCCATAATAACATAGTCAAAATATCTAAGGGACATCTTAAAAGTAAATCAGTAGTTCAGAATTATTCTGAGATCAAACCAGTTCAACAACAAGAAGTCCTGTTGAAAAATCATAAATAACTTCTGATACTACTATGATTTTAATTACAAACCTCTAAACTAAAAACTTCATCTAGATTCATTTTTTCTACTTCATTTCTGGCAATAGATGTTGATAGAATATCAGTCAATTTAGGGTTGATTCTTTCTTTCCTGCCATACCTAATAAGTTTGAATCTCTTTTCTCCTAAAAAATGAAAGTGAAATTTAAGCTGGAGCTATTAAAATATATAATAAAGATACATAAACAGAATGTTCATTAGATGACAATATATTTAAACAAACAACTTTTCCCTGTTTATTAACCACACAAATGTGATTTTCAAGTTGACCTAAGAAAACTAAATGTAACTGTGGGTACGATTTACATGTGAGCAATAGGAATTTATTTAGCGACAAACTCTCTAAATAATATCACTAGTTTCACCCAGGTAACTTGTAGGTATCCCATTACAATTAGCCAAAGAAGAATAAAGTGAACTTTAATAATTAAAATGTCTTTTTGTCAAAATAAACATGCTAGGGAGACCCAGTGGTAGATTTAACCCTTTCATTGAGCAAAGCCACTATAGTGGCTTGAGCCAGACCATCCCCCCGTGCGCAAAGCCACTATAGTGGCTCAGGGATCACCGTGCCCCTCGCGCGCGCAGAGACACTATAGTGGCTTTGTTCGTTCTCCATCTGATTTCGCTAAACCACTGTTGTGGCTCGGAAGGGAATCATCTGTTGACAAATAGGGGAACTAGTAACTACCTGTAGCCTCACTAGATCGCATCAACAGTACGTTTTGCTGCATTTGAGTGGATGTGTAGGGTGTAAGGGAGGCAGACCCTACCCTCGTCAAATTAGTTGACAGCTTTATACCTGTAATTGCCCCTGGCATTGTTTACAGTCTTGATTTGTGTATCTTTGTACATACACGTTCTCTGTGCTATTTGCAGCAGAAAGCTTAATTTATTTATAATTTTTTCATTTATAAATTGTTTAACTTGTGGGATAGATACAAAGCTATATACCGTTGAAAAAGTGAGTGGCATGCCAATGAATAGCGTTTTCGAAGGTGATGGTGGATCCAGTTCAGACAATTTTGATGAATTCAGTATTGACCATGCTGAAACTACACAAATTCCAGATTTGGATCGCCCCCACTTCAGGAACTACCACATTTATGGATATATTTTATTCATTGATTAGTTTTCATTTTTTTGTGTTTAAACTACAATAAAATATGTGATAACATCTGTTTACATAGAAAAAGATGCATTTTTGACGGGCAGACTAGAACTTTCATTGAAAAAATTAACATACAACATCTTCAATACGTAACTAATATCTTCAAAAACATCTACAATATATAACTATTATCCCTGAATGCGAAAAAAAATCCTGAATATTTTCCAAAATTAGGGAAACAACCAACAAATAGGCGAGGGGCAACCGGGAGGAGGGCCGGGAATCCTGCGCACAGAGGAGTAGCTGAACTTGGAACGGCCAGGCCCCTCGTCACTCGCCCTCCACTACCTGTGCCGCAATTAAAGGGTTAAGTAGCTGTCAGGACTGGTGGAATGGGCTCCCATTAGTTCCAATATGCCTTCTGGCACTCTTTCAATATCAAAAGACTCCCCATCCTTGATGGCCTCTCTTCTGTCGTTAAAAAATCATCTCCCTTCAACAGTTTCCCCAATGTGACTGCATTGTGTTGGATGGAAGAACAAAATACAATAGCTTATTATAATTAAAAGGCCTTTCTCCTTCAAAAAAGCTTTAATTGAGTGATTTCGAAGGATGAAACCTTAACCTCAGAGCTGTACACACAGGAAAAAATAAATACTAATAGCTAAAACCCTTCACCTGTGGTTAACAATATCCACAGTTATGGTCAATATGAAATTCAACAGTTTAAAATATATAATTAAAAATAAAATATGAAAATGATCTTATATATATTTGTTAAACAAACAAAAATTCTGAATGTTTAAACTTTATTTTTTAACTATTTAAAGAAATACATAATAGATCATTTTAATATTTATGTTAAATTATAACATTTTAAACTGATATATAGATATTGGCCACAGTTATGGCTATTGTAAATCATAAGTGTAATTTCAATATTAATGTTGGTTTTCTCTGTGTATTGCGTTGAGAATGAAGGCTGTAGGCTTCAAAAGTACTAAGGACTCAAACGTAGCTTATGTGAAAGACACCATTTAGTAGCCCAACAATTGCGCTAGAAACTAAGACCTAGGGCCACACACTCCCAGAAAAGGCTCCCAAAGGCGCAATAGTCTCTTCCCCTCCCCTTTACATTTTATATGTTACCAGTTGTTTTATATAAACTTTAATAAAAAACTAATTCATTAGTTTATTGTAGCTAATATGCTACACACACACACACACACACACACACACACATATATATATATATATATATATATATATATATATATATATATATATATATATATATATATTGCTTTGTTTAATAGGAACAGGTTCACTGAATCGTCAGATTTACAATTGGTCATTAGCAAAATTCATATGTGTGAGTGCCGTCCTATAGTGTTTATTTGAAAAATTTATTATCATCACTATTGTTTAGCTGGGCACTAGACCATATAAAGTCAAACTAATTCTAGCAATTTTACAAAAATTTAGGTAGAAGAGATTCCAGGTATATACCAGAAGGGGCCGGAAATAACAGTAACTGGATCTAAGAGTAAAAGTTAAGAAACAAGCGTACCCAGGCATTAGACAGTTTCCTCATGTACTGAATTCATGGTACAATAGGCTCACCCTGTCAAAAGCACAGTTTGTAAGCCCAATCACATCAATTTCCACCACCACCTACCACCTCAACTTTAACTATCATATCAAATGGCATCCCCTGACCAATAAATAGGACAACCCCTGCTTTACAATATAGTTTATTCACCCCTGCTTTCCACCACTTTATTTACTTGCTAAGGTTAGTTGCAAGATACGTACATATATACAGATGCCATGCCAAAACTAGTCAAAATGGGTAATTCCATTGAAATCTGAAAACCAAAAATTTTTGAAATTACAATACTTCCTTTACTTCATAAAATGAAGTAAATAAGGCATTGGTTTTATTACACTTAGATACCTGAAAGAGATGGGTTTAATAACCATGAGAGTAATAAGAATTTATTCAGTGATTACTGAATAAAATATTTTACCACACTCTGGCTAGAAAAAGGTGGTAACCTGTACATAAACTGTCCCAATAAGACTTAGTGGTGTAATGCTGACATTAATTCACTACATCTATAAAATAACTCACAAAATTTATTAAACTTACTGGGTAACAGGCGTCTTATTTCCAGTAACCTAAGGCATATTTCATCTACAGCAGTGTTTGTCTGAGCACAAAGCAGAATCCTTTGTCTCCTACCATTTTTAGACTTAAATCGGTATAATATTTGTTCAACTAAGGCCACAATCACTCGTGTTTTTCCAGTTCCTACAAAACAGGAAATTAAACATATTACAAATTATTAATGCTCTAAAAACCACTGATGGCAACAGATATAAAATTATATATAGGATTATTGGACTGTGTAATCTGAAGAACAGTGACGCTAACAGTGCATACTGTGAGTAGTAATTAAGAAAAATTAACCAAGTGTGTATTAAACTATTCTGGTGTATTGTAAATAAATTGAGCAGTGATAAAAATTGTGAAGCTTGTGTGTGTTTAATTTTGCAATCCAAAAGAACTCTTACAAACAACGTTTATTACTGATTTTGTAATAAAAACGTAACACTATATTAATAAAACATAAAAAAAAAAAAAATAAATAAAAAAAAAACATATTAAGACACAGGAGAAATACTAATTACTATTATCACTAGTAATCAAGTTGATCAAAATAAACAAAAAGTCCTCAGTGCAGAGGCTGCATAAACTAAGCAGATTGCCAAAATCAAGGTATGACACACTAGTGACTACATCCCCTAACCACCATATATATTCTCTACTTCTAAGTAAAAACTGATGAGTAGCAATGGGGGATTACTGACGACTGAAAACAAGAAAGTACAAATAACACACCTAATATTTGAGTTTTGAAGAAATGAATAAAAGAATTGTAGAGCATCAATAGTTTAACAAGATTGGTTCTTTAACATTTTTTGATGACCCACAATACTAGAGTTATTTTGACATTTCAAATTCCCCCACTCTAAACCTACCTTCTTCAGGCTTAATTTCAGTCACAAACAGATATCTTTACTTTTGAATGAAATGGTTAAATATCAAGTATGGTATAGGCCAAATCAATGTTTTTGAATCAATTACATAAAATCTTAATTGATGAAGTCATCACACAATGTATTTGCATGTATCTCATGTAATTAAAGTTTGGTCAAAAAAATATTTCGTATTTGAGCTTGTAATAAGTCGTTTCATGATATATTGCCTTACTGTTAACATGTGTTAACTAAAAGTGGGGGTTTACTGAACATTGTAAACAAAAAAATGAAAATATCTCAGTTAATAAACAAGATATAGAAAAAAAATGTACAGGAAAACATTTATAGTAAATTAAATTTGCAATGAGACTGGTTTGATACAATTTTTTGATCCGACTATAATAGCAAGATATTTTGAATTTTCAAAATTTCCCTCCTCTAAAACCCTCCTCCCCCTAGTCTATAACAAACTTAATCATTAGTTTTACACAGTAAATGCAATTGATATAGCTTAAACAGATAACTTATATATAGTTCTGAAAATGGACCTAATTTTTGGCATCCCTGGGTAGAGTCGATGGACCTTTAAAGAAATTTTTCAAAAATCATGTCAATTCCTCATTTTCCTTAAGGAGCATCTGGCATGAAACCATAAGGAATTCCTGAATTTTCTTAATAATAAAGCAGGGAATCATTTTTTTATTTCATTTTATTACAAGTTAATGAGGCCCAAATTATATCAACTTTCTGAGTTGGTATTCTGGCAGGTGGAAGTGACTTCTAGTATATGTAGGATGAAAAAATTGTTGGCTACGCTTCCACTATAATAATTTATTGTAACGGCAAAGCGCTTTCGATGCTGTGCATCATCGTCAGTGCCCGAAGGTTTTCGAAGTTGACCTGATGGCTCTTGGAGCTGGACTCTTGGAGCCGTCAGGTCAACATCGAAAAACCTTCGGGCACTGACGATGATGCACAGCATCGAAAGCGCTTTGCCGTTACAGTAAATTATTATAGTGGAACCGTAGCCAACAATTTCTTACCCTACATACATTATATCAACTTTGCCACAAGGCCCATTTGTTGCTCTAAAAAGATATTTATAAATCTCCAGTCTTATTTCAAATTTCTAGGAAATTCTACTCTCTGTTTCCTCTCCCAATTTAGTTTAATTTTTTTTTTCTGTCCTTTGGTCATTGAAAAATGAACTAAAACTAAAAGAGCTAAAGATGCATGAAATAATTTACCTGGTGGGCCTAGTATAAGGCTGATACTAGGTTTATTGGTAAAGACAGTCTGAGAAGTACATAAAATTGCCCTCTTTTGTTCTTCATTTAAAACATTCTGTGGAAGAAAAAAAATAAAAATAAATATCTAGAGTTTACCAAGAGAGTGAAATATAAGGATAAATAAACTAACATTTTGCAATATTTTTTTTTTTAAATTTATAACCTGTTGAGTATTTATATTAACAAATACTCAATTAAATTATGACATCCTTTAAACCTAAATTAAAATCAAATTTTATGGAATCAACTCCAGATATATATTATAATTGTAACCTCTGTCTGTACACTGACTTTTTCCTCAAAATTTCACAATACTTTTCCGTTTCACACACCATCTGCAATTTGTGGCTTTGGTATCTGTTTAAACACTTAAAACTTAAACTAAAACTAAAATAAAATAGTGAGTCAATTCTGACCAAATTGTGAAATCTACCAAACTACCCCTGGCATAAATATGGTTCGTTCAAATACATATACAATTAATTCATGGTTTAATAACCCTTCAGGCAAAAAGAAAAAAAAAAATCGTTTCGTTTGTTGATTTAATATTTGTTGAGCTTACTCTTCCTCATTGGGGTCATTCATTCTATCAGAATTAATTAATAATGATTATTGTATTAATCTATTTTAGGAATTACAATTAACTTATTTAGATTTTGTAATTACAGTAAGTCTGAAGTAGACAGAATTTCAAAAGGACATTCAAATAGAAATAAATGTGCCCATCTACAAGCACTAGACTACTCAGGTAGCAAACTTATGAGCAGTGTTCTCTCTTGGCGGGGATCAAACCTGCACGTATTTTTTCCTTCAGCATACTGAGGGTAATGGTAGACGTATCCACATCTAAACCTGCAGGGCCCCTGGCCTCCCAATGATTAATTGTAAGACTGCAGTACTCAAAAAGTAAGTATTTAAACAGGAAAACTGAGTACTCAAGAACTATTTCTGGGCCTCAGAGATCAATAGTACATTATGTCAACAAGGTTTCTATAGTACAATAAATAAAATTAAGAGATTTTATTAGTTTGATCAAATATATCAGCTATAAATTAAGTAAAAAAATTGGACTTGCTGCCAAATTGGACTGTATACAAAGATTTTAACTATATTTAAATTGCTTAATTGAAAAATTAATAAAATAACATAGTGGAATTTATCTCAGAGGTCTCTATTTATATCTGAGATTATTCTTTCGTAAACCTGAAATGTAAGAATATTTAATTGTAATAAAAATAATAAGTTTCATTACCGTGGAAATAATCTTTTCATTAATGTCCTTTGATAGGAAAACAATGCCTTTTTCTTCAGGATCAAGTATGGTCCAAAGAAGAGGAGAAGCTTCTAACTTTACAAGACTCTCATATTGCCTAATCTCATTACCCATATTATAAAGATGCTAAAATAAAATTCAAATAAATTGATAAATTAAAAAAAAAAAAGAACAAAAAACAATGATTTAATTGTTTATAATTCTAGAAATACTTATAATTTAATAATATGTTGGCAACAAATTATTTCGTAATTTGTTAAGGAAATTATATATCATGTGCTAAATGTTTTTTCTTGTTTATATAACTGGCCTTATTTAACTTTTTCAACTTGGAAGACTTTTGTTGTCATTCTATCAGCACACAGTGGATTTAAATGAGACCTGCTGGTTTCAAAGCTAAAACTGCCTGTCTAGAGGCTAGCTTTCTACTTTCTGCCTCATTCTCAGCCAATGCAATTGCAATGCCGCAATACACATATATTTTGTTTTATATTTGCATTCATTAAGTCGTGAATAAAAGGTTCGAGTTTTATTTGTTTCTTTTTTAGCCCTTACTTCGATAACCAAAATCATAATGCTAACATCAGGCATGACTTACTTCTCCCTTTGATTACTATAAGGAAAAAAAAGAAGAAAACATTCCAGTTTAAATTTAATTCTAGATTATATTAAAATTATGACTAGACTATTATTCTCTACAGAGAAGGTTTGTGCTGAACGAAAGTAGAGTTTAGATAAGGATGGTAAATCTTATCCATTGAAAATTTCCTTTCATTTAAATTATGATCATCAAAAATTTAAATTATTTTTTGTTTATTGCAGATTTCATTTTTTAACTTTGTTAATAAAACTGTTTTTTTATAATTTTTATGAACTATCTAAATACAGATTCATTCATTCATTGTTTTAAAATCAAGAAACAAATAAAGTTATGAATAATATTACAATAATAAATGTCTTACTTGCAGCCTGAAGTAAAATCCAGTTTCAACAGGTTTTGTAAGACTATTATAAATAACAAGATCAAAATATGCACAAACATCTGGCTCTGAAATAAATAAATAATCATTTCATTACAGGAGATTTCTCAAAGTAATTATAACTAAATTAGCAAGGAAGGAAGATTTGAAATCCTTTTATTCATTTATTATTTTTTTCCCCTGTTCTTTGTGGCATCGGGGCTAATTGTTACAGGTTATCTGAAGACTGTCAACCATGTTCTGAACATCTATGGGGATGCAGTGATTTTTGTTAAAATATCCAATGTTAGATTAAGCTGGCATTCATTCATTTTTAAAAGGTTAGAATGTTACTGTTACATGTTACACCTAGCTTCAGGAACTCTAAAGAAGATTTGAAATGCTTGTTTACTTGAAAATGGCAGAATTAATTTCCTTTAAATGAATTAATAAATATAATGTGTGAATAAATAAAATTTCATTACTGAACTCTTGTGATACAAAGTTCATGGTGTGGTTTGGAGGCACACCTAGCAGATATTCTATAAGGCTTGCAAACGAGATATACGAATATTTAAAAAATAAGAATGCGTGGTCATTTGCATATGCAATAGGGTAAGGAAAAATTAAATAATTTACCTACAATTACAAGATACAACTAGTTAAGTAAATAGGTTGAAAATATTAATATGAAGTTAATAAACTCGTCCTGATTAGCCTTATTATCAGCTTTAATGGATAATACTTTAATTGTTAAATAATAATAAATTGTAATAATACTAAATAATTAAATACTGAACAGAATACAGATAACCAAACCCTATTGTAGATAGTAGAAATGAAATTAACTTACTAAACTTCAATTTGGCAAGGTATGTTCGAACAAAAGGATCTGTATTATCTTTCACACTGCATACTTTCACTTGAGACATCACTATGCCATACATCACAAGACATTTTTTTGCTGCATTAAAAACCTGCAAGAGGAAAAAATATCTAAGCTAAAAAATGAATTCACACTTTTGGGTACCAATTGAGGCACAATGCAACTATTTAAAATAAAAACTGAAACAAAAGAAATGTACCATTATCAGGACTATTCAAAATACAAATACAGTAAATTCACTCTTATCCAACTGTTGTCTTAAAGAGAGCAAGATATTCATCAGAAAGAAAACAAATTGAATCTAGTTATGAGTTTTTGAGATGTATTAATTCTGACAAATAAAATCAAAAAGAAATATGAATTTTACACCCAAAAGTGGGCAAATAAGATGAAACAAAACCACTAAAAAATAAAATAAATTTTAATAAAAGCATGCAAAAATGTATCAAAATGCCATTCGGACTTCAAGATAAAACTATCTTTATTTCTTATATTTTTTAATCACTGCTTGATGATAATGATTATTAATAGATGCCTTTTAATGTACTGAATGGCACAATCAATAAAACTGTACTTACATACAAAAGAAGAATATCCATTGGATCAATTAGTTTTGGAATATCCTTCCCTTGAAGGGGTACACAACACTTTAATGTTAATAACGTATTGTTTGAACTTCGCCTAGGCTCTTTCATTAGAATTAGCCCTTCAAATGTTCGAGTACTAAAAACAAAGAATATAGAGTACAATTATTTTTAATAAATGAGGGGTAAAAATATTTTATTAAAGTATGAATGAAGAACAAAGGCAAAACAATAGACAACCTGTCAAATTGAGTGTTCTTAATACAAAATTCATATTGAAAAATGGTGTTGGTTTATTATATATTTTGGTTTGATTAACAACTGTCATTTTTTTTTTTTTTTTTTTTTTTTTATTTGCATAACTACTATGCATTGGAAGGTAACTGAGGAACTGCTTCAATGACATGCTAGGTTGATAATGCCATAAATTCAGAATGGAAGAGCAGCATACTGATAAAATATCCTCCAGCTAAAAGTGCTGAGTGGCAGGGCCCAGCCCTTTTTGGCCTGTTGAGTCAATCTAATTACTATCAATAAAGGACACCCTTGGAGGTCAACTCTTTTATTTCATAATATAAACCACATTAAAAAATAAATTCCCATGTATATATTTTTTTTCAAACAGATGTAAAATATCTACACTATTTGAAGTCAGATTAAAAAATATTATATAACCAAACTTATTAAACATTTAATGTTCTTAAACATTAAATATTTAATGTTGTAAGTTGTGGTTAAATGGTTTTTTTTTCTTAACTCAAATATTAGGTGAGTTATTTGCACTTTTTTGTTTCCAGACTTCATTAAAACCCACTCCTACTCATTTCACATTTACAACAAGCCAAAATATCACAAAATGACTTATTGTAAGAGTATACATAAACATTCTTTTCATCAGACCTTTACTATGTGAGAAACATGTTACTGGAAAAATAGAACATCAAATTCAGATGACTTCAGCATGTCATTCCAGTACATGAGAAATCTACTTTATTAACATAGTACCTGTGTAATGGTTTTTTATTATTTTTGAAGTGGCTTAAAACAAAGGGACCCACTTATGCCTGTGTTCTTGAACTTTACCACAGCAAACAGCAGCACAACAAATAAAGACACAACCAGGTAATACAAGTGGTTTTGCACCTATGGGACAGACCTTTTTTTGGAGATTTATAATGAATTAGACATTCTAGAAATTAAAGAACAGAGCAAGCTAGTAGAGGATGGTAGGGTATCGGCTAAAGAATGGTTTCTTAATTCTTCATATAGAGAATTTTATTGGACGTGCTAACAAGTTTCAGGCACCATTGGTCCCCTTCTTCTGAGCAGATTCAGTTAAACGAATTTAAGTACATAAAATTCATTGCATCAGTCAATGGGATGATGAGAGGATGGTGGATAAAGACATGGAGTGCCGATTCGCAAAGATGGTCCAGGATGAATGGAAACAAGGCGAGAGAGAGACTCGTAATCCTGTGGGCCAACTCAGCATCCCATACCTCGGAAAATTTTCCGAGAAGATAGGACGCATGCTGGAAAAGGTTGGCCTGCATACTGCCTATCGAAGTCTAAGCTCCCTAAAACAAATGCTCCCAAGAATTAAGGATGTGGCCGATCCACTGGATAGATCTGGTGTGTACCGGGTTGCTTGCCTGACATGCTTGCCGAAGATGTCGGCTCAATAGGGGTCAGCTATAGGTCAGTTCCTCTCCATCTCCTAGTTATTCTGTTTTACGTTTCTTTTAATATTTATTTAGTAACGTTTTAGTTATAAGTTTTGCATTGCATTTTATATATTTGTTTATGTTTAATTTTTTTAATATTTGACTACCTTTTGTTGACTTTTACATTTATTTATATATTAGGTGTTTTTCAAAGTGTAAATGTTGTGTCACAGAGCACTAAAGATGGGTAGGTTCGCCCCGAAAGTACTCTGTCTTTAATAAATGAAGCATTAAGAGTGGTGTGTTTGACCTTTTGATCCTTCCGTTGATCCTCTACTAGCTTGCGATATTTAACGGCTAACAATACAACAAATTAATAAAGAACAGAGCAGTATTTAAAAATAATGAATACAAAACTATATAAATAATTTTATATTTTAGCTATTCCAGATCCGATTTCAGCCAATAACAAGTATGATATTTAGTTTTACCTAAAATGGCTAAATATTGAGTAGAGTATAGATCAAATAAACATTTAACGTTTAACATAACGTTTGAGTAAAGAACATAAAATCTTAATTGATGAGGCCATCACATGTCTCACAAAGTAATTGTTCAATGAAAACCATATTGGGTATTTAACCTTGGAATGAAGTGGTTCATGACATATTAGCTTATAGTTAATATGATATGAGTAGGAGTTATCCGGGGGTTAACTGCTAACTGAAAACTGAAATATAGGAATATCTCGGTTAATATTCAATACATACTATAGAGAAAACATGCATATAACAAAATTTATAGAAAACTACATTTGCAATAAACAGACAAATATATATATATATATATATATATATATATATATATAAAATTTTGTACGGGGCTCATGTTCATTATCTCCTGGGTAGGATCGATGGACATTTGAAGACATTTTTTTGAAAATCCCATCATGAGTACATCCTCAATAGCTGAATCTCCTAAGGGAAATCTGCTACAATTGGGTATGTGAACAAATGAACACACAACCATGCAATTGAGTACTACATTAGTCAGAGTTGTATATGGTGCCTTCACATTGAAAGCACATGCCAAGTGTACCAACAATAAGCCAACAATGGAGAGCAGTGACAGAAATGACAATAGGATTCAAAAATTGTTTGTTTCTCCAACAAGTGGAAAGTGATACTAGAATTCTTAAGACTTAGACATTATGAGTCAATTTCAAGAAATAGCTTTTGGAATGGAGCTATGGTCCTATTTAGCTTACTTCAGCTCCCAAGCTCATTTGAACTCGGACTGAGCAGCCAGAAAGGGGGTTTTTTGGCTCCAGACGACGGAACATTCAGGAATAATTCCTTGTTTTCTCCTGACATCTATTGATCACCCTTGTATTATTTTCAGTCCTCTCAATCCGAATTTTAATGAGCATGGGAGGAGGTCATGCTAGTTACCCTTGCCCTATATAATATGGGTTAAGAGGACTGGCAGATATGGTGGCTTTAACAAAATTGGTAACAACCGCTAATTAGCTCATCTAGTCCAAACTCCCTTGGAGATTTCAGAGACCAATTTAAACGACATGCTTGGAGGAAGTATAGACCTGCCCCCACATTCCCAGGCCATTAATAAAAATTAATTTTAATACAAAACAAAAGGCCATCAAAATAAAAAAATGAAATTCCCAAAATAATAGTAAATAATAATAAAACTAGAAATTGATTACAGATGGAGACACAATTAAAACCAACCTTTTTAATGACTCCATATCGTCCACTTGTTTCATCATGTTAGCCCACAGCTCATACAATAATAAAGGATATATCCATCTTTTATAATCATTGTATGACACAAATAGATCTTTTGTATTAAACACTTCATGGTATACTGGTGGATCTCCTTTCACTTTTTTCGATTCCTGAAAAAATAAATCAATTATTAAGACCTCAGAAATTCTTGTACAAAAATTCCATTGGAAATGGAGGGAGGGACTTAAATGTTTAAGCTAACTTTCAAAGTCTTCATGAAATCTAAGACATTTTTTTACAAATGTTGAACACATTCACGTTTCCTACAATGAATTTTCAATTTCAGTAACCCTTATTTAGACTGAAAGCTTATTTACCAACCTATATAAAAAATTTATAAAGGACAAACAATAACAAATTAGAAAGATAGAATTACAGAACATCACAGAGACCTATATTACAATCTAGACAAACTACTAAATGATGAAAGTAGACACCTGGATACTAAATTTAAGGAAACTTTACTATTGGTTCCTTGCTCATGGTTACAAAAAGTTATGGTATTTATTAAAGTCCATTCTGTGCTACTAAAGGTAATTGGAATGGTGTAATCAAAAGGTTACCATCATTTTCAAGACAGAGTGCAGCTAAGGATTTTATTTAATGAGTTTGTCACTAAATAAGCTCCTATTGCCCAAGTAAGAATCGAACTTACGACTCTTGGTTTACCAAGTTAGATTAAGATTAACACTTAAACTCACATGGTTAACCTAAGCCTCATAGTTACACGAGATTCACAAAGGTATCAATTGCTTTAATTATATGATGCTAAATAAAATAAATAAATGAATATACAGGAATGCTAATTATTAACTTACTTTTATCCATGAAGTATTCCAGTGAAGCACATTAATGATGAATCCATCAGAAGATATTTCACGAGAATGAATTGTGCTCACAGGAACAAGGGCTCTGTCTTTGTTATTTTTAATAGGATTTAAAATTCCCTCACATTCAAAACTTCTCACTGAAGGTTGTAAATTAAATTTAACACTTTTCTTCTGTGTTAAAGTCATATTTGGCGATTTCAAACAACCTTTCTGGATTTTGTAATGTAATTCATCCTTTTTGCAACTTTCCTTTTTTTCTATCAGTTCCAAGCTATCAGGAATAATTTGTTTACTTTTAGAACGCCCACGCCTTCTAGTTTCCGGTTTTGACTCTAAAAATCCTTCAAGCAAAATAGTACTTCTATTTCGCTCTGTAATTTTGGCAACTTTTTTAATATTATTCTCTGTTGAATCTGTTTTATGGTCATTCTGTTTATCACTTGAATCCATCGTTTGTAAATCTGTTTCATTTTCCTTATTACTAACTATCTTTAAATTATCATGGCTTATGCCACAGACCGAACCTGATCCTTTATTCAATGCCAAATTTTTTAATTTTGCTTTGCGCTCGGAAATCAACTCCTGTTTTTTCTGTTTTAGTTGAGCTTCCTTAGTAGCACTTGTTTCTTCTTTTGACTTTCTTCCTCTCTTAGCTCTTTCTGGTGGTTTAGAAAGGAGTGTACTCTTCACAAGCTTGGCACCAGATAGCTTCTCCTTTTTACCTTCAGTTGTAGTTGTAGTCTCTGAGCTCAGATTATTCATTTCATTATTTTTTTCTAGGGAATGTGGAATAATTATAGAGCTCTTCTTAAATGTTTTTGGTAATTTAGTTTTTTTCCCGTCTAATTCTTTACAGTTCACTACCTTGTCACATGAGCCTCCAGAGTGTTCAGGTTCAAGATCTTTTGGAGAGTTCATCTGCTCTTTTGAAATACTTATTTCTTTTCTAAGAGTATCTACATCATGCCCATTATCTTCTTTAATTAATTCTCTTTTTTCAATACCCCTCTCAAGCGATGATTTTTCCCCTAGAATCTTATCTTCATCTGGGATGTCTTCAAACACAGTTGACTGTCTGTTTTCATCAGCAAGTAGATGTTCGTCAACTTCTTGAGAGCACTGAGAAAAGTGTGATTCAAAAAGTTCCAGCCCAGCATCTTCCAGGACTTCATCCACTTCCATTTTTATAATTCTAGAACAAATAAGCATAGGGTTTGGCTCCAATTCATTTTCTTCCAAGTTATTTTCTTTTTCATTGAAAATCTGAGAATATACGACGTCATCCTCATCTATTTCGATAATAGAATCCATACCCCCTTGGGAAAAGCTATTGTTTTGATCATACTCATCAACATCTGTTTTTTCAGATTCCAATTGGTTCTCACTTGGAGTTATTATTTCAAGATTATGTTTTGATGGTTTCTTAAATTCAGTAAACTGGAGAGAATCATCTGAAGGCTCACCAACTACACTCCTCAATTCCTTTTCTAGTGTTTTATATTCATCATATGTATTTTTGTTGTTTCCTTTAAAATTTGTAGTGTGGTTAGAAGTAGCTTCATTACATTCTTTAACAGAATCATGAGGAATTATTAATACTGCCTGCACTGGTGAGTCTGTAGCATCAGTGCTTTTTTCTAAATCATTTAAAAGTTTCTCTACATCCTTAGCATCAAAGGAACTATTACGCCGTTTTGTTCTTTTAGCTACATAAATGGATTTTTCTCTGAAAGTATCAGGTGAAGGTTCAGGTGGAGTCAAATTATTCAATGTCACACTAGAGTTTTTAGAACTTAAAGTACTTCCGGGAATTAATTGAGGGCATCCTTTTCCTATAGAATCATCAACAATAGATTCTCTAAGATTAGGTTCAACAATTTTAGAGTTTGGACTAATGCTTGAGAGTTCACAGTTGTCAGGGTTTGGTTTTTGTGCTACCTCTTTATCTTTAGATGAATTAATTTGACTGGGTGGAGATTCTTGTCTAGATGTTCCAATAGACACTCCATAGGAATTGGTTAGAGGTTCAACATCCTTATTACATGTTTTAGGAGTCGAATTTAAAGATGTTCTAATCACTTCATCTTTAGATGAAGTTACATGAGAATCATCGAGTGATGAGCATCCACTTAAAATATTAATCATCCCTTCTTTAATGAAACTGTTTGTGGAGCTCTTCTTGGTAGCTTCAAAATCCTTATCATTAAAACCAAGAAATTCTTCTCCAGAGCTATCCATGGAATGACGTGTCTTCAATTCAGGCTTAGACACATGAAGAGTATTAGATAAACCTGTAATACCCGGGTTTGCCATTATTGATTTATTTAAGTAATTTCCATTATTAATGATATTCATGTTGTCAATCTTTCTTTTTGCACCTTTCCTAATTACACCACCTTCCTTATAAATAATTCTTTCACTTTTAGGAGAATTAACGACTGAATTCAATCCCCCTAATGGGACTTCATTATCTTTTTTATTTACAAAAGTAGATGCAATATATTTTAAAGATGAATTGTCTTCCTTAACCAATTGTTCACTTGAAGACATACTCTTATTATTTATTTCACTTGTAGGAACAGACCTAGATGATTCTAAAGGACTAACAAAAATACCTTTAGTACAGGACACTACGCCACCATGAAACTTTGGTTGGCCCTCTGAACGAATCAAATTTAAATTAGAGTTATCACTTTTCTGAACAGTGGCTTCATTTGATTCACATTTATAACCAGTTCTTTCTTCCTCATGACTCTTACTGTTCCCAGATACCTGAGAGGTGGATTCTACATCAATCACACCAGCAGATGACTGATTCTTAGATAAATCTGTTCCTTTATTAATTTCACAATTGGCCAGTATATTATTTTGCACTTCTGCAGAAGAAACATTGATAGATTTTGTAGGACACATAGTATTCGGTGAAGTTAATTGCTTTTTCGTAATAAAATTTGAGCTATTTTGTTTATCTTCTGAAACGTCTTTTAACAAATCAAAAAATGCCACTTTCAGTTTTTCAAAGTTGTCATTTTTTAGATTATTGTTATAATTATTCCCATTAATTTTAACCAATAACTTTTCAAAAATTGTATTCGGATCATCTATATTTGCAGTATCTGTATTATTTCCATTCATTAAAGTAGAATTTGCCAATGGTTGAAACTCTGGCAAAAATGTACCATTCCCTCCACTATTAGTAATAACAAGAGGTCGAGCTGGAAGGCATGAATTAGTAGAAATTTGGTATCTCTGAGCTGCAACTTTATCCTGACAACTAAATACATTCTCTACTTTAATTTGACAAGGTTCTTCAGATGTTAAATCAATGAGCTCAACATTTCCAGGAGTCTGGATCTAGGAACAGAAAAAGAAGAGTAATCAACTTATTTCCAGATGGTTCTTGATTAAGAAATAATGTTACAAATGACATAAATATAATGAATACATGTTTCACAGTTCTAAATCTATGAGATATATTTAATTAAATATTAAGTAATTTGGTAATTCAAATAAAGGGTTAGAACCGCCAATATAAATGATACTATTGTCATACCTCTCGGTGGTGACCGTCGTCACTGGCTGATGGTTGAGTACCGCTGGCAAGCGCTTTCGATGCGATGGCATCATCTTCAAGCCTGTTAATATGTGTACTCCCAACTATTAACAGGCTTGAAGATGATGCCATCGCGTCGAAAGCGCTTGCCAGCGGTGCTCAACCATCAGCCAGCGACGACGGTCACCACCGAGAGGTATGACAATATTAAGTAATTTATTTACAGCTCCCCCTTCATTGCAGATCAAGTCTTTAAAGGGTAAAATCGTGCAGGGGGGGGGGGGTTCTTCTACTAATGGAATTTTGAGTTAAGTCCACCTGTGATCGGGCGTTTTCGTAGTTAACATCAGTAGATTTTTATAATAATATCAACTGATCTTTAATTCGATATACTGAACAATATTGGAGATGAATAACGATAATTAAATTACATTTAAAAGCCTTTTTGAGCATATTTGATCAGAAGGTACAAAGCTCTTCATCGGCTCAGGATAAAAAAGGGCAAACTTGCAAAGATAGGGAATAAATGAATATAACAATATTTATAGTAAATTTAATTTGCTATAAGATTGATTCTATACATTCTTTCAATCCAACTTATTGTAACGGCGATATTTCGAATTTTCGAAATACGCCACCTTTAAACCCCCTCCCCCTGGTCTGATTTCAGTCGTTAATGAACTTGATTTTTATTTTTGCATATAACGACTAAATATCGAGTTTGGTAACGATCAAACAAAAATTGCGTCCGCTAGAGCATTAACAGACAAATATATACATATATAAATAATTTTGAACGGACCTCATTTTCGTCATCTCTTGGGTAGGATTGATGGACATCTGAAATTTTTTTTCGAAAATCGCGTCGAGCACAACCTCAATAGCTGATTTCCCTTAAGGATATTACAATTTAAATAAGATTGGTTATATGAAATTTTTTGATCTGATTCATAATAGCAGTTTATAATTTTTTTTATTTTACCCTCACTTCTTCATGACCAATTTCAGCTATTAATGAACTTAATCTTTAGCTTTAAATTAATTTAAATAAGCTTCATTCTAACTGAGTTTGTTTTGTAATTAATAAAAGTCCTTCACGCAGGGGTTGCGTAAACTAAGCAGATTTCCCACGTGAAGTTTTACAGTAGAGAAATTTCACAAGAGGCGAGCAATCAAGGAAACGGCCAAACGAGCTTTTGACGGGAAAGTCATTCTCGTCCGTTAGCCATCGATTTAATAAAAATGCAAATATCTCAGTTAGTATTCAAGATAGAGAATAAATGTATATAACAATATTTATAGTAAATGTAATTTGCAATAAGATTGATTCTGTACAATTTTTCGATCCGACGTATAGTAACGGAGATATTTCGAATTTTCGAAAATCCTCCCCTCTAAACCCCCCCTCCCACTGGTCCGATTTCAGCCGTTAACAAACTTGATCTTTCTTTTTACATAAAACGACTAAATATTGAGTTTGGTAACGATTAAACAAAAATTGCATCCGCTAGAGCGGTAACAGACAAATATATATATATATATATATATATATATATATATATATATATATACAGTAGACTCCCTCTCGTCCGGCTCCCTCGGGACAGGACCCTCGGCCGGATCCAGAATGGCCGGACTAACCAACTTATCGTCTACTCGCCCAAAACAAGATGTTTTCGTCCTAGTACATATGTACATACATACATATATTTACATACTACATACATACATATGTTTCATCATCTTCGTGGTTATGATAAATTCAAGGATGGTGGCAAATAAGCACAATAAATATGTATGTAACATTAACATTTATTTTTTGAAGCATACAAATCATATAAAAAAGAAATCAAGAATATGTACATACATATGTAAATAAGAAACTTTAAATGAAATCAGTAATTTTTTTCTGAACTTTTTTGGATAAAGTTTTTTTAAAAGCTAAATCACGCCATTTCTTAATGAACATAATGTCCACGGCCGTTGCCTCTGTTTGCTGCTCGATGTACCTCGCAGCTATTTCCAGTGCAGCTCTTCCTTCTGCGTGGCTCAATTTTTCCTCCTCTTCTTCTTTCTCCTTTTCTTCCTCTCTTTCACGTTCTTGACAAATTACTGCCTGGAGGATCTCATCATCACCTAAGATTTCATTTTGAAGTTCCTCATCTTCGCCTGCAATCCACGCAACGACGTCTTCTTCTTCGAGATCATCAGAGTGAGGAAGGCATTTCAAATCTTTTAAGAAAGATAAGTTGTTAGGCTCATTTGGTTTAGGGTTGTCGTCTCTATTGTTACAATTTCCAACAATTTCTTCCACATTTGGCCATGCTTTTCTCCAAGACTGTAAAAGTTGTAGAAGGAATTTCATCGTAAGCTTTAGCAACCATGTAGATGACGTCTTTAATATTTATGGACTTTAAGGCTTGAATAAGATCTGTGTTGCTTTCACTGTCCATTTTATCAAGAATTTCTGAAAGAAGCTTTCTGCGGTACCTTCTCTTCAGACACTCGATGACCCCTTGGTCCATTGGTTGTGTAACACTTGTGACGTTAGGTGGTAAAAATAACAGTCTTATGTCAAACCCTTCACATTCAATATCATGTGGATGGGTAGGTGCATTATCAAGCACTAGTAGAGCTTTAGGTGGCAACTTCAAACTTGCCAAATGGTTTTTAACTTGAGGAACAAATTCACTTTTGAACCACTCCGTGAAAAGATTTGTGTCCATCCAAGATGATTTTTGTGCTTTGTAGCATATTTAAATTCTTAAAAGCTCTGGGCTTTGCCGATTTTCCAATAACAAAGAGAGGCAACTTGTGGGATTCTGAGGCATTTGAACACAAAGCCACGGTGATTCTCTCTTTACTGCATTTAAATCCTGGGGCCGAAGTTTCCTTAGATGTAGCGAATGTTTTTTTAGGCAAAAGTTTAAAATTTAACCCCGTTTCGTCAATATTATAAACTTGTTCAGGAGTTATATTTTCGGTGTCAATAATATCATTTAATTTCTTTGTGAACTCACTTGCAGCTGATGTGTCTACTGACAATTTTTCTCCACAAACGCCAAGGAAATGTACTCCATGTCGTTTCTTCCAACGTGTTAACCAACCATCGCTTGCAGAGAATGTACCGCCTTCTTGAAGTCGTGAGTGTAGGACCATTGCTTTTTCTTTTAAAATAGGCCCATTTATCGGAGTGCCCCTTCTGCGTTCCTGCATGAACCATAGCCACAAGGCGTCGTCTACTAACTCGTTCATTGGTTTTTTTAAAGTTGAACGAGTTGAAAGCACTTTTTCTGTTTCAATTTGAGTACAAAAATCTTCTATGGCTTTTCTGTTTCGACGCCAGTCATTAACCGTACTCTTACCTAAATTAAACATTCAACAGACACTTTGGACTGACTCACCCTTGTCTAGACGTTGTAGGATATCTAACCATTGTTGCATAGTAACATATGAATGTTTGCGTTTTTCACTCATCTTAGGTATGTACTAACCTAACCGAACACGTCTGATAGCACCGATCAACTGACCTGAGAGAGGAAAGGATGCATGTGTTGACGGGCCGCGACATGTCGGGTCCTGAAGGGTGGGTGACATGCATGTCAGAGGCCGGCCGGATCATCCGGCGGCCGGACCATCCGAGGCCGGATGAGAGGGAGTCTACTGTAGATATATATATACAGTTTTGAACGGACCTCATTTTCGTCATCTACTAGGTAGGATCGATGGAATTTGAAGAAAAATTTCAAAAATTCCGTCATGAGTACAACCTCAATAGCTGATTTCCCTTAAGGGAAATCTGCTAAAAATAGTTTTCAAAAGAACTTTACCTTTTTCTGCGGTGACATTCCTCTGCATCGTTTAGCAGGGTCATGATATGGACTTGCTGATCTTCTTTTAACTGGTCCTTTCTTCATCATAAAATAAATAAAAAACAAATATATTATAAAACATTTAAAAAAATCAAATAAAAAAAATGCTTAACTTTGATGTGACTATAGATCAAATTCATTAATATTAATTAATAATTTTATACTTTTTCTTTATTATTTTGAACCAATTCTGTGATTACACTCATGAAGACTAGGTGACCAGGTTAGATAATAAAATGTACCACTTTATAATTCTTTATTAAAAATCTTGGGACTCAAATTGCCAACTCTTCGATAGCCTAAATTTGTCAAACAACCAACATTTTAAGTCCCAATTGAACGTTCATTCTAAATGACCATATTTTACAAAAATAATAGCTCAATATTATAAGTAAAACTCTTGCATATAATTATACTGTCTCCATACCTTATTTGAAGTAGATGCCGTATTGCAATGTGTGTCAATCCACTGTATCACAAAACATGTAGTATGAAAATGATTCTTAATAAAGGACTTTTATAAATTGATAAATTTTATTATTTGACCCTACAACCACTGGTTGATGAGTATAATTAATAACTTTATGTTATTGCCATACAGGGGCTGCATAAACTAAGCTGATATCCCACATGCTGGCATAACAAATACACTGGTGATCTCATCTGTCACACATTCTCTATTTCTATGTAAAAAAAACTGATAAAAGGGTTGTGGGGAGGGGGTTATTGAAGGCTGAAAAACAAAGTACAAATAAATTGCTTAATACTTGAGTTAAGAAAAAAATCTGTCACACAAACTAAGCAGATCTGCTTAAACTAAGCAGATTTCCCACGGGAAGTTTAACAATACATAAATCTACATACCGGTAACACAACACCACCGTGAATATTAAGTGATTAAATACAAACGATAATAAGAAAGCAACTGAAATGTAAACAAACAGTTCTGCCAACTTCTTACTGGAAAGGAAAACAATTACTGTAATATAGTGTATTAATTTGATTGAAAACTATTTACTATATTTAGTACTGTAATTTATAATGAATCAGAATAATTTTTATTTCAATCAATCAAATTTAAGTAGTCCAAAAACTTAAGAAGGGGGGGGGGGTCACCAGAACATATTTGCGTGTATCTCGTATAATAAATGTCTCTTGAAAACAATATTTGGTATTTAAGGTTCAAATGATATGTTTTATTGCATAACCGAGTATTGTTAATGTAACTTGAGTAGAAGTGGGGGTTTGCTGAAGGCTGAAAACCGAAAATCCAATGTCTCGGTTAATATTCAAGATAAAGAATAAATGTATATAACAATATTTATAGTACATTTAATTTGCTATAAGATTGATTCTATACATATTTTTAATCCTAAGTCTAGTAAAAGAGATATTTCGAATTTTTAAAAATTCTCTAAATGCCCCCTCCCCATGGTCCGATTTCAGCCGTTAACGAACTTGATCTTTCTTTTTACATAAAACGACTAAATATTGAGTTTGGTAATGATTAAACAATAATTGCAACCGTTAGAGCGGTAACAGACATATACATATATATATATATATATATATATATATATATATATATATATATAATATATACAGTTTTGAACGGACCTCATTTTCGTCATCTCCTAGGTAGGATCAATGGACATTTGAAAAAAAATTTTGAAAATCGCATCATGGGTATGACAAGGGAAATCTACTAAAATTGATGATTCTTAACAGCATTCATTAGATAACGATTGCTTTAAACTGAAGAATGAATGATGATGAAGTCCTTCAAAAGTGTGTGCATATGGAGCTGTCTTGGGATGAAATAAGTTAAGAAGCTTTAAATTATAATAAATACATACCATCTGATAAGATCCTGAAGAACAGACTTCATAGACATAATGATCTTTACAAATGACCTCCCCTTTTGTGTATGGTTTACCAAGACTAATATGCTCCCCTTTCTTCAGTTCAATAAATCGCCCACTTTCAATACGTGAAGTATTTATGTAAGTTCCATTAAAACTCTAAAAGAACATTTAAGACAGATAGTTAAAATTTAAAAATTATAACTTTAATTGAACTACTGTATTAAGAATAGATGTCCACATAATATACATATACAGATGAACCCAAAGTTATTTATTTCAATATCAAATGAAGAAAATAAATATAAATAATAAACAGGAATAACAATCCTCAAACAATTTTGAAAATTAAAAATACTCATCTATGAAAGCATTTGCATTGAATAATGGGGAAAAAATCTTTCTTGATAAAAAGTAAATTAATTTTATTCCTGAAAGCTGGCAGCAAAAGTATGAAAAAAAAAAAAACAATTTTATGGGGAGATATGGCCATTGTACAACTTTCAAAGTATGTAAGAGAACAGTGCAGTAAAAAATAAAAATAAATAGAATGAAATATTTATATCATTTCACTCCCTAGAAAAATTATGTATCACAAGACCTGACACTGATTCAATTAAAATGTTTAACATTTAAGACTGTTAAGGCTGGCAATGGCCCTTCATGGGGTTCAGCTAAATATTTTAATTTTTCAATATTTCTATCATGAATAAAAATATTTTTAAAAAATTCACAAGGTACTGAGTAGACACAAAGGACATTTATCACATGTAATATTATAATAGCCACCCTCATATACTTACAAGTTCAGGTCAAAATGCAGTTACATCACTAAAATAACACACACAACTTCACATAGCTTTCATAACTCATTTTGACATATGGCTTGTTTATAGAAATGTCTATGTTTTAAATACATTTCTTAACTTGTTATTCGTAAAGATTCGTAATTTTTAGTGGACTGATAAAAGTCTACAAAGTTTATTAGTTTGTTTCCTTAAATTGGTTAAGTTATCATTCCCACCACAGTTTGGGGTTACATTTTCCTTATTGTTATGAATATTGAATTTATTACAAATTTTAAAAGATTTATTACATGCTTTCGTAAAAGTTGTAGAGAATTTTTCTATAGTAATGTTGAAATTATTAGATCTTAGGTACTCAGTAAGTGCATAGTCCAAGTTACCAATGATATTAAAATCTTTGGATACTAGTTCTTTCAGTGTTGAATCAAAATTTTCCCAATCTACATTCTGTATATTGTAAGTTAAATCCAGTGATTTAATTTTTGTTTGCTTTTGCACTGTCATTAATAAGTCAAATGATAGTGTTAAATGGTCAGACAAATTTTCCTTAGTTTCGATTTTCCAATTGGTTAAATGTTTTATTAAATAAAAAGATGATAATGTTAAATCAATATATATATATATATATATATATATATATATATATATATATATATATATAAATGGACCTTATTCCTTATTTTCATTATCTCCTAAGTTGGATCAATGGACATTTGTAGAAATGTTTTTAAAATCACTTCATGAGTACAATCTCAATAGCTGATTTCCCTCAGGGAAAATCTTCTAAAAATAATAAGTAATAATGAGCTGAATAGAAAAGTGCTTGACTCAAGGGTGAGACAGAAATAACTAATCGAATATTCTGCTTATGGTGTGTGTGCATGTGGTATGCTAGTTATTTACTATTTACCTTATAATTCCATGTATTTAGTAATTAAATTCTGGCAACACTACAGAGCTATTCTCTGACCATTTGAAAAATATATTATTAGTGAGTAAGTTTATTTAAAACAGTAAGAAGCATAATGGCAATTTCCAAAATATCCTCTGGAAAGAAACATTTAATTTAATAGTTAAAATCATCTTACAATTCTTAGTGCAAAGATTTCTCAATTACTTTTTAAAAAAAGACTGAAAAGCCATAAAGAAGAGGGTGCATATTGCATGATACAAATGTTTCCAAGAACATTGATTCAAATAATTAATGACTACTTTTCAAATTATATACTCCACCCAAGTACATTTATACTTCTAGCATTTCAACATTCACCATAACCTCAGATACATTCTAATTTTGCTTAAAAACCTTAAACCCGTCGACTTTTGACAAACGATTCCACAATCCTGGAAGTAAAGTATGAGAAGCCTTATTTTAAAATAGATAATCAAGGAAAGCCACTTCCGTAACATGGCAGTTGTAGTTAGTCATCTCCAAGTGAACTTGCATCTAAGTTTACCACATGAGATTAAGACCTGAGCCCCTCATCTCTTATGAAGAATCTAACATTCAATCCCAATAATCAATACACTCCAAATGAAATACAGTAAGCCCTTTTTATAAATTTTACAATCATATATCCTTTTCTTATGGGAGGTCAGTTTAACTAGTGATATTCTTCTATTAATTTAAGGTCTATTAGCACTTTCTTCAGTTATGGATGCTTCCTAGTTACAGAACTGCTTCACTTTTTCGTTTTGGCTCCGATTTTTTATTAATATGTTCATTGCTATGATTCTTCTCTAGTACTAAAATGTTTGTTTTGGACCCAATTATCTTGACACAATTATTTTAGGAAATCCTTAGGGATTCACAGCATTCTATTTATTTGTACTTGACTACCAACAGTGCAATGTCATCTGCAAATCTGATGAAACAAACTGATTTCCCATTGATCTGTATTACTGGGCTAACTCCAGTTTTACTAGTGAGAATAATGTGTAACGAATGTGTAACATGTAGAATGTGAAATATGAAGAGCAATAATAAAAATCCTTTGGCCTAATTCTTAAAATTGTTCCTTTCACATACTATATCTAGAATCTCATCTGCCACCTAGATGACAGACTAGACTAGAAAAAACTACATTCTTTATACACAATATCTAGGCAGAGGGAGTTTAATCCAGTTCATATTTGCTACGAGTTGTTTAAACATCTTCAGACTTCTCTTGAAGTGTTAGGAGGAAGATGGGAGTGAGAAGGGCCCTACTCAAGGCCTACTACAAGTATGGGAGGACTAAGAAATCGGCTGTAACCGCCCATGAGAAGCCCAAATGTTTTTTGACCAGGCAAACGTGCTAGTGCACAAGGAGGATTAGGACAAGGTGGCTGTGGAAATCTAAAAGAGCCCAAGACATTTTTATGAAGATGGTGGGTTCCCTCATCGATCTGGAGACCTCTACTAGCCCCTGGCATGCCGACAACCTTGCTGGAGATAGACTGGAGGCCCACAACCCCCACCAAACTGAAGACTATATAAAGTCGAACCAGGCATTCAGAGCTGCAAGATTCGAGGACCGTCACTTGACGAAGCCAATCATAAAATCGGAGAAATATAGTGGGCTGCAATAACTAAAAGCACTGGAGTTAGGCTGTATTCCAGAACAGAAATAATTTGAAATGTTAACATTTCAATAAGTATAGACTAATTTGTTATATTTATATTTATGAAGTAAAGTCATATTAATTGCTGAAATTAATTGAAAATAATTAATACTATAAAAAGTCTTAGAAAATATGTAGTGCAATATAAAGAGAAAAAAGGAATTATTAGTACCCCATGGTCTTTGATGAAGACAGTGCCATCCTTCATGTTAATATCACAGTGATAGCGAGATACCCAAATAGATTGACAAACTATGTTATTTTTCTCATTACTTCGACCAACTTTGTTCTGTAAAAAAAAAAAAATGGATATAAATTATTAAAAAAAAGTAACAAAGTATAATAGATAACACACTATTCTAGCATAGGCGGTATTCACCAACAGATGTGACAACAACCTCGTATTAGTATAATTTCTAAGTATTTTTTACTTTACGTAAAATTTTAAGTGAGGGTCTATACATCATGATATTTTGAATAGAATCAGAATATGATAAAATAATAATAAAAGTCCGCCATGCAGGGGCTGCATTACTAAGCAGATTTTCCACGTATGTCACTCACCTCAAAACAGAAAAGTTCAATTAGAACAATATTTGGTATTTAGGCTTCAAATAAAGTGCTTCATAATATATAACAGCTTATTGTTAATATGAAATGAGTAGGAGTGGGGGTTTACTAAATAGAAAAACTAAAAAATGCAAAATTAGGTGAAAAGTCACTCCCCACCAAGGGAGAACATTAGTTTACAAGTTTGATAAAAGAGAGCACTAGAGTTGCAGTGCTTGCGAATTAACGAGAAATGGATCTCGCCCACAAGCAAACTAACACTGACTAAACTGGCAATTGCTAAGCTAGGCGATTTGGATTTGGTAAGCATTGTCGACGATGGCGCCATTTTTAAATCTATGTTAGTCCTAGACCTAATCTAATTAACCTACGTTAAACAAAATTATCCTAAATTAACCTACTTGATGGGGTTAGACCCAGTGTGTGATATGTACCTAGAATGTGCGTGTTATAGTGGGGAAGGATATTCAGCAAGTTGAACGAAGTCGACGAGAGGCTCGTCCATGTCGGCTCTCTGCCAACTCGTCGGCTGCTTGGGAGGGGTAACAGTGGTGTAGAGAGGTTGTCATGATGGGTCAGGGAATCAAAATATTTAATATGTCTTTTGAAAATGGTATGGGATATGGGTTTGAGGGAGAATGAGGAATGAATCACCTCGTTAGATCTTTGCAGTGAGGTACGTCTGACAATCTTCCTAACGATGCCATTCTGGAAGGACTGAAGGGAGTTGATGGAAGCTTGGGTAAGGTATCGGAGGAGGGGGCGTGGTACAAGATGGAGGGTTTGATGACTCCTTTCAAAATTAAAAGTTTGAGGCATAGGCTGAGGACTGATGAGAGAGAAGGAGATGGTTCAGGGAATGGAATTTTTGACGGAGAGAAAGGACTCGTTTTAGATGTGGGTAGAGAAGGTAAGGTGGCGGTCGAGATGGATACTTACTTACTTGGAAGGATTGGCCATGGAGAAAGGAACTGAGGAAGGCTAGGAGTTGTGCTGGGTATCCATGCTCTTTGAGGGAGAAGAGTTTGGCGTGGTCGATGGGATCGAAGGCCAGAGTACAGTCGATTGAGTATTCCTGGGGAGGTTGGTTGCGGTGTTGGAATATAAGTGGAGGGTGCGGAGCCGGACTGCTCGTTGGAGATGAGGTGGGCCTTATCGCAGAAATTTACAAAGTACTAGTAAATTATTTTATCCAGTACTTTGAAGACATGTGGGAGAAGGCTGATTGGGCGGTGGTGGTCGGTAGAGGATCGATTTTTACGGGGTTTGAGGAGGGACACCACGATGGCGTGTTTCCATCAGGAGGGGAAGTGGCCGAGTTAAGGAGGTGGTTGTGGTAGGAGAAAGACTTTCTTGGAAGCTGGCTCAGGAGTATATACTGTATCCCGTCCAGACCAGGGGATTTACCTCCCTTGGTGTGACACAGTATGGCGTTGAGCTGCCTTGGAGAGGAGAACATGGAGTTGTCTCCATGCTCTGGCCGATGCGCCTCATCGCTCTGACGAAGCCTAGCCTGATCACCTGTAGACAGACGCGGCGCCAGCATTTCAGCCTGGTCCGCGGGCACATGACAGCATTGGTAGTCTGGAGAAGTACGGATCGCCTTTTGGTGACCTTCGACTTCAGCTTCCAAATCTTTTGGTGGTCTCCGTGCGTTAGACGGATGGTTTTATGCCACTGCGCGGTATTCCATTGTCTCTTTAGGGAACGGATTTGATTGGTTAGGGAGTTTAGGACAGGACGGAGGGGGGGGGGGGGATTTCTGGTGCGATACCAGTTATTTTTGATGTTGTTCCTGTGCTTGATCAGCTAGAGGATATGTCGAGGCGGTTTCAGCGGCGAACTTAGGAATCGCGGCATCCGCCGTCTGTTGGTTATTATTCTGGTGAACTCCTCGATTCGCTCTTCAATGGTCTGGACATCACCGATAGGGTGAATGCCGGGGTAGTGTCATACATAAGGGACTTGTAGCATTTCCAGTCCACTTTATGGGACGAGTAGGAGGTTCCTGTTGTTAAGTACTGGACGGTGGTCACTAGTAACAAAGTTCAACGCAAGATACCTTGCCACGTTGTGTGGGGTTTGGGTGAGTAGGAGGTCTAGAGTAGACAAACTGTCACCGCGTCTGAAAGTACGAGAATTAGGGTGCACGACGGTGAAGTTCGACTTCATTATCGCCGTGCCAGGTTTGTTGGCTGAATCGTTATTCCAGGAGGGATGTCTGGCGTTCAGATCACCAACAATATGATTCCCGACGCTCTGGGCCCGGTTAAGGACATTATAGAACAATTCTGGTTCGGCCTTAGACCGTCTGTAAAGATCGGTGTTTGTATAGGTACGACTGGCAATCAGTATCTTGACGGTTAGGATATGGTGTTTCCTGGCACCGGGGGGGGGGGGGTGATCGGGTCAATCACTTTGTATAGTATGCCAACTACTTTGTCGTTCGTCTATCTTCGTGTTGGCACTATTTGAAGGAGGCCGTCAGGGTGAGGGCCGTTACAATTCGCACACAGGCGAATATTTATCCCTCTCACAGTCTTGTACGAGATGCCCTCCGGAACACCGAACACATCATAATTTGAGATGGAAGTAGGTTTTAGTATGGCCGTACTGCTGACAGTGATGACAATGTGGAATGGTTTGGTCAGGGCTGTACTCCTTGATCTCAACCAAGATGTGATCGATGGCCGGGATGACATATGTTGCCCTCTGCTGGGGGGTCATAATTAAAAATTCCCAATATGGACTCGATGTCTTCTTTGGAGCATCAGCGTGCGTGCGTCACATCCACATGATGCTAATGAGGTCGGGGTGTTCGACCGCGTAGCGAACAGTGTCAAGGGGATGAGTGCGATCGAGACCCAGAATGATGTACTCCTATTTCCTTTTGGTGGCCCTGGGGGCGTATGTATGGTAGGGGACGTTTTCTTCGGGTTTTTTGTACAGGGAGATTATGTCATTGTGGGTAGTAATGTTGTCGGGAAGTATCCTAATTTCCATCCTATTGGCGTGTACCCGGAATTGGTGGATATTGTTTCTATTTAGGTGACGGACCACATCGGCGGTGAAGACTACGTCCCTCAACATTACTATTGGAGAGGGAGTGGGTTCCTTGGTGGATTGGGATTGGTCGGTGGTGGTGGGAAGAGATGAACGTGTTGGAGATGGGGGTGAGTGGTATGGCCTTGGCGGGGGAACGAGGAGTGCACTCCTTCGAAACAACTCTAGTAAAACCGTCCTCATCGATCGGCTTCCGTTTGGGGGGGGGGGGCTCATGCTCTCAACTTCCATTAAGGTGTCGTCATGGGGAGTGGGGGGGGGGGGTGTACAGTCTTGGTGGGGAGGGAAGGGTATGATTCAGGTGGAGGAGGCATCGGATTGGATACTGTGGTATGGTCGTGTAGAAGTTTCTTAATATCGCTGGGCGCTAGCCTTTGACTCGTTAGAATATCTATTGTAGGTCTATTAAATGTAATATGAGTGGGTCGGGATTTAAATTTATATTTAGAATGCCCACCCTTACTAGGAGGGACTGAGTCCTCAGAAGGACTGTTTGTGGATTGTGGACGGTCCTGTGGAGGGCCGTTCAAAATCATGATGGAGAACAGAGGGAGGAGCGAGGAGCGCACAGGTAAGTAGATACTGTGTCAGCCCCTACCTCGGCTGACAGGGTGACCCTTATGGGTCCGGGAATTATCCCAGCTGGAATCCAATTCCCATGAATCCCCGGAGACTAGGCTAGGGAAACCGACCAAGGCAGAAGTACACTTGTCCTCTCTTCTTAACCCATTTCATCCCAACTTTTCAAAAATTAATAAGGTTTAAACTCCGTACACAATGAAATTAGCCCAATAGTAGTGTACATGCAAAGTACCAACTCAAAAACACCCCCTAGGGGGCGGGGGGGGGGAGGTTGCCCCCCGCCCCAAAATTGGGGCAGTGGGAATGGAAGGGTGCGGGTCCATTATAAATGAATTAACATTTTTTAAAATTATTTTTATTCACAAACTACAAATAGAACATTATTATGTCCATAATAATACATAATTACATCACATTGAATAATGTTGCATCCCGAAAATGGTGTATACCATTTTTTTGATCAGGTGTTTATTCTGGGCTTAGACATATTTTCAACTAGCCCATACATTTATTGTTGTGAGCTACAATGTATCGTTGGTCTATTAGTATCTTCTTTTTTTCTACAGAATTGCACCTTTTCGCCTGCTGCACGGTTTCGGCACCATGCTGAGTCGAAGCTATAATCACCATATTATTGTTGCGAGTACGACCTCAATAGCTGATTTCCCTCAAGGGAAATCTGCTAAAAAAAAATGATGTTTAGATAAATGGGCCCGGCCGTTACCACTGCCCCAAAAAATGGGCATCCAATATAACATGTAATAAATCCCATAAATTACAGATTATTGAAAAATTTTGTATTACTAATCATAGTTACATACATTATAAAGTAATTTATAGTCAAAAAGTTAAAGCACAATAATTAGTGCTCTTGAAAAAAAAAGTACCCACTTGTTATGCAGGACCCAAGGGGTAATCCTTTGTTTACAGAAGGACCTGTGAATAATATAAAGCAGTTTAAAATATATCATTCATAACGATCGCTTTTCAGAGGTTCCTATATAGTGAGAAACCAGTTTTGAACGCAAAAAATCGCCTAGAAAAAAAGAAAAGCATTATTTTATGACTGCCCCATTTTTGGGGCAGTGGGATAAAATGGGTTAAACCGGAAAGCTCCAGAAGGCAGGCAGTCTGTCAATAGCTCTGGTAACAACGATCCAAGATCGACTTTCAGGAGAACACGAGAGCTGAGATGTTTCTCCTTTGAGAGCTGGAAGCAGAATGGGTTGAATCGATTCAACTAACTCTAGGGACGAGCTGGGCCGTTTGTATAGCCGAGCGGGTAACATCAAAAGGAAGGCAGAGGATGGGCTAGACTGTTTAGTCTAGACACTTCCGACGACAACGGTCCTCCCAATGGAGCGTTTATGTGTATGCTACATAACTTACCAAAAACACGCCAGAGAAAAATATAAAAGAAACATTTCCATCCACCAACTTAGGGCTGAAAACAAAAAATAAACTCAAATTCTTTTACACCAACCTCAAAGACTCTTCCCCTTGACCAAACCACTAACGTAATATAGAAATTCCCATGCTCGACACTAACAGTAATGCTGCATATATTGGAGAGACTAAACAACACCTCAAAAACAGACTGTACCAACATAAACGTACCATTACAAAGGAAGAAATAGAAAGTTCCGCCCTCGCAAAACACGCCATCACAAACAACCACACCTTTGATTTTTAACAACACTTCCATACTAGATACACAAAAAAAATCACCACAAACGTCTTATTTGTGAAACCGTTCACATTAACATTGACCCCAATAGCATAGATTACAAAACTATAGTAATCTTCCATGAGACGAACAGGAGTGGAGGTAAGGAAGGCCTGAAATTAAAAATAGCAATATTTCGTTTCCTACTGGTTCACATAACGGCAAACATGCACATAACGAAAGGTATTTATTTTGTTAATTAAAGTAACTTTTGGTATATACACTTTTCTCAAACAACGAAGTATAAACAAGATATACCCTAAACTCTGGTCTCTCTTCAAAACGCATAAAGGATGACGCTAAACAACTATAGTGGGAGTCAACAATTTTATTGGGAACAAAAGACTCAACCGGAATAAACAAAATTTGGTAAGTAAATTAGTAATAAACCCCCCCCCCCATGATTATAAGCTGCACCAAAATTGCACAAGGGAAGCCTGAAATAAAAATCGAGATATTTCGTTTCTTATTGGTTTTTTGACAAATATGCACATAACAAAAGTTGTTTATTTTGTTATTTAAAGTAAATTTTATCATATACACTTGTGTCGTATCCCGAAGTATAAACAAAACATACGCTATAACCTACAACGGGAGTCAACAATTATAGGACATTAATGGTTTTTGCACAAAGAGGTTTCGATGCGCAGTTGTGAGGAATTCATTCCATGATTATTATTTTCATTGCACACATTGTTCTAAATAATGACGAGGAAATGAGTGGAAATTGCTTTTCTATTGATTAATTATTTATTCTTTGCATGATTCACGTTCATTCTGCAAGAGCCAAGAAAAGTAAGAAGCAGCTATAGTTACCAGAAAGTTATAGTTGGTTATTATTAGTATTTATACTTTTTCTACTACGACTAATTCGGGCGGGTTATCTACAGGTAACCACCATTTTCTACCCAGGGTGCCTTGATTTCATTTAACGAGTTCGCCACTAAAAAATTCCTTTTTCCCAAGCGGGATTCGAACTCTGGGTGGCCTACGTCAGCTCGTAGTGATGCTACATAATAATGACAAAGGAATGCTATCCATGATAATGATTAATATTCTCCGCCATGTTTTAGCAGATTTCCCTTACGGGAATTCAGCTATTGAGGTCGTACTCATGACGCGATTTTCGAAGTATTTCTTCAAATGCCCATTGATCCTACCCAGGAGATGACGAAAATGAGATCCGTTCAACATTATATATTTATATATTGTTACGAAAGCTGCGTATATGGGAGTTGATCACTTTTTTTGGGAAGTACAAGGTAAATGGAGGCGGCCGACCGTTGGGATTTAGCCCAGTCTGAGCCCTGTTTCTTTGATCTCTCCACCGGTCCATAAAAGCGGCCCAGCTCGCCCCACAGTTAGTTTGTTCTCAGTTCTCTTATAGTGAATAACAGTGCAGCATTAGTGAACAGTGCAATATACTTTCAGTGCGATACACAGTATGTGAAGATCAGTGTAGTGCTATATTTATGAGAAAAGCAGTGCAGTGCCGTGTTTTGTGATCTTCAATGATTGTCAGTTATTATACTGTTCAATAAGAAGTGAATTTATCATTGCATACTGTGAGTAGTAGTTAAGAAACATTTACCAAGTGTGTTGGGCATTGTCAAATAAATTGCGCGGTGATGAAAACTCTAAAGCTTGTGTGTTTAATTTGTAATCCAAAAGAACTATAATAATTAATGTTTATTATTCTTATAATAAATGTAATATATGTAATCGTCTGTCAACCCTCTAGCGACAGAGGTCGCAATTTTTGTTTGATCGTTACCAAACTCGATATTTAATCGTTTCATGAATAATGAACGGATCAACTTCCTTAATAGCTGAAATCGGACAAGTGGGAGAGGGGGGATATTCCAAATATCTCTATTAGTATACGTCGGTTAGAAAAATTGTATAGAGCCAATCTTATTACAAATTGAATGATCTTTAAGTATTGTTCTATACATATTTTCTGTATAATAAATATTAACCGAGATATTTGGATTTTATAGTTCTCAGCTTTCAGTAAACCCCCACTCCTACTCATGTCATATTAATAATAAGCTGTCATTTCATTCCAAGGTTAAATGCCAAATATTGTTTTCATTGAACTTCTACTTTGTGAGATATATGTAAATACCTTCTGTTGACTCCCCCTCCCCTTCTTTTGTTCTTGGACTACTAAAATTTGAGTGATTGAGATAAAAATTATTCTGATTCATTATAAATTTCAGTAGATATAGGGAATAGTTTTCAATAAAATTAGTATGTTATATTCAGATATATTTCAGTAATTGTTTTTCTTTTCGGTGAAGAAAATGTCTATCTTTCTGTTCAGCGGTTGGGAGTCCTGTTTGTTTACAATTCAACGCTTTCCGTTGGGAGGTTATTAAAATTGACTGAATGATTTCTCATTACCTTATGCATTTATTCACTTAATATTAACGGTGGTGTTAAGTGTTGCCAGTATGTAGATCTACCTATTGTAAAACTTCACGTGGGAAATCTGCTTAGTTTACGCAACCCCTATTTTTTCTTTCTGCTCTTGTATTTAATATTCTAATATTTGCTCTAGTCTGTGAGTTACATGCGTCTTATATCATTTTAAGTTGTTCCTAATTCAGTGTCACTACAATAGTAAATTGCATCTAATTTAACCCGTAAGTCATATTTAAGCGCTCGGGACAATCTGCCGCCTACAACAGCTGCTTGAAGCTCTAGCCACAGAACGGAAAGTTGTTTTAAAGGACCCACTATACTTCTGGTCTCTATAAAGCTGGCATCTACACTTCCATCACTATCAACTACTCAAAGATAAGCAACTGCTGCATAAGCTCGATAACTAGCGTCCGAGAATAAATGTAGTTCACTTACACTGTATAGCCGCCGGAGGTGCGCCATTATAAAATTAAAACTAATTAAACTAGGAATAACATACTAAAACCACTGATATGTGCTTGGTCGACCGAAACTGTTGTATTGTTCTTTTTTTTTAAAAAAAAACTATGCTATATTAAAAAATACATATAAAAACAGCTGATTCTGTGTGTGAGTTTATATATATATATATATATATATATATATATATATATATATATATATATATATATATATATATATACTGCTCAAAAATGAATAGGGATATTGGTTATTTTTTCTTCTCCGATTAATTTTAATTAAATCGATCTTAATTAAATTTCTTTTTTATGGGGGAAAAAAGACAATAATTTCTAATAAATATTAATGATATTTATAATAAAAATAAAAAAAAATATTCTAGGCCCCATACATACCACAAAACAGCCAATATCCCTATTCATTTTTGAGCAGTTTATAATATAAATCTTATTACCTTTAAATAATTTATTTTTACTTAAAGCATAAAACACAATTAATAACGATATTGATAATTATGCAAATTATGAATATCGTTCTTAAGATATTCATAATTTTGTAGCAGGTACTAAAATATTCATTTATTAACGTCCACCTTTTTGTTGATCTAAACGTTATCGCTCTTTTCTAGGCAATGTGGGACAAAGGATTTTATTTAATGAATTTGTCACTAAATAAATTCCTTGACCAGGCGATAAGTGAACTTTCCTCTAGTTTTACCATGTAAGATTCAGGCCAAAGTCTTAACTCACTTGGCTAACTGTATTAACATATACAATATCGAGTTATTAATGCTCTACAAAAAAGGGCTCCCACTAATTATTTAGCATAAATAACGAGTAAAGGGAGATTAACAGCGTGGGAGAAGAACAGCTGATCAGACACTATTCAATTAACCAATTGTTTCAAATGATTCACTTAACTATCCTATTTACTTAATCATACACTCCGGAACCTGCTGGAAATAATGGCACCTTTCTATTTCATAGATCTATAGCCACTTCACAATGTAGTTAACTAAAAAAAAAAATGCGTAACGTACGTTTTAGAAGGGACGTTTTCACAGAGAAGTACTCTTAGTAGGATCGCATGTGAAAACCAAGGGCCTGAGTGAGATAACTAACATTAAACCCACAGAATACTACATAAATAGGTATTTTGGATATCCCAACTGAGAAATTAATAAATATATATAGCCGAGTTCAAACACTAATACACACATTGCAATGTAATTAAAGCTACAAGTTTATATATAAAACACTCAATATTTTGAAACTGAAAGTTTATTTATTACAATGGTTGCACATTATGAAGGGGCTTTTCTGCAAACTATGAAAGATCCATTTAAATTCTTCAAGATCCTTTATACAACCGAGAGCATGTCCACTCATACACGTTCTTCGTCAATTCTTGGAAGTACATTTCGGTTTTAGCAGATTTCCCTAGGGAATCATCAATAGGGAAATCAGCTATTGAGGTTGTACTCATGACGGAATTTTCGAAATTTTTCTTCAAATGTCCATCGATCCTATCTAGTAGATGACGAAAATTAAGTCCGTTCAAAAATGTATATATATATATATATATATATATCTATATATATATATATATATATATATATATATATATATATATATATATATATTTGTCTGTTACCGCTCTAGCGGTCACAAGTTTTGTTTGGTCGGTACCAAACTCGATATTTAGTCCTTTTATGTAAAAAAAAAAATCAAGTTCGTTAACGGCTAAAATCGGACCCGTGGGAGGGGGGGGTTAGAGTGGAGGATTTTTGAAAATTCGAAATATCTCCGTTACTATACGTCGGATCGAAAAATTGTACAGAATCAATCTTATTGCAAATTAAATTTACTATAAATATTGTTCTATACATTTATTCTCTATCTTGAATATTAACCGAGATATTTGCATTTTTATGAAGTCTGTGGTCGGGTATAGTTCGGCCATTTCCGCCAGTACTCGGCTCAGGTGGAAGCTTCTTCTAACCTTACCTGTCGTTTCTAACTTTATCTTACCTTCGTTACTTTGTGAGATTTATGCAAATACGTTCTGTTCATCCCCTCCCCTTCTTTAGTTCTTGGACTACTAAAATTTGAGTTATTAAAATATAAATTATTCTTACAATTCAGAAGCCGTTTCAGTTGGGAATTTATTTTAATTAACTGAAAGATTTCTTATTACCTTTTGTATTTAATCACGGTGGTATTGTGTTACCAGTATGCAGATTTCTCTATTGTAAAACTTCACATGGGAAATCTGCTTAGTTTACTAGACTTTTTTATTAATGTTATCATAAAATGTAATATATGTTATTATATCATCAAGTTATTTAAAATTTCAATAATAGTAATAATAATTTCTTCCTTTCCTGACTGAACCTCTTAAGGGAATCTTAAACAACGTTTCGATCCGATGTACGATAACGGATATATTTCGAATTTTCAAAATTCCCCATTCCTCCTACTTATCTTATTTCAGCCATTAAGGCTTGATCTGTAGTTTTACATAAAACGTTTAAATATAGAGTTTTTATTTAGGACGACAAAAATTTCGACAGATAGAGCGTTAACAGAGAAACACAAGCGCAGGCACACACATATAAACAATTGAAGACATTTTTCAAAAACCGCGTTATGTGAGCAACGTCAAAACCTGATTTACCGTCATCCTCATAATAATTATTTATTATTTTGGCATCGTATTTTAGCTAAATCTTACATTGTTGTAATATTTTTTTTTTTTTAATTAGTGTCTTGTTTTTTTTTAAAAACAGGAAGAAAAAAAGGGGTTCTTGAAAACCGCACTTGTGGTTTTCTGGTTGTTTATCATTGTAAGAAGGGCACAATTTAACCATCCCTTTCTAAAGCAGCAGAAGCCATTTAGTTAAAAGGCAAATGAAATCGCAATACTTAGATGATATATTCTAGGAAGGCAGTAAGAAGCTTGTAATTAAATGTATTTATTTTTACTAAATACTAAAAAAAAACACACAAGGATATGTCAAATTTTATTTCTATAACAAATTTACTAATATTTTATCAATTAATTATAAAATTATATCTAATTCAATGAATACATTTTATAAAATCCATCGATTTAGTAATCATATAACATATAGTAAATTAATTTTGTTAACTATCTTAACAACACTCTAAATGCAGCATAATTTGCAGTTTTTATTTATTGACGTACTTTGTAATTAGCCTCAAGTTTATTACAGGATGATATGTTTTATGAATAACGAGAAACTTGTCTGCACCTTAAAGCGACAATATATTATCATCATCATAAATTATTTTTGACTGTTTTTTATGACACTAATCCAGCTGAATTGCGTTGGAGTTTCCTGGGAGTGATGTTGCACTACAGCTAAAGAAATAAGACCCGCTGACCTACGTTGTTCTCGTATCTATACTGAGTTTCAACATTAAAACTAAGTCTTTTAAATTAAGTCTCTTTTTTTTCGAACTTTGAAATGTTTTTAACATAAAAAGTCCGTCACGCATGGCTTGTGCAAACTAAGCTGATTTCCCGCGTGAAGTTTAACAATAGATAAATCTACATACCGGTAACACAACACCACCGTGAATAAATACAAACAATAATAAGAAACCTCCTGACGGAAAGCATTTAAATGTAAACAAACAGTTCTGCCACCTTCTTACCGGAGTAGAAGAAAAACAATTACTGTAATAAATCTGAATATAACGTATTAATTTGATTGGAAACTATTTACTATATCTAGTACTATAATTTATAATGAATCGGAATAATTTTTATCTCAATCAATCAAATTTAAGTAGTCCAAAAACTTAAGAAGGGGGGGGGGGGTTACCAGAACATATTTGCATGTATCTCGTATAATAAATGTCTCTTGAAAACAATAAGTGGTATTTAAACTTCGAATGATGTGGTTTATTACATAACCGAGTATTGTTTATGTAACATGAGTAGAAGGGAAGAGTCTGAGGGTAGTCCAAACACTTAAGAAGGGGGGGGGGGTCCCACAACAACATATTTGCATGTATTTCGTAGGTCTCTTGAAAACAATATTTTGTGATTTGGTGTTTAAGCTTTGAATATATATACATATATATAATGTGGTATATTATATTACAGAGTATTGTTTATATAACATGAGTAGAAGTGGGGGTTTGATGATGGAAAACTGAAAAATGCAAATATCTCTGTTAATATTCAAGATAGAGAAGAAATATATATAACAATATTTATAGTAAATTTAATTTGCAATAAGATTGATTCCATATATTCTTTCGATCTGACGGAGTTATTTAGAAAAGCCTCCCCTCTAACCCTTCTCCCCTTCCACTGGTGATTTCAGCCATTAACGAACTTGATCTTTATTTTTACATAAAAGATTAAATATCGAGTTTGATAACGATCAAGCAAAAATTGCGACCGCTAGAGCGGTAACAGACAAATATATATATATATATATATATATATATATATATATATATAATTTTGAACGGACGTCATTTTCGTCATCTCCTGGGTAGGATCGATAGACATTTGAAGAAAATTTTTGAAAATCGCGTCATGAGTACGACCTCAAATAGCTTATTTCCCTTAAGACTAATCTGCAAAAAATGCCAAAGAAAATTATTTATGGATCTTTTCGCAACAATTAAGTTCCTATTCAAAACGCCTGTATGTCCAATATGTACGGAGAAATTTGTATATTTTTTATTTTACCTCTACATACTTTATTCATCCGCTTATGACCCATAAGTCGATTTCAATCAAAAGAAGAGGCTCACAACAAGAAGATGCTGCAGAACTAAATATGTAATTTTGAACTTCTACGTACGTGACAAACTAGCCAAAATGGGTCAGTGGAGGGTCAAAACGGATAATTCCGTTGAAATCTGGAAATTTTTGGCGATTACAATACTTTCTTTACAAGTGGTGCGGTATATTAGCTATGAGAGTTTCTTAGACTCTTTCTTGTATCTAATTTTAGAATCACTTTAGGTAACACTCGGCTGCCTAAAGGAATTCCACAATTCATTTCACTTTCATATATCAAACTAATGATAAATTCCACACGACACCAAGATCTTATAAAATTAAACGTCCGTAGCACGTTTTGAAATGAACCACTGAATTGAATTGATGGAAGGACACAGTGGTGAGAAGATAACATATTGATTTCTTAATCTAATACTGGCCATGAAAGCCACTTGAGCACGTGAAAAATCAGACGTCAATTAAGAACAAACACTTCAAGAATTCAAAGTAAACATTAACATTCGGAGAAGTGTATTGATACCAGGCAGAGAAATATGGGAAAGTGAGGACTCCTATATTTTAGCAGATTTCCCCTAAGGGAAATCGACTATTGAAGCTATGCACGTGGAAAAATGTACATCTTTTATAAATAATTAGTTTAAAATAAATTAACTTTAAGAATGTTTTTTGGAGTTAACATTCATTCAAGAATAGATTAGCTTTATTTCGTTTTAAATTTTAGAATCCATTCCTTTTCCCGGAGACTTGTTTCTAAGATAATTGTGTTGGCTACAACTTTTATGTCGCAGGGTTTTTGAATAAATGTGACGTTTTTGAAATAAAGATTAGTACATTTTACGTCAAATAGAAAAATTCACCGATATAAACCAGTTTTAAAATTTGATTTACTACAAGAATCCACCATAAAAGCCCGTCACGCAGGGGCTGCGTAAACTAAGGAGATTTCACTCGTGAAGTTTAACAATAGATACTGGTAACACAACACCACCGTAAATATTTAATGAATTTTAATAATTTCCCAATGGGAAGCGTCTGTAATGTAAGCAAACAGGTCAGCCAACCTCTAAATGGAAAGAGAAATAATTACTGAAATATATCAGAATATAACATATTAGTTTTATTGAAATTGAGGGAGGGGGGGGGGGTTAGAGGGGGGATTTTCGAAAATTCAAAAAATCTCCGTTATTATGCATCGGATCGAAAGATTGTATAGAACCAATCTTATTGCAATTAAAATTTACTACAAATATTGCTATATACATTTATGCTCTATCTTGAATATTAACTGAGATATTTCATTTTTCAGTTTTCAGCCTTCAGCAAACCCCCACTTCTACTTATGTTACATAAACAATACTCTGTTATATAATAAACCATAATATTCAAAGCTTAAATGCCAAATATTGTTTTTAAGAAACCTTTATTTATCTATACGAGAAACATGAAAAATAATCTGGTGACCCGCCACCCTGTCTGAAGTTCTTGGACAACTAAAATTTGATTTATTGGGATGAAAATTAATATGATTCATTATATATTACAGTACTAGATACAATAAACAGTTTTCAATAGAATTAATATATTATATTCTGATATATTTCAGTAATTGTTTTTCTTTCCGGTGGGAGGTTAGACGACCTGTTAATTTACATTTCAGGTGCTTCCCGTCGGGACAGGAAAGGTTTCTTATTACCGCTCGTATTTATTCACTTAATATTCACAGTTGTCTTGTGATATCAGTGTGTAGCTTTATCTATTGTTAAACTTGACGGGAGAAATCTGCTTAGTTTACGCAGCGCCTGCGTGACGGACTTTTAGCCTGTTTCTTTTCCATTTTGTTTATTTTTAGCTCATAAAAATTAATAAGTACAATTAAAAATGAATATCAATACTTACTTTGCTATTATTGACTGCATAAGTAAGGCTGGCAGACAGTTTTGAGACAGTAAGTGCCAATTTAATAGAGATATCATTAAGACGAGATAAGTTGACCGCGGGAGAGATCGACTCATCCAACCAACTGGACTCAAGTTGGAATAAGTGTATTACTTGTTAATGAGTAAATGAAATTTGGTTCAAGTTTATTACTTTATTCGTATTAAAATTATGCATACAGTTTCGTGTCTGAATCGAACGTGCTCCATTTTAATTGGTAACGACCTGCGTACTAAAATTTGATCACTTTCAAAATAGAGAATCTTTCCTAGTGCTAAATCTGGTGATGATACTGCTGTCCCCATGTCCTGTCCTTGGTAACTTCCGTAGATAATTTCTCTATACTCAAGCCTTCTGTAGATAATATTTCGATAATCTTATAAGCTAGTTTGTGGAAGAAAGGAGTAATAAAAATGCAAGTATTAATACTTACAGTCTGGAATTGAGAATACTGCTAACAATTTAATAAATAATTAAAGACCGCAAAAGCTTGAGGCATCTATGCACTGTAAACTTTCCCGAAGCAACTTTTTGGTCACTTTGAGAATCCTCAGATTGAGCACACTACATCAAAGACAGAATTATTAATATAAATTAAAATTTCTGTTAATAGATGACCTTTTGGTTGTATTCTCTGTATGTATAATTCGCTTACAAGAGGAGTGCACGGCCTTCCCTCCACCGATTTGAACGAAAATGTTTTAGTGTTTAGTATCTAATGAAACACCAATTCTGTTAAAGCGAGAGAACGCACTTCTCAATAGCTCGTCTAAAAAAAATTGTTAAAGTCTGCCTGAGCTTCTTGAGTCTCAAGAAAACTATTTCAAGGAGTGTCCCGTGGTTCAGTGGTTAGCGGTTTCCTATTGTAATCGGAAATCTCGAGATCGAAACTCACCGGGAACTACTTTTTTTTATTTCATTTTTTGCTTCTAGGGCGTTTATTTAACATTAATAAATAAATAAAAAGTTTTTTTTTTTAATTTTTAGCTTGTTCCATATATTAAAAGAAAATTCGAATGCTGTCAGTCAAAAATGTAATTGGTATAAGGAACTAAGGTCCGGGACAAAAAGATAGCCCAACCTATATTTTTTCTCTTAATCATTTTTAACTATTGATATAATTTGTATTTATTAAAATGTAGTGTATTCTGCTCAAATTTGAACCGATGATCAATCTAATAGGAGTCGGAAAAAAATAATTTGTAAGAATTAATAAATAATACTTGATTTGGGGTAAGACAAAAAGATAGCACAGTGAACAATAATAATAAAATCCTTTATTAAAAATATATTAAAAGAATACAAATGATAATTCAATATCCTGTATACGCACCACCTTTTTCTAATGCAGCAATCATACGATTTGAAAGTGAGTTAAAATGGCGACGAATCAACTCTTGTGGTAGTTTGGTCCACTCCTCCTGAATTGTTTTTTTTAATTCTTCAACGCACTCAAATTGTCGGCTCCCACTGTAAACACTTCTAGCAAGATGTCCCCATGCATTTTCGATGATATTAAAGTCCGAGGAACGAGCCGGTCAATCTATAATTCTGATTCTTCCTTTTCTAAAAAATTCTTTTGCAACTTTCGCCGTATGAACTGGAGCATTATCTTGTTGAAAAATTACGTTCTCTTTAGGAACAAGTTCAAAATATTTTTGTAGTTGGTTTTCTAACCAATTAACATATTGCTGACTGTTCATTCTACCAGAAATAAACACGATATTAGTTTTGTGATCATAGCCAATGCCTCCCCATATCATGACGCTGCCTCCTCCCATTTGCCTCTAGGAAAACATTTTTTCTTCTTTCCGTAGATCATGGTAATAGTGAGCCCAGTCATCAGGACCGTCGAGATTGAATTTTTTTTCGTCGGTGAACAAGATTTCTTTCCACTCGTCTTTCTATTGGACATGTTCACGGGCAAACTCCTTACGCCTTTCTTTATGCGTCATGCTTAGAGGTGGCATACCTTTCATTTTCTTTCTTTTGATGTGAGGAGCTGCACGAATGATCCTCTGGACGTTTTTCAAATTCGTCACTACACCAGCTCTAGCCGCAATTTGACGGGCCGTTAATGATGAGTTGGATGCAACCCTTAAAATTGCTCGTTTTTGCCGTGTTGTTAAAGCCGGCGGCCTTCCAGGAGATTTCTTCGTCCCATAGCTTTCTGGAGACATCAAAAAATTTAAAATCACTTTTCTACTCCTACCGGTATTTTTTGAAATATCGGAAATACAAAACCCTCGATTTTTCATTCGCTGAATGACATTTTTTTTACCTGGTGATAATGATTTTGCTCGTCCCATCTCACTAAAATAATGTTAACAACTTAAAAGAATAAACAGAACTGGATTAGCCTTGTCTACTCAGAGGGATTTGGTTTTCTTTGTAAAGAAACAATAGGTGTGCTATCTTTTTGTCTTACCCCAAATCAAGTAATAATATTAATTCTCACAAGCTGTTTTTCCTACCTCCTTAATCCTTAATGGATCCTTAATCCTTAATGAAACCTTAATTCTTAATGAATCCTTAATCCTTTAATCCTTAACCCCTATTGATTAAGAGAAAAATATAGGGTGGGCTATCTTTTTGTCCCGGACCTTATTTAATATTATACAAGAAATATATTATTAATTGAAAGAATATCAAAATATAACGTATTAATTTGATTGAATTATTTACTATATCCTAGTACTGTAATTTATAATGAATCAGAATAATTTTTATCTAAAACAATCAAATTTAAGTAGTCCAAAAACTTAAGAGGGGAGGTCACCAGAACATATTTGCATGTATCTCGTATAATAAATGTCTCTTGAAAACAATATTTGGTATTTAAGCTTCTGAAAGATTGAAGCTGAAGGCTGAAAACTGAAAAATGCAAATATCTCGGTTAATATTCCAGATAGGGAATAAATGTATGTAACGGTATTTATAGTCAATTTAATTAGCTTTAAGATTGATTCCATATATTTTTTTGATCTGACGGAGTTATTTCGAAAAGCCTCCCCTCTAACTGTTCTCTGATATTTCGCTATTGTAAAACTTCACGTGGGAAATCTGCATAGTTTACACAGCTCCTGCGTGATGGACTTTTTTTGTAGACCTCATCTAACCCCCTCCCCTCCAGCCCTAATAAATTTCAATCAAAAGGGGAGTTTCACAGCCAAACGTTTAAACAGTCGTAAATAGAATATTTCAGCATTCTAAACCTAGTAGTTTAACAGTTAAGGCAGCCAGATACGTACAAATATCAAGCAAAATACATTCACGGAGTGTCAAAACAGTTGATACAAAATTCTGCTGATGTATTCAACAGGATACCTGTTGGAATACAACAGAGAAGTTTTAAGTAGCAAGCAAAAACCGGTAGTGATCGGGCTGTGTTACCCATAGTTGGCAAATTGAAATAAACAGGGTTTACTATGCTTCTTATTCTGGACCCAATATTTTTACATGTTCTTCAAAGCTTCATGGCAAGGGTCACCAATAAAAAACATTTTTTCCACACAAACTTTATTAACACTGCCCTACGTGGCTTACATACCACCTTCAGTGAGGAAGGGACAGTCGTTACTGCACTTCAGAAATGGATAGCCCCTGAAGAGGTGATATGTAAGCCACGAAACATAGGGCAGTGTCAATAAAGTTTGTGTGGAAAAAATGTTTTTTATTGGTGACCCTTTTCATGAAACTATGTAAAACATGGTTTACTATGGAAACATATGGATTAACATAAGCTCTGCATAATTTCTATCACTTACCGAGAATTTTCTTTCTGTACAAAATCTCCTTTTATACGTCTAGTAATAAATAAAATCCGAATTAGACGAATTTGTTTAACTCATAATTCGGGAAGACCACCCTTTAAATACTTGTAGATAAGTAAATAAGAGTTGGAACGAGGAAGTGCAGAGCCTTCCGGAGATGCCAGGAAGACATATGCCCATTGTACCCTCTTTTGGAGGTCTGTCAAAAACCTCACGCCTGAGGTGCTCCTAAACCTCAACTCACCACTTTCACGAGGTTTTTTTTTTTTTTTTTTTTTTTTTTTTACTGTGCTCTATGGCTGTCTCTTGTATTAAAGTAAGGCCTATAAGAAATTTTGAAATGCAAAAATATAGGTCTGAAAAACGCATTCTAACCACAATTTGTTGTTTACATTTTGTCAAAACAATAAATATAAATGGGCATATTCACTAATATACATTTTGGTGTAGAAACAACCCCCTCCTCACAACATACTTGAAACATCAAATTATACAGCATCACACATACATATCTAGAAATAATTGAACCACAAATATACAAGTTCATCGAAATTCTTTGAGCACTTTTTAAGCGATTGAATAACAAACTGACAGAGAGAGAAAAATTTCCATTTTGATGCCACAGTTCTTAGAATGATCTGAAACCTGAAAATAATTTATCCCTGCCAAATTCTAAAGAACTTCAGACAAACCTTAGTTTTATAAATATATGTTTTGACTACTAAATAAACTTAATACCTGTTAGTGCTACTGGAATATAAAATAGTATAAATTAGGAAGGTTGAAGGAAGTATTTATGGATTTATGTTCTTGGGCGGGTTTATGTAATGCTAATAATAACAATAACACTTAAGAAAATCTGTGTATATACATAAAAACCTTAGCCACCAAACACTGGATTAATTGAAAAAAGATAAGTGGGTGCGGGGATGAGGGTAGCTTTCCCATAGAAAGCGAGAAGGTAGCCTAGCAAAATGTTTGTAAACAGAGGCAGTAAAAACTAGAAAAACAGAATTTGTACTGAGACGGATATTGGAAGTCAACATGTTTACATAGAAATACTGTTTAGAACGTGACTACTAGCGGAAAATCAAAATTTAATTTCAGTATCAAAAACTACATTATAGACTCAATTTATGTTTTTGAAATAACCCTAAGCAATACAAATACTGATGAATATATCATTTTGTCATGAAGAAGTCACCCACTCAAGTTTTAAAAAAATCATCCTCTCACATAAGCTATGTACTAGGGAATATAGGAAAAGGTGATTTAAATCCTTCGTCATATTTTAGTGTCCATCTTATACAATTCTTCAGTAAACTGCAGTACAAAGTTAGTACCAAAATTCAATAACCAACTTCTAAAAATGTTTTAAGAAACAGTAAATCACATTTAAATTTGAAATTAGTACTATAACAAAAATATCAATTCAGGGAATGATATATCTCTCATCCTAAGATACACTTGGTTCAAAAGAAATGTATTGGGTAAATTCGGCAAATAACTCAGTGAGTTATTTTATTACTCGATAAAAAGGATTGAAAATGTTTGGTCAAAGATCTCACATATCCCTTAGTAAGGGTTTGAACCCATCTAATTAAGTGTCCCTTTACAATTATATATTGAAATATGGAGCTCGAAGAGCAGAATAATTAAACCCCTAGAGTTCCACAGTAGTCCAGGGACCCTCAAAACGTTTTTTAAAAAATTGAACCTAATAAAAGTTCTATTTCTGAATAAATTTAATAATAATCAATCATAAGTCAGTTACGTAAAATAAAAATCTGTAAATGGTAATTTATTTTATATTATATCTATGTTTGGCCACGTAGACTAGAAGAATGCGTTTTTAGTACAAGAAAACTTAATATCATAGCACAATTGAAAAGTAAAAACAGAATACTAATGTGTTTGATATCATAATTGAAGGCCAATGGAATATATGACCAGTATGATAATGGCTATAGGCTCAAAATTCAAGGGAACTTAGTCCTTTAATTCCAACAGAAATGTTGGTAGACTTACGGATGCTTTTCAATACTAGTGATAAGGATTGGCTGCAGTAATATTACCTAACAGACTTAAAATGAAATTTAAGTACGTACAGGGTTTCAGTAAAGGGGCATCTCTGAAGAATAACCATGGTTCTCCTAGTTACATAGAAGGCTAAAAAATAATACACCTATAACATATATTCAACAAATTTTTCATGTAAACTAAAAGCACATAATTTCAGGACTGCATAATGATTAAATATTTAAAAAATAAACTTTAGAAAAGGGACAAAACAACAATGGGGGATAAAACAAAAATGATTGCCAGAATTCACCAAATTCTGATGAAAACTTTGATAACCAAAAACTAAATACGTAAAGAAACTTAATAACAAAGTGTGAAATAAATACTTCACAGTAAAAATAAATATTCATTTAGTCAAAACATCAAATTTAACTAAACATCCTATTTCATGATATCATAACAGTTAGGAAGTTAGAATTATTTAAATCAACAATGGAATGACATTTAAAGACAAGCCAGCATAAAAAAAACAAAAAAAAAACACCACTAAAATGAGTCAAAACTGAAGGAAGAGGGCATAAAATGATGATGACAACTAACGACAAGCGTGGTAATATTCAAGGAAATTAAATATCATCCGTAATTTATCGGTAATTAGTGCATAAAACTACAGCAAACTACTTTGACATGCCGATTGTGCCACTAATTCCAAACACTACATTAAACAAAATAACAAGTATTCTACTTACCAAACCAGCTTTTAAGAGGATAGGATTAGAATTTACTCCTACCCTCCGCAACATCCACACCGGATTTTCCATCTCTTCAAAATACAAAAAAGTTACATTTTAACGAAAACAATATAATAAACTCCGAGAGAAAAACAAAACGCTAAACTCTACAAAACCTCCCTAACATATCAAACCTCCCTCCCCATAAACAGCTGATTACAATTTAGAAAAAGTTATCGAAAACTTTAGAAACCTCCAGTTAAGGATACGTACAAAACTATAATATTTGTTTTATTAATAAGATTAAATATTGGCAAAATGAGTAATTATTAGTTGGTAATGATTATTAAGATGGCAGTACCTTCAAATGACTTGTAAGTTGTATGAAGGTTATCTAGGGAGGTTTTGTTAGTTTTTGTGATTCTGCATTGCTGAATTCTTATGGGGCAAAATCAGTCTGGTGGTGGTGGATCTGGAGGAGATAAAAAGGACGATAAAGACAAAAAGAGAAAATATGAACCTCCAATACCAACAAGGGTTGGAAAGAAAAAGAAACGTACGAAGGGGCCTGATGCTGCAACTAAATTACCCCAAGTAACTCCTCATACAAAATGTCGCCTAAAACTACTTAAATTGGAGAGAATAAAGGATTATCTACTAATGGAAGAGGAATTTATTCGTAATCAGGAACGCTTGAAACCTCAAGAAGAGAAAAATGAAGAAGAGAGGTCAAAAGTTGATGATCTACGAGGAACTCCCATGTCTGTAGGTAATCTTGAAGAAATTATTGATGACAATCATGCTATAGTTTCTACATCAGTAGGATCTGAACATTATGTTAGTATTCTTTCATTTGTCGACAAAGATCAGTTAGAACCGGGATGCTCAGTCTTATTGAATCACAAGGTTCATGCAGTTGTTGGGGTGCTTTCTGATGACACTGATCCAATGGTGACTGTGATGAAGCTAGAGAAAGCTCCACAAGAGACTTATGCAGATATTGGAGGACTTGACACCCAGATTCAAGAAATTAAAGAATCAGTTGAATTGCCCTTAACTCATCCAGAGTATTATGAAGAAATGGGGATAAAACCTCCTAAAGGGGTCATTTTATATGGTCCACCTGGGACAGGAAAAACACTTCTAGCAAAGGCTGTAGCCAATCAAACATCAGCAACGTTTTTAAGGGTTGTTGGATCAGAACTTATTCAAAAATATTTGGGCGATGGGCCTAAACTAGTACGAGAGTTATTTAGAGTTGCAGAGGAACATGCACCCTCTATTGTGTTTATTGATGAAATTGATGCTGTTGGAACAAAGAGGTAATTTCATGAATTTTTAGATATTTTAATTCACGTCCATTTTATGTTACAAATGCTAATTGAGAAATACTATACTGTTAACGTGTTATATCTATATGTGTTCTATATAGGAGATTGGTAATTAATTTCTATCTATATAAGATCACCTTCGTGTATTATTTTATACCTCCTAATTTAGCTAATAGGTTTTTGCTTGTTCTCTTAATAGGCTTCTGTTTAAAATCCTACTTTTTTTGCATTTATGCTTTTAATCGTGACCTACTAATGCTATATATATATATATATATATATATATATATATATATATATATATATACATGTTGCATACCCAAGTATATTTTGATCAAGTTATAACTTCATCAAAGCCGATCCATTAAATTTTAAGGAATTTATGGAATTGCTTGAAAATATTATGGATCAAGTTAAAGTTATAGTTGAATCTGGTATTTCCAATTAGGATTTGGAGTAAAATTAATTAAATAGTTTCTTAGGGGGAAATGTCTATGGCTAAACATAATTGTGTATATATTTAAGTATTGGACGAGATTCATTAGAAAAAAGAATGTTGCTCAGAAACTGTGTAATTAGCGGCTTTTCTTACATTCGTAAAAATCCAAGAATATATTTCAGTTCCAGATCTTAAACTATTGTCTAGGGCCTCAAACCAAGAGGAAATAAAACGTATCTGTGTAGAACCAATGTACAGTTAAATAAATCCAGATTATTATGTAATTATCTTGACTGGTATAAAACAAATCCGGTACAATAGTGAACTGTAGTACTTACTTCAGTTACCAAAGAAAACTATGTAACGCTTTTTGAAAAAAACAAAGAATTAAAATGAATCAATAATAAAACCAAATTATGAACTAATAACACATTTAAAAAACAATAGTTATAAGGTATATTATAAATTAAGATACTTGATTAGCTTCATTAAGTAAATAATAAATAAAATGAAGTTAAATTAAACAAAAAAAAATCTCATGTAGACAGAGATGATTTCCCTGGGCCCTTATTTAATTAAATGAATAAAATGGCTATTTGACCATCGTATGGCATATGATATCTCTGTTTCTATGCATTGATAAAACCTGTGCGTTAACCTTTATCTCACATGGTCAACCTAGAGTAGTGAGTTCGATTCTCGCCTGGGCAAAGAAAATTATTTAGTGACGAATTTCATTTAATAACGTCCTAAAATCCCACCCTGGCTAGAAAAGGGTGGTAACCTGTAGATAACCCGTCCCGATTAGCCTAAGTTGCAAAAAGTGGACGTTAATAAATAAATAATAATAATGATAAAAAAATCTTATAGAACTTAATTTACAGATGTTTTCATGATTACCAAAAATCGTCCTATTCAAAAAATTTGTTATCTCTATTGGGTATGGAGAAATTTACAATTTTTAGCATATTTCTCTTTGGCAAAATGAATTATTGAGCTTGTACTCAAAACAAGATTTTTAAAACATATCCTCAAATTTCCATCGTTCTTACCTAGGAGCTGACGAAAATGTTGCCTATTCATAATTATATATATCATGAATATGAATACGAGATATTGGAAGCTAAATACCAATTATTGTTTTCAGTGAACTTTAACTATGATGACATCATCATTTAAAATTTTACGTTCTTAAATATTTATTTCATCTATGGCACACTGGGTGAGGAATAGGGTGGGGGTTAGATGGGAATTCAAAATATTTTCTTTTCTTATGAGTCGTTTCGAAAAATGTTATAAACCAATCTTGGTAAACTATTAATGTTCTACTACATTTTTTCTCGACTCAAATATTAAGCTAGTTATTCATACTTTCTTGGTTAAAGCCTTCAGTAACCCCCACTTCTACTCATTGGATTTTTGAATTGAGAATGAGATCAGTAATGTTTCTAAAAATTTATCTCTCCAAAATGTGACCTGAATTCAATGGTCGAAGGTGAATATCGACCAGCCATTTCTCCTTAAATAAAAATTTACCCTCCATGGAGCTGGGGATTTAGTTCTACTATAAATATAATGTTATTTTTGTTCACCCATGGTCAATCATCATTTTATCATATAGTAGACATTAATTCATTTTATACATACTTACATACAATCATTGTACCTACTTTTTAGTGTAAATAACAGTATATGTTTTGATATATCAATTTTTCTACTTCAAAATGTAGATATTGAATATGACGATTACAATAATTCCCTTTTGTTTTTATATTTTCAGGTATGATTCAAATTCTGGTGGAGAACGTGAAATTCAACGAACTATGTTGGAATTGCTTAACCAATTGGATGGGTTTGATAGCAGGGGTGATGTAAAGGTTGTGATGGCAACAAACCGTATAGAAACATTAGATCCAGCACTTATCCGACCTGGGAGAATAGACCGGAAGATAGAATTCCCACTTCCAGATGAAAAAACAAAAAAACGAATATTTAATATTCATACAAGCAGGATGACACTTGCAGATGATGTTAATTTGTCCGAGCTAATCATGGCCAAGGATGATCTGTCGGGTGCTGATATAAAAGCCATTTGTACTGAGGCTGGTCTGATGGCACTTCGAGAGCGAAGAATGAAAGTTAATAATGAGGACTTCAAGAAGTCTAAAGAAAGCGTGCTATATAGGAAAAAAGAGGGCACTCCAGAAGGCCTTTATTTGTAATAATTACCTTTTTGATGTATGTAATAAATCGATTATTTAGTATTTCTTCAAAATATCTTTATAACTAATCAGTTTTTTTATATATAAATTAATTCAATAAAAGCAGTTTTGCTAAACGTTGATTACATTTTTATTGATTTAAAAATATTATCAAATCTATTAGTAAGTGTCCTCCATTTTTACTCCATAAAAAGGAAAATAATGCCAATTAGAAATGTTTACAGCTATAAAGTGAAGGATTCATTAAAGTTGTACTCATACTCAGAAATGCATGTCACTATTTACCTTATGGCTCTCTGACAATTCTCTAGCTTTAATTTTTTTTTTTTTTTCATTCATACTGTTATTGGCATTGTTGGATGATTAATTCAGAAGGCAACCAGAGACCCTTTTCTTTCCCTTGTTTGTTCCTTAGAAATCAGGATTTCCTGTCCAAAGGAGCTATCACTAGGTGTACCCTGGAGATTCAACAATATTCAAATAGGAGGATGGCTTAAGTTGTATGCTTTGATCCACAGTGACTGAAGTCAGTGGGAAGCTAAGGCATTGCCTTGATTATAGATAGGCATATGTTCTCAGACTTTCCACAATTTTAAACTGTAGGTTGTCCCAGGTCTTAAAATTCAGAATTTTGGCTCTGTTAAGCCATCGAGAGTGCTACAAAATAATCCATGCAAGGATTTTTTCTATCCAGTAAAAGGTCATGGTTAAATTAACTGAAGCCTACTGGTCTGGGGTGGGGTGGAAGATTCAGTCTCCTGTTTGAAAGCATGGATCAATGTTGAAAAATATTTTCTTGAAGCCTAATTCCATGGTAGAATCAGATAAATTAGGGCCGCCATACTGATTTAAGAATCATCTGCTTGATGACAGCTCTATAGTTTCCAAATAGTCGTAGGCTTCCTACTTTTTTCTTCACAAAGTGGAGTGGGCTTATAGAAGGTTGATCAATACTTCCTTTAATCAAAATTCTATCTCCTTTTTGACGGCCTGATGGTTTGTATTGGCACTTAGGGGTCAGTATGTAGTGCTCCATTGAGATGGGTATAATTTTGGTGGATGCCAGGAACAAGAAAAGGAAGTGTATATAGCGTTGATCAGTAGGAGGATGCTTTTTCACTGAACAGCCATTCCCAAGGTACATCAGCCATCTATTGATCAGTTAGACTACAGTTTCCTATATCAACCATAAGACTTTCTCCATGTCAGTCTGAACCCTTACTGGGCGTTTAGCAAGGATTTATTGAAACCGAGTGGGTAGATTTTTCTAACATAACGTACTGATGCTAAAGCTTGTACTGGCGAATTCTGAAAATACTTAAAAAACGTTTTAAAGAGTTCCTTTATTCCAAGTATTTCTTACTCTCCATAATTCTGCAGCAGTCCAATTTTCATACAAAGTTCGTGTCTTCAAAGGGTCTGATTAGGTCTTAACATGGATGAGGACATCAAGGTCAACGAGGATCAAAAGATACTATTTGATATTTTTTTGATTGAAATTTGATACTGACACAGCTCAATCTCTAAGGTTTTTTGTATATTTATAAAATTATAACATTTCTCTGTACATTTATTTTTTTTCTCAAAATTTGTTTCACATGGAACTGAAATATGAACATTTTTAGCAGGTTTCCCCTAAGAAAAATCAGTTATTGAGATTGAACTCATGACAATTTTTGAAAAATGTCCATGGATTCTGCCAAGATGACAAAAATTTTATATATATATATATATATATATATATATATATATATATATATGTGTGTGTGTATATATTGGGGGGGGGGGGCGGTAGGCAATGGTCATGCAACTTATGACCCCAACTTATGAGCCATGAACCAATCTCCCAAAAAACTTGGGAAGCTAAAGGTACAAAAAAGTACATCACATGTGCTGTGTTAACTAAGTAGATTTCCCATGATCAACGTATTTCCATTTATCTCAAAAAGTAAAAGTTAATGAAAACAATATTTGGTATTTAAGCTTCAAAATATTTAAGAGCTTTAATTGAATTTAATATTAAAACTGTTTAATATTGAGTATAGTATAGATCAAATGAACATTTTCCAGACAAGAACGTAAACCTTGATGGGTCATTGCACAAGGAATTTGCTTGTATCTTGCAGAATAAAGGTCTCATGAAAACAATATTTGGTATTTAAGCTTATAATGAAGCTGTCCATGTTATAACAGCTTATTGTTAATATGACATGAGTAGAAGTGGGGGTTTACTGAAGGCCAAAAACTAAATGCAAATATCTCGGTTAATAATCAAGATGGTTTAAAAAAAAACAACATATAACAGCATTTACAGAGATTTAATTTGCAATAAGATTTAATCTATAAACTTTTTCGATCCGACGTATAATAACAGATTTTTCGAAATCCCCCTCCCCAGTCAGATTTCAGCCGTTAACGAACTTGATCTTTATTTTTACATAAAACGTTTAAATATCCAGTTACGACCTCTAGAGCGGTATCAGGCATATATATAATTTTATACGGACCTGAGTTTCATAATCTCCTAGATAGGATCGATGGGCATTTGAAAAAATTTGTTCGAAAATCGCGTCATGGGTACGACCACAATAACTGACTTCCCTCAAGGGAAATCTAAAATCTTGCATTGAGGGCGTTCCTGCACCACCCCCCCCCTCACACCATTTTCAAGAGTTTTGTGGAAACATTCTTTTATAGAGCCATACTTTACTCTATGGCTACTTCTTGTAGTAAAGTAAAGCCTACTGATTCAGGGTTTGAACAGTGAGTTCAAAATATATTACAAAAGTCCGTCACGCAGAAGCTGCGTAAACTAAGATTTCTCAAGTGGAGTTTTGCAATAGATAAATCCACATACTTTTACACACCACCGTGAATATTAAGTGAACATACAAATGAAATGTTTCAGTCAATTTACATTTTAATAATCTCTACAACAGCGTCAGAATTATAAAGAAAAAGTCAGACAGCCTCTCAGAGCTGAAAATAAAAATATTCTTCAAAGGGCCTCATTTTCGTCATCTCCTGGGAAGGATCTATCAACATTTGAGGAAACTTTTCGAAAATCGCGTCATAAGTAGTACAACTAGGGACCTTGCGATACTGGATTCGATCCGATATCTGGTATCGATACCATACTGGTATGAAAGTATCGATACTCCGATAATATCGCATTAAAAGTATCGATACCAAAGTTATCGGTATCGAAACACCTCTGATTATTAAATCAGGTTTTTTAGAAAAAAAATTGTTATTTATTACTGTTATAAAACGTCAGTTTTATCTCTTTAAAAACGTTTTCTTGTTTCTTAAAATTAAAAAAAAATTATTTTTTTTTTGTTTCATTATGGAAATTGATAAAGAATGTAGGTAATCCTCAATTGGCGGTTATCCTTTATCACCTGCCTTTGAAATATCGTACTACGACATAATTTGATTTATTACTCATTATCATGTATTTTATTTTAAATTCGAAATTCTTATTAATTTACTTTTAATGTAATTGGTTGATATTAAATTATTAAACGTTCGATACCGATACTCATCTTTTTGTTGCGATACCGTTGAAATATCGGAAGCAAAGTATCGATACCAATACTCTTAGTATCGAAACAAAAGTATCGATACCTACACATATCGGTAGTGTCGCAACGACTCTAAGTACAACCTCAAGAGCTGATTTCCATTAAAGAAAATCTGCTAAAATGAATAAAGGGACTTTCGTGGTGAAGAAGGTAAGCTAATTTACCTTCTTATTTGGTGAGTGTACTGTAGCTAATTTAAAAGTCCGTCACGCAGGGGCTGCGTAAACTAAGCAGATTTCCCTCGTGAATTTCAGTTAAAGATATATATACATATTGATAACACAACACCACCGTGAATAAATACAAACGGAAATAAGAAATGTTTCCACCAATTTCAATAACTTGCCTACAGGAAGCGTTAGGTTAGAAATGTACACAAAAGGGTCTGCCCGCCTCACACCGGAAAGAAAAACATTACTGAAATATATCAGAATATAACATATTAATTTCATTGAAAACTATTTACTATTTCTAGTATTGTAATTAATAATGGGTCAGAATAATTGTTATCTCAATCAATCAAATTTTAGTTGTCCAAAACCTTAAGACGGGGGGGGGGGGGTCACCAGGACATATTTGCATGTATCTCGTATAATAAAGGTCTCTTGAATACAATTTTTGGTATTTAAACTTCGAAAAATGTGATTTATTATGTAACTGAGTATTGTTATGTAACATGAGTAGAAGTGGTGGTTTGCTGATATCTGAAAACTGAAAAATGCAAATATCGGTTAATATTCAAGATAATGCATAAATGTATATAACAATATTTATAGTACATTTAATTTGCAATAAGATTGATTCTATACAATTTTTCGATCCGATGCATAATGGGGATATTTCGATTTTTCGAAAATCCTCCCCTCTAAACCCACCCTCCCCCTGACCCGATTTCAGCCGTTAACGAACTTGATCTTTCTTTTTACATACAACAACTAAATATCCAGTTTGGTAACGATTAGGCAAAAATTGCGACTGCTAGAGCGGTAACAGACAAATATATATATATATATATATATATATATATATATATATATATATACAGTTTTGAACGGACCTCATTTTCGTCATCTCCTGGGTAGGATAGATGGACATTTGAAGAAAAATGTCGAAAATCGCGTCATGAGTACAACCTCAATAGCTGATTTTCCTCAAGGGAAATCTGCTAAAAGTGTCCACCATACTGCATCTGATAAAGTTTATCTGAGAGTGATGATCTTCAAGATGAAATTCATCAATAACTCGTCCGTCATGCAGGGGCTGCGTGAACTTAGCAGATTTCCCACGTGCAAGTATAGCATACTTGTAAAATGTAACCCGGATATGTGAGTTCTCAAACATTTAAAATTACCGCGAGTTAATGAGAAAGGTACGAAGTGGGTTTAAAGAGATTTATTGCGTACAGAACATGACTGAATGAAAACAAGAACATGGTTAAGACAAAGAGTAAACAAAGTTAATAATTAAAAACATATGATTTTAGAAAAAGATTATTATTATTATTATTATTTATTAACGTCCACTTTTTGCAACTTAGGCTAATCGGGACGGGTTATCTACAGGTTACCACCATTTTCTAGCCAGGGTGGGATTTTAGGACGTTATTTAATGAATTTCGTCACTAAATAATTTCCTTTGCCCAGGCAAGAATCGAACTCGCCACTCTAGGTTTACCATGTGAGATTAATAAATAAATAAATGTAGGCAGGCGCACAGTGGGTCGGATGGCCGATCTAGGTGGAAAAAACTGCTAACTTGTTTTTTTTTAATGTTTTATCGTTTTATTATTATTATTATACAATTATTTAGTCGTAAATAATAACCACAATATATAAAGAAAATAATAACCACAATATATAAAGAAAATAATAAGCACAATATATAAAGAAAAATCCAAAACATAGGTAACAATTGAAATCACAAAAGAAGAACAGTTAATGGGAGATATTATCAGTTAATCATCACTATCTCTATCGCTATTATCGCTTTCTGAATCTTTATTTATATTAGAACTGGAGGCTGCAAAAGCCATAGCACATCCTTATGTAAACGTTTTCGACTTTTCCTGGTCTCCTTCCTAAAATAATTAATTAAAGGATCTGAAGTCACCAACAGCCTTTGTGCTAAATCCGTATTTGTATTTATTCGAGAGCATTTCCGAGTATGGCACTCTCGAAATCGCCTCAAATCTTTATTTCGAGACTCCTGAGCCCCCTCCGATAGCATTGCGATAGGCACAATGCACTTTTTAATTATTTGGGTGCTATGGGTCAAAATTTTATGAACAGTCACGGGCATGTAATACCATGAATATGTACTGTTCTTGTATCTTGAACGTATGTCTGGAATTTGTCGACATTAATCTCATAGCCAGATGACAAAGTAGTCAAGATGATGTAAAATCTTTTTAAAAGTTCGTCGTCTAATCCGGTTATAGTGGCACTTTTTTCGTGGTTTTTGAAAAATCTTCTTGCCGTATTTCCGTCATTGCTTGTACCAAATCCGGGTTTAGGCCTATCAATTATTAATCCCATCTCATCTTTAAATTTTTTTTGAATTTCCATTTTTCGATTTTTTATTTCTTCTTTGTGTTCCTTGGTTGTGATAGCCCATTTTTTATAATAAGTCTGTAACTTATATGAATGAAGCATTCCAGTGACCTAATCCAGGCATGCAATGGGGAAATTCCAAAATCATAATTTTCTTTGATATCATGAGATACTAATGGATTAACATCATTCATCAATTTAGGAGTTGCTCCACATATATAACATCTCTCACTTGACTTGGTCCCTGTTAGAGCATTACAAACTTTTCCGTCCACCATGGTCAGCAAAAATTTGTAATGAACATTGATATTTATATTTTCCAAGGTTACTTTAGTAGGTTGCAGCGACTCTATTTGTTGTTTAATTTTATTTGTTTTGGTGACAGTCAAATCGGTGGTTTCTTTGGAAAACATAAACTTTAGCGGCCTGCAGTTTCGTGTGGACGAAGGAAAAGGATTGCTCCAAACTAAATTTTCTACTCTACCTAATTCGTGCATTTTTACTGGAACAAATGAATAAGAAAATAAATACTCATCATCGGCATCCTGGTCTCCAAATTTCTGCTTGTACCTACTATGACCACTGCTACCATCACAACCCCATTTACATATCATAACAAATGTTGTTTGAGAGGGGAACTTTAGAAAAACTTTGCTGTGGGCAAGAACAAGTCTCATAGTTGTCAAATCCACTATAGACTGTACATTGAAAGTGAAGCAATTCTCAGTAACTACCATATCTCCAGGTCCAGATGGATAACAATCGTTTTTTGTTTTTCCTAATTGATAATAAGATGGATATATTTTATGATTAATGTTTAATGCATGATTCCGAAGCAACTTATATGAATTTTTTGAAAGCTTATAGTCAATGAAAATAGCTAACGCTTCTTCGTTAGTAAATGGGCGGGTTTCATTAAGTTTACTCATTCCAAGTTTTTTAATTTGAGTAGCTACATCAGATGAACAAAGAGCTACTTCTTTAATGATATTAGCTCCATCACGTTTTCCCGACTTTCTTACAAAGCAAACACTATTTCATTTAAAGGTCTTTTTATAATATCTCCTATTTTTGTTTTCTTCGTTTTAGCACAGCAGTCTTCAAATGGCTTAATTGGTCGACCTCCAGAAGTAGATGACAGAGGTTCCTCTTCATCACATATACATATAAATGAGAAAATTTTATCCAACCAAATAGTAGTATTTTATCCAACCAATTAATAGTATTTTTTTTAAGAAACAAATCTTTGTATCGTCCAGCTTCTTGCCATTTAATTTTAATTTTTGACAACAAAAGGTTTAAATTATTGGTCAATTTTTCCAATGAATGTTGTTGGATATTTTTCACAGCAAATTGTGACAAAATGGTCTCAATTATTGGCTTTGTGTTTGAACAGCTTTGCCAAAGAAGAAAAACGTCCCGTCTCGTAATCGTGATTTCTTTTTCTGAAAATAGCCCGTACGACAAAGTTAGCAAATATTAGCAATTCTATTTTTTATTAAATGTTTGTTTGTATTATAAACAACAACAGGCATAATTATCTTAGCGGTATTATGCGGTATATTTTTTTTACAGATGTTAAAATTTTTTATTTCGTATAATTTTGAGATATTGTTGTATTTTTATTATTAACTTACCTATGGATATGGTGTCCATCTTAATAAAACAGTTTAATAATTTACTTTCGATAATTTAAATACAGAAAAAGCAATCTTTCTAAGTAAATTTTTAGGTAAAACTGAGCTGCAAACTTGTTAATCATTAGAATGAAAACATGGGATTTGTCATTGTTTGTGTACTCTTGTGATGTTTGTACTGGTGCTAATTCCATAATACCATGCCTTATTGGATTAATAGACGTTCCAGATTAAGGCAAATGACTTAATTAGATGTTTTGATTTCATGAATTATTTCCACCTAGATTGGCCATCCGGCCCACTGTGAGGCGGTGAGGACGGCCACATACTCCCCTCCCAGTGGCAACGAGAAGGCTAAAATAAACTGAAAATCGTACAACTCCCCCAGAGCGGGTTTTCTGTTCAGTGGTGGTTGTGGGCTTGGAAGATGCAGTACGCCGTGAATGTTCTTGAGTCGTTTGGTTAGGCGGGATAGCTGAGGACGTGTCTGTTCCAGGATGTTTCTCTGGTAGGTTGATGCCGGTTTCATGTTGGTCGATTTGTGGCTGGTCATGCTAGAAGAGTCTGGTTTCAGCCGATCAATAGAGATGGAATCCTTGCCTCTGGGTAACAATACAGTGAAAAATTTGTCACTTCTTGACAAAACTTTGAATGGACCTTCAAAAGTTGGTTGAGGAGGTTTCCTGAAGGCGTCTTGACGAATGAAGACGTGAGATGAAGTCATGAGCTCAGGTTGTATACAAAATTGTTTTCTTACAATGGTGACGAAATAGAACGGGTCGAATTGTTCTCACGTGTTCTTGAAGTTGGGCGAGTAATGTAGGTATGTCATTTGACTTCTTTGAGTCTTCGAAGAAATCAGCAGGAAGTGTGATTGGTTCACCGTAGACAAGATGTGCAGGTGAAACTCCTAGCTCGGGTACTATGATTGAATGAAGTCCAAGGAGAATAGTTGGAAGTTTCGTTACCCAGTCCATTGCAAGTTGAGCCTTCAGAGCTGATTTCAAGGAGCGATGCCACCTTAATTCAATAGCTCGATTGGCAGCAGGATGGTAAGCGTAAAGTGTGGTCATTATGTGGTGAATGCCAAGTAAGGAAGACAAGGATGAAAACAACTGGCAGTCGAATTGTCGGTCATGGTGAAGCGAGGAACGCCGAAGCGGGATATCCATGAATGAAGAATGGCAGACGCGACCTCTTCTGCGGTTATGCATGAGATTGGGATCACTTCAGTCCATCTTGAAAATCTGTCGATGATGGTTGGGAGGTAACGATATCCTTTTGAAGGAGGCAAAGGTCCGACAATGTCAATATTTAAGTGAGAGAATCGTTTTTGAACAGGGGTGTAGGAATCGATTTCACTAAAAGTATGACGCCAAGTTTTACATCGTTTACAAGGTAGGATGGTCGAAACTTGCCTGTCGAGGAACCACTCAGCAGCTTCAGACCATTCTTTAGAGTTATCGTTTGAAAACTGAATGATGACAAATTCAATTTTCTGATGTGTTCGAGTTCGTTGCATTTATCTTGAGCTCGAGCGATGTCTGTAAGCGATACTGTTGATGACACCACAATTTCTGTAATTCTAGAACAAGCATCTGCAGAATGATTTTGGTTTCTAGGAATGTATCGGATGTCAGTCGTAAATTGGCCAATATAATCAAGATGTCTGAGTTGTCTAGGAGTTGCTTTCTCAGGACGTTGTTCAAACGCGTAGGTGAGGGGTTTGTGGTCCGTTAGAATGGTGAAATGACGACCGTCGAGGTAATGCTTGAAGTATTTGACTGCTTCATATGCGGCCAAAAGTTTACGGTCGTAAGTGCTATAGTTTTGTTGAGTTTTAGATAGGACTCTAGAGAAGAAACCTATGGGTTCAGGTATATTTTCTCTCATCTTGTGAACAGAAGCACTAATCGCGAAATTTGAAGCATCCGTTGTGAGAATGAGTGGGAGATTACTGGAAGGATGGAAAAGAAGGATAGCATTAGCTAAATCAGTTTTCAACTTAGTGAAGGAATTTTTAGCAATATCATTCCAGTCTAATTTGCCTTTGTCCTTCCGTTTAGATGCTGGTTAGGTGGACAAAGGGCTTTTTGCGTTGTAGCTGAGTTAGGTAAGGATCTTCTATAGAAGTTAACAATTCCTAAGAAGCGTCTAAGTTTGTCAGCTGTTTCAGGAAGAGGATACTCTTGAATTGCTTTTACTACTCGTTCGGGTAGTGAAAATATTTCGCTCTTATTGATGCGGTAACCTAAGAATGAAATTTCAGGGACAGCGAACTCAAATTTTGCAAAGTTGATGCAAAGACCGTGTTGGGAGAGACAATTGAAAAGTAGACAAATGTGTGGCTCCTGTTCCTTTTCAGATTCAGAAGCAATTAAAATGTCTTCTAGATAGAAATATGCGAATGGAAGGTCTCGCTGAACTTGGTGAATGAAGCGTTGAAAAGTTTTGCCTGCGTTATTTAATCCAAATGGCATAAGAACAAACTCAAATAAACCAATGGGAGTAATAACAGCAGTCTTGGGTACGTCATCAGGATGAACAGGGATATTGTAGTAGGCTTTGACAAGATCTATTTTAGAAAATAATTGTCTTACCTTCAAGCTGTGCATCGAAGTCTTGAACATTAAGTATCGGATACTTATCTGGAATAGTTACGTGATTGAGGGCACGGTAGTCACCGCATGTGCGCCAGGAGCCGTCTTTCTTCGGAACCATGTGCAGTGGGCTAGACTAAGGGCTCTTTGATGGTCTACATATACCTAAATCGATCATTTTCTGAAACTCTAGCCTGAGAAAGCTTTTCTGGGGCTAAGCGCCGTGCTTTAGAGGTAACGGGTGGCCCATTAGTGCCGCTTGTATGAAAGAAATCAATGTCTGGTGTTTTATGACCAGGCGTTTCTTTCAATAAATCGGAATACTGATGAAACATTTGGCAGTATTTGTTATTTGGGTCAACAAGATGGACTTCAGAGGATACTGACTGTGAGGGTGTTGAGCCATGTTGAAACAGGAATGTTTTGCCATCAAATAACTTACTATTTTTCATATCAACTAAAAGTTTGAATTCTGATAAGAAGTCTTCCAATAATTGGTTGTTGGGCGTCGGCAATAATAAAGGGCCAACAAAATGATCTTCGAAGACCCAGGTCTAGTTGTAAAAGTTGTTCACCATATGTGGCGATGCTTGATCCATTACCTGCAAAAAGTAGTCTATTGGATGGTTTTGGTTTGCCACGTGGAGGTATAACAGAAATGTCCGCTCCGGAGTCAATCAGAAATTTAGTGTTGGTTAAGCGATCATAAACAAAAAGACGGCGTGGTTGTAATTTTGCGCTATCTCCCGCCGTATCGAGACAGTGCCTAACTAGTTTTCCGAATTCCTAGATGGGGTGGAAAGGTAGTTGCATGGTAGAATACACTTTTTGGCATTTTTACCAAAATTCTTATGATATCAGCAGATCTGAGATTGTGGAGATGCGCCACTCTGCGGGAACTGGCGTGATTGAGATATAAATCTTGATCTGGAGTTCAAAGAGGAAATTTGATTAGTCAGCTCGGATATTTGTGACTCCAAACGTGATAACCTATCGGGTTGTGTGCTAGTTGATGGGTGGCCTTCTACAGAGTGAATTTGTTGGGAGTGAATGGGGGAATACTCCATTATTTTGTCGGCCATAATGGCTAGTTTGTCCAGTGAATCGGTGCTAGATACTAATATTGAGCTAATATGAGGAGGGAGACGTTTTAAAAATAGTGATTTTAAAAAATGGTCCTGGACATGTGGACCAGTGAGGGAACGCATTTCCCTCAGAAATTGGAAGGCTTGTTTGAACCCAGTTCCAGTTCGTCAACAAGCTTTGTAAATTTTCGGCTCTCTGTTTCCTCAAACTCCGAGATCAGACGGTTACAAAGGTCTTGATAAGGAGTTTGGCTAAGAGGTTATTCCAGAAAGTCGGAAACTAATTCCGCTACATTGGTGTCTAGATTGCCTAATACATGATACTATTTAGTACGTTCTTGTGTGGTACTTGCCGTGAAGAAGTGAGCGTTGACGTAGCCAAAATCTGACGTTCTTCCGCCAAAAGGGTGGGATTTTCAGCGCCACATTTGAGAGTTCGTGGTCGGGTTCAGGTCTACTGGTATCTTCATCTGCGTAGACATTTTCAGATCACGTCGATGGTCACCACTGAACGCGAGTTAATGAGAAAAGTACGAAGTGGGTTTATAGGTTATTTATTGTGTACAGAACATGACGGAATGAATACATGAACAAGATTAAGAAAAAAAGGTAAACAAAGTTAATAATTAAAAACATATGCTTTTTTAGAAAAACATTAATAAAATAAATAAATGTAGGCAGGCGGTGAGGACAGCCACAACTATGTAGGTTCTATGACATTTTACCATTGGACTCATTACACCTGAGATATTTTGTATTTTCCAAATCCTCCCCCCCTCTCTATTCCATTTTAGCTAATAATAAATAAGCTCTTTAGTGTTGACTAAAACGCTTAAATATCAAGCAAACGTATATATCAAATAAACATTTTCTAGACAAAAAGGTTAAATCATAATTTATTTCATAAAATCTACCCTAAATGCAGAAATATATTCATATTATATAAGTTGTCACAATACAAAAACTTTCATTCAATGTTAAATGACATGGGTGCTGAGCGATCTTTAAATGTAATGTATTTACGCTCATTTAGAGACCAAGCTTTAAATAAAGATGAATGTAATTAAGTTAATTTTGAATTTGGGTGTAAAAGTTTATTGATAACAAGAATCTACAATATAATATGTAAAATTAGAAACTGAATAAAAAATGTTTTTTATGTTCCTTCTTTTAACATGGATCACAGAAAGGCTTATTTAGAAATATCTGTAGATGGATTTGGTCACCAGGATACTGGTGTTTATATTTTGTTGTCCTATGAACTAAACTAGTTGAATAAAAACATTTTTTTTTTAAATATAAGAATGAGATAGCAAAAGACTACGATATGAAACTTATTCATTTGTGTAATTATTTACTTTAAATGAAATACAAGCACAAAAAATGGATATCTCAATTTTCTTCTTTTGTTCGGTCTTTTAGCAGATTTCCCCTAAGGGAAATCAGCTATTGAGGTTGTACTCATGACGGAATTTTCGAGATTTTTCTTCAAATGTCCATCGATCCTACCTAGTAGATGACGAAAATGAGGTCCGTTCAAAACTGTATATAAGTATGTATATATATATTTTTCTGTTACCGCTCTAGCGGTCGCAATTTTTGTTTGATCGTTACCAAACTCGATATTTAGTTGTTTTATGTAAAAAGAAAGATCAAGTTCGTTAACGGCTGAAATCGGACCAGTGGGAGGGGGGGGGGGTTTAGAGAGGAGGATTTTCGAAAATTCGAAATATCTCCGTTACTATACGTCGGATCGAAAAAGATTATAGAATCAATCTTATTGCAAATTAAATTTACTATAAATATTGTTCTATACATTTATTCTGTATCTTGAATATTAACTGAGATATTTGCATTTGTATTCTGCGTGTGCTCGACAGCAGTCTACCCGTATGTTCGGACTTTCCGCCGTGAGCTCTGGTGGCCGTTTTCGTAACTATTCGTCCCTCGTGAATAGGTTTAGAGGTTTCTTACTACTACAGTTGTTATTAGGCAGATTTCTCTATTGTAAAACTTCACGTGGAAAATCTGCTTAGTTTACGCAACCCCTGCGTGACGGGCTTTTTACCCTCCGGAGTAGTTAACAAACATTTCGAAGCACTAAGATCCTGCATGTCCTTATTTCCTTCAGCTATAATACCTTTGACTGTTAGCTATATTTACGTTTATGTTTCTTTTTGCTTTCTTAAATATTTGGCTACATTAAACATCACTACAACAACCTAACGGAACGTCGATTGCACACCAAGGAGAACCTGGGTTCATCTAGTCAGGAGAGGTGAGCCATGAGTGCTGACCTTGAGAGAGCGATACCACCTCTGGGGTTATTATTCTGTAGTCCTCTGCTTGCTGATACCCATCAGTGCACTCAACTGCAAGAATAGCTCTGCCTCAAACTGTCGGCCTTGGTCCATGGTTATATGCTGAGGTGCTCCAAACCGAGAATTAGTATAGGAAAATGGTTCTTTCTGCAGTGGATGTAGCCCCAGCTGATGCCTTTGCAAGGGAAGGCCACTATATCGCCCAAATGCTCGGAGTGGGAAGGTCTACTATCCATGACGCACTCCGCCATTTGGAAGAGACTGGGAGCTACGTGCGAGACCCACAAATCTTATTTATCTCAGTTTTGAGACAGACATTTAACCGCTCCTAAAGTTCAGGTCAAGCTCCAAATCGTCCGAAATACTGTCGTCAGCTCGGACTCCATACGGCAGAGACAGTTATTTGCTGAACATTTCCATTGGACAGAGGAGAAATGGGCTGCTGTTTTATTCACAGATGAGTCTCGATTCGGCCTGTACCACTCAGGTGGTTGAGAAAAGAGTGTGGGGCGACCTGGGGAGTGTTTCGCTTAATGTACTCTTAGCGAGTCGAAAGGGGATTAGTTATGGTTGGAGAGGAATTAATTTTCATGCCCCAACGGAGATGATGGTTCTTGATAATGAAGGTCCATTGAGGAAGTGCTACAAGAGGCTGGAATCCTATTTACACCATTTATTGCTTACAAGTTCATCTTAATGCAGGATAATGCCCGCAGCACAATACTTGGAGCAAGTGGAAATCACAGTTCTGGACTGGCCTGAACGATATGAATCCTATAGAGCATTTGTGGGATAATTTAGGGAGACGTGTCTTAAATCAACTCCAAATTGCTCTACCTCAAGAATGGGATGCTGAATCTGGCCAATGCAAATATACAGAAGAGGACGGTGTCTATCAAAAATTCACGTTCTGTCATTTCTCCAGAAGAGAGCTGTTATTCCCATCATCAAAGGAATACCTATATAAGCCTGGACTTAAATATTCATCGGATGTATTTTACATTCAAGGAGAAATATTCGAATTCAGGAGTTAAATAAGCTTTTAACGGAAACCTCTTTTTAAAAAAGGTTTATTTGCCAAAATACAAAATTACACAAAAGTATACAAAGTTATACAAAGATATGTAAAATAGCACAAGAGCATGAACAGCGGATGACAGGAGTGAGAAGACTGAAGAGCTGGTGCAGGAGGTCTGGTATATATAGGTGGTGGAAGAAGGTCACGATGAGAAGAAAGTGGGGCGGTGCATTTCTGCATATAACTTCCCCGTCACGAAGACTTAACCGTCCCGGTTAAGAGAAGAGTTGAAGCGGTATCCCATACTGGGGTGTTGTACGTGGAGGTGGTGATGAAGGAGGTAACTCAGGAGTAGTGTCATGAATGTCCTCTTCAGGTGGAGTTCTCCGTAGGAGAGTGTAGAAAGTAGGTAACGTCTTGCGGATCTTGCAATAGAGAAGGGCTAGAACAATAATAGTTAGCTAACAAAGAATCATATATATGATAATGGATGAGTGTGGTGCATCGGAGACTTCGTCAAGTGTTTCAATAAGCGCAGGCGGAATATTAATTTCATGGATCTCATGGAAGGTGAAGTTCAGTGGAAGCGTAGTCACGTTTAACAGAGTATTAATATGGAGAGTCTCAGCTTCCCAGTAATGATACGGAGGGGGAAAGTTCTCTATTGTTTCTTTCTCTTCTAAAGTGATGAGTGAAGTGGTGCTCAGTTTTACAGCTACAGTCTGTCTGTGCGGTTGTTTTATTGTTATAATAGGTATCTTATACGCTAGATATTTATTAATAATGTCTACATATTTAAGGAATGGTGGGGTTAGTAATCTTAATTCATAAGTGGTACAATTATTATTAGTATTAGAAGTAAATAAATTTAAGATACAAGTATCATTGATGTTTTGTGGGTTTGTACAATAGTAATGTTGGACAATAAATTTACAAGTAGCAGTGATATATTCTTTTGCTTTTAGTATAAATGTGGATTTTATTTTATGGTTTTTGTGATATTATCCTGTTCTAATGGATATGATAATAAATGAAATGTTTCAACAAGTGGTGTTTGTACAGGTAATGAAATGAAATAATGAATATTGTGTGATAGAGCATTGTACTTTACTTGTTTGCCAAAGGATTTCTGGTAAATTGGAAATAAGAGTGATGTTATTTTGTGAATATAAATGTTCAAGTTCGTTCAGTGTTATTATACTACTGTGTAATACATTAAGTTTACAAAATTTTAAGCTAATATCTAAATCATTAATTTTATTTGTTAGTAGTGTTAGTGTGGACGCAATTAACATAAAATGTTCGTCTAAATCTATGGCATAAGAAATGTTAGATAACAGAAGTTTCTTAATTTTAAAATTGTTAAACTGGATGGCTTTGATATCATTATTAAATTCATTAATTATTTTTTTATTGATAGCAATTTGTTGTTCTACATTGTGTTGGAGGTGATGGTCATTGTTTTCAAAGTGTGACATAACTTTTTCGTATCTTTCTTTATCGTCGGCTGTCATTAAGCCAGTAACCCAAGAGATGGGGTTACCTAAGCCATTAAATATTCCTCTTTTTTGTCGTCCGGGTATGTGATTAATGTAAATATGATTGAGTTTATTTTGAGCGTATTTTAGTTGTGAGAGGAGTACGTCTTTTTGTGATAGTAGTAGATTGGTGTGTAGGGAAGAAAGGTAATTATCATGTTTCTTTTCATTGTTATATAACGGGATAAATTGTTCTAATTGGTTTAGTTCAGTTTGTAGTATCGAAAGATTAATTGAATGGACATACGTAAAGTATTTATCTATTACATACGACTTTTGTGTTTGTACAGGAAGGATGCCGGGTCCTTTAGTCAGGTCAGTTATTTTATAAGCGGCTGGGGCCAGGTATTGGAGAGAGAGGAGGAGGTATATTGGAGTCCACATCATTTCTGAAATCAGAAGAATTAGTAGGTTGTATGTGTATTTCATATTTGCGGGGTCTTTTTAATTGACTAGGATGGATTTTAATGTTTTTATGGCTTTTAGTGGTTATTAGTTGTTTATCCTGGTCGTATACTACTTTCTTATATTTATCTTTGGCTTTATTTCTAGTATGTGTTTTAATGAATATATCTCCGTGTGGTATTCCAGTGGCTTCGCGAGTCTCATTTAATTTGTCAGTCCTTTTTTGCTTCTCTGTTTCTATTAGTGCTTTTATGGCATTGTGTATTAAAGTTTTTTCTTTGTGATATTCGGCAGTTTTTTGTTCGAGTATAGTTTGTTGATTTGTTTCTGTTTGTTGTGTTATGCCAAATGTGATTTCGTTCGGTGTTAGTTTTTGTTGATAGTTAGGTGTATTGTTGTAAGCAATGAGGGCAAGTTTAAGTATTTGTGATAGTGAAAGATTTTTGTCTTGTGTATGTATAACGTTCATGATTTCGATCAAGGTTGAGTGAGCGCGGTTTATTAGTCCATTTGAATTGTGATAATTTGGTGTGGTAAAGTAAGGTTGAATGTTATTGTATGTTAGGAAATTCTCAAGTCCTTTATTAGTAAATTCTGTTCCATTATCAGATTGGATTTCAGTAGGCGTTGGAAAATTGCTGAGGTAAGTTTTGAGTTTATTTATGATTTCGGTTCCATTTACTGATGTAATTGTGTATGCGTAAAGTTTTTTGGGAAAGCAGTCGATGAGTGTGAGTATTAGTTTATTTTGGTAGTGTAGTATATCAATCTGAAGTTTTTCAAAAGGTTTTGAGGGTGTTGGTGTTATCTTGTATTCAGGTCTTGGTGGGTTTCTATCATATTTGGCCTTTTTACATGTGTCGCAATTGTTTATATATTTTGTAATGTCAGTTAACATTCCGGGCCAATAATAGCGTTTGCGGAGTGTCATGTATGTGTCATTAATTCCACGATGGCATGTTTTTCCTTCGTGTCGAGTAGCTATTAGGTTTAGTCGTTCGTCAGTTGAATCTATGTCTTCTAAGAGTTTTTTATATCTTCGGATTTTTATTGTAGGGTAATGATGTTCAATAATGTCAGTAAAATGATTAAAAAATTTCATTAAGTATATCGTCCTCAATTTCTAAGTGTGGGTCTGAGCAATAAATTCCATATGTTTTTCCGGGTTCTAAAAATTCAAGGCATTCTGTTTCAAGATCGTTGACGTAAGGCCATGCAGTATGCCAAATCATTCTTTTCTTTGAATTAAATGGTTTTATAAATTTATTGTTTTTGGGATTCCCTCGCTTTATGATTATTTGATTTTTTTCTATGTTCAGACATCTATTAGGGTTGTCTACGATTCCTATTTGGCTAGATGAACTTAGTTGTGAATGTAGAGTTACGATACTGTCATTGTCGTCGTCTGGTGTTATAGGTTCATTGTTGTCAATTTGTATGTCGAGGGCTCTTGCGAGCTGTTCTAGATCGTCGTTGTCAAGAGGAGGGTTGTCACGAGAGTCTAAAAATCGATCTATCACTTCTGAGGGGTTGATTTCGGTATCTTCCAGAGCAGTGAGTTCTTGAGGGGGATTACGAGAAAGGGCGTCTGCTACATAATTTGTTTTACCGTTTATATGTTTTATGTCAAAATTATAGTCGGAAAGTTGACACTTCCAACGGAGGATTTTTGCACTTGGTTCCTTCATGTTGTGTAAGTATTGAAGTGGTTTGTGGTCTGTATGTATAATGAATTTTCGTCCGAAAAGATAAGGTCTGAAGTGTTTACAGGCCCATACTATGGCGAGTAACTCTTTTTCGATTGCACTGAGGTTTTCCTCATCTGCGTTATGTGTTCTAGATGCAAAGGAAATGGGGAGATCTTTTCCGTCTGTCTTTTGGGATAGGACTGCGCCTAATGCAAAATTCGAAGCGTCTGTCGTTAAAGTAAATGTTTTTGTAAAGTCAGGTAATTGTAAAATAGGATTATTTTGTAATTAAGTTTTTAAAGTAGTGATTGCATCTCAAGTATGCTATGTTAGTTGGGTCAATTGTTGCATCTTTTTTTAGCATTTGAGTAATTGGTTTAGCTATCTTAGCATAATTTTTTATCATTTTTCTATAATATCCGGTTAGGCCTAGGAATTGCTTAACTTGTTTAGCTGTTTGAGGAATGGGAAAGTTTTGGATTGCTTTTAATTTCTCTGGATTAGGTTGAATACCTTTTTCAGAAATTATATATCCTAGAAAGAGTAGTTCGGGTTTACAAAATTCTGTTTTATCCAATACTATCTTTAAGTTGTGTTGTTTTAAAAGAACGAATACGTTTCGCAAATGTTTAATGTCATCCAAACTGGCTGAGAAAATTATGAGGTCATCCATGTAGACAAGTACATTAGGTATTTTTGAAAAAATGGCATTCATCATTCTTTGAAATGTTGGCGGGGCATTTTTTAAACCGAATGGCATACGGAGAAATTCGTAGTGGCCATCCTCAGTGCTGAAAGCAGTTTTGGGAATTGATTCGGGGTCCATTTGAATTTGATGGAATCCAGATGCAAGGTCAAGAGCGCTAAAGTACGTTGCTCTTCCTATTTTTCCAAAAAGATCTTCTATATTAGGTAGAGGAAATTTATCATCGATAGTTTTTTCATTTGACTTTCTATAATGGATAACCATCCGGATTTTTCTTTTTCCGGAGGCGTCTAATTTTTTGGGAACTATCCATATAGGAGAGTTGCAGGGGGAATTGGATGCCTGTATTATTTTGTTTTGTAAGAGTCTTTCTACTTCTAATTTAACATCGTTTTTGTATATGTAAGGGTATCTGTAATTTCTAGTGTAAACTGGGTTTTCGTCTTTTGTAATAATTTTATGTTTAAGTAAGTTAGTTGAACTGAGTTCATCATTTTCTCTTTTTATAATCTCTGGGAATTCAAAAAGTAGTTCTATTATTTTTTCACGTTCTTCTTCATTCCTATATGTAGTTCTAATTAATTTGGGAATATCTTCATATATGTTATTATATTGATTATTTTGATTATCATCTATAAAGCTATCTTCTAAAGATACTTCATCGATTTCCATTGGCTCGGGACAAATGGTCATGAGTTCCTTCTGGGAATCGATCAAGCATGTAATTATATTATTATTAATTTTATATAGACCTTCTTTAATTATATAATCTTTATATTGTTTTTCATTTAGAAAACCTTCTTTTAATTGTTTATCGTTTTTAATATATAAGTCTATAATATTTAGACCCTTTTTTAAATATATTTTAGTATTATGATTCTTAACATTATTTTGATCCTTATCATCTATAGTATAATGTAACTCCAATATATTGTTGTTGAAGGTAAGGGTGTTAGTGGGGAAATTTATTAAGATATTGAGATCTCTCATGGACTCATGTCCAAGGAGAATATTGTATTTTTCAGAAAAGGGAAATATATACATTTTTATAAGAGTGTCTGTTCCGAAGTGATTTTGTAAGTTAAGAAGGATGTATTCGCTACCTTGACTTTTTCCTGTGGGAGTAGAGACGATAAAGTCTTCTTGAAATTTTTGAATGTTAGGTGAAAGTATAGAAGGGTTAATGTAATTGTGGGATGATCCGGTATCAATGAGCCATGTGTATCCTTTTTTGTCAATGCAATAAGGGAGAGATTTGTGGACTATGTTGAGTTCGAATGTGGGGGTGGTCTTACGCGAGAGTCGCTGCCGTTCTCTAAAACATTTTCATGGTTCTTTTCTAGTTGTGACATTTTGGTTTCTAGTTTTTCGAATTTGTCTAGAAGCTTATCTAATTTACTAATTGTTTTTGTTGTTTTTTATGAGCAATATCGCCTCGCTGCGAGCGCTCCAAAATAAAATAAAAAAAAAAAAAATTGACTAGCTTCTTCTATTGCCGGGAGATTTTTGATTTCTTCCTCTTTTTGAGGAGGTTCTTCAGGTTCTTGGATATAAGTGAGTTCATAAGGGGAAATGAAGTTTTTAGGGTTAGGACGATTCCATGTTCTCATAGAAACAGTCTCAGGGTATCGTGGGTCTCTTGGTTTAGGCATAGGTGGAGGTCTCGAATTGAAAGGATGATTGGGATTATTTGGGTGCATAAAATTGGGATTCTGTTTAAAGTTTCCAGAATTGGGTCGTCTGAAGTTGCCAGAATTAGGTCGAGTATTATTATCGAAATATCTTTGCGGTATTGGTTAAAGGGTTGATTATAAAGTTGGTTCTGCTGATAGTATTGATTTTGATATGGATTTTGATACGTTGGGTAGTTAGGAAAATATTGAGGGTTATGTTGCTGCGAATATTGGGGATTATGTGGTACATTATCGCGTTTTTTAAAGAAATTATTTTGAGGAGGTGGGGGAGTTTTCTTAAAGGGGTCAATTACGTATTTTCCTTTTGTCATTAAATTAATGCGGAATTCTTCTAATGCCGTGGAATCACAGGTTAGCATTAGTGCTGTTAATTGATGTGGTAATACCGAATACAAGTGTTCGATTATTTCCTTTTCTACCTCCGTCATTACAGTATTTGCTTCGGCAAGAGTTTTTCCTGAAGATACTAATAAAGTAAAAATTTTGTTTCTCATTTGTTCTACCCTGTCTAGATAGTCTAATGGCGTTTCTTTAGGATTTGGTCGGGAACTAAAAATATCCATTTTTAAAGATGCTAAGGAGCTTCTGTCTGAAAATTTATTTCTTAGTAATTGGATTAATTCGGCTATGGAGGTTACGTCAGTGTACATGATGTTATTGAGAGCTGGTCCTAGTAATTTGAAAATGAAGTCCATTCAAAACTGTATATATATATATATATATATATATATATATATATATATATATATATATATATCTGTTACCGCTCTAGCGGTCGCAATTTTTGTTTGATCGGTACCAAACTCGATATTTAGTCGTTTTATGTAAAAAGAAAGATCAAGTTCGTTAACGGCTGAAATCGGACCAGTGGGAGGGGGGTTTAGAGAGGAGGATTTTCGAAAAATCTCCGTTACTATACGTCGGATCGAAAAATTGTACAGAATCAATCTTATTTCAAGTTAAATTTACTATAAATATTTATATATAGATTTAATCTCTATCTTGAATATTAATCGAGATATTTGCATTTTTATGAAGTCTGTGATCGGGTATAGTTCGGCCATTTCCGCCAGAACTCGGCTCAGGTGGAAGCTTCTTCCTTACCTGTCATTTCTAACCTTACCTTACCTTCGTTACTTTGTGAGATTTATGCAAATACGTTCTGTTCATCCCCCCCCCTCTTCTTTAGTTCTTGGACTACTAAAATTTGAGTTATTAAAATATAAATTATTCTTACAATTCAGAAGCCGTTTTAGTTGGGAATTTATTTTAATTAACTGAAAGATTTCTCATTACCGTTTGTATTTAATCACAGTGGTATTGTGTTACCAGTATGCAGATTTCTCTATTGTAAAACTTCACATGGAAAATCAGCTTAGTTTACGCAGCCCTTGCGTGACGGACTTTTTTATTTTACTTGAGACAATTTTCAAATTACATATTGTGGGTACATGTAGGAAATACATCAAAAACTTTTATGTGTAAGGCACTAGGGCATAGCTGGCCATGATGGCAAAGAACGAAGTTGTGTCTTGTTTGAGCATGGTGGATGACCTTACAGTCCAAGATAAATATGGAAATCTGGTGTGGCAACTGTGCATGTCAGAACATAAACCGGGTGGTTTTTATCACCATCATCTTTGTGGTAAAGGGTTTCTATGGCACCATAGCCCAAAAAATTCATCGTGTTTGGGTGTGGTAGAGAAAAGGAAGAAAGTTGGTAAGTGCATAGTGCCTGAAAAGGTACAGCAAATGGTGAGAATTGCAAGACTCGCCAACCCATAGTAGTTGCAATGCCAAAAACTTATTTTTTTTTTTATTTTTCACTTGCTTGTGACTCTTACTAGAATTTGAATATAAGTTCATTACGAATTTCAAACAAATCGTGGATCCAGGCTTCCATGACGGATTACCCAAAATAAAAACAAAACTAACCTTTAATGACATGGAAGAGAATTTGCCACAAAAAGGGAATATACGTGAACTTTAGGGATATGGAGAAGTTTGAATTAGATAGCAAAGTTCCATCTATTAATGAAGGAAAGATGCTAAATTTTATGGACAGGAAGTACCACCAATGTTGCGCCAAGAAAAGTTCAGAAATAGAAGCCAATGATTTTTGTAAATGCTCTAACAATGTCAGTTCTTCTTCATCTACTGAACGAGGTTTACATAAGCGGCATCTGGTTAATGTGCCCTCACAACTGGAATGTAGCAATAGTTATACCAGTTCTCAAACCTGGAAAAGATAAAAGAAAGGCCACTGGTTACCATCCAATATCATTAACCAGCTGTCCATGCAAAGTCGCAGAAAAAATGATAAACAAAAGGCTCCTGTGGTTTTTAGAGAGTAACAGACTTTTATCTCCATACCAATGTGCATTTAAGCCAAATCACTCAACAATGCACCTTATTGCGCGATTGGAGAGCGAAATCCTTAATGCCTTCCTTGGAAACAAATTAATGTTAGCAATATCCCTTGATTTGGAGAAAGCATATGATTGTGTCTGGAGAAGAGTCATTCTCATCCAGTTGATCGAATGGTGTGTCCAAGGAAACATTATCAGATTTCTGGATAATTATTTGTCTGATCGAACTTTCAGAGTGAGGATAGGTGTTGCTATATCAGATCTTTTTTGTCAGGAAAATGGAGTGCCTCAGGGAGGTGTACTGAGCATAACATTATTCAATGTAGCTGTAAACTCTGTAGTAAAATATATCCCTGAATAAGTATCCTTCTGCCTGCATGCTGATGACCTCATAATATACACTTCATACTCGTCACATTCATTAATGCAAAACACTCTTACTTAATGAACTTTATAAATGGTGTTCTGTCACTGGTTTTAAAATATCTAGTGAAAAAACTAAATATATTATTTTCACACGTAAAAGGAAATATGAACTACCTATGCTTACACTGAACACAACTCTAATAAACAAGATGGACGTACTCAAATTTCTTGGGCTGACTTGGGTATCCCATTTAAAAGGACTCCTTGATAAGTGCAAAATGAGTTTGAACTTATTGAGGATTCTTAGCAATACAAAATGGGGAGCAGACAAATGTTTAATGCTGACATTTTACCGTTGCTATACTAGGTCTTTACTTAGACTATGGATGTAGAGCATTTTCATCTGCCAGCTCACTGCAGACACTATTCACTACAAGGACTGAGAATAGCAACAGGGGCTGTTCAGTCGTCATTTGAATTTGAATTTCCCGTGCTCGCTGAGTTCACAAACCCGCCACACACATGCAAATCACCAAGGCTGTGGCCTACAGCAGAAACTACGTTGCAGCTCAAGAAGGCATCGGCTAGTTACAAAGATGCAGGGCAGTTGGATCGATCATTCTATTGTATATATATTATTGGCTTGCCGCTAAATTATTTTATAAAGTTATGTTTCCTTTGTTTCATTTTTCAACCTATATATCTATAAAGTGTATTATATGTTGCTTAATCAATTCAATATACTTGATTCTTTGGAGAACTCAAATAATGACTTGTATTATTTCCCCTCATCTTTCCATAAAACAGTAAATGTTTCAATCTAATGCTCTCGTATTCTTGCCTTTAAAAAGCTTCCCGCCTTTACATTTTGGAGCCGAAACTAGGGACTAATGGCTTCCCCGCCCCGACATTTTGGTGCCGAAATAGCTCTATTATTATTACCGCAAAAGCTAACCGCACGCCTTTACAGGGGCCTTCAGATCAAGCCCTGTAGAAAGGCTAAGTATTGGAGAGCCTCCATTAAAATATAGAAGGCGAATTATCAATTTAAAATTTATTTTAAAATGTAAAGCTTTAGACAAACCTTGCGTCCACACATTTTTAAACAATACACCTCATTTCAACAAATTCATAAAGAAAAATCGTTAACACAAACCACTTCTTATACGCACATTAGAAAATTCCTCAGACTCAAACATTTTACAAACTCCTATGTACAACAATACTTTACTATCACTTCCTCCTTGGAGAGTAAATAACTTATACATTGATTTAACTCTAACTTTTTAATCCTTCTTAAATTAAATATTTTAAACTCCTGCTCAAATGTTTTACTGTATGTGTGTGTGTGTGTGTGTGTGTGTGTGCGGTGTTTGTGTGATAGAGAAAGTGAGAGCATATGATTGTACAAATTTTATATATTAGAAAATTTAATCTGTTAATTTTATTAATATACATACTAACTTTTATTTATTTTTTATTTTATTTTTAACCATTGAAAGTATATAATTGTTTCCGTAATTTTATTAGTCTTTATAGTTTTTAATTATCTAGTTTCCTTACAAGATTTTTTTTTTATTTGTTGATTCGTGTTTTTTTGGTTGATTCATCTCTTTAGTTGTGTTCTGGTATTTAGTAGCGTTTTATTATTTGATTGTGTCCTGCTACTTAGTTAAGTTTTGTTATTTGGTTGTGTGTCTGTTATTTAGTTGCATGTTATTTGTTTGCATTCTTAGTTTGTTCTGTTTTTTTCTTGTTACTGTTATCATATTTGTATTTTGTTTATATACATTGTTTTTTTATTTATGAGCAATATCACCTCACAGCGAACGCTCCAAAATAAAATAAATAACAATGTTATCAGTGTGATAATAAATTTTCATCATAAAAAATTTTGAAATTGCTTCTTTTTTCTCATGCTAAAATAGTTTTTTGCCTCTACTATAAAATTTCAATTCTACCTCTTACCTCCTTTTCATTGTCAATGCCTCAAATCTTCCATATTATAGTATATGTATATATATATATAAAATTGTAACCTCTGTCTGTACATTGATTTTTTTCGAGAAAATTTCACTATAACTTTTTGTTCCACATGTCATAGACACCATAACTGCATTTTGTTTCTTTCGTGTCTGTTTGTTTGTTTGCTACCTTTTCACGTATAAACAGCAGAACCGAATTTTATTAAACTTGGTATGTATATTACTACTATCCCAACTTAGACTTTAGGCTATATTAATATTCTCCTAGACGAACAGGAGTGGGGGTTGTAGGGGAGGCCTGAAATTAAAAATAGCCTTATTTCGTTTTCTATTGGGTTTTCTGCAAATATGCACATGACAAAAGTTGTTTATTTTGTTATTTAAAGTAACTTTTGTTATATTCACTTTTGTCGTATAACAAAGTATAAACGAGATATACACTAAAAACTAGAGCGGGAACCAACAATTTTGTTGTGCACGACTGAACCGAGCTTAACAAAACTCTGTATGTGAATTAGCATTAATTCTTCCATGATTATAAGATATATTAAAATTTTTAAGTCCAAACGGGAGTGGGGGTTATGAGGGAGGCCTGAAATGAAAAATTGCGATATTCCGATTCCCATTGGTTTTTCAACGATTTTCTATAAAAAATATAAATATTCTATCTCTGCTCTACAATTGTTTTATCTCATTATACATTTTTCGCAGTTCAAATATTCATCCTTTGTAATTATTTTCATCCTTCAGAATACTCTTCTACACATCAGACTTTTAACTTAGAAATAGAAAATGTATGGATAGAAGTGTGCCTTAGGTGTCTTCAATACCAAAAATTCTTTTCAAGATACCTTTATTTTGCAAGATAATTGCTAATTCGTTGTGCGATGACATCATCAATTAGGATTTTACATTCTTGCCTCGAAAATATTTATTTGATCTATACCATATACTTGATATTTAACCGTTCCAGTCATCAGATCATGTTTTTATATTGTATATTTATTATTATTGCTGAAACTGGATCAGAAATAAGAGGGGGGGGGGTAATTTGAAAATTTTAAATATATCCGTGATTATAACTAAAATTTGGCAACTTACCGTACACCCTTAAATGTTTTTGGCCTAAGCAAAACATATGAAGGAATATTTCGATCTAAAAGTAATTACTAACTCTTGGTTTGAAAAATCAGATTCTACAGACAAATTCCATTGATATCCTATTAGCACTACAAATGATCTGAAATACAAAAATGTATTCATGCTCAATTGAAATTACCTTTTTGGCAAACACTGAAGCATAAAATTGTACTTAAACTTACCTGTATAAAAAATGAAGATCTCATAGTATAAGTATGACTTTTCATTGTATCCCTTTGCTTATTTGTATAATAATAATACAATAAATAAATAATTTTAATCAAATTTAAGTTCAAACAAATGGATAAACATCTTTAGGAGCCAAAACACAATGCAAAAAGTTGAATTGCATAAAAAATGGTAAATCAGAAAATGAAATTTAGATTTTATTTCATTTTAAGGACTAATTAAATAACTTTAAAAGCCTCAATGGTTTGTTTTTATGGGCATGTGCCCATAATTATTTTTCTCTCTTAACATTACAAGACTTATGAATGAACACTATGAAGGAAGCACAAATGAGAAAATACCTAAATAACTTGAAAACGTTAGCACTAACATGGAACCTAAACCAAACAAGAAGTAAAGTAGATACTTGAAAGTGAGCTGTCAAATTTAAATATAAAATAAATTACTATTAAAAGGAAAAAAGTTTTTATTAATGTTAAGGAGTCAAATACAAGGAACTATGTCCACTTGAATTTGTCTTATATTTCAACTTCAGTTTAAATAAGTTAAAGAACTTACTAACCAATTTCTGTTACACTAATCCAAGTACCTGAATTATTAATTAAATATGACAATATGTAAGTCTAAAAAATGAATAATGTATAAGGTATGTATATAGAACAAGGTTAGAAAAACATAAATAAAACAGTGTAAAAAAAATGATAATTTAATTTTTTTGTCTATTGCAATTTCATTCTTTTCATTAAATATTAACATTATCGCACGCACTACCGTACACGTTCAATACACAATTAAGTTACAGAAAGTTAACATATCATCATGAATATAACATTTAAAATTACCTACAAATTCATGGTTAAATATTGGTTGAAAGATTCAGAGTTAACCTTTGACATGTCTGTATCACCCAAAGAACAGATGCAATTTAATTATGTCCAACATAAAAAATTAACAAAAAAAAACAAACACAATTTCCCTATTATACATATCGCATACACATTTGCATGCCAGATTATAAATCTACTGAACAAATTAAATATATATTTAAATATATTCATATTTAAATATATATACGCCAAATATTGCATGAATTCAGTAATAAAACAATAACAGGCTCAATTAAAAAATATATATGCATATGGAGCGAACATAAACATATATATGTTTATATACTTATTTATAAAATATGAAATAAATAAAAATTTAATATTAAAGAATAGCAAAACAAATAATACATACACATATATATATATATACTATACGGAAACTCATTCTACACGTGGGTTTAAAAGTATAAAAAAAAGTTGCATTATTATTAGGAATTTAAGCCCATAATTAAGGCTAATAGTTAATGAAGCTTGGAAATGACTGAAAAGAAATAAACGATTGAAGGGTTCCGGGTGAAGTGAATTGATCCCAAGTGACATTACGAGTAATACTACTTCAGTTATCCCCTTCGTCTTCTTCTTCCTCTTCAGATTCAGCCTCTGCTAACCACGTCAGCCAGTTGTTTACCTAAAAAGAAAAAGAAATTGTATTTTTTAGAATAAGAAAATATGAAAATTGAAAATTTGTTAAAGAAAAGAAGCAATATATTTCAATTTTCTTAACACACTGACTGCTGAGGCAAGGCTAGAGGTAAATTGCAAGATAATACCACAGTAATACAGTTATGAAATACAAAAGAAATTATATATGTTTACAGTTTGAAACCAATTTGAAGAATGATTAAAGAAAATTATTTTTTTTCTTTATAAAACTGCAATATAACATAGCAGCAGTGGTATACGTAGCCTCAAAACAAATATAATTTTTTAACTTTTAATTAAAAATACTGTAATAATATACAATAAATAAGAAGTGTGCAATAGATAAAAAACGTTTATATATACAAACACACATACACAAACGCTCATTAAATAACACTTATGTATATAGAAAACTCATGCATACTCCAATTCTGACAAATCTCTTGAAAATTCCATTCTAGTGTACTAAATGGAAATTGATTATTTCCCAATAAACACTAGTACAAGAAATTGTATGTGAGGATTATTCAAGATTACAAGATTCACAATAAAGGAAGACTACAATCACAAACATAAAAGGGTAACAAATATTCCTTACAGATCAGATGCATTTTTAATTCTTTATAGAACAAGGGCTGTTAAGGAGCCCAGCGAATGAAAAATTTAAACATGGTGGGAAAAAGGCAGGAGTAGTTTCTATGTGTCACACTAGGTGCCATGTAAATTTGGAGCGAAAGTTGGGCTTCCCTGGAAGCTCTAGCCTGTTCCAGCCCACGTCCTCTCAGCAACGTCTTACCTAGTGCGCGTGTGTTATCAATTCTGACTTTCTTCAATCATCCTCTCCCACCTCAGAAAGGCTCATAATTATTTACTTATGCATTACTTAAAATATTCAAATTAATTTTGATTAATTTGATAATGTCATAGACATGCTATTTGCCATTATGTTCGGAACTTTTAAATATTCAGAGCGAATGAAAATTTAAAATGTAGCTAATTTTTCTTCTTACTACTTCACAATTGTAAAAAAAAAACCCAACTTGTTATAAATTGTACTATTGATATAGTTGTTTACTTTGTTATTTAGATCAATTTTTGTTATATACATTTATTCATATAACAATGTATGAAGCAAGTAATTTACATAGAAATATTGATATGCTCAACAATTCATTCCAATATGAACAAGGTATCTCACCTGAATAAATTAATTAAAATCTATGTAATTTTTTTAACACCAGTTATTTCTGGTATTTATTAACTCAGCTCCGTTAATATATGAAATATGAATATACAGTTTTCAATTGAGACTTACAAAGGAGTATTTTTAAATGGCAGTTAGGACGTATCTAAAACAAGTGTCACCATTGGGCTTTGTACTGCATCAAGGGAAAGGAACTTTTATTTATACATGGTTTGGAAGACAGAATACTTCCCATGATTATGAATTATATGATCCATTGTTAGATACAAAAAAAAAAAAAAAAAAAAAAAAAAAAAAAAAAAATACATGCACTGGAGACGGGAAATATAAAAATATTAAGGACAGTGAAACCTTACATAACAAATAATTGTATTATTAACAAATCAACAGCAACAACGGGTATAAACCCTAAACACTAACACAGGAAAATGTCAAAATTTTGTGTAAAGTAAAGGCTTGCCAAAAAAAAAAATACCATTATGATTCAGCCTCAAATGAATTCCCGGACAAAGCTGGGTAGCTTAGCTAGTATAAATTAATACTGAGTGACAGAAAGTGTTATAAATATATTCCTATTACGCATGAAAGAATTGAAACCGAAACTAGTGCCTACCAAATGTTTTAAAACCAATGACTTTAGTCTCGTGGATAACCTTTATCTTTTACAGTTTTTAAAGATCAATTTTGTGGCTGAGGTTAACCATGCGAGTTAATGCATTGGTTTTAATCTCACATGGCAAACCTATCAGGTGGTAACCTGTAGATAATCCGGCCCAATTAGCTATAGAAGCAAAAAGTGGGCATAAAAAAATAATAGTAAAAATCAATTCATTCGTTAACAAATAAACACTATTTTCAAAGTTATGCCAAACTTTTTGTTGAAACTAACATCAAATACATACAATAATATAATTTATAAATGTAATAAATAACTACCTGAAAAAGCGCATTCCCTTTTCCAGGATAGATATCAGTAACATCCTCTCTCCATTTTAGGAAGGCTTCTTCTTCAACGATTTCTAAATCATATAGATTCACAAACCACCTCAGCAACATGCCTGAGGATAGAAAAAATATAGTTACACCAGGAATAGAGTAAAAACAACATATATACATAATATATATTTATTATTGTTACTTGAAAATTTTCACAATTAAAGACTCTGAAAACTGAGGAATTATTTCTTCAATATGAAAAATTATAATAAAAATACAAATGAAGGTACTGTATTTTTTAAAAACAATTCCAGATATTTGCTTACAAAATACTTGTACATTTTCAACTGAGAAAAAAGTAAAACCTAAAAAAAAAAAAAAAAAAAAAAATAATATGCAACATAGAAAGTAAATAATCAGCCACCTTCTATTTATTTCTTCAACCCTCAATTGTATGTGGTTTGAAAGTTACTTGAACAAGCATGGGGACATCACATGTCTGCTGCAGCTTGGACAACAATTTCAACGGATTAAGGTTAAGGCTCATTTATGCTTCATGACTATTCTTCTTGAATTTTCACAGGAGGCATGTAGATAGGATAATCCAAAAATATATAAGCCAGGATTTCAGGCCTCTTAAGTTATAAACAGTACAATCATGTTCCGTATTGTCTTAAATGAAATGCATTTGTAATTTGCTCTTTCTAAAGATATTCCACTTTAAAAGTACTTCCGACTCTATAGTGTAACTCTTCTACTGAAAGACTCCAGTGAACTGGGATTGAGATGAGTGCTATTTCAATACAAGCTCACAAAAAAACAAAAAAAACAACATAAATTGAATATAAGGTGAAAATTTTCTTGTAAAATTAATAACAGACCTTGGCCAACCAGTTTATATTTCAGTTGCTTCCCGTCCGGGAATTATTAAAATTTACTGTAAGATTTCTTAATACTGTTTCTATTTATCCACTTAATATTCACGGTGGTGTTTTACCAGTATGTAGATTTATCTATTCTTAAACTTCAGGAGGGAAATCTGCTTAGTTTACACAGCCCCTGCATGACAACTTTTTAATATTACCCCTTCAATTATGAAGAGAAGAAAAAAATATTTTAGCAAGATATTGATGATAGCCATAAAAAGTAAATATTTTGCAATGACTGAGTTATGATTTATGTCATAAGAATTATTTTTTAAAAAAGAAATACCTTTTGGGAATTTTAACGAATGGCAGAATACTTGTAGGGCATAAACTGCTGTGACCTGGAGGTTGATATCTTCATGGAGGAATGCTTGTAAGACACTTTTGAACCTCTCAAGAAGAGCTTTTTCTTTTTCTTGAACTGCCTTGCTGTCTTGACCAGCACCATTTGTCACACCTTTACCCATGGATTCCTGGAAATATTAAAATATTTATATATCTAAAGACAAATTTTAGAATACTAGGGTGAATCAAATATAAACGAGACTTTTCGTCTTTCGGGCACAGTAGTGGTGGGAGAACGTTCCCGCCTTTTTTGTTGTTGGGTAGGTTAGTCAGGAGTAGGGGAAGCACGTGATCTCGCCACCTCGATCGTCTCGTTGTCCACCGTGACGATGTCGGAGGAAGAGGTACCCCCGTCGACTGCGCAACGTGTCGTAATTAAGTATCTCGCCGCAGAAGGCGTAAAACCGGCCGAAATCTTGAGGAGATTGACTGCACAGTTCGGGGAAAAGACACTTTCGCGAGCCAGAACTTGGGTGCACCACTACACCCCAGAGTCTAAACAAGCGAGTATGGAGTGGAGAAAACAAGAAGAACCTGGACCAGTGAAAGCCAAGTCACGATTGTCAGCAAGCAAGGTTTTGGCTACCGTTTTTTTTGACCAGCGTGGTTTGCTGTACCTCAATTTTTTGCATGAGCGCAGGATAATTAATGCAGCCTACTACTGCAACATTTTCAGTGACGTCCGACTTGCATATCGCCGCAAAAGACGAGACGTACCGATCAGAGAAGTGGTTCTTCTCCATGACAATGCTCGCCCCCATACAGCAGCCATGACTAGGGAAAAATTGGAGCAACTGGGGTGGGAGACACTGGAACACCCTCCTTACAGTCCAGACCTGTCATCCTGTGACTTTCATGTGTTTGGCCCTCTCAAGGAAGCTTTAGGAGGCCAAAGATTCGACAGTGATGGTGAGGTTGAAGCCTATTGCGCAATTGGCTGCAGACACGACCTGCATCTTTCTACATGGAAGGAATTGGAAAGCTACATATCCTCTGGGAAAAATGTGTTTCCAAGTCAGGGGATTATGTAGAAAAATAAGCTATATTATTTTTTGCGTTTAAAATTAAAATAAATTTAAAAAAAAAAAAGTCTAGTTTATATTTGATTCACCCACGTATAAGGGCTGCAATTATGAACAAACATAAGTTCTCTTATAAAGAAAATTACAGCTCATTATTCGAGAAAAAACAACCAATTCAAGTCTACTTAATATTTCTCAAAGCAATTTAATCCTTTAAAAAAAAAAATAACTACTTCACTTTAATGAAGAAAAAAAGAAAGAATTACCTCAAGCAATTTGGTTTGACTATTGTGAAAAGAGTTTAGAACAAATACGAAATGATTTAAGAAAGTAATTTAAAACAAACTTGTCCCTACTGGGCGTGCAATTCCCCAAATTTCCGCAACAGAATTTTCATTCATATCCCAGGTGAATAAATGAAAATATGCTCAAACACAATTATTAAGACCTTACATCATAAACTTGGGCCATGAATTTATTTTCGATGCTGTACATATAACTTATACTTTCTATCTTCTCACTACAGCTTATTTCATAGTGATCACTATTAAATGACAAAAGACAGCAAGAGTTGTATCACAGAAGGATATAAGTACAAATTTTACTAAACATTTGGTAGGAAAACTAAAAATGGATTACTTTTTTAATTAAAAAGATAAGTGCCAGAGTTTCTATATTTTGAAACATTATATTGTTCAAGCGAGTTTAATTAAGGTTCAATTAATTAATTATTAATTAACCACTATTAGTGTTCAGATTATCATATTATTTTTTAACAATTGCTTAATCTGGGTGACAATACTGTGAAACAAGGACCTGGGGCTTTTTTTATATTGAATGTAGGGAAATAAAAATGTAAAAATAAAATGTATTTCTTGCTTTCTGTAATCTTTTCAACATTGATTGACTGTGTAGGAGTGTTCATAGATAGGGAAGTAAAATGTTTGAGAGCATTAAAGAAACCTCATGTATGCTTGTAAAAAATTAGAAATAAAGTTAACAGATTTTTAAGAAAATACTAAAATATAATTATATTAATTATAATTATTTAAACTATAAAGCAAAATGACTGTGGCATATAAAAACTGCATTCATCAAAAAATAAATAAATCCAACACACCTGGGTGATATATCGAAGACAAACAGTAACCAGAGCAGAAACAAAAGGAGGGGTAGATTGGTATGCTGCATCAATTTTTTCCTTTGCACAGCGATATAAAGAAGCTGCAGATGCATCTTGTTCAAGAGCTGCCCAAAGCTCACCTTCAAGAAGCAATAGTGGCTCAAGGAAGACAAGTCCCCGCTCTTCAAGGACTGCAGTAAGCCTCTCTTTCGTCCTATCACACTCTTTCAAGCTATTTATGAGGTTCACCTATCAAAATCAATAAGTGTATAACTTCTTATATAAAACGAACAAATTGAACTTATATATAAATGGTAAAATCAATGAAATCATAGGATGAAGTGAATAAAGTTGAGCAATTGGAAATTATGGTGTTTCTGAGCAACAGGTTGAACAAACCCCATTAGCAGTTAAGTTATTTTATCAAGATATTCCTGAAGTTTTGATATTTCATTGAAAATTATGTTCCAAAAAGCATAAGCTATTGGACAAGAGTAAAAAAATTGCTGGGAACACAGTCATAACAATAAAAAAAGAAAAGAAAAGAAAATCACTTATTAAGTCCAATAATCTATTGCACATAACAAAGATGATGAAAAGAAACAAACAATACTGAAAAGCGCAAATAATGAAGTAAATCCATTTGAAATCAACCCTTTAAAACAGACACTACTCTGCAACGAGACAGACTCAATACAGCATGGAAAGAGAAATTGTTTCACATGACTGACTAAATTATCTTTGGGATACTCATCATTACCAGGCCAATTCAGATGCGAGTCTCACAAATTGAAATTAATACTTCGGCAACAATACTTCCTGTCAAGCTGCAACTTCGCAATAAGTCAAACAAAACATTTACAATACAAGGAAGGTGCACAGCCTTCCCTTTACTGATTTGAACAAAATTCTTGTGTATGGGTAGTACCCTTATGAAAAACAAAGTCTGTTAAAGCGACAGAATGTGCTTCTTGAGCGTTTGTCTAAAAAAAAAAAAAAAAAAAGTTAAAGATTTGCTAGCATGTCTTAAGCCATTGCTGATAAGTATTTTTTGAAGAGCCTCAATGGCTCGGTTGGTAGCATTCTTCTTTTCTAACTACAAGTCTCAAGAACAAATCTCACAGTGTGCAAATATTTTCTTTTTGTGTAATTTATTTATATAAAGTAAAAAAACCTCCCCTTCTCTTACCAGGTCAGGTATACAATAGCGATTCAATTATCAGCATAAGCTTATATTCTTGTGACCCCCCCATCTTAAATTCTTGGACTACTAAAATTTGATTGATTGAGATAAAAATTATTCTGATTCATTATAAATTACAGTACTAGATATAGTACATAGTTAGACCTCTATACTAGACCTCTTTTACATACAGAATGAGGGCACACACATATATATATATATATATATATATATATATATATATATATATATATATATATAAAAAAAAAAGAGTCATGCACAAACAAGACAGAAACATTCTTCAGAACTACGAGTCCATAAGCACAGTTTTTTGTCACTTGAATAACATTCCAAAAGTTGTAGAAGTGTTTCACGCCTTTAACACGTCAGTAGGCAGAACAAGGGTGGAAATAAGAAAAAAAAATCACCAGAAAAGCTTAAATGATACTTGTTTTATCAAACAAATTGTGATGTGATGAAAAGTAGGTGTATTTCATTGCGATGTGATGAAAAAGGAGTGTATTTCAAAAATCCTAATACCAAAAACAGTGGATTAAATACCAGTTTGAATACATTCAGAGGAATAGATCACTTTGAGTTAGTCCATGAAAATCAAACAATTGCCCCAACATTCTACCCAATTTGAGAAAAGTCCGTCACGCTGGGGCTGCGTAAACATAGCAGATTTCCCACGTGAAGTTTTACAATAGAGAAATTTCACGAGTCGAGCAGTTAAGGAAACGGCCGAGCTAGCTTTTGGCGAGAAAGTCACCCGTCTGTTAGCAGCCCAGATTTAATAAAGATGCAAATTTCTCGGTTAATATTCAAGATAGAAAATAAATGTATATAACAATATTTATAGTAAATTTAATTTGCAATAAGATTGATTCTGTACAATTTTTCAATCTGACGTATAGTAACGGAGATTTTTCGAAAATCCTCCCCTCCCACTGGTCCGATTTCAGCCGTTAATGAACTTGATCTTTCTTTTTACATAAAACGACTAAATATCAAGTTTGGTAACGATCAAACAAAAATTGCGACCGCTAGAGCGGTAACAGACAAATATATATATATATATATATATATATATATATATATACAGTTTTGAACGGACCTCATTTTCGTCATCTACTAGGTAGGATCGATGGACATTTGAAGAAAAATTTCGAAAATTCTGTCATGAGTACAACCTCAATAGCTGATTTCCCTTAAGGGAAATCTGCTAAAAGGGAGGTTTATATTTCAGAGAATAGGCCCTGTTAAACTATAATATATTTAAAACAAATTTAAATATAAAAAGGGGCTCAGGTTAGCCATGCGAGCGTTGACCTTTATCTCACATGGTAAACCTAGAGTGGCGAGTTCGATTCTTGCCTGGGCAAAGGAAATTATTTAGTGACGAAATTCATTAAATAACATCCTAAAATCCCACCCTGGCTAGAAAAGGGTGGTAACCTGAAGATAACCCATCCCAGTTAGCCTAAGTTGCAAAAAGTGGACGTTAATAAATAATAATAATAATAAAATATAAAAAATGAAGACTTTTGAACCACCCTTGTACTTTTTTATTTATTATAAAAATGACTGTAAAATATCAAAATACTGATTTTCCTTTCCAATAAATTGCAATAATATAAAATCTTAATACAAGATAGAACTCCTGTGATCAATTTGGTTAGAATATAATGCTATTGCTATGCCTTGCTCCATGTTTATTTTCTTAATTTAACTTGACAGTTTTTATCAAAATGTAACCCCATCGGTCATTATAAAATTATAACATTCAAACCCAAAAATCTGAGGCCAAAATTAACATAAGCATGTTAAACCTGCCTGGCCTGCTTCTTTTCACATGCTTATTTTGAGATAGGAGCATCAAATATTTTTGTTTTTGTCACATTTTAATTACAATTTATAATTACTGATCACATTATAGTATGGTTACAGTCCAAGAATGCCTATTAAGTAAAATTAAGATGATAAATCTAAGGAAGCTCTAGGAAAAACTGTTGGGTGTAATTTTAATAAAGTTAGTGTGGAGCCACAGGACCTATTTTGATTGACTATAAATTAATTGGTTTCTAACAACAAACATCCTTAAAATCTTAAATGAAATACTGTACATTAGAGGTAAAATGTTTTATTAAAATTTACCTTGCTCTCATTGAAGAGATCAATTAATTTTTGTTTTTCTATTTCTTTACTGAGGTATTCAAGAGAAAGAAGAAGTAGAGGGAAATGAGCACCGTCCTCAGTTAGTTCACCAAGCTGAGCTATAGTGAGCAACTCGTTGAGTATCGCCGTTTTAGCAAACCCTAATTATCAAAGAAAACAAAGAAAATGTCATTCATTTATTAAACACATCATAAAGAAAATAATAATAGTAATAAAAACAAAAAAAATTTACACACAAAAAAAACTTACCAGCAGCATAAGTGATAATATTAGGAACTGTAGATTCGAGGTCAGGAAGGGTTTTCAAAAGGTTTCGGAACGCTTCATGAAAGTGATTGGCATTAATAACACCATCTTTTTTCAAGGCAGTTAGAAATGACATTACTGTCTCTCTTTCATTGTCTGCAAATGAAACGTTTAAAAAAATAGTTAATGCCTCATTAATATATTAAGAAAGAGTCTATATATTTAAATTTCAAAACTTTTAAATTTGAAACAAACAACAGCACAGCAACAGACTCAACATCATAATAAAAAGAGGAGTGTATAGAATAAAATTTGAGTGTCTTTTGGGCCTATCATATTGCTTTAGAATCATTGTTACTTCTTTGATTCAATTCAGTGTTCATCCTGCTTTCAAGTATGACTAATAAAAAGATGAAAGGCAAAAATTAAAATAGTGCTGGTTGTTTTTTTTTAAATAGTCAAATTTAAGCTCAGGGCAAAAGTACAGTCGACTCTCGATAACACGAAATCCTCGATATCACGAATTATTTTTAATCCCCTTGGAAAAACCTGTCTAACACGAAGAAATTACCATAGTAACACAAACTAATTTTCCGGTTATATTTTACCTCTATAACACGAAGAGAGACAAAAATTACCTCTGTAACTCGAAGTTCAGTAGATAAGACGAATTTGATTAGTGCATTACCTCTATATCACGATGTTCTCAGAATGGATTTGTTTAACACGAAATCCCGGCGTTCAGGTTGCAACCTGTCGGTGAGTCATAACCGGGGACAAGAGCCTTTAGTCTGTTTGCAGTCTCGTCTCGGGTCTGTTTACTTTGTGTGGAGCGTTTTGACTCTTTGTGCATGAAATATTCGAGAATGAGTGCGAAAAGTTTTTTTTTATTTTAATCAACATTATGGCTGATAGTGTTTTTCAGTTTTAAGCAAAGGAAGATTAAGGACTTATTAATAAGTGGAATTAATATTATATTTTCTGTTTTCTGGGTTTTACCATTTTTTTTTTAAATTATGTATATATACATATTTTAATTCATTAAAATATTCGTAAAATATTATGATTATGTAGATTTGTAGAAGATGTAAGGAATAAATCACAGTACATTTTTTTACCCATGTAACACGAATTTTCATCTAGTTCACCTCTATAACTCGAACTATGCCTAAGACGAACTATACATAACACAAAAAAAAATGGCAGTCCCGTGGAATTTCGTGATAGCGAGAGTCGACTGTATAAGGTAATGTCTAGGATGGTCAAGGAGTTCTGATAGGCTATTCAAGCCAGCAATGATTTGGCCGCATGGCTTTGGCCGGAAGATGTCAACTTGATGCATCCCAAATAGTGGCGATATTACAGCCCAAAGAACGTTTCTTCTTTACTCAAAGACTACTCAATTGCCAAACAATGCTGAGTAGGCAGAGACATATAAATTGATTTATAAGAAAAGAACAGAGCATCCATCCAGCTAGATTAAATAAACAAGTAAACAGAACATGTACAATATTTGTATTCCAACTACATAAATAAAACTAGGCTTCATAAGAATTGAATTTGGTGGTTTTTTCCCCCTTCTCATTACTCAGGTAACATCATCAAGCTACTCTAAGAAAAGGGGCAATGACATTGGTATTTTTGTCAGACTGTCCACCCATTTATCACTTAACACTTGCAAATGGTTTAAATTGAATTTTATATGTTAATGTTAATCGAAAACATACACAATATGGGAAATTCAATTTTAATTCCCAGAGTTTACTTTTAGGACAGGCATATCAGAATTTACCAATATGGATAAACAATATCTAGAATCTGGACTAAAATAGGTTTTACTGAAAAATAAAATAAAATTAACAGTGTAAGAATATATTTTGCAATACTAAAAAGTTGTTTTGATGAAATGAACGAATTGTTCCATTTGACTTCCTATTAACAATTGCCAAATGGTTAATCAATACTATTTTACCGGAGTTTAACCAGAATAGGATCATATAATAATATTAATGCTAAGTGAAACAATCTTTTTTTATTCTGATGGAAACCACCTATCAATGAAACTATTTCAATTATAGAGAAGTCAACATATTCTTTAACTAAAAAGTTAAGGGCCTACTTTTTACTTAGGGCTTTCACTGAAGATATATTGGTTAGCATATCTCTAAATGGAGTTTAGAGATGTATATGATTTGGTTTCTTTTAATGAAACATATCAACATAGCTAAATAATGTACCAATTTAAATACTAAGAAGCAACTAGTAAAATAATTTAAGTTCTTAAAGTCAACTGTACAACCTTTTTTCAATTACTACTATACAAGATAAAGTTAATTAGAGAATATTTCCTTACCAGTCTTATCATAAGATTTACTGATGATGGTATGCAAGCATTCAGGCATCAAACGATCAGAAACCTTGAGTTGAGAAAAACTTTTTACAGCTTCCTCTAAGCTCCCTCCACTAAGTATGTCTTCAGCAATACTTGAACTTTTTTTCAACGCTTCTTCTTTTGTGGTCTGTGGAGATGAAATTACATTATAAAAACTAAGAGCTTAGATTAGAAATGTGCATCAAGGCTTTGGACGTAAATTGCTTGGTAAACCTATAGTCGTGGGTTCAATTGCCATTTATTATGTGAAATAAAACCCTTAATACTACCTGACTAGAAACTGAGGTAACCTACAGTTAACTTTTCCCCAAATAGTTCTAGTTGTATAAACTGCTTATTAATAAGTATGCATAATATACTTTTAAAACCAAAGATAATAAATAAATTCATAATAAATCAAAATTAAGTATAATCAATGTTAAAAAAAAATCTAAAATGGGCACCATTACTCTTTATACTCTTATACTCCTATTAAATGAAAATTTTTATGATTACCATACTTCTTTTACTTCACACATGAAAGCAAAAATTTACAAAGAACTTTAAACGAAAGTAAAATTTTATCTGTAACCCTCATAATCTGTAAAGAACTGTTATTTAATTTTGTTAAACAAACAATCAAATTCACACATGCCATTTTATCAAGGTACGAAAAGTACGCCCTGCAGTATTATTTTTGGAACTTAAAGATTTCATAAATACATTGCACGTAACAATTCGTATATTTCATAGAAATATAATTAAGAGTGACACAACAAACTGTTAACATTATTCAAAAAATAAATAATATAAAGGGGCAATAAAAACAAAGCATTTGTTTACCTTTTCTTTTTTTGGTTTTCCCTTATCCGTAGGTGCTGGTTTAATAAGAATGGGAACCTCCTTAGTAGTTTGTATAGGAGGATTAGGTTTCAGAGTAGCAGAAGCCAGAGGGTCACTAAGCAAGCTAGGTGTCCTTCCTGAATAAAAATAATTGTATTATATTAAAAAATATAAAAAATCTCAGATGAAAACAACAATAGAGGGGCTTTTAATTTATGTAAAATATCGCACAGAATATATAAACAATGTTGTGAGTCAGTCAAACAAATAATTACATATATTTTAATAGGATATTGTGGATTTTAATGGAAACAATAGAATAAGTAAATTGAGGTGAATTTAGCGATATATAAAATAGTTATTTATTTGTATGAAATCTAGTATCAATATTTATAGGTATTTATTATTATTTATCTAGTATCGATATATATAGGTATTTATTTGAATGAAGGCTAGTATCAATGAAACTTTCTAGTATGCCAAGAAAAAAGGTAACAATCATGTTTCCTTAAAAATACTGTGAGTTATAATAACTCTTTTAAACAGGCTAAGTATTACCCTACAGTTTATAATACATTAATTAAACAAAAAATATGACTAACCTGGAAACAACTGTGAGGTAGGTTTGGTATTTGGAGGTTTAAAAAGCATGGAGTGGGCTGGAGGCCTAAGAGAAACTTGTTCCAGATTTCCAGATGACTGCTCGTGAGCTGTCATCATTCTTTTAATAAACCTAGGAGCAATATCTTTGGAATCTAAGCAAAAGTGTAAGATTGTATTAGAAAAACCTTTCATAAATTAAAATAGACAAACTAAAGAAAATAATTAAAAATTAATTTTTTTTTAAAAAGAAAACTTACTTGAAACATTATTTGAATTATTATTATTATGCTGATTGTTATATCTATTTTGTTGGTAAAAATGGTTATTTTGCTGTTGATGATGATTCTGTCTCTGAGCCCCACGATCTCGATAAGAGCCTTGAAATCCATTTGTATTATATCTGAAAAACAAAAACAAGAAAATTCATAGAAAAAGTAGAATTTAAAATTAAATTAAATGTTGACTCCATTTAGTGAATGGGACTGAGATGAGTTGGCGATGGATTGAGTTTTTAAAACCTCATCTATACGAATGTTGTATTTTACAGTGCATACAAGATTGAGGGGAACATCCATTTCATGCTAATTTGCCTGGAGAGTTCTAGGCTCCTCATCAAGGCTAAATTCATGGCAAGAACAGAGCAATAAGAAATTCCATTAGGATAGTGGTTTTTATTCCTCTTATACCAAAATCAAACTACCTCAACCAAATTAATCATTATTTCTAAGAGCTAAACAAAATAATACATAATAAATTTCTGATATATTTATGAGTTTGAACTTTTGTGCCACATGAACAAATGGAGGGGACTTTTTAAACCACAGTTCAGGGCTGTTTATATGGAATGTGGTGAAGTCCAATGAAAATTTTAATGAAATAAGGATGTTGGTGGTAATATTCATTAATTATTATTGTTTTTAGTAGTAGCAAATATATTAAACATTAATTAATCAAATGAAAATGGGTGTTTAGAGGGAGATGATGATACCAAACATAATGGAGGGGGAGGGGAAGAAGATTTTATTATTTTTTGGTACCATTTCAAAAGACTAGTCAACCTGGGAACAAATGAATTTCAGACCATTAAGTGAAACCGACAAAATTCAAGGTACAATAATCAAGTAAATGACAAAAAAATATTGAACGTCTTATTTCATGGTCTAGTGCATCAAAATTCACAATTTTTTTTTTAATTCTATGTTCCTTAGATGAATATATCAAAGGTTGTTCTAACCAATAAATTTTAGAATGTCCAAACTTTATTATTTTTACTCTATAAAACCAATAATAATTTTTAATAAATAAGCATGTTTAATGATATAATAGTGCTATACTAACGGAGTATTGAACTTGTCATGCTGAGGGAAAGATAAACTACTAGAAAGAACAACATCTAGTCCTGATGATCTCTTTTTCAATTGCCGAGGAAATAACTCTTGTTGTGGCGGTCTTTCTCCACCCCTGATAGGAGGCCCTCGATCATCACAAATCTGTAGAAAAAAATTAGAATGGCGTAAGATAACCAAACTAAAAGTGTAAATGATCTCAGAAAAGAATATTTATAACATCAATATAGAGCATAAATATGAGAAAGAGATATCAATAAAAAAATAATAAATGACAATAAGTATAATAAAAAAGTGCTAGTGCTTTGTATTATTCATATATACCTGATTAATAGGAAGAGGCCCTTCAGTATTGTTAGCCTTTCGAGGAATCCACATGCTTTTCCTAAGTTCAATTATATCCCTCAACATGAACTTGATTCTAACAGGGAGTCTTCCAGTTTGAGCAATTAACTCCATTCTATCAAAATACTGATCCATTAACGTTCGAGCTGGATCTGAGTCAAGGACGTGCCCACAAGTCCGCAAGATTTGACATAAGCATTCCAAGTCCTCAGCCATCTCCTCAACGTCAGATTTTCTTTTTATCAGCTGGTTCATGCAGCTAAACATAATACGCTTATTCACAATACCCAGTTTACATAGTTCTCCAATGAACTAAAAACAAACCCAAATTAAATAAAAATACGAGTATAAGGAAGGAGGAAAAAAAGAAAGAAAAAATGTATCCCATTAATGTCTCACTCTACCTTGATATTTCCTAAGGACTTCCTTTTGTCGATCTTATGGTCTGCTCTTGCATCGAACTCTGCCTTGCAACTGTTAAGGAGTAGTTGCCTGAAGGCAGAAGCACTTCCGTCTTTGGCGTTCGCACTGGGAGCTTCCTCACATAGCCTCTGGCAGAGCCGAGCATACATAGAACTGTATTTCGGTTCATCGAGAGCTTTTTCAAAAACCTAGATAAACAAAATAAATATTTAAAATTTTTATTTGTTATTATGAAAACAAAAACTAATCTAAATTTATTTTGAGCAAGACCAAATTTTAATGAGAATATTTGAGGAAGGATAAAACTTAGGAACAACGAAATTTATTTTATTTTACACAAGAACGCCAGTAAGAAACTTCAGCATATAGTCATATGAAAGGAATACAAAAACCAAGATGGCCAATGAGCTTTTCAATGAGCTCTTAGAGAAAAATAAAAATGTAATGTTATCGCAGCAATATCTTGATGAGATTCCATAACTGAGACCATTAAGAGGACCGGTACATCAGAAGAAGAATGGAAAAGATTCAAACCTTCCTCAAATGGGTCAGGGAATTATGAAACCTTGGAGTAAGTGGATGTAAATAATTTTAAAGCTGTTAAATTTGGAATTTACGAACTTAAGACTATATGTATGCTATAAAACTATACATAGGATCCTAACCTAAGAATGTTATTTCTTAACGTCCACTTAGTGCTATTATGGTCCTGACTTAAGTCAATGAATTAAAGCTCACTGGTGTATAATGAATGACAATGAGTATGGATTATATACCAAGGTGCTTAGTATTAGCACTATATCGAGCCAAACACAGCAGTAAGACATCTCAGGATCTTAAAAGTCCGTCACGCAGGGGCTGCGTAAACTGAGTAGATTTCCCACGTGAAGTTGTTCAATAGAGAAATCTGCCTACTAAAAACAGTAGTAGTAATGAATCTCTAAACCAATTCACGAGGGACGAAAACTTACAGAAACAGCCGAACTAGCTTTCGGCAGAAAGTCCCGAATATAGCCGACTTCTACCGACCACACACACACACACACACAATACAAATGCAAATATCATGGTTAATATTCAAGATACAGAATAAATGTACAGAACAATATTTATAGTAAACTTAATTTGTAATAAGATTGGTTCTATACAAATTTTCGATCGACGTTTAATAACGGAGATATTTAGAAATTTCAAAAATCCCCTCCCTCCCACTGGTCTGATTTCAGCCATTAACGAACTTGATCTTTCTTCTTACATAAAACGATTGAATGTCGAGTTTGGTAACGATCAAACAAATATTGCGGCTGCTAGAGCGTTTTATATATATATATATATATATATATATATATATATATATATATATAATTTTGAACAGACCTCATTTTTGTCATCTCCTGGGTAGGATCGATGGACATTTGAAGAAATTTTTCGAAAATCATGTCATGAGTACGACCTCAATAGCTGATTTCTCTTAAGGGAAATCTGCTAAAAAGAAGAAAAAAGGCATTTAAAACATTATTGATATTTACTTACTAGGAAAATGACACCTTTTAATATCTTATCAGAATGGAGCTCAACCTCTAGCAGATCATCACTTAGCTTCTCAAATTTCTCAGGAGTAAGTTTATTGAGAATTCCACGAACCTGGAAAAACAACAAAAACAGAACATAAATATTTTGCACACAAAAGCATTGAAGTAAATCCCTAAGTGTTGCTAAGAAAAGTGTTCAAATATATATTTCATTATGAATCAGCAATTCACTTAGGAATGGCTAAATGTGAAATAAATAAGAATTGAAAGTTTTAAGGGGAGGGGGCGGTTAAACCACTAATTGCTTAGGGCAATTCTTTTTAAGTTAGAAGTTGATAACCCTTTATAGGGTACATTTCGCTGGCTGTCAAAAATTATATGCTTATAAAAATGATGTTAGGGAGTCTATAAATGACTATAATAATAATAATAATAATAAAGTATGTTTATTTTGACTTTTGAAATAATTTACATTTTAAATATACAATTAATTTATCATAATAATTTCTTTCCTTATACTATATATAACATACATAAACATGGACTCATAAGTCCGTCTGTTGAGTTCGGCCATTATTTACTAAATTATTAATCAGCATGATTGATTATTGCTAATAGACATATCAACATAATATTACAATATTCTAAATAAAACAAATAAGCTTTAATAAGTATTCTATCTTTAAAAAAACAACAAAAAATAAATAAAATATACTAATTATTAATAATTATTTACAAAGAAAGAGAAGAAAAGAAATAATAAATAGAAAACTTATCCATTATACTCAGCTACTAGTAACTTTCTATATCTCAGTGCAACACATAGATATTTATAAAGGGCCTGCCATTCAGAAACAAAATAAATTCATTTTGGCTAAATGTTGATGAACCAAGGAACTGCTTCCTAAATTCACTAAGCACTGGGTATACTGCTATAAAATGATATGTATTTTCTAATTCATTCATATTACATAAGGAGCATAACCATTGGCCTTCAGTTCTACATACTGAATAATTCAGATTTAACATTTCCCCCCTTGCTTTCATTATAAGGCTTGTGAAATGTAAACTATTATTGCTGTTCAAATAACTATTGTTACCTAAAATTATATTGAGATTATTGTAATTAGAGTGAAATCTAGAATGATTTGCCTTTCCCAACATTTCTTCAATAAATTGCAACCTTAATTTTTCCAATACTATTTCTATTTTCTTATTCATACTTCCTTGCTCTTTAATCCAGCTACAATTTACACCCAGATACTCCTGGCTAATATTTTCAATATTCCTAAACCAATTAGCCTGTTTTTCAATTATATGCTCAGCAATTATTCTGGGCCAACGATGACTTGGGAGGTTTAATGATCTACTTAAATAATTTAAGAATAATTTAAGGGTGAAAAAGTAGAGAGGGTAACGCTTAGTTTCCAAAAACAATATATAATCTGGACAGTTTTTTGGAAGTGCAAACATCTTTTTAATGAAGTATTTTTGAATTAATTCAACCTCAATATATTTTTCATAGCCCCAGAATTGTGCACCATAGCACATAACTGCTCTTGAAGTAGATTCAAACACACTATACTTGGACTCGAGTGATATATTTTTATTAGTGATAAATGTGTGCCATGTTGAATTAATTCCAAATTTGGCTGTAGTGATCTTTCCCTGAAATGATGTTTCATTACCAGTCGAGGAGTGAGTAGTATACCTAAATATTTATATTCATTTACTACCTCTATTTCTGAGCCTCTAAAATACCATTTCTCTGTTTTTGACAACTTTCCTCCTTTTCTGAATATCATAATTTTTGATTTTTGCAAATTTATTGTCAAATTCCATAGGGCACAATATTCACTAATTCTGTTTATCATATATTGCAGAACTTCAGGTTCCTCAGCCAAAAACATGATGTCATCAGCATACATTAAACAATTAATTTTAACTCCGGCAATAAATGTACCACCGCCTACAAAATCTGGAACATCATTTATGTAGTATATAAATAAATGAGGTGACATTAAACATCCCTGCAATAAACCACAGATTGTTTCAAAGTCTTGAGTAACTCCTTTGTCTGTCCACACTGCAGATTTAGTGTTTTTATATAAAGCTTGTAAAATATTTATGAATTTTGATGAGAGTCCTATAGTTGACAGCTTATAAAACAATGCTCTTCTGTCAGGCGAGTCAAATGCAGACTTGAAGTCGACAAAAAAGCAGTATAGTTTTTTCCTTTTGGGGGCAGTTTTTATTTTAATTATGTTAAATAATGTAAATAGATTATCCACTGTCGAATATGATTTTCTGAAACCGGCCTGGTTTTCCTTCAGTATTTTGTTATAGTCTTCCCATTGTTTTAGTATCTCCTCCAGCAGTCCGGTGAATAATTTGGTAATACTATCCATGAAACTTATACCTCGATAGCTGTTTGTATCATTTTTATTCCCTTTTTTAAACAAAGGGAATATTATAGATTTTTTAAAAGAATCTGGAATGTCTCCTGTGTCATAAATGTAATTAAAAGTTTCTAGGATTTTTTCTAAGAACATTTCAGGGCAGTTTTTATAAAATTCAACAGGGATTCTGTCAAAGCAAGGTGCCTTCCCACTTTTAGCTCTACATAATACTGACCACAGTTCACTGACCTCAAAGGGAGCATCCAGAATATCATCATGAATCAGGGGTGGTGCATACATAAAAGGGCTAGATTTTATTTCTGGATTTAATAACTTGCTAAAGTAGTCTCTCCATTCTTTGGCTCTTATATCTCTAACATTATGAGTACCTTTTTTCTTGAAAGATTTGACTAAGTTCCAGAAATCCTTCCCATCCTTTACTGCCAAAAATTTATCAGTTATCTCTTGGTAATACTCTTTTTTCTTTTGTGGGCACACCTTTTTATATTTGTAATTAGCTTGTATGTATAAAAATCGTATCCATTCCAAATTACTTTTTCTAAATAATTTTAAAAAATTAAAAGATTAAAGGACTTTGTCCTCAAAAGTTGACACTCTTTATCATACCAAGGACTTTTATAGCACAGTCTTTTGTTACTAACGATTGTTCTTTTTCCCATCCAAGAAGTATTTTTAATTAAATTTGTAATTTTAATTATATTCTCCTCTACATTTCTAATTTTAGAATTATAAAACTCCATCTTATTTTCCAAATTAATCTTAAATTACTTATCATCTATCTTTGTCCAGCTCAACTTTGGAAGTAGAGGGATAATGACATCATTTTTATTCATTTGTAGCTTTAGTAACACAGTTATTGGCATATGATCAGAATAAAAGTGTGGCATTACTGAAAAATCTTCTATTAGTTCTAATAGTTCAAGAGATACACAACAGATGTCGTTGACAGAGCTACCATTTTCCTTAATGCAAGTAAACTCTCCATTCATATCTCCCAGTGTTCTTCCATTCAATATAACTAGACTGTTGTCATTACACAGATTTAAAAACGTTTCGCCCTTTTTATTTAAAATCAGATCTTTCGATTTCCTAAAATGCCTTATCTGATAATCTGGGTTTAATAATTCTTCTGGAACTATAAATGACTATTAACAATAACAGATAAATAAAAAAAAATAAATTCTAGAAGGCCGCAATTACTGGCTTTGCTCGTTAAGCAAGTCGACATTTAAGGAAATGGTATTTTGAATGGACATAGGCCAGGAGGATGGTGTCCTGGAAAGGAGGGTCTCAGATCTGGGATAATCGAACATTAAGGAATAATTGTTAGTTTTCTCCTGACATCTAGCAGACATCCTTGTAACTATTCGCAGTCCTCTCAGTCCGAGTTTGAATAAGTGCGGGGAGAGGCTGCACTAGGAAATGAAGGGTCAAATTTAGGTGAAATAACCACTACAATTTGTTCCGCCATATTTGTACAGCATTGTACACTCATTATCCCATGTGTAGTAACATGGAAAACACCAACTCTAAAATTCCTTGAAGATAGGTACCAATGTCAAATGGCAAATACAGAATATGAAATGAAAAATCCCAAATACCAGGTCCATAACAATGCCATTATTTCTATAGAATGAATGCAACACAATATGATGATGAAAAAATAACTAGATATGAGATAAAAAGAAAGATGCTACAATTTATAATGAAAGTGTACTATGGACAATACAACACTTACACGTCGGAAAATGAGTTCATCTCTGTCTTGGGAAAGAGCATCTCGCCTGACGGTTGAAGGAGGAACCCAGCGCTTAGCTGATATGGCACGATTATCGTCCCTGTAACAAAAATAAAGAATGGTAAACAAATATTTAATTTAAAACAAAAACAATACGGGGTCAATTTTGTTCCGAATTCAGTCTTTATCCATACTTTGAAGAAACTGGCAGGTTTCTTTTTTATCATTCTCACAAGGAGCATCCACTGTGACCAACAATATATTACAAATCTTTCCTTTACTCTGATTCTGTTGATACAGTATTATCCCAGCAGTCGAGAAAACTCATCCTAATCATAAACTGGGTAACTAGGTACTTAACACATTCCACCTGATAACACCAATTTATAGCGACATCTGCAACCAGGCACGTTATATTAATTTTCCTTCATTGAATCTCCACCAGATATCGCACTAAGTCTACGTTATATTACACCAATGCAGTTTCCAAACTAGTTTGCTCCAGGTCGAAATCTGTTCAGTACTTCCCAGGCTATATCATTAAGTTTCCACTCTCCCTCCTTTTTCCAAGTTCTTTTTCTGAATACTTTTCAAAGCTTGATGTTAGTTGGACATAAATAAATAAAATAAGATAAAGGTAGTAAGAAAAAGAAAAATAGACCAAAACCTAGGTACCATGTTCAAAAATATTTTTGATAATAGACAAATATAATACACAATAAATATGACTGTGCAAATGTAAGTATGCATATTGAAAATTTGAAACTGCCAAGATATACACCATATTTTTTAAGTTTCAATGTAGTTTGACAACAGGGAGGTAGTTAGCCCTTCGGATTGTTGCTAAAATTGTAGTAGTATTTGAGCTCATAAAGACAACAGAAAATCAATAACGTACAGCAGTAGCAATATAAAAGTCATTAATAAGTGAATCAGTAAATAGGATCTTCAAGTGAAACATATGTAACTAATAAAAAAACTATCATACAGCAGTGCTTGAATAAATAATGTTTACATAATGGACAGGATGACCTTTTCTATGGTTGTTGAATCTCCTTCAATCCTACCCAGGAGATGACGAAATGAGGTCCATTCAAAATGATATATATATATATATATATATATATATTTGAATGTTAATGCTCCAGTGGACACAATTTTTGCTTGATCGTCACCAAACTCGATATTTAATAGTTTCATGTAAAAAACAAGAGTTCGTTAATGGTTGAAATCGGACGTGGGAGGGGGATTTTCGAAAATTCAAAATATCTCTGTTAATATATGCTGCTTCAAAAAATCGTACAGAACCAATTAATAATTCGAATATTAACAGAGATATTTGCATTTTTCAGTATTCAGCCTTCAGCAATCCCCCACCCACTTCAACTCATGTTATATAATAAACCACATTATTCAAAGCTTAAATACCAAATATTGTTTTCAAGAGACCTTTATTATAAGAGATACATGCAAATATGTACAGGTGCCCCCCCTCCCCCCCCCCCGGTCTTAAGTTCTTGGACTACTAAAATTTGATTGATTTATAAAGTGTAAAAGGTACATTAGGAAGATTCACAGCTGAGAGGAAAAAGAAAAACATTAAAGACTACCAAGCCGCACAAAAGACAAAGAAGGACCAGCCATTACTACTGTTAATGTGACGCACGCTTGCATAAAAATACTATAAAAAAGTAAATATTTAAGAAATTTTCATAATAGTACTTTTATTTTAAATTTTGTCTTTACAAAGCATTTTTTTAAGTGGTGGTTTCCATCTTGAAAAGGCCGTCAGAACTTTTTTATTCCTCCACTCCTTAATTACACACTTAATTAGAAAACTCATGGTTTCAAGGATCGCTGTAACTCAGATAAATCCCTGTTCTTTTGGTACACTGAACTCGAAGTCACTACTTGCCTCCTGACAAGTGACAATCGAAATTGAAATTATCTCTCTCTCTTTTTCATGAATAACCAACATCCTTTTTTTTATTTTGTTTCAAAACGTCATTTTACAATGTAAGCTAATTGCCTAAATACCCACAAAGGCGATTATTCCTGATATTTCACCCAGACACCCTATATGAAACTCCTGTAGTCGAGCCTCCCAAAACTCCCCTCTCTTTGCCCCTTTAATCGAGCTACGGAAGTGGCGTTTATGGCCTCTTCTTGCCTCTTGACTCTTCTCTGAACCCCGAAGGACCACCTCCCTCTCAAATGGCATTCCATACATCCATTACCTTTAATGGTAAATGGAAATGTAATGAAATGCAATATTCTTTATACAATAACCCAGTTCGGGGTTTAAAAGGGCAACTAAATGATACTACTATGCAAAGTGAGAAGTTTACTACTTCTTACTTTGCTATTTATTATATAACCTATCTTTGATGGAAATCAACTTTTGAGGGTTTAATAATAACATGACCTAGATGACAAAAATAGGGCCCATTATATAAATATATAATTAAAAATATATACATTGATTTTTTTCTCGAAATTTAACGATAACTTTTTCTTTCACATGTCATAGACACCATACCTGCATTTTGTTTCTTAGGTCTCTGTTTGTTTGTTACCTTTTCACGCATAAAACTGAAACTGGCTGAACCGAATTTTATGAAACATGGTATGTATATTACTATTAACCCAACTTAGACTTCAGGCTATATTAATTTTCTCTGAGACGAACAGGCGTGGGGGTTATAAGGGAGGCCTAAAATTTGAAATAGCGATATTTCGTTTCCTATTGGTTTTTCGGCAAATATGCACATAACAATAGTTATTTATTTGTTTGTTATTTAGAGTAATTTTTGTTATATACACTTTCGTCGTATTCTGAAGTTTAAATGCGTTATACGCTTAAAATTAAAGCGGGAGTCAACAATATTATTTTGCACAAAAGACTCAACCGAACTAAATAAAACTCGGTATGTATATTAGAACTAACGCCTTCATTATAATAAGACATACTAACATTTCTTGGGACGAGCAGGAGTGGGGGTTTGTAGGGGGCCTGAAATTAAAAATAGCGGTATTTTGTTTTCTACTGGTTTTCATGCAAATATGCACATGACAAAAGTTGTTTATTTTGTTATTTAAAGTAACATTTGTTATATTCACTTTTGCCATATAATAAAGTATAAATGAGATATACATTAAAAACTAAAGCGGAAGCCAACAATTTTGTTGGGCACCAACAATTGAACTGAACTTAACAAAACTCTGTATGTGAATTAGCATTAATTCTTCCATAATTATAAGCTACATTAAATTTTTTAGGTTCAAAGGGGAGTGGGGTTATGAGGGAGCCCTGAAATAAAAAATTGTGATATTTTGTTCCCTATTATACTCTCGGCAAATGTGCATATAACAAAAGTTGTTTATTTTGTTATTTAGAGTAACATTTGTTGCATTCACTTTTTTTGTAAACTGAAGTAAACATGGGATATACGCTAAATCAATAGCGGGAGTCATTAATTTTATTAGTACTTATTTAAGTGTTTTTAACAAACGCATATTATGAAAAATAATTTTGTTTTAGTCACATATAATAACTCTAAATATGATTCGGATTAGTGAGGTTATATATCTTTGTCGCCTCCTTCTCATTTATTTATTTTCAATAGAAAATAACATTGTTATTTATTTCCAATAGAAATGTCAACTATAAGAGCATTTCTGTTATTTAATTTGTATAATGCATTATTTAAATAATCATGCTGAATTGGCACAAGGAGTGATAGCGGAAATTATAGGGATCAAACTCTTTGGTTCTGCTAATATATTATCTTTTTCCGATATCTTATTATTGAAACAAATATGTACCATCATAACAATTAGACGTTAATGGTAAATGTCATATGAAAAAGACAATATCCGTTTAAACTTGATATGATTTAAATTATTACTTATTTTGCTGGGAGGGCTACGTCCTCTTCCCCTCACCTATCTTTTTGAATATAAATGAAATTATTTTAAGGCAATACTATTATTTAATTCCATCAGGTAGATAAATTATTAAAATAATACTTTGAATCAATAATTTGAGTTAACTTATTTCCTGTGAAATGCTGGATTACTGGAAGTGATTTCCACTGAGCTCTACTAGGTATTATGAATATAATCTAATGTACAAAACTATGCTTAAACTATATGTGCTCTGATTGGTTTTTGACAGGAAATAAGTTTCATTATATATTTAATTGTAATAAATGCTATCCATGATTATGGTTTGAAGTATTAAAAAAGGTGAGTTAAAAAGTGGAAAGGGAAAGAACACATTTTTATTTATTCTTCAAACGTAAAATTTCTCATTTATAAGTCGCCTGCCTGACCCTCACGGGAAAACAATGCGCCCAGACAGGAAGTGTAATTGTAAACACTGAAGCCTTCCCAAAAAAAAAATATCATCATTCAGCCTCAAATGATTTCCCGAGCGAAGCCTTAGCTAGTATATATATATATATATATATATATATATATATATATATATATATATATATATTATATACTAGCGGACCCGACAGACGTCCTGCATGATATATCAAGCGATTAGGATATTAAATTTAATTATTTTATGTTTAAAACAAAAGCTACTTTTAATAACACAAAAGGGGCTCAGGTTAGCCATGCGAGTTAAAGCGTTGACCTTTATCTCACATGGTAAACCTAGAGTGGCGAGTTCGATTCTCGCCTGGGCAAAGGAAATTATTTAGTGACAAAATTCATTAAATAACATCCTAAAATCCCATCCTGGCTAGAAAAGGGTGGTAACCTGTAGATAACCCGTCCCGATTAGCCTAAGGTGCAAAAAGTGGACGTTAATAAATAATAATAATAATAATAGTATATAACACAAAAAAGAACTTTAGTTATGTGCATGTTTGCCTAAAAACAAATAAAAAATTAAATATCGCGAATGTTTTATTCAGGCCTCCCTTATAACCCCCACTTACGTTTGAACCTAAAAAATTTAATATAGCTTATAATCATGGAAGAATTAATGCTATTTCAAATACCAAGTTTTGTTCAGTTCGGTTCAATTGTTGACTCCCACTTTAATGTTTTAGAATATATCTCGTTTAAACTTTGTTATACGATAAAAGTGAATATAAGAGAAGTTACTCTAAATAACAAAATAAACAACCTTTAACCTGTGCATATTTGCCGAAAAACCAATAGGAAACGAAATATCGCTATGTTTAATTTTAAGCCTCCCTTACAACCCCCACTCCTGCTCCATCTGCCTAGGCTGATTTGTGACGCTAAACCATCTAGAGTGTCACCCAAACGCATACCAAAAAATTCATTCAAATATGTCCACCCATTTAGGAGGAGTTCAGAGACATACACATGTACAGTAGAATTATATATATATATATATATATATATATATATATATATATATATATATATATGTCTATTAGCATTCTAGCAGTCGCAATTATACTTTAATCGTTACCAAACTCGATATTTAATCATTTTATGTAAAAAGAAAGATCAAGTTTGTTAACGGTTCAAAGTGGACCGCGCGGGGGGGGGGGCGGGGGTTATAGGGGAGGAATTTCAAAAATTCTAAATATCTCTATTACTATTCATCCTATTGATAAATTGTATAGACACAATCTTATTGGAAATTAAATATAATATAATATATTGTTCTATACATATTTTCCGTATAATGAGTATTAACCAAGATATTTGGATTTTATAGTTTTACGCTTTCAGTAAACCCCCACTCCTACTAGTGTCATATTAATAATAAGCTGTTACGTATATCATGAACCACTTCATTACAAGGTCAAATACCAAATATTGTTTTCAACAAAGCTTTATTATACGAGATACAAACAAATACATTCTGTAGACCCCCCACCTTGTTTTGTTCTTGGATTACTAAAATCTGAGTGATTGAGATAGAAATTATTCTGATTCATTCCAAATTACTCCACTAGCTATAGTAAATAATTTTCACTAAAATTAATATGTTAAATTCAGATATATTTCATTAATTGTTCACCTTTCCCATTGAATAATCCTATCTATTCAGCGCGTTTGTTTACAATTCAGACGCTTTCCGTTGTAGATATTATTACCTTTTAACAGAATTGAATGATTTCTCATTACTGTTTGTATATATTCCTCCCTTAACATTCACGGTGGTGTTATCAGTATATAGATTTATCTGTTAAAACCTTCCCATGGGAAATCTGCTTAGTTTACACAGCACCTGCGTACAGACTTTCTTTAACTTGGATACTAACCAAGATATTTGATTTAGTTTTTTTAGTTTACAGCGCTTAGAAAGCCCCCATTCCTACTCATACCGTACTAACAATATGCAGTTTTATCATGAACCACATTATTCGAAGTTTAAATACCAAATATTTTCATTGAACTTTTACTATGTGAGATATATGCAAATAGTTGTGGTGTGACATCATCTTAAATTGATGATGTCAAACCACAACTATTGTTTAGGATTGTATAGGATTTTTATTTAACACACTCTTAACTATTTCCAATTTTTGGAAAAGTAAAGATTGTTTGTAATATTTTTATCACGAAATGGATCTAAACAATCCTAAAACAAAAAAATATTATTTTACGCATCTATCCAACTGGAAACATCTTTAAACTCTTTCCTAGCCTTTTTAGAGTTTTTTTCATACCTGAGCCACCCATCACCGTTTTTTAAATTATTTTTGTCTGGAAATTTTTAAACACCCCTGTCATGTTAAAATTGTATACCTACTATGTCTCTTTTTAACTTCAAGTACCTGCAATTTACCCTCATAATCAACAGAACATATTTGCATCGTATAATAAAGGTCTCTTGAAAACAATATTTGGTATTTAAGCTTCAAATAAAGTGCCTTATTATATAACAGAGTATCGTTTATGTGACATGAGTAGAAGTGGAGGGGGAGGGGGGTTACTGAAAGCTGAAAAATACAAATATCTCGGTTAATATTCAAGATAGAGAATAAATGTATGCAAACAATATTTATAGTACATTTAATTTGAAATAAGATTGGTTCTATACAATTTTTTAATCTGACATATAGTATCCCCTCTCTCGCTGGTCCGATTTCAACCATTAACAAACTTGATCTTTCTTTTTACATAAAAGAATTCAATATCAAGTTTGGTACTGATAAAAAAAAATTCAAACTACACACATGCACACACACACCAGACCCTGCATGATATTTCAAGCGATTAGGATATTAAATTTAATAATTTTATGTTATGTTTAAAACAAAAGCTAATAACACAAAAAAAAAACTTTTGTTATGTGCACGTTTGCCTAAATACAAATAAAAAATTAAATATCGCAAATTTTTCATTTTGGGCTCCCTTATAACACCCACTCCCGTACGAACCTAAATAATTTAACATAGCTTATAACCTTGGAAGAATTAATGGTAATTTATATATAGAGTTCCTAATAAAACTGTTGGCTCCCATTTTAACTTTTTAGTGTATATCTCATTTATACTTTGTTATACGACAAAAGTCAATACAACAAAAGTTAGTCTAAATAACAAAATAAACAACTTTTATCTTGTACATATTTGCTGAAAAACCAATAGGAAACGAAATATCGCAATATTTCATTTTACGCCTCAGTAAATGTTTTCAAAGAATTTTTTTTTTTTGTAGTATTAACAAAAATCCTACTATAAGCGAATTTATTGAGTGCTAAATTTAATTTTTGTTCCCTTGACATAAAGGAAACCCCAGAATGTTTTTTTTTATTTCTCCTTGTGGCAATAATCAAAAGCAATCCTGTTATAAATCCAGGATTTTTTTTAGTTGAGTTGAATATCTTTAACTCTGTCTATATATAAGAATTGATTTAATTCTCTACACTAAATATAAAAATAAATAAAATAAGTCAAAAAATAAGACCAAAATATACTTAAATAAAATTTGAAAATAATTAATATATGCATACCTAAATAATAAATGCATACCTTCCTCCGATGACAGGAGAAGCCCCCCCTGTTCTTGTTGGCCCTTCCGTTGTGGATCTTAACTAAACCAACACAAAATCCTCCACCTACGTACGTCTGGAAAAAAAGGAATGCAAAGTCAAAAAAACTTATAAGAAAAAACCATCAAAAACAGTAGCAATATAAACAAAAGCATATTAGGGGTATGTTATACCTAATAGTACTAATTAATAAAATTAAATTGCGCCCAGAGTAAGTCCTTAATGGTTTGTAGCTGGTCAACAAGGATTAATACCAGAATTACTTACAATAAAACATTATGGAGTAAGTTACAGCTACAGCCCAAGATGTATAAATTAAAAAGCAATAATTAAATGGAGTCCTAAAGGATAATTTAAAAATATGTAAAACATTTAAGGAGACTAAGGAGCTTCACTAAAAACAATAAATTTACATAATCTCACTAATGCATAATTAAAACTATATATGTAATAGGAAAATCTTCCATTTATATTCACTTTAACAATAAGCATCCCAAGATTCAGATGCAATTATGACATATATTTACATTGTGTGCTATGAACATGTATGATAGTAAAACAGCAAACAATGCCAACACCCACTAAAATAACTAATTATAAAATAAAAGCAATTTTTTGTTTATTATGAATGAACTGATCACACAGGAAGATAAAAAGAGGTAAAATTTTGATTTCTACAACTGTTACAGGAAAAGATTAAGGCGGAGAAGGAACATTGTCATGGAAAATATAGCATAACTCAATTTTTCATGACACAAATAAATATAGATTTTTATAACACAAACATAAAACTCACTAAAACGATGGCTGACAGGTACATGACACAGAATTGGAAGAACTTTTTTTTGAAAATCAAGACATGAATATTTAACATCCGATTTTTACTAAAATTTATTAAGTAAAAGTTTGATGATAAATAAATGAGTTGTAATTTAATTTATAATTGGTTGATTTTATAATATAGTTTCTAAAAAAAAAAAAAAAAAAAAAAAATGTTATACAATTTTTTTATAACAGATTTTGTGGGGCTCAGGTTAGTGATGTGAGTTAAAGCATTGGCTTATTCTTACATGGCAAGCAAACCTAGAGCAGCGAATTTGATTCCCGTCTGGGCAAATGGGAATATATTTTGTTACAAACTTGCTAAATAAAATCCTTAGTCCCACCCTGGCTAGAAAAGAGCAGTAACCTGTAGATAGCCCATCCCAATTAGCCGTAGTAGCAAAAAGTGGATGTTATTAAGTAATAATATAGTTTTTGCTGAAATGACACATGTTATCTTTGAGTCATTCCAGCCCAGCTGATGTCATCTGAATGTTCTATACTCTTCTCTCCTGCCAAGAACCCTATGTAAACACAACTTGAAATTTAAGCAGGCCATGATATATTTGGTGCCACAATTGCTTAAAATGAAAATTTCATGACTAAGAGTGTGGACCTACTGAAGGCTAAAAATACAAATAACTCTATTAATAATAATAGTAACTGCAAAGGGATATCCTGTTATCTCACGATTACTTCAAGAAATAAAAATGAATTTGTAATATATATTTGGGCGATAACAAAACAAACCAATTTGAGGGGGGGGACTCCTATCACATAGCATATGAAACATAACAGAATTTAGAAATAAATGGTTTTAAAACATCTTTATTTTGGGGAATTCTCAGCTTTATAATTTAACTAGTCCCAAAAGGCATAATAGGACAATGAACGATAGCTTTCCTAAATAATAAAGCAGTAAATTAAAATTCAATCAATCCAAAAGACTAGACTCCTCTAGATATTAATTAGTGTGGTTAAGAAATTGGTTTTCAGATGAAAATGCCATAAACTTTCAAATAATGCATTAATTGCAGCAATCAACGAACCTCCTGTTTACTTCGAAATAAAGTTAAATTTAAAAAAAAAAAAAAAAAAAAAGGATATTTTATTAAAGGAGAAACTGTAAAAGAAGTCAGCAGAAAGAAATCGCCATGCGTCATGCCCAAACTAGGTCATTGACCTAAGGCGGAGGAAATTGGCGTCGGCCAATAACTCTAAAGATGTTTGAGCTAAAGTATTTTACAGTTTGTACAAAGCAATACAATATTAATAAGGAGCGGATATAGAATAAAAACAGAAGAATTCCAAGACAGAGGAGGACTGTAATAAGTTTTTAGAAGTAAAGTCTGAGGAGCCATTTTCCTACCAGGTACAAATCAATATCTCCCCAAGGAAATTTGTAACAATGCGTGCCGTTACTTCTACGCATGTATTATTATGAGGTTATTCTCTATTTTGTGGCAATAACATCAAGATTATTCATAAAACATGGTGATTAAATAAAGTAATAGCCAGAAAAAGAACATAAAACAAACGAAGTTTTATTATTATTATCGTTAACGATACATCATAAGAAAACTAATACGAAGATAAAGGAATTCAAAACGAGAGTTTAATCATTAAAAGAGTATTTAAGAAAAATCATTCATTGTCAAATTTTACAAATTATTAGTTTATAATGTAGACAGATAGCTTCATTTGGCTAGCACAAGAGAAGATAAGAAATATAAGGGTTGCCCTAGAAAACTTTTGACAAGGAATTAGAGGGCACAAACTTGACCCCAATTATGCAAGGTACAGGACTATTAGAGATCGCTTCCGGTTTCCACAACAGACCATAGGCAACAGTTTAACAAGTATTTATTTAAGGGAGAACGGGAGCGTATTAACGAGTCTTCCAATAAAAACGAAATTACTAGTACACAAGAAAACCCCGATGACATCATTCATGACGTCAGGATTGCATCACTTGCCATGCGCCGATTTGCATTGATCAAGTTAAAACGTCTAATAACAAATTTGAAAAAAATGAAGATAAAAATTATATCAACTTACAAGAGAAAAATTAGAATGTTAGACAAGGCTCGACTTGATACATTTTATAGCTGAGCTATAAAGATTACTAATATTATAGAACTCATTTTTTTAATTTCAAAGCCCTAAAATAAAAGCTAATCATGACTGTCATTAGGAAGTGAAAGGCTATATAATTACTAAAATCAATAACAAAAAGTGAGCATTGTAAATTAAGGCTGGAAAACAAAAAAACATGTACATGAGACAACATTTAAAGATAAAAAGTCATCACATAGAATGAACATAATTGCCAAAAATGAGGAAAAGTAGACATTTATTTCAGACAAAACAAAAGGAACATTTTGTGGTTTTTGTTTTTGTTGTTTTGGCCTTGAGTAAAGGCAATGGCCTAAGGTTGAAAGACTTAGGATGAACTCTATTTGAGGTTATTCAGCATCCTCAATTAAATGTATCACTCTGGATTACAGTAAAGAGAAAATTCCATTTATAGGAATGAATAACAAAACAAAATAAAAGAATAAATGTAATAAAAAATATGTATTTACGTCCTAAATCATGGTAAGCAAATTTAATTCAGAGCCCAGGTAAGATATTCAATATTTTTTAAAATAATTATTGGCATGAAAATGATCACAAATATTGGAATCATGCCAAACTATTGCACATAATTATAATTATTTTCAGTTTGAGAATGACAATATACACATTCATTAAAATAGATACATTATATTCTATTTGTAAAAAATAATGGTAATCTCTAAATAAAATAGTGACAGAAGAATGAAAACAGGAACAGACCTTGAAAAGTTTACATGACTAATGTGAAATAGAAATGGAATCCATAATAAAATACAGAGAATTCATGTCACATTATGCAAATGATTGAGAAAATTAATATACAAAGTAATTTGTGATCTGGAGAAGATAAAATTTAAAATAGCAATCTTGAGCTAAAATGTTTTTGGTATCAAAGTATTAATGTTCAGAATAACTAGTACAAATAAAATAAAAATGTGAAGAAATGAGGAAATAACAGAGCAAATACATAGAAATATTATAAATAATTCTATATTTTGAGGCAAATCTATGAGTAATGCCAAGAAACAATAGACATAATCTAAGGAGTAAGGAAGAACCTTGACTACTTACAAACAAAATAATGAGCAACTTATGTATTATGTGATGTATTTGTTATAAATGTAATTTTACAGTAATTTTGAAGAATGTCTAAAGTGGAATGTCTGTGTAGTGAAGTATGTATTAGTGTATTTGAAGACAGCTGATCATCAAATAGAAAAGATTGTAATAAATAATAATAAAATGTGGTCATAAAAAAAGGGTTCTGAATTTAGTAAATTGTGTATAAGTCTTCAAAGTATTTCACATAACTTGATCTAGGAACAATAAAGATAAAAACAAAACAAATAGAACTCAATAACATGTTATTGTTTCAGAAAGAAAATTGCCATTTAAAAATATGTAAATTGGGGTTATACTTTTGGATCTTTGATCTAGGCTATTACGTTTAATAAATAGTAATCTTGGTTTCTTAAAGATAATGTTTCTTGAAAGATTTAGCTTTTCAGTGCAAATAATCTCGCCACTTCTAGCTAGCAGGCAATAATGTGATCCAACCCCACAAGGAGACAAAGACCTACCTGACGCTAATGAAATAGGGGATAAGGTACACATTTATTTACATTAGTTCTGTAACTATAAGCATAAAATAGCTAAATGGGCAAAAAATAAAAAGGTAAAACCCCTCTCACAAAAATTATAAGTAATAAAACCGTAAGAAATACTCACAGAACGAAAGTAGAGGAGAGACGACTGAACATACTGTTGTGACTTGATCAGTCCCGAGTTTAGGTTCTCATTAACTTTTAAAAATTCTTCAAAGAAACTTATGACTAATACATTCATTTTTAAAAACAATTTCTTTGGCATCGAATACCTGTTAAAATTGATGTCATTAACAACTAACATCATTTAATAAATTTATATATAATATGCCAGCTGATCACACATTTTAGTTGAATATCAAACTGTTAAGATTCACACAAAATTAATTTCATCGAGATAAATGAAGAAATGAATTTTATTTCTTCACACTTATAACTAAACAAATACTAAACTTACTTAAAATTTAATCAATCACATGTTTTTACAATTCCTGCCTGGGGGTGCATGTCAGTTGATGTCGTTTCTTTTATCAGAGTCCTTCAAAATTTATCATGCTCGTATATGAGTCCAGTTGTCTCATTCATTAAATTATTTATTAAGGTGACATTTGTTCGATTAAAAATATATCATCTGAAGTTTTTAAGACTAATGCCAATTTTTTAAAATTAAAGTTTTTTTTTTTTTTTACTTTGGGACTAAGTATTACGTTGTAAAGGATATTTTGTTTTATGGCATTGTAAGTTTATTTTGAATTTGGTAGATCATGTCGCTTCGATTTGCGTTCTTATTCTAAAATATCAATTACATTTTAGATTAATTTGGGGTCTGTTACATGTAAACGTATAACTTTTATTTGTAATCATGTTGTTTTGAAATAAACATTTATAATTAAAATAGCTCCCACTTACCATATTATATACTAAAAAATAATGTTTTCTTTATTCATACTATTTACTAGTGGCTATATTCAAGTAATGCTTTTCTTGTGTTTTTGTATAATTTCTAACTGAAAATCAGTACAACAAAATTTCAACTTATCATTATAATTATACCTATATAAGTTGGTGATGTTGGAGTATTTCAGAGTATACTTTCATATCTCAATTTATTCTATATTATCTGATATATTAAAGAAACATAGTTTTTATACAGGTAATATGAATTATAAGTTTAATGGGTCCCAGGTTTGCCATGTGAGTTAAGACGTCGGTCTTAATCTCACATAATAAACCTAGAATGGGTATTTCGATTCCTGCCTGGGCAATTGGAATTAATTTAGTGATAAAGTCGTTAAATAAAATCCTTAATCCAACCTTGGCTAGAAAAGGGAGGTAACCTGTAGATAACCATCCCAATTAGCCATAGTAGCACAAAGTTGATGTTAATAACATGAGTGTATATTTGATATAAGTTGAATTAATTTGGGATACCTATAAAATCACCAATCTGAGTCTACACTATTTCCCATCTGATATCAATTTTGACGATTATATTTGTTATTATTGACATTTTAGTAAACGAATGAATAATATTTATTAACACCCACTTTTTGCAACTAAGGCTAAATGGAACGGTTTATCTATAGGTAACCACCCATTTATAGCCAAGGTGGGACTTAGGATGTTATTTAATGAATTCCGTCACTAAATAATTTCCTTTGCCCAGGCAAGAATCGAACTCTCCACTCTAGGTTTACCATGTGAGATAAAGGTCAACGCTTTAACTCACTTGGCTAACCTGAGCCCCAAATGAATAACAGGTCTTTGGAAAATTATATCAAGTATTACAAATGTACACAGACACTCTGCAGTTGATCATATCTTGGGCATTTGAATAGTTACATGTTTAACATGCTTGCAAAATGAAGTATATAAAAGAATCAGAAATAATAAGTAGTTACTGTAAATTAAAACAAAACAAAATTATGAAAATATAAACAAAGTAAAAGATCTTATAAAAAGAACCGTAATATAACATATATCACATTCTTCAGTTGTAATAAGTACTCTACCTTTCAACCTCTATGAAAATATTTTCTGCAGATCTTTTTATTATTTATTCCCTTCATAATTTATTATCTGCAATCGTACTTTAGGTGTTGGTATGTCTGGAGTTGTGTAGTACAACGTCATGTATTTCCGTTTCTTTGTCTAAATCAAAAATTATGACAATAATGAATGTCCAGTTAGTAATTGGGTTGTGATTGTGGATGTTATTCATTAGAAGGCTTCACTATATCCTGTACCTAAAGCTGTAAACAAATAAATTGAACATCAAAGAAAAGAAGTTTTCATTTACTACATCATTATCAAGTAAAGTTCAAAGAGAACTAATATTCTTTTGGCTAATTTCAGTACTTGATGTTTAAAGGTTTTTTTTGTTGTTTTTTTATAATACCTTAGTATTTGATAAAAGTGTATACAATAATAATACATTTCAGCCTCAGTGTTTATATAAATTTCAATCCAGAGCATTCTGGGAACTCAAGTTTTATTGAATCTTAAAGAACTCTTCATACTCCTCCCTGCCAACTGAATCATACTTAGAAATATCACATTAACCCTAAAACCGTAATGTCATTTGTCATATCCTATTATCAAGTAAAGTTTATTAGTAATAGGAATTATATAGTAGTTTCAGTGAAGTCATTAAGAGGAAATAAGATTGCAGATGGTCATACATTCAATATATATATACACATACTTACAGAAGACTATGAAACTTTGTTCATGTATTCTTGTATTCAGCCATTAGAGTTCATATCCTCCTAAAGTGCACAGTTTCTTTTTCAACCAAAACACATTCTTTTTTGTTATTACATTTATAAGAAATACATCACATAATACGTAAGTTGCTCATTAATTTGTTTGTAAGTAGTCAAAGTTCTTCCTAACCCCTTAGATTATGTCTATTATTTCTTGACATTACTCATAGATTTGCCTCAAAATATAGAATTATTTATAATATTTCTATGTACTCGCTCTGTTATTTCCTCATTTCTTCACATTTTTATTTGATTTGTACTAGTTATTTATACCACCCTCCTCGCTAATCGGTTTTGGAATATAGGAACAAAGGGCAATTATCTGGTTTCCTGAATTTGATTAAAAAATTGGTCAGCCACTGTTGCTCTGCAGTCGATTATTTCCAATTTCAAGCTTTATTCATTTAGATAAAATGTCTTGTAGGGCTGAGTAAACTAAGCAGATTTCCCACATGTTGGCATAAAGCATTCGAAGAACGTACAAATAACTCATTTAATACTTGAACTAAAAAAAAAATGCATAGTACAACAATTGAAAAATTCAATAGTTTAACAAGGTTGGTTCTATACAGTTTTATGAATCAACTCATTATCGCAGAGATATTTTGAATTTTCCAATTCTCCCTCCTCTAAACCCCTCCCATTCCAGGTCTGATTTCAGCCACTAACAAATATGATCTTTAGTGTTAAATATTGAGTGTGGTATAGATCAAATAAACAATTTTGAGACAAGAACGTATAATCTTAATTGATGATGTCACCACAAAACAAATTTGTATTTATCTCGTATAATAAAGGTATCTTAAAAATAATGGGGATTTACTGAAGGATGAAAGCTAAAAAATAGAAATATCTTGGTTATTATTCAAGATCTAGAATAAATGTATATAACAATATTTATAGTACATCTAATTTGCTATAATGTTGGTTTTATACAATTTTTCGATCCGATGTACAATAATGGTGATATTTTGAAATTCCCCCTATAACCCCGGTTGGTTAATGGTTGGAATTGGTTAATGATATAACAAAAATTGTCACTGCTAGAGAGGTAACTGACAAGTATATATAAATATGGTTATATAAGATTTTTAAATCTGACCCATTATGAGTAGATATTAATTAATTTAGATTTTATGTCTTGCCTAAACCCCACTTCTCCTGATCTTTCAGCCTCTAGCAACCTTTAATTTTTCATGAAATTTTTAAATACCAAGACCGTAGAGTTAAAATAAGAATTAGGACCATATGTAATAAAATCTTCATTCATGGTATCGTAAAATTTCTTACTGTCCAGATAAAGTAAGAATGCTCAAAGTTAAAATTTTTTAGGCTGAACATAATAGTTGTTATTTAGTGACGTAATAAATATGTGGGAATATCATTTGAGTGGGAAATAGGTTTACTAAACACAAAAACTGATATGGACACCACATGACTTGCTTGTACTTCTATAAATTGTACATAAAATGTATATTGCTCATATCGATTCTAATTAATCAAATCGAAAATGTCATATAACTTAATTTATAGACCTTTTCATGATAGGCATGACACAAATTTTTTATCGCCAATACATATGAAGAAATTTGATTTTTTTTTATTTTAGCCACTTCTCTAAACCTCTCATTCCCATTGATTGATTTCAATCAGAACAAGAGGTGCATATCTTGACATTACACCAATCTAAAATATGAAATTCCAACTTTCCAGGACTAGCCATTTTTGAGTTATGCAAAATACATACATACCGCCATCATTGCTGAAACTAGTCAAAATGGGTTCAAGGAGGGTTAAAATGGATAATTCCGTTGAAGTATGAAATTCAAAAATTTTCATGATTACAATACTGCCTTTACTTTGTACAAGTTAAACAAAAATAAGTAAATAAAACTACTTTGTCAACAGGATTGGTTATATAACTTTTTTTCATCCTGTTCATAATGAGGAAGATATTTACAACTGTATGCCGATTTTGGCCACTAATGAAGTTCATCTTTAGTTTTGGATGTGACATTTTTTTCAAACATCATGTCGAGCACAATCTCAATTACTGAAAAAGACTTAAGCTATATCTCTCTTTTTCTCTTCCATCTGAAAATGTTTCTGAGAGCAATAGTTTTTCTAGAATGTATTCTCATTACTTTCTGTGAAATTTAATATGAGGCCCTTCTTGTCTTTTTAAAAACCAGTTACATATTTTTGTTAAATATCATTTGATTTTTATTAAGTGTTTTCTTTATTTTTTTTTTTTAGGTAATTCAACATGACTGATAGTCTAGCAAGTTCTACTAAGCTGCAGCCAAATTATGGCTCTACAAGTGAAAGAGTTCCAAATGTTGCAATCGCAGGGACTAAAACTAGTCCTGCAGAAATTTCTGCTCTTTCAGATAAAGTAACCAACAATATATATACAATCAATACAAGAAGAAAAGATTTAGAGCAGAATTTAAAGACGATTGGTACTCCTAAGGACTCTCAAGAATTAAGAAATAATGTGTAAGTTTCTTCTTTCTTTATAATATTAGTTATTTTTTTCTTTCAAGTTCTATTTTATGTACCAAGGCTAAATTAAAAAAAAATAGTTATCTGCAGGATGTTGTTTAGCCACTTGTATGCTCTACATCATTTACATAGAGCAATGATACCCTGAGGGATTAATGATGTAAGCGGAAAATAGAATTAGGGGTCTGTGGGATGTAAACAAGAGTCCACAATAGCAATTTCATTTTAGTAGGTCACAACTTTAATTTTGAATATTTAGTTACATTTTCGAACATTAATTAAATAATTATAATTGCTAATTTTATTTTAACTGAAAATTGTAATTTTTTTAAATTAAATAATTCGCATACCAACACTTTGTAATATCTTTAAACGAATATTCATTTGCAATTTTATAATATTAGTAGTGAATTATAATCGTGTTGCAATAAACTTGTAAAAACTTGCACATGTTTTCAGCTATTCTTGCTTCAAAAAGATATGCCTGCTATTTATCCTGCGTTATGGAATTTCGTGAGAAAGTTTTTAATCACTTTTCTGTCTCTATATCTAGTAGAAAAAAGTTTCATGCAGTAGCCAATCTTACAAAAAAAAAACAAATTGGACCTCATTAACTGAGATTTAAGATTAAACCTCACTAAATCGATGCGTTTCCTAAAACAAAAAAAAGTAAAGAGCATTTACTTTTACTTATTAATTTTATGAATACATTAGTACTTCATTTTATTTTGGTCTGTTTTAATATTCATTTCATCAATAAATATATAAAATGAAAGTGTGTTTTTTCTTCAACATCTCACTAATTTGTAATTTATAATTTTTGAGGTAATCTGACAGTGCTCCAGCACTCATTATTAATCTGAGTATTTTACTGACTCCAATTAGACATTTGCATGCTTCTTGTAATTAATAAGTCAAGGGATTTTATGGTTTTCAAGAGATCTGTATTAGGCGAGATTCATGCAAATTCGTTGTGTGATAAAGTTATTAATTAAAATTTTCCGTTCTTGTTTTGAAAATGTTTATTTCATCCATACTCAATGTTTAACCATTTCGGTCAACACTGAAGATCATACTTGTTATTGTCAGAAATCGGACATGGAATAGTGTGGGCATAGAATTGGGGGACTCAAAATATTTCTGTTATTATGATGAGTTGTACACTTTTTGACGGGCTTGAAGATGGTGCCATTGCATCGAAAGCACTTGCCAGCGTACTCGACCATCAGCCAGTGACGACAGTCTCCACCGACAAGTATGACAACAGTATCATTTATACTGGCGGTTCTAACCCTTTATTTGAATTATCAAAATATCTCTGTTATAATGGGTTGGATCATAAAATGCACATAAACGATACTCTGTTATATAATAAACTACTTCATTTGAAGCTTAAATACCAAATGTTGTTTTCAACAGACCTTTATTATACGAAATACATCCAAATATGTTCTGTTGACCCCCCCCCCTCCCCCCTGCCTTAACTATTTGAACTAATAAAATTTGAGTGATTGAGATAAAAATGATTTTGATACATTATAAATGACAGTACTAGATATAGTAAATAGTTTTCAATAAAATTAATATGTTATATTCTGATATATTTCAGTAATTGTTTTTCTTTCCTGCGAATTTCTATATATCTATTCAGCTCTGAGAGGTTGGAAGCCCTGTTTGATTACAATTCATACGCTTTCCGTTGGATGGTTATTAAAATTGACTGATATATTTCTCATTACCGTTTGTTTTTATTCACGGTGGTGTTAAGCGTTACCATAGGGGTAGATTTATCTATTAAAAAACTTCACGATGGAAATTTGCTTAGTTTATGCAACCCCTGCAAACTTTTTTCTTTACCATTCTGAATGTAGTTATTGGTTTTGCCTAAATAACTTATTCTCTTTGTTCTTGAGAACTTTGGTGAAATTGAATTTCATGTACATTATTTTTATAATTTATGCTTTTATTTATGGTTTTCCAGTCATTCAAAATTACTGAGTGCTAATGAAGTTGTAGATCAAACTACAAAAGACTTACATCAGCTAACTGCAATTGTGAAGAAAGGTGATAAACATCAAAAACTCCTAGTTGATAAATTAACTAATAGCTTTAAAGAAGCTGTGCAAATGTACCAACGTGTCCAAAAGGTTTGTTAGTAATTTAAATTAAATTTATTTTTCATGCCTGGGCTTCATGATATTTCTTTTTCTCATCTTGAACCATTGTAGCATGGACATTATTCCGTATATTTAAAAACATTTAGTTATGGAAACATTTAAAGATAGCTAATGAATGGAATATGTTTCTTTTAATTAAAAAATATAATGTTTGAAAATGAATTCATTCTGTCTTTTCCTTTCTTGATATTTTGACTACTAATTTCTCTTAAGGTAACTTCAAAAAGTATTGACGACCCATAAAGGTAAAATAGCAAACATAGGAACATATTTTATAAATGTTTTGCTCCTGTGTCTATGAGATGGCTGTGTTACATTTAAAGAAAAAAAAAAGTAAGTAGAAGAAATAATGTTTTCATTTTTTGACCTTTGGCTACAAAAAGTGAAATTATTGATTTATGAGAAATCGAATTATGTTTTATGATATGGATAAATTTGCTAAAAGACGTCTTCAATCAACATTATCTCTAGTCAGTTATTTTTATTTAATAGGTACCATATTCGTTGTTTAACAATTTCTTATAAAAAATTAAAGGTTGCATTTGTTTATAATTATATTCAATCTGGGGGAGTGGAAATTTAGAAAGGGGTAAAATAAAAAAATTAAAACGTCTTCATTATGATCAATAATTGTTATATAACCAATTTTGTTGAAAAAGTAATGTTGTACAATTGTTATCTATTCATTTTCTCTCTAATTCTAATATTAACTAAATTATTAGTATTTTTTAGTTTTCATCCTTCAGTTAACCCATCTGTGTTTTTCACTTATATCAATTGTATCTGTAAACTTCACACGTCTAGCTTAAATTTCAAGTCCAGTTTACATAGATTTGTGAAATCTGCTTAGTTTTTTATAAAACCTGGATAATGGATTTTTGATGGATTTTCATCCAATTTTGGGGTAGTGGATGATTCTGATGATAACATAAATCCAGTTATAATTTTTTTCCTTTCTTGAAGACTTGAGTCTCCTCAAATGATTACCTTAAATGTTGATAGTTAAAGCAAATGGTCTTTGGTTGATTCTCAATCATTAATTTTAGTTGAAATTTTATTTTTCACATTTCGTCATTAATATTTCCATTATACAGGGTCATTCAAAAAGAATGAACTGATTCCAAAGCTTTATGGTGCTTTTTACACCAGCATCGCAGCAGATCACGTTGTGTTGCGATGCTGAAAATGGAACATGATGACGATGATGACATAAAACTTCAACACCGGTTAAATACATGTGTCTATTGCAATCTTGTATTTCGGTCTGTTAATAAGATATAACTTAATGAAATCGGTTCATTATTTTTGAAAGACCCTCTATATAGCCCTGATCATGGAATATCTGGAACCCATTTACATTATTAAATAGTTAACGTATTCATATTTTTTTCTTTTCTCATAAGTGAAATGTGTTTCAAAATATGGACCACCTCTAGAGTATTTAAATCTATTTCGGCTTCGATGACCTTGGTCTTTTACACCGAAATCCCACATACAACCCCAATCTTCATTTAACTATAGAAAGACTAAAGATAAAAAAAAATGCATAAATCTGTTTTGCTAATTCATTATTATTTTTTTTTTGGCTCTATATGCATCCATGATGATTCCTTAAATGTATATATAGAGATAGGCTCAACCTTAACACCAAGATAGTCATGGCAAGACTGACAACATGTACTGGAGACATTAAACATGTTTACAAATATTAATTAATAAAAATGATTTATATTTCATCTTTTGACTTTTTGCCTTACTACTTTAATAAATAATATTATATAGTTACTATATCTAATCTGATTTTTCCTTCTAGCAAGTTGTTGAAAAACTTAAAACACATATCTTACCTTCTGAGCATGCAATTCTTGATGATTTATCCCAGTCTAAAAACAATGAAGAGGCCCAAAATGATCCAAATTTGCAAAAAGCACTTACAAATCAATTGGAATTTGAAAGAGGCTTGTTACTTGAACGAGAACAAACCATGAAAAGCATTGAAAGCTGTGTCATAGATATAAACCAAATCATGAAGGAAATAGGAGTGATGGTTCACCAACAAGGAGAGGATATAAGTAGGTTAACTCATTCTTTATTGTATATAGTTCTTTCTGGTAATAATAAAATCTCATTGGTTAATTCATACTAAGGGAATAAATTGACATCTTAATGTTATTGTTGTCTTATTCCCAGCATGAAGGTCTATTTAATACTCATTTGAGGTAAACTACATTATTATAAAGGGTGTAACTAATTGTTAGCAGATTACCCTTAAGGGAAATCAGCTATTGAGGTTGTACTCATATTGCGATTTTTCTTCAAATGTCTATCTATCCTGCCTAGTAGATGATGAATATGGTCCAGTCCGTTCAAAATTTTATATATATATATATATTTATACACACACACACACACACACACACGCACATGCACACACACACATAGACCCAGTAATAATTCTCCAGTACTTCTCCAGTGGCCATAATTTTGGAATTTCCCATGGAATGCCCGACTTTCTATGGCAGATTCTTGTAGAAAATCAAGTTATAAAACGAGTTTGTATCTGTGAATTTTTTCGATCCGACACATCCTTTAGCCGTAAAATGATCAAATCTTTATTTCAAAAACAGCACATTTTATTGAAAAATGCTGTGATATAAAAGTTGTAGTCAACAAAATTATTGTTGAAACTAGTCTACGGGGAAAGGAATTGATTCTGAAAAGAAAAAGAAAAAATTACAATGACATAAGAAATGTGATAAAACACTTGTGTCTCACCTCACCACAAATTCTCTATTTCTATGTAAAAATAAAAAAACCCTGATGAGCAGAGGAGGTTGGGGGGTTACTGAATTCTGGAAACAAGACAATACGAATTATTTTCTTAGTACTATGTTACAAAAAATGCATACAACAATTGTAGACCATCAATAGCTTATTTATTTATTTACGTCCACTTTATGCTACTATGGCTAATTGGGATGGGTTATCTACAGGTTACCACCCTTTTCTAGCCAGGGTGGAAATAAGGAATTTATTTATTGAGTCCGTCACTAAATAAATTTCTACTGCCTCCGGCGGGAATCTAACCCGCCACTCTTGATTTACCACGCAAGATTAAGACCAATGCCTTAACTCACACGGCCAACCTGAGTCCCCATCAATAGTTTAACAAGATTATTTCTATAACATTTTACAATCCGACTCATAATAACGGAGATATTTTGTATTTTAAAATTCCCCCTCTACTAAACCCCCATTATTTCTAGTCCAATTTGAGCCAATAAAAAATATAATTTTTAGTGTTGACTGAAACGGTTAAATATTGAGAGTTGTAGAGATAAAATAAATATTTTTGAGACAACATTGTAAAATCGTAATTGATGATGTCAACACACAATGAATTTTCATCGAAATATTTCAAATTTTTGAAATTTTCCCCCTCTATAGACATCTGATAAAAAGGTTTTAGTCAGAGCTTCTCAAAAAGTCATTTTAAATTAATAGACAAGATATTTTGCTGTATTTCACTACACCTTTGATTTTTTTTTTTTTAGATACAATTGAAAACGCAATTGAAACTGTTCATAGCAATGTTGAATCTGGGACTTCAGAACTGGAAAAGGCTGCTGTTTACCAGGTAAGATATTTTTAAACTTCACTTGGAAGTAAAATATCATAACTTTTGAATGTGCTGGTTATTTTGTTAAGTTTAGACTCTTTTAGAATGTTCAATGTCATAATTTTCCTCCTATGTAACTTTTCATTGTAAATTTAATTATGTAGTAATGGAACATTATATACTAAAAAGCTGATGAGGGTGCACCACATGCCCCCCTCCCTTACCTTTTATTAAATTAAATATTTGATTACAAAATCTTTTGATGCAATAAATATGCAATTATTTCATTTGAAAGTCATTTATGATGAACTTTGTTCCAACGTATAATATTGAAATATGCCATAGACCATAACTATTAGATCATTTTATGGTAAACAAAATAATCATCTGTATCTCTAAAAGGCATGGACTTATTTGCAATTTTTTATTTTCTATGAAAGGGGGAGATGCACAACTAGACATTACAAAAATCCTAAATGTGAAATTTTGTCATTCTAAGCCTAGATGTTTTTGAGTTATGCAAGACATGTTTGGACTTCATGCTGATTAGTCAAAATGGGTACAGGGAGAGTCAAAACTGATAATTCCGTTGAAATATGATAACCGGATTTTTTTGCAATTACAATAATTCCATGCCAGGTTATAAAAAGCAGACTGATGGTATATTAATTCAAAAGCTCACTAAATGTTTATTCTGTCAGATGAAGGTTTTTTAGTAGACTTTCAGAAAATCCTAGATGAGTTTTTTGTAATAAGGCCAAAGGAAATAGTTTATCTGGAAATCATTGTTACTGTCTTTGAAATTGTTAGAATTAAGTAGACAATTGTGAGTACATTTGGTGCATCTAAAATGAACTCTTGAGAAGATTGAAATGAAGATACAAGTTTGTAAGTAAAGTGTCTTGAAACTGATATATCATGTGTTTCCATTAAATGAAATAATTTTAAATTATGTACATCAAAACATCTTGTTTATTTAAATTATAGGAAAGCAAGGAAGTTGTGTGGTTCCCACATGATATTTCTGTTATTATAATACTGTTGCAATTGACTTTTAAATTTTTGAATATAATTAATTTAAATATATTTAAAATGAGTACAAATATAATGTTTATAAAATTTGTCTCAAAAATAAAAAATAAACAAACAGTAATTTTAGAAGGATGGGGTGTCTAGCAATGTAAAATGTTTATATTTTGACTTTATGAATTACAGAATTTTAGCAGATTTCCCTTAAGGGAAATCAGCTATTGAGGTTGTACTCATGACGGAATTTTTCTTCAAATGTCCATCGATCCTACCTAGTAGATGACGAAAATGAGGTCCGTTCTAAACTGTATATATATATATATATATATATATATATATTTGTCTGTTACCGCTCTAGCGGTCGCAATTTTTGTTTAATCGTTACCAAACTCGATATTTAGTCGTTTTATGTAAAAAGAAAGATCTAGTTCGTTAACGGGTGAAATCGGACCAGTGGGAGGGGGGATTTTCGAAAATTAAAAATATCTCCGTTATTATGCATCGGATCGAAAAATTGTATAGAACCAATCTTATTGCAAATTAAATTTACTATAAATGTTGTTATATACATTTATTCTCTATCTTGAATATTAACCGAGATATTTGCATTTTTATGAAGTCTGTGGTCGGGTATAGTTCGGATTATGTCCACCATTTGCCATTTCTGTCATTTCTTGGCTCAGGTGGAAGGTTCTTCTAACCTTACCTCTCGTTTCTAACCTTACCTTACCTTCTTTACTTTGTGAGATTTATGCAAATACGTTCTGTTCATCCGCCCCCCCCCCCTTCTTTAGTTTTTGGACTACTAAAATTTGAGTTATTAAAATATAAATTATTCTTACAATTCAGAAGACGTTTTAGTTGGGAATTTATTTTAATTAACTGAAAGATTTCAAATTACCGTTTGTATTTAATCACGGTGGTATTGTGTTACCAGTATGCAGATTTCTCTATTGTTAAACTTCACATGGGAAATCTGCTTAGTTTACGCAGCCCCTGCGTGACGGACTTTTATTTCTTGGTTTCATATTTTTTGAAATTCATTTGTAAATTTTGTAGAAATCCCCTGGGGGAAACTGAACTGGCTCAATAAATATTTTAACATACGTATTTAAAAGCCACTCCTACCCCTAGAGATTTAGGAATGTTTTGTTTTATTATACAAAATTTGACTTTCTCAACTTCTGCTTCCAGACAAGGAGAAGAAAGAAGACATGCATCCTCTTTGGAATAGCTGTTGTCGTTGGGATAGTTCTTGCTATAATAATTGCTGTATCACTGAAATGATACAAGCGTCTGTGATAGTATTAAAAGAGTGTAAAATTGATTGCTTATGAATTATTGATGATAATGAGAAATCTCTGTAATTATTCCATAACTTTTTATTAACTATATATAGAATTATTTTAGAACTTGTATCATACAAAAGGAAATTTAATTGTATTTATTTCTTCTATTTAACATATTTTTATTATTGTTATAATTTTTTATTCTAATTGCTCTATATTGTTGGCTATAAATGTTTTAAAACAATAATGAGATAAATGTAAATATGAACTATGTATATTTTCATGTATTGGAGTATAATATTTTGCTACATGCTTGTGGAGCTCTTGTTATTAATATATTAAGGAAGTTTGAATGTAATATGCTGTTTAGCTCTTGATAAGCTGTATTGGATATATTTTTTTGTCACTGTGCATGAAATCACATTGTTGAATGTTAGATTTTGTAAGGAGTTATATGTATGATGTATTTAGTTCCTGTTAAATGTTTTTCATTCATTGATAACAGTCTGTGGTACTTTTCATCTTTTATTTTAATGACTATTCTGTAATTCAGGCCTGTATTTCAGTACTTGGAATCTGCTCCTCTCCATTTTTTTATTTTTATTTCACAGCTTAACATTCTCCAAGTTTGAAAAATTTCTATTCAATATTTAATAAATTTTAGGAAAAGTATTTATATTTCTTGGTACAAAATTCCTAAATTACTTCTATGAAAACGTTTGTTATAGGCCTTTATTACATATATAGAAAAATATGTTTCATGTTCATTATCTTACTTTTATTTTAAATATATAATAAAAAAGCAACAAAATTGTTATTTTTCATGACTTCATATAAACAAAAGACTGTGGTGTATATTGATCTTGAATATGGACATTTAAAATTTTGTCTTACATTATTAAATTTATGGTATGATAAGTAATTATATTTCTTGTTAAAACTTAATTTGTCTTTTTTTCATTTTCTTGAATCTGCTTTGCATGCAAACCCGCATCTGAGTTTGAAATATTGACCAAAAGATATGATTTAGTAAAATCATTACCCCCCAGACACTAAAAATTTGGAGTAATTCGAATATGTGAAAGTGTTGTAGAGGAGGTATTTGTCACTCAAGATGAGGAAACTTAGTTGTGAATCTAGCTGGTAGACTCTAATTTTGAATTAGCTATATGGATGGTTACTACATTATTTTTGTTCAGAGGCTTTGTTTTAATAGATAGATGTGGTACTCATGTAAAATATTTCGAAATTTACCAAATTAATGTGTGAACATTTTATGTATAACTAAATAAAGTTAAAGTTCATTAATGGCTGAAATCGGGCTAGAGGGAGGAGGAGAAAATTCTAAATATCATCGTCATTTTGAGAAGGGTCAAAAAATTGTATATAACCAATCTTGTTTCAAATTTAATTTCATATAAATTCTATCATTTTTTCTCTATCTTGAATATTAACAAAGATATTTGTCTCTTTTAATATTCAGTTTCCAGTAATGCCCCAATTCTACAAAGCTAATATATTATGAAACGTTCCATTCTAAGCTTAAATGTCAAATATTGTTTTTATTGTACTTTTTGCAGATTTTACTTAAGGAAAATCAGCAATTGTGATTGTACTTGTGATTTTTTAAAAAAAAAATTACATGAACACACACACATCTTGTTAATTCTTTTATTTATTTTTAGCAGATTTCCCCTAAGGGAAATCAGCTATTGAGGTCGTACTCATGATGCGATTTTCGAAATTTTTCTTCAAATGTCCATCGATCCTACCTGGGAGGTGATGAAAGTAAGGTCCGTTCAAAACTGTAAATACATATATATATATATATATATATATATATATATATATATATATATATATATACATATATACATTTGTCTGTTACCGCTCTAGCGGTCGCAATTATTGTTTAATCGTTACCAAACTCGATATTTAGTCGTTTTATATAAAAGAAAGATCAAGTTCGTTAACGGCTGAAATCGGACTAGGGGGAGGGGGGGGTTTAGAGGGGAGGATTTTCAAAATATCTCCATTACAATACGTCGGATTGAAAAATTGTATAGAACCAATCTTATTGCAAATTAAATTTACTATAAATATTGTTATGTACATGTATTCTCTATCTTGAATATTAACCGAGATATTTGCATTTTTATTAATTGTAACGGTCGAGGCGAGATCGGCTAACTTCGGGTTTAGTCATGAGTTTCCCTCATGAGCTAGTGCAGCCGTTTCCTTAACTGTTTGGCTCCTGAAATTTCGTTATTGTAAAACCTCACGTGGGAAATCTGCTTAGTTTATGCAGCCCCTGTGTGACGGACTTTTGTTTGTTTCTTACCTAAATCGATATTTAGGCATTCCCTGTAAAACTAAAGTTTCACTAATCAGTTTCATTAATGGCTAAAATCAGACCCATGGGAAGCTGGAGAGGGTTATCTCTGTTATGATGTCAGATCTAAACTTTTAGAAAACCAATCTTGTAAATTTAATTTTCTATAAATGCTGTTCTATAAATTATTGCCATATCTGCAATATTATGGGAGTTATTTGCTTTTTTTTTTTTTTTTTTTTTATCCTTCAGTGAACCCCTATTTCAGCTTATCTCATGTTAGCAATAAGCCTATATGCCCTGCCACCTGCATACAACTCTAAATGTTATGCTCAGTAATGGCTGTAATCGGACCAAGAAGAGGGGGAATTCAGAGAATAGGTAATGAGTTGAGATCATTAGCGTGTCATATAGCAACTCATGGGAAATGTGCTTAGTTTATACTGATTTGACAGGAATCTAAAGGAAATAAGCACAAATTTGAGCCACTACTGTTATTTTTCGTAGAGAATGAAAGTTTATAAAATTGCTTATCATGTCGACTGAACTGGCTGACTGCTTAACATTTTGATATCACTTTCTCACTGTAGTTTAATCCATCCATCCCCAAATTCTAATCTTCAACTGGCAAAATAGACAACCATACATAATTACAGGGGAATCGGAAGAACTGAGTGTACTCATCAGTATGATCCCCAGTGGGTATATACAAACTGCATTATTACCTTTGCTTACATGGTCATATTAATCTTGAAATAAGTAAGTTTATAGGATTGATATTAATGCATTACTCCAGCAACTACAAAGAGCATTTTTGCTCAGATTCCCGGGTAATTTGAGATGTTAATCTTCCTAGCTGTGGGTAGCTAGTTGTATTACTGTATCAGAGTTTATGCTCCAATGTTAATGAGCTATGGCAGTTTGTATGAACTCAGTGGCACAAAAACTTATTAAAAACTGTTAAAACTTGAATTTTGACATAAGTGTAGCTTCCTTTGTTAAGTAGCTTCTCACTTCTGAGTTTACTGCCTGTCAGTATGATAATCATGGCGATATACCTGCAAATATCTGGAAGCAATTCAGGCCCTTTCATCAATAGTTCTTTTGAAATCTGTGTCAGGATCAGTGTATAAAGAGCACATAAATAATATACTAAAAAGAATGTTGAAGTGCATCAAAAAATTTGCAAGAATAATGAGTCACTCTCTGCAGAAACCTAGATTAAGATTTATATTTAATTAGGTGTATGAGTTTGAAATTGCACATTTCAGTATCACTTATTTTATCTATAAGTATAAAAACCAAGGAGATTTTATGTTTTAAATCTAATTAACTCCAAAAAAGGATCATTAAATTTTTCTTGGACAATATCAAATGGCTGAGCTCAATTATTTTCTGATTTTACTTTCAAAATCTTAAAATATGAAAATTCAGCATAACTCTGTACGTGTTCTTAAAACTTCAACAACTTACCTGAAAAAGTTTGTTTTTCCACTATTTGTTCTTCAAGTTCAGAACAAAGTTTACGTGTGCCGAGCTAACACATCTTTATATATAAAAATTCAGCATGTGTTTATAAATGTACTTGAAACATTAGTACCATTTACCAGAAGGTTCATAAGCTTGTTAGGATAAAGATAGGTATTCTAGTGCTAAAGGTTATGAGCATCATCTGCAACATTCACAGAGCTAAACAATCATCTATAAACAAACACCAATTCAGTTAACATTTGATGATAGCTAAACTTCTAATAATTATTATTAAATTTAAAAAAAACAAAAAAACTTAATTATCTTTGGCCCGAGCAAATTATAGTAAAAATTTAGCCAAGGGATAGTCTGCTGGGCTATAGCTGGTATATTAATTTGTTTTGTTATAAAATTTCTATTTTATAAATAACATATCACCAAGCAAATGTACAGTAAGAAAAACAAAAAATAAAAATGATGTATTTATCAAAATCTCTAAAAATTTATAATTCAATCATAAAAATATACATTACATCAAACAAAATAAATAAATTGAAATCTATAAGTACTAAATAAATAACAGAGCTTATTGCTTTTCTTATGATAAATCCAGTGATTGGCACGGTATTTATTCAGATAAAATGAAAGGAATTAATAATTGGCACACAAAAGTATTCAATTGAAAAATTTGGAATGTACCAGATAACCGTTTAAATACTTATAATTAAAATCTAATTGTTCTCTTTATATCAAACCCATGATACCACAACTTTATTTACAATCACTAGATACATATATAAAACAAATGGCAAGTGGCATTATTAAAAATAAATTACAATAGTTAGAAGTATATTTTTTTCATCCCAAAATTAAATTAATTTCAATGAGAAAACAAAGGATTGTCAATAGTATACACTATGCTTAGAATTTCTATTTTACCAAACTTTATTTTTGTTACATATACTGTAACAGTTCTTACACTATGATGGAATTTTATAAACCAGGAAGGAATTCAGTGTTAATTACATGTCTTCCTTTGACCTTAGTTTTTTAAAAGAGCTATCAAGGAAATTAAAGCCTATTTACTCACATAATTCAAATAAATTTAGGAAATCTGAGCATACAACACTTTCTAATTAGAATGTTTATATTAATTTTGTTCATATTTAGCATTAGTTAAAACAGAAGTGGTTGGATATAAATTGAAGAAAGCATTGTTTAGTTTACTTGAGTATGCAAATAGACAAGAGCTACAAAGGAGTTATAACAGAAAATCTAGTTTGTAAACAGATTAAAACAACAAATACAATAATTTTTCATTGTGATAATGGAGCATACAAATAATAATTGAAGTTATTTTAAGTATAAATTAAAAATGTTATGCAGGATAGAAAAATTTGAAAAGCAGTCGCTAAATTTTGAAAATTTAATTATATGTTTACTAGTTGTACTCTGCATTTACCTATCATTTTTCTTTTTTTTAATAAATCAAACCAATCTATTTTTTTTATATTTATGAAACTATTAATTATAGTTGAAATGACTAGACTAGCTATGAATTCTGAGCAAGCATATTCTCAGTGTGGGAACCACAGATCATTATTGATGAATGCTAAATTGAAAACGTTCAATTACATAAATGTAATCCCTATTCTTTGTAGTGCATGTGTAATTAATACAGCTACTTTTCAATTTGAAATTCCCTTTTGACGTGTTCATGTAGTAAAAGAAAATAAATAAATTGATCTTTAACTTGATATGGCATTTCTCTGTTATTAGAGGTCACACATATGTACGATATGACAGGAATCTGATTGACTGAACAATCCTGAGAAATGTTCACTGTTGTCAAAGGAAATTGCATTAGGATATAAATATCAAAATGAACATAAAGACCGACTGTAAGCAGTATTATTCTAAAATTTATAATGTGGTTAAAACATTAGTAAATCTAGGGAGATGGTTTTGGTTTCTGCAAACATTAAATAAAAGGCTCAGTCCAACTTTGGCTATACGTAGGTAAACCTGTCGATAACTCATACTGAGTAGTTGCAGTAGCATAAAGTAGATATTCATATACAAAATGAAGTGAATTCTTCTACTATGATAAATACTGTTCTATTTTTCTCTATTGCCATTATACAAATTGAATAGATTCGGAAACAGAAATAAACAATGAATTCTGATGCTTTATAAATTAAGAATAACAAAATGTTTTTTCAGTACTATTGTTTACTAAGAATTTGTCACTTAGAAAGTATTTAAAAATTTTAACTATAGATACCTGTTTACATCAATTTAATACCATCTTCTGATAATTCACATTGAAAAATAATTTATAAGAGGTATTCAAACTGAAACTTGTGTTGAATATCCTATACTTCCAACTATTGTTAATTTTACTACCCTAATTAATGTTTGATTTAAGCACCATGAAACATTGAAAGTTAATGAAATAAGTACACATAATTGGCACACAATGATTAAAGGTTTTAGCTATTGGGTATATGATTTGCTTCATAACATAAATCATTTCAATATATCTAGACTTGTAGTATAATAATTTAAAAATAAATAATCAGTACAAAATCGTATAACATAAGGATTGCCCTGGATTAAAACAACATAATATAATGCAGTAACAAAAATAAATACAAAATTTCAATCCCTTTATATTTAGCCATAATTATATTTAAATGCTTATTTTAGAAACACTTAATTGGTAAATTAATTACATAAAATTCTCATTTATTACAGAACAGTAAATAATTACTTTTATAATTTACCTTATAGTCCAAAGTTGTTCTAAATAATCTTAACATAGAAATAAAATAAAAAATTATAAAAATGTGAAACAAAACTTTGACTATAAGTCGGCTCACTTCAACATTAGTTAATATATGTACATCTAAAATATAATGTCATGTTTAAAAACCTATAATAACTATGGTAAAGTAAATAATTAGGAACAAATTGTTTTCCCTTCCATTTATGTAACTATGTCTAACATACATTTATACAAATACATTAACATAGTCAGTGTAAAAAGTATTCAGCCAGCATAAAAAATATAAATTAATATTACAAATATAAATTAAAAATTAAATCTTCATATGGAATTTGGGCAGACTCCAAAGACTAAAAACATTATACATACAAATAAATAAAACACACAAAAAAAGCGTAAATGCTTTATAATATTTTTTTTTAAAACAAGTTTTAATTATCCTTGAAAAGTGACAAGTATGAAGAATATTATGAAGGAACTTTTATATTAATTGAAATATTCTCCAGTTATAAAATACCAATTCTTGACACAATTTGAGTTTCGATGTTTTAATTTTCTCAGTGTAGGAAAATTGTTTTAGTAAATAAGGAACCATTTCAATTTTCAAAAATGGTAAAATAAGTAATTTATTCCTTTGTTAAACAAAACAGTTATTTTGAGCTTAAATAGAAAAAAAAAAAACTTGAATCAAAAACTGCACAAAGGTAGTCTCAAACTCGTACTGTTAAATTCAAGTATCCAATCACAACAGAAAATAAGAATGAGGCTCTTCATGTGTCAATTATTTATTCTATAACACGTTTCAGCGATACCACATCAGATGTGTAAGGGACTAGCTACAAGGGTGAGCCATAGTCTACAAATGTGAGTAAAAACTACCGACATGTAAGACTTCCTTATGGGAATCAATCTATATGTTTTGAAAATTTTGTCAGATTTCAGCACAAGTAGATCTGAGTTTTTTTTTTTTTTAGAAATATTATTTTTTGAATTAATAAATTCCTTTTTAGATATTTTTATATTAATCTCATCTGTAAATGTATAAAAAATTGTTTGTTTTTCAGTATAAATGGATTTTCATTATGAAATTCTTTAAGCAGCATTTATCATTCATTTTTTTTTGCTTTTTAATTATTAAGTTTAGTCACTAATTGAAAAGAAAGAAAAGTATTAGTAACTGCTTCTTAAAGAATTTGAAAACAAAATATTTCTAGACAAAACCTGCAAATTAGATGTACTTTCATTGAAATCTGACAAAATTTTGAAAACAAAGATTTAGAATGATTCCCATAGACAAATTACATCATAAGGTGTTGGTTATAATCTTATATGGTAAACCATGTTTGGCGAGTTCGATTCCCGACTGGACAACAGGAATTTATTTAAAGACAAACTCATTAAATAAAATCTTTAGTCCTGCCCTGGCTAGGTTGGGGTGGTAACATGTAGATTACTCATCCCTATTAGTCACAGTAGCATAAAGCGGGCGTAACTTAATACCATCAAAATTTAGTCATAATATTTCATAAAAATATACTATTTTAGGAAATGTCCATGACGTCTAAATATGTTTTACACTGAATGTTCATCCTAAAAACAAAGATGTTTCAATACATTATATCTATTCTGAAGTATTTTAAACTAGACTAAATCACATTGGTTTTATCTAAATATCAGTCCTTATCCAACCCATATTGAACTATGTCAGTATTTAAAAATGACCATTTATATAAAAGTTGAGAACTTACTGGTTTTGTTCAATAATGAATTATTTATCTTAAATGTTGTTTATTCATAAGTACTATTGAAGCCAGAAGAGTATAATAGAACCATTGTAATTGTATTTGAATCCCAATATCTTAGCAAAAACTGAAATAAAGCTTTTGACAACCAACATTAGTCTTTAAAATATACTCATACATATATATATATAAACACAAGTTTAAAGTTTAAAAAAAAGGTCCAATAATTTATTTGTGTCTAAAGAAACAAGAATCATTAAAAAATTTCATCTGCACATTTTAACTTGTAAAATGAATCTATGAAATTTGGTGTTTTTTTGGGTGGCTGACATGCTATTTCACTTTTTTTTTTCTTTTATTTTTTTTTTGTAGGAAAAATAGCTAAAAAATTAAAATTCATATCATACCTATTAAATGAAGTCAAAGTAAGCAGAAGACACACAAAAAAAAAAGTTCTTGCTCCAAAGTGAACATTTTCATAAAATCTCTTGAATTGAGTCAAACAAATTAAATTTAAATTTGTAGAACATACATTATTTTTGATATACTAAACAATGAATTGATTTTTATGGGTTAATAATACTAATTTTAAGTCATACAGGGTCATATCAACATCGAGGCAAAAGCTGTACACAAAATTTTGAAACATGATTGAAATAAGTGTCTATAAGAAATGAGTAAAGATAGAACACAGAGTTTATAGAAAACAATGACTTCTCAGCCAAAATGTTAAAATTTGATAAATGTATTACTGATATTTATGAATTTCCAAAAAATTAAAATTACGTTTTAAAATAAGAATAAATAAACCACCTGCAAAGAATATATTTCAAACATAATTTAAACATCTCCTCCCTACCAAAATGTATCTATATAAATTTTAAACTATCGGGATCTTAAACAGGGCAAGTATCAAATATATATTACTGCTGCCATATTTGAATAGTAATATTTCTACATGAAGGGTTATTATTGGAGAAATGAGCTTAAGAATTTAGTTCCATTAATCTCTACTATTTATCAGAATCGCCACTTATTTTGAATTTGACAATAAGTTGCAAAAAAAAAAAAAAAACTAATTAAGTAAGTTATGGAAACATAAATACATATGAAATACTGACATTTTTTGATCATAATACCTTATCTATTATAATTACTATTATTAACTTATTTCTATTTTAATGGAATTACAAATTCATCTAAAACCTCTAAAATACAAGTGACATAAAATTATGGCATCAATGAATATTGAAAATGGATCATAGAGTTAAGATAAATTGGAAATACAATAAAAGCTCCTCATTCAAGATAGCAAGTTTACCTACGTATTAATTACAACATTAATGCAGATGTCTATTTTAAAAAATGTTTTGACAATAAATTCACACAGCACAGAATTATTATACACATTAAAATTCATTAGTTGGGAAATCAAGATTTCGGTTTTGGCCCTGGTCGTAAAACATTATTCCTTGCTTTTATTCGAGATTGCAGGGTCAAAAGAAGTCCTGCAAGGACATCATGGTTATGAAGTTTCTTTCCAAACAGAAGTCTCTTTACTGAATCATCATACGTGAGAAGAGCAACCATATTTTGAAGAAGAAATCCTTGGCAGTACTCTAACAACTGACACGCATTATAAACCTGAAAAATGAATAACAGAATTTATTGCAAGATCATTATTAATAAATAATTTGGTCTTTAGAGTTAGATATGTTTTAATTTCTCCAAATTATCCACTGAGAAATGGTCTAACTTTAGCTTGTTGTATACTTCTTGTGTATTACAAATTCTGCCCGTGCTACTTGTTGCTGTTTGGATGAAATATAAATGGCTTCCTGGGGGAAAGTTGGGATGCATGAACTTATTTATAATCCATATTAATACCATATTTATATCATTTGATAACACGATAAATGAATTGATATAATAATGGTTTCCTGTTGAAATATAAAGGGTGGATTAGATGAAACACTAAATAGCCCCTTTATTGTCATCAATTGACAGTTATATTATAGTTTTATGCATGAAGCAGGGAATACTTTTTGGACGAATATTGACAAATTTATTATCATTTATGGGCTTAAATAAATCAAGTTTCCAACCAAAATGACAGTATCATATTAGTATTCAGAGAAAAAATGTGATAACATTTTGTACAAGGATTTTGCTGTGATACAATAAAAGAATTTATGAAGTGTTACCAAAGTTGGAAGTAATTAGCAAAGTTTGTTACCCATTTTTGTCAGTTGGAATAAAAATTCATTTCCTAAATAAATATGAAATACATATTCATAATGTATAATGAATATACATTTATTGCTTCAATTTGCTTGAAGCATTCTTATGGGACACTATTTAGCGAACAAAAATTGGAATCATGAATTTGGAAATTAATAAATGTATGCATTTATTGAAGTATAGGAATGAAAACTTTATTTAAAAAAAAAATCTGTTATTTGTACTTTTCTGATAAAATTAATATTAGCAAAGTTTTTGACAAATATAAGTTTTGACTTCCAAGTTATCACATGTACTGGTGATAGTAAATAATAAAATACAATGAAAATATTCATATCCTTGCTACATATACAGATATTTCAAAATTCTATTAAGTCACTCTCATAAAATGTAAATAAACTCTATTCAGTAACTGGAAGTCAAAAGTTTAAAAATCATAAAAATAAATTCTAAGCACAATTCATTCCTTACATTTTCCCAATAAAATCAATATTAACGAAGACATTGACAAACAGAAACTTTGACTTCCAAGTACCAGGCTACTACCCTCCAGTCAATGGTGTACTAGTAGTATTTACAGGCCACACCAGGTAATTGGTCTCGTGAATAGGTATACCTGATATTCACGGGACCGAACAAGGGATTAAGAGGGTCACAAGGACATGCAGTGGTTTCCCATTGCCTTCTGCATCAGACCATCCAGCTATAAAGGCATCACGAGGAAAATTCCATTCACACCAGTAAGGCATGAGTGGAGAAAATTCTATTCAAGCCCAAAGTTGTTGATAGCCATCTCTTGGTAGCCTGTAGTCTGCATAAGCTGACTAATGATAGGCAATAGCCAGTATGAGTTTGCAAGCTAAAACTTTAATCTGCCCTTCAGTTTTGTCCCACTGATATGTTGTAAATGAGAATATAGACAAAGAGGGGGGCCAGTCAATGGTAGTCCAGTATAAAATAAAATTGACAATATGCATATCCCTGTAACATTAAAAAAAAAATTCACAATTCTATCTAGGCAACTCTCTTGAAGCAATAATGAATTCTATTTAGTGATTGCAAGTCGGAAGACAAAACTTGGAAATTTTTAAATATGATTAACACTTAAGGACCATAGTCATCATTCTAAACACATTATGTTCTCTAAATTTTCTCTATAAAATGAATATTAAGAAATTTAATGACGTAAATATGTTTTGATGTCTCGAAGTAAACACCCACTCCTAATTGAAAATTTAAAGTACCATATAGCCTATGCTGTACCTTATACGCACAAATGTAAAAGTGCATATAAATCTGAGCCGTTTTTGAAAGATTGAGTAATAAAAGGGAAGGCATTTAAACATTCAAAAATACATTATACATTAAATTAGGGTATATCAATTCTAAACAAATAAATATATCTAACAGAAATCAAAATAATTAATTAACATCCTGTTTATAACTTCATATTGCTTTCAACTAGTATAGTAAAACCCTGTAAAATAGAGAAATAGAGTCAGTCCCTCCACCCTCTATCCCATGAACAAAACTTTATTTAACCCTTTAAAGGACATATTATGATTAAAAATTCAATAAAATTCACTATAAACTAAGTATAATCTGTTGACAAAAACAACTCAATGGTATCTATTAAAATGAATAATTACTACTTCATAAAGAGTAAATTTTACAAACCTTAGCATGTATATACATAGAAACGATATTGTCAAGATCCACCATATTTGAGCATTGGGCTTCACAAAATCTTAAAAGACCATCTAATTGGAAGAAATTAGCAGCAGCCATCAACTCAAGGACATCATTTTGATCTACTTCCAGACCATCGCAACCGCCATTGTATAAGAACTGCATTACTAGCTAAAAAATGTTCATAACATTTTATTTCATTTCAACAATTAACATTTTCTGATTAGAATAAATTAATTTATTTTAAGGGAGTAGGAACTGACTAGTATTAATTAACCTCTGTTAGTAAAATAGATATGCTGGATAGGTTTCTGTTTTTAAAATAAAAGTAGCCTTCAATAACCAAAAAGCTGACACCCAGTTAAATAAGAAGTGTTGAGCACTTGAAATAAATCATTCTAAAGGAGACAGCTCAAAAGTTAAAGAAACTGCATTTTGTCAGCAACTGTAAATTACCAAGTTTACTTTTAATTTATTCAACTTAAATAAAATGGTGAATGATTATAAATAATTTGTGATCACCTAGAGCCAAAATGAGTACAGCGAAGAATTCCTTAGGCATTAACATAAATATGATTTTTGATTATTGAGGGCTGATTGCAGAGGTAATAATTAGAAAAAAAATTGTTTACCACAGCAACTTATCATAATAAACAAGTTATTCAGGTTAAAGAGATTTCTTGCTCTCCTAAGTTTGATTAAATCAGAAGCTTAATTATGAGAAATCATCAATAAATTCACTAAAGCTCTTATTGATATTGACAAATGGTAATAATCTCTCATCTCTCTTCAAGTGGTATATATAATATCTTTACTTATATTTTTTATTAAGTGTCTGCAAGTTTCTTTAATCTATCTGGGTAACCAGAAAAAATGATTATCTTTAGTTTGTGTATGCCTTGTAAAGACATATACATACATCTTATGCAGTGGCAAAATTCACTGATTAAATACAATTAAAACTGGGTGTAACAATAAAAATCATAACTATGTGTAATAATAAAGATTACACGAACCTCACTTCTTTGATTATTAGGGATATCAGCTATTAAGGTTGCACTCAACCATGCGATTTTCTAAACATTTCTTCAAATGCTCATCAATTCTACCCAGTAGATGATGAAAATGTGGTCAGATCAAATATAATATGTCTGCTTATGCTCTTGCAGTTGCAATTTTTGTTTAATAATTACCAATCTCGATATTTAAACATTTCATGTAAAACTAAAGATCAAGTTTTTTAATAGCTGATTCCCACCAGTGAGGGGGCGGGGGGTTTAGAGGAGCAACATTTTTATACAATATATATATATATATATATATATATATATATATATATATATATATATATATATATTAAAATAGCTTGATTTAAAATGAATCAAAATCGTATAAAACATTTGACACCCAAAAATACCAAATATAAGTTATTAACTTGAAATTGGTATAAAATATAATTTAATCATAATATGTTTTATTTTGAAAATTGTCATCAGCTTAACTCATTTTTTGTGAAATGCGCATAGCCCAAAAAGTTAAATAGTTTCTAAAACTGCATAAGAACATTTTCATGGCTATAAAAATTTAAAACTGCAAAGATTTTTATGGCTATAAAAACTTAGAACTGCAGTTTCTCTCCATAACTTCTGGAAAAAGTTTATTACCAAGAAATAAGAGTTTAATCCGAGTTATATGATATGGGAGCACTGACTTATTCCATTGTATTAAATTTAGTAATTTTGTATGAGAAACACTGCAAGGCAATGTTTATTTTGAGGGAAGTTTTAAAAGAAAATGAATTCTTTTAACTGAATGTGAGTGCCATTTTTGAGTTTTTGGATCAAATTCCAGATCATCAAAATTATACAAAAACCCCCCAAAATCAGGAGTCAACACCAGTTTGATTCCAGGATAACTAAGCACCAGGTTATTAAATATTCTCTTGCTAAAAAGTCTAACAAATTTATATTAACTATTAACATGGTGAATTACTCATTGCTGGCTGATCCGATATTTCCTAATATTGTATGGACTTAGCTTATACTGCATCCATTCATGTATGAATAGCTAAATACACCATTCATGTTGACTAGAAATCAGATAACCTTTTAGATTACCAATGAACACATTTTACAAACAACAAACAAACAAATTTTACAAACATAAATGATTTAATATTTCTTTAAATGATATACCATTACCTGGAAAATATGGTATCTGATATCATTGATCTGCACAATAGGAGGATTACCCTCACATAACTTTGAGCTGAGCATTCCTCTGAATCTTGGAGATGAGGTGACAAGGACAATTTTGTGAGCATAAAAAACACGACCTTCAACACGAAATTGAACGTCTGACAACTCAGGGTTGTTAACAAATTTAGGGTCAATTCGTGCTCCTCCATTTAGAGTTGAGTCTCTTATAGGGCGAATTGGTTCCCAACCGTAGCATGTAGAAAATATATCAGCAAGAAGTAAGGTAGTTCCTTCATTCTGAAAATAATATTTATTTTTTTCAGAATAAATAATTAAATATAATATGAGAAACTTATTTCTAATTTAAAATTACAGAGAAAAATTTGAAGAATAATGGAATAATCTCTGACTGAAGATTTTCTAAACAGTATAAGACATAATGTGGACTTTAATTACCAAATAAATCCATGAGGTATTATAAAAAAAGGAAGATTAATACAATATGTACCTCCAGAATGTAGTCCTTAAATATTAATTGTAAGTAAAAGTTGTCTGACTTTTGGTCTGAAAATTCCACTGGCCAGTTATGGACTGTTGTAATAATATATTGTATTTGTTTTCAATACAGTGAAAGTGGGGGGGGGTATACAGTCCAATTTTAGTATATATATATATATATATATATATATATATATATATATGTGTGTATGTATTTTTAAAAAAAACCTATAACAATTATATAATTAAGCGACCATAATTTAATGTCTCACCAAACCATCCTGCCACTTAACCTTCTGAGTTTCAAGATGTGCCAAAAGAAAAAATGTTTGAATTTGTGCTGAATGAAACATTTTTTAAATGATGTAAAAATTGGAATTATGATAAAGAAAGACAGATAATAACAATTATGAAATTAGTAATAAGATGTCTAGAAAACTAGACTTTCGACTAACCAATAGTAAATTATTATCACAAGAAAAAAAGCTTACTTTGCTATATCGAAATATATTAAAGAGCAGAGGCAGACACTCATCAACAAATTGTGCTGAACAGTCGTCTGGCCAAACATGAAGGAAGTCTTGCAGTAGCTGGTCAATCATACTCTCAATATGACCATGAGCAGTTGCAAGTGTGGACATCCAACAATGTAAACTCCAACTAACTCCCAAATTCCTTAAGTCCAGTGTTATTTCTAAAATAATATTGTATTATTTATAAACAAAAAAAATGTATCTACAGGATAAAATATGAAATTAAAAATAATTAAATCAAATCACATATGTTAAAAAAAAACAATCAATTGTAGTCTATGAGAGGGAGCCAATAATGTGCACAAGTCTACAAGTTATGACTACAAGTAAGGACACACAGACCTGAAATAACAAAACTGTCTTATAAATTAAGAAAAGTATTAATTAATGGAAAAGAATTAAAACTCACCAAGATGATTGTTTTCAGTACTGTGATACATAGCCTCTTGCAGACATTTGATTTGAGCTTTACTGAGCTTGAGAAGTTGGGACGAACTAGATTCACTCGGCTATAAGAAAAATTTATTTCAATTAAGGTAAACATAATACTAAAAAACATATATTTCATACAGACATATTGCAGTAATAAATTTCACTTTTTAATTTATATGGCCACTAGACACTTTAAAAAAAAAAAAAAATCAAAAATCAGTTAAAATGGAAAGAAGAGTAACGCAATCATTACCTCCCTAACTGGCTTTATGCCGGGTATATTTCTGTTTTATATTTGTCCTAAAACACCAATTGTTATTCTGGTGTTACGATTACTATGCATTTGGTGTGTAGATATATCATTGCAATTGTTCGGTTCATTAAATTATAAACATATTTTTGCAAATGATTATGCTTGAAAGAAATTTACAAGTAATCTCACCAATTTAACCCTTTCCACAAAAAGCACATACTTTTTCCAAAACGCTGGTAATTTTTTTTTTTCTTTTAACTGAAAGACTAATCAATTATAATTTTTAAAAACATAAAATTATTCACTAGAAGTTCTGAATGAAATTACACCAACTAAATATCTAAGCTGGGATGACGATCATGAAATCCACAGGAATTTTTGAATTGGTGAGGATTATTGATCCTTGAGTCATAGCTACTCGATTAACAGGGAATCGGGAGCTCCCAGATTAACAAGGGAGATCTAATCTAATCTAAATCTATCTATAATACCTAATCTATATCTAATCATAACTACTCATATCATGGCATGACATGAGCACAACCTTATTATTCAGAATAAAAATTAAATATTGTTACCTGACGACCTCCTGGTCTTCTTTCTGCAGTAAGTTGATTGTTACCCTCAGCAAGAATTTCTTCCAGAGATAGTACTTCCTTAGTGTTAGAATTTAGGGGGTGGGAAAGGAGTTTGTGAAGAACAGCACGTTGCCCATGGGCTGCCGCAACAGCAAAAGCACTAATGAATAAAATAACTATTAATTTTAAACAGTTTAAAATCTAATTTAAATTAATTTAAAAATAATTTTATATTACCTATAGCATCCTCTTTGTGCTGCTCCAGAATAGGATAAGGAATCTTTGTATACCGTTGAGAAGAACGGGTGTGCTCCATGTGAGAGAAGTAATGCAACCATTTCAAGATTACCAGAAGCTGCAGCAACCTAAATTACAATTTTTAACATTTTTCATAATTAAAATCTGTTAGAAAAACATGTAAATTAAGTAAGTAAACATGGTACTTTTTATACTGTTCTATGGTATTAGCTCATACAATGTAATATGACAGACAAATATAAAAGGAGAAAATTGAAATCTAATTGATCCAAGCCACAATTCAAAAATGAGTTAAAAAAAGTAATAAGAAATCCTATTTGACAGTTAATCATTGTTGAGACTCAAATATTGACTAATTGTTAGCACTGTATTAAACATATTGTGCACACCTGAAGTGGAGTCATAGTAGACTTTTCTTCACTCAATCTTGCCCCACCTTCTACATGAGCACCTCTTTCTAATAAGAGCTTTGCAATAGCTATGTTACCCTGGAGAGCAGCATAGGTAAGTGCTGTCCAATGCTGATTTTCTGCCTGGACAGTAGGACAGCCCTGAAATAAGAGAATAAAAATGACAACTTTTAAAATGAGAGATAAAGAAAACAAAACAAAAGTTATTAGTACCAAAGATATTTTTAGTTAAGTAATAAGCACACTATTAGACAAAATTAGACAGAAAACCCTGTGTCTCTCTGAATTTTATATTTTCTTCATTGAACTCCTTTTTTAAATTAGACCTCACGTTATTAGCTTGCTATTATAGTTAATTGTGAAAAATGAAAAACAAATAAATTTAATTGAATTATTAAAAACAAATTAACTTTTAAAACTTGAAGGAATTAAGGTAAAATCAAATTTTTAAATGGAATTAGCTTCAAGAACAAGAAATGTAGTAAATACATATGTCATATACAGAACAATGTATCGGGCTTATTGTTAGTGTATTGATCAACAAATGAGTTTTTAGGTAGGATGAAAAAATGTAGGCTACGCTTCCACTATAATAATTTAATAACACGGCAAAGCGCTTTCGATGCTGTGCATCATCGTCAGTGCCCTGTTGACACACACAATAATAGTTACAATTTTCTATAAAATATGTTAGGTACATATAACAAAAAACTTATTTTTCTTAGAACTAAAAACATATAAAATTTAACGTGGAACTAAATAAAATATAAAACATTTCAATCATCAACAGTTATTTTTAAATTAGGTTGGTACAAGTAGACAGTTAAAGCTAACTAAAAGAGGCCCTATATGAACAAAGACGTTTTACAAAACAAAGAAGAGAAAGGGAGACAAAGGGGACTTACCGAAGGTTTTCGATGTTGACCTGTTGGCTCTTGGAGCTAGACTGGCTTTTCATTCCAGCTAGTTGAGGTAAAGAGGCTGTTGGAACAAATTTTAGAGGGCAGACATCCTCTTTAATATTAATGTTTTTCTTTGCCGTTAGAAGGTCCAATCTAATCTCTAGTCCCTCAACCCTGTCCATTTTCCTTCCCTTAGGTAGGTGGTGCAAAACTTCCAATTGTAGAGAGTCCTGGTCATGATTTTCGGCCATTAGGTGTTTTTTCATTTCACTTGTTTTTGTGGTGAAATGTTCTTTAACCCTTGTTTTTATCTTCCTGCCACTCTGTCCTACATATGTAGCTTCACAGGAATAGCAAGATATCCGATAGATGCCAGACTTCTCCAGAGCGGAAACAGACATACCTTTACGCCCCATAGTCTCTTTCAATTCTGCACCCACTGAAAAATTAGCGAAAACTCTCACTTCAAAATTTAATAGCATTGTAGAATTTAATCCTACCTACTCTATAAAAAACAGTATGGAATTCGTCAAGAAAATTACAAACCCAGACGAACACTTTCCGGAAGAGAGGATTATAGCATCTCTTGATGTTATGAATATGTTTTCCAACATACCGCCCAAAGTTGGTCTTCTTGCTCCGGTAAGCTGTCTTGATGCCTGCTTTTCCCAGTAAGTTGCCTATTTTCACTGAGAGGGGTTTAATGAAGGGGATGCTAAGTGGGTAGCCGGAATTATCATTCCTTTTGTTGGTGGGAGTGATTTGTAACTCTATCTCGGTTTTTCTTCGGAGACGTTTTTCCAACATTCTGTCGACTAAGTTCTCCGTATATCCGTTTTTGAGCGCCAAGTATTTGATAAAGGATAATTCTTGGTAGAAGTCTTGTTCAGATAGGGGGATATTGATAAGGCGGTCGATTAGAAAAGTAAATCCCGACATTTTATATTGAGTGTGGTGGTAGGAATCGGCGGGTATCATGATGTCACTCGTACTGGGTTTTCTGTATATATTAAAGGAATGACTTCTCCCCTCTCTTCTTATTTGGAGATCAAAAAAATTTAACAGGCCCTCTTTTTCAACTTCTACTGTGAACTTAACAGATCTTTGGCAGCCATTGACATAATTTAAAAGGTCATTGACTTTGTCTGTGCTACCCTCGAAACTTATGAATATGTCATCCACATAGCAGTTAATTAAATTGAAACATGGGTTTCTCGGTGACATGATATATTTCGTCTCCAAGTGTTCCATAAAGAGGTTAGCTGCAAGAGGTGATATTGGAGAGCCCATGATCAAACCTGTGGATAAGGTGTAAAATTTATTTTGGAATTTAAAGTAATTTTGATTCAAGCAAAGGGCCAGCAGATCTAAAAATTCCTGGGATATGACAGGGTTTACGTTTTTAATTTTGAAAATTGAATCGAATACATAGAGTACATCTTTGGGCGGTATGTTGGAAAACATATTCATAACATCAAGAGATGCTATAATCCTCTCTTCCGGAAAGTGTTCGTCTGGGTTTGTAATTTTCTTGACGAATTCCATACTGTTTTTTATAGAGTAGGTAGGATTAAATTCTACAATGCTATTAAATTTTGAAGTGAGAGTTTTCGCTAATTTTTCAGTGGGTGCAGAATTGAAAGAGATAATGGGGCGTAAAGGTATGTCTGTTTCCGCTCTGGAGAAGTCTGGCGTCTATCGGATGTCTTGCCATTCCTGTGAAGCTACATATGTAGGGCAGAGTGGCAGGAAGATAAAAACAAGGGTTAAAGAACATTTCACCACAAAAACAAGTGAAATGAAAAAACACCTAATGGCCGAAAATCATGACCAGGACTCTCTACAATTGGAAGTTTTGCACCACCTACCTAAGGGAAGGAAAATGGACAGGGTTGAGGGACTAGAGATTAGATTGGACCTTCTAACGGCAAAGAAAAACATTAATATTAAAGAGGATGTCTGCCCTCTAAAATTTGTTCCAACAGCCTCTTTACCTCAACTAGCTGGAATGAAAAGCCAGTCTAGCTCCAAGAGCCAACAGGTCAACATCGAAAACCTTTGGTAAGTCCCCTTTGTCTCCCTTTCTCTTCTTTGTTTTGTAAAACGTCTTTGTTCATATAGGGCCTCTTTTACTTAGCTTTAACTGTCTACTTGTACCAACCTAATTTAAAAATAACTGTTGATGATTGAAATGTTTTATATTTTATTTAGTTCCACGTTAAATTTTATATGTTTTTAGTTCTAAGAAAAATAAGTTTTTTGTTATATGTACCTAACATATTTTATAGAAAATTGTAACTATTATTGTGTGTGTCAACAGGGCACTGACGATTCCACCTGCCAGAATACCAACACAGAACAAATGAGTTGTTTTATAAGGAAACAATGAGTACTTATGCATACAATTGAGTGGTCAAAATACTCACATGTGAGCCTTGAGGAGGTGTTTCTAAATCAGGATCACAACCAAATTCAAGTAATATCCTTACAACATTTTCATCATTGTTTACACAGGCAAGCATAAGCGGGCTTAGTCCACTATCGCACACTGTATTTAGCTAGAAATAGAAAATTAATTGTTATTTCTGCATTAATATAGACACTAACTTTAACATTAACTTTATTGAAAATTCTTACTTTTGTACTAGGGAGAAGCTGGAGAGCATGAGGAACCATCTCTCTCACTCCAGAGGCCAGCATTCGGAATGCTAAGGCAACCTTTAATCTTTTAACAGTTTCTGCTTCATCTCCAGGCCTTCGAGGAAGACTTTCATCACATCTACAAGTAAAAAGGTTCTTTGAAAAAATCAAGGATAGTTTCAGAAAATATTTACTTATTCTTTACTTTAAAATTTCCAGTTGCTTAATAAGTGAAAATGACAACTTAAATGTTTTATGAAAAATGTTCCCTAATATTCCATCAGCTCTGATACAGTGGAACATATATCAACAAAATCACAAAAAAAAAAAAAAAAAAACAACAAAAAAAACAAGTTTTCCTTTGCACCCGCATTGAAATATCAGACGACAATAAATTTCAACACTTTCCATTCAATAAATACTCTCAGTGTTGATTATCATTACTCTCATCTATCACTTTTCATACCATAAATACAAGACTCCCAACTCTGATTGTTTATTCCTTCGTCACATTTTGTAGATGCATTCTGCATGGCAAATTATTTTAAAATCGTGGCAAAGTTACCTGACAAAGTTAAAAGCTCGAGTTTGGCTGGTTAAACTCCATTCTTCTTTTTAGCCTCTGAATTTTTCAGTGCTAAGTTTAAATGAAAGCTAATATTTTAACTAGTTTTTAACCCTGTTGACACTTAAATTAATATTTTCTTTAAATTATTTTAAAGAAATTTCAGTAATGATTTAACAGTATTCTCAATAGATTATACTCCAGCTCCAACTGAAGATGAGATCTTAAGAAATGCTCATTTTTTTTCTTTAACCTGAATTATTGAAAATAAATGATAAACAAACTCTTATAAATGAAAACATCACAAACCTTTCAAATCATATTAAATAATGAATATATAAATATGAAGTACCCAGGTTGTCTTATTGGAGCATCTACACCAGGAAGGAGGAGCCTAGCTGCTTGCATGATGTCATCTTGATCTATGATTACGGAATGACGATATTGGGCATGTGCAGATGCAACCCTAACCCACTCAAGCAAAGGTGGGAGGACAACATAAGCCCTTTCGTATACTAATTCCTGAACTGAACCACAATGCTCCAGCTAAAAACAATGCATGTAGATATATATGATTGATGCTAATTAAGACATATTTTTTTTTATATAGTAAATTTGGCATTAATGGCAGATTACTAAACAGTTTCAACAGAATATTTAAGATATTGACCAAGAAAAAAGTAAATGGATGTTCAATAAGACATCAAGTTTTAAACCATAAATAGTCAAATTCAGTATTTGGAAAAACAGTTAAATTTGATTAATTATAGATTTTTAAAATTTTGAACTAGATGGCTAGAGGGTTAATTAGATGCATTTCATCATTTCTGTCAAGGAATTCATTGAGCTATTAGTGGCCCTACAGAGTTAAACTTTTTAAAAATTAATAATATTATATAATTCAATCTCATTTTGGGAATTTATAGTTCTGATTAAATTGTATAAAATTGAAAGTTTCTAAGACAACATGAATCTGACCAAAATTTCTAGTATGCATGTCATATTAACATACCTGTGAACAACGCATGAAATAAAACAGAGCTTGTATAGCTTGATGAGAAAAATGAGGTCGAGCACCAAGAATAGTGGTAGAAGCCCGAAGGAGGTCAGCTAATTCGGATACTGAGGCTACACATGTCGTGAGAAGGCTATGATCTCTCTTTGAAGAACTGCATGTTGTGTCAGTTGAAACAGAGCTCACAGATGCCCATCTTGGTAAAGCTAGTGTACCTGCAAAAGTGCAAATTCATCACTTACCAGAAAATATAATTACTGTTTTCCAATTTAGTTGCATTTATATTAAATAATGATAGACACAATCAAATTAAGCTTACTAATATCATATGAATTTTCAAAATAAATTAGAACTAAAGATACATCTTACATATATAACCATAAATAAATGATAAGTAATTGCTTTAAAAGGTAGTAAAAATAAAGGGAGGGGACTAACTAATTCCGTACAAAGACCTACACCCAAACTCTAATCGGAAATTCCCACTTATTTATAAGGGCAGACTTAGAACAAATGGGATTTGGATGCTTTATATTGAACATAAAATTGAAAATCTAGTAATTTTCATACTTTATACTTCATACAGCACTCCTAGATGATGTAAGTAAATAAAGTAAGGGGAGATTAATAATGGGAAAAACAAAGTGTAATTATAAACTGAAGTACTTGCTTTTATTTGTTACATATAGTAATAATTAGAAATATTAATATTCCGCTAGCAACACTATTGTTTGCTATTTAACTTTAATGAGTATTATTAATTCCTTTACACTATTAGATTAGAAATGAAGAAAATTGGTTTGATTTCATTTTTATTCACCACTGGTATAATAGCAAAAGTGAGAAGGTAATAGGGAAAATGAAAGAGGTCTGGCTGCAGATGGTTTAAAGAAAACTCAGGGCTCATACAGTGTATATATCGTACAGTGCAGTATTGTAAAATGAGAAAGATGAATAAGATGAAAATAACTAATGGAAATGTAGGAGGACTTCCGGACATATAGATTATATTATATAACCAACCTTGTTGAAAAAGTAATACACAGCAATTGTTGTTCAATACTTTTTTCCCCTAAGTCAAAAATTAACAGAGTTATTACTATTTTTTTTTCAATTTCAGTCTTCATTAACCCTCCCCCCCATTCATTACTCATGAGACGTTAACATATTATGTTACTTAGCATGTCATATTCAGCTTAAGTACTAATAATATTGGATGTTATCTGAGAATCATTCCAGCACATGAGGAATCTGTTTTGTTTAGATGCATACAACAGACTTAAGTCTTTGGTTCTGTTAGAGAGAAACAAAGAAAAAAATGAAACAAACTTTAGTATTATTGTCTGTTTTATCAAAATTTTATTTTATTTATCATTAAATAAGTTAATAGGAGTGAGTCTTAAATTGTATGTCAAAATAAAACTATTTTAATATCTTAGCTATTGGTTTCATTACATATATTATATATGTGTCATATACTCCTACCTGAAGCTGTCCTTCCAGTGTTTAGATGTGCATAAGGCTGAAGGAGCCCCCATAGATCGCTATTATTGGCTATAGCATGTTCAAACATGGAGGCCGTCAGAACAGTTTCAGGCTTGGAGGGTAAGCATTGAAGTATAATTTCTTCAAGCAGATTTTCAATACCAGCAGCTAAATATACAGCAGCATATCTGTAGGTAAAAGAAGTATTAAACTTTTTTGTACATATACCAAACTATATACTTAAGGGATATGGTTTTCATAACAGAGCTTACAAACGATTCAAATTAAAATGTTATATTATTGTAATTATTATATTCTACAACAAAGGACTGATTTGTTTAAAACAATACATAGAACAATAAAATTCAAATAAATTTGGAATGTTTCTCCAAGAATATAGAAAACGTTATAAAATGACTTCCGGACAAAAGAAATTATCATTTACGTCTGAAACAGCTATATTTATTCTCCTAGTTTTAGAACTGCAGACGTTTCGCCCACCTGGGCATTAACAATGCTTATAAAATTATTCTTCTCAGACACTTTTATACTCACTAATGAGTCCACATAATAAAAATCTCCTAAAATTTAATTATAGCCTTACCAAGAGGTAATTTGTCAATATCTTATTGACAACATATTGACAAAGTTAAACTGTTTCTGGTACCTCTTTAGATGGAGATGGCATGCCACAGAAAAAATATTGCATGCAAACAAATAATTTACAACTGGAAGGAAATATCTATTTACAAATATTTTTAGTCTACACATTTTAAATATTATTTATTTTTTTAAAAAAGCAGTAAATATAAAAACGTACACAAACAAAAATAAATTAATACTCACTCATGAACAAACTTTCCTAATCGGACATCCACCATCCACCTATGAAATCTGCCAACTGATAAATGTAAACCAGCTCTCTGAGATTTACTTTGCTTAAGTTGATCACCAGAAACAGCAAACATAGCACCAGATCTTAAGCATGCCTAATTAATACACAAAACCAAGTCAGATGATTGTACAATGCCTATAAATAATTGTTATAAATATTTTTTCATACATACCTATTTAAACCAATCCTTAAAGCAGCCAAAATAAAGTATTTATTAGATAAGCAGATACAGAAACAGTGTGAAATTGATCAAAGGTAAATAATTATCCTGTATTTCATATTCAGAAAACTCAACAGTTTGAATTTGAGTGTTCCCAAGCTCCCCCCCCCCTCCCTAAATGTATATCATAGTTCCTGATTTTGACCATACAAATCTATCAGTTATATGCTTTAAATGCTGCTAAGCTTCATGACACTGGGGTGTTTCAAACCTTCCCAAAACAACAATTCTACAGTGCAAGCTATTGGGGTTGGTTCATAGCTTTATTAAAAATTGGCCATCAAAGTGATCTGTATCTTGAAAGAAATGAAAAAGCTTTAAGTTTATAGAAATAAAGTCACTGGAGCAGCCTAACAGTATTTTTTCATCAATTATAGGTATTTCTAACATAAGTTCTGAATCTGGTTTTGTTTTCTGCCATAAAATTAAATTTTTAGTTATTATATTGTTTAATAAATAGCAACAAAAATAGTTCTTGCAAAATATAAATTCTGAAGATGAATTTATACATATAGAGTGAATTACGAATGAATGTTGTAGAACTATGGTCAGAATACAAGTAAAGTATATAAGAAACAAAAAAAAAATATCTTCAAACAAAGCAAACTTAATATACCCTTCATATTCTGAGTTGATCTTTAAACTATGCTCATTATTTTAGTTTGCAGATCAATTTGATTTAGGAATTCTTTAAGTTAATCTGGACATGAAATTTTGTGCAGTATTACACATTGCCATAGAATATAGAAGGTTGGCAACCTAACTTTACCAACCTTCTATAATTTAGTCACACCAAACTTTCTGTTTGACCTTGCATTGACTGAAATGAGTTATAGATATTACTTCAAAATAATATATTCTAAAGATAATTACCTTTATGCAAGAATCAGCCAGTACAGGACTCAATATGATCTTAAGAGCTGATGCTATCTGAAAAAAATAGAAAATAAAACTAAAAATCAAGGAGTGTAGTGTTTACAGTATTTTTAAATAAAATATATCAGTGGAAATCAAAATTGATCTAAACTTTGTATTATTTGTACATGTCTTACCCCTCATGTTAAAATATTTGGTATTTAAGCTTAGAATATGGCATTTCATGATATATTGGCAAATTTTTAATGTGATAGGAATAGAAGTTGAAGAGAGCTGAAAACAAAATCATACAAATAACTCTCTTAATATTCTAGATATAAAAGTTGTATGCAGAACAACAATAAAAGAAAATCAAATTTGCATCTACATTGGTTATATAACATTTATTGATCCGATTCATAATAGCAGGGTTTTCTGAATTATTAGGTTTCACCCCCCCCCAAAAAAAAAAACCTCTCTTCTAGTCCAACTTCAGCTAGTAATGAAGTTGATAAACAAAAATTGTGAAAGCTAGAGTACTAACAGACAAAAATGTACACCTTCAATAGCTGATTTCCTTGAAGAGAAATATGCCAAAAGAAAGTTTCATAAAAAACCAAAGGTGCACTTTTTTTAAATAAAAGTATGTCCTAATGCATATTGGTTCTTGATGTCTTAAAGGAAGAAACCATAACTACATATGTACTGGTCAAGGGAACAGATTATAAATACTCCTGTTTTTTCAAGCCTATCCACGTAACCTTTTTTTTTTTTTGATATTTCGAATTGTTTACAATTGAGACAATGAAAAAGAAAAGAAAAACAATAAAATAGAGAAAATTGTAAATTTGTGGATCACAGGCAAACATACTTTTAAATAAATCTGTACCCAAAAGGTTTGAAAAATATCAGTTTTTAGAATACTTCTGGCCTTCATCAAGATTAAATTCTGCATACATACAAACACTTGATTTATCACTCACATAATACACTTACCTCATGTTTACCACACATAGACAGAGGTTTTGAAAGTCTTTGAGCTTCTCGGCCTATCCTGACAAGTGCCCTCTGCAGAAGGTAGGAAAGTCTAGGTACCGTTTCCATTGCAACCCATTCCATACTACATCTCACTCTTCCGCTCTGCAAGACTTTAAGGACATCATGGTTAGACCATGGAAGTTGCTGCAGTTCAACAAGCCTGCAAAGATTCAATAACAAAATTAAAAAAGAAATTGGACAGGAGCATAAATAAATGTATTTATGTGAATGTCTAAAGGCTAAGCCTTGTTAATGTGTCCACAACCATGAAACTGATCTCTAATGAAAAAGGATTGAAAGAAAAAGTAACATTATCCCTTGCTAAACTATGGTCTGAAGCAGAATAAGAAGACAACTTAATAATAAACAATCAGAAAAAGTGGAGACAACTCAAAGTGTCATGCTATTTTAAAATTCTGTGTATTCTTTAGTCCATATGGTGCAAGAATAATCATACTGTTTTCATTTTACATCCCAATTTGAGTTATATGTATTCTAAAGAATTAAATTATTTACTCACTCACTAGGGAGGTCATTGATACTCTGAAGTACCTCATACTTGTAGGGCAGTATGGATAAAGTTTGTGCAGAAAAAATGTATTTTATTGGTGACACTTGCCATGAAACTACGAAGAACATATAAAAATAATAATAAGATATAAATTGTATTCCAGGTTTGTGACAGAGTCCCACTTTGTGTCACAAGATTGGTTACAGGGATTCCAGGTTGTTTTTGTGTCATGATAGAGATCCTACTTGCATTGCTCGGCTTGCAATTGGATTTAAATTATTTAATAATTTAAATTAAATTAAACTCACCAAAGAAGCCTACTTTCATGGCTAGAATGGGCACTGGAATTATACTGCCTCTCAAGTTGGGCAGAATGAACCTCTGAGGTAGTTGCTTGATTTTCAGGGACTAACTCAAAGTGGGCTACACCAACTATTATTATAGTTAAATAATAATATAAGATATAAACTATAGTTTCTCTTTTTAGTAGAAGTAATTTTCATTAACTTATATTAATTTGCACCTTTTAAAAAATACTCCCATAAGGAGCTTTAAAATAGTGAAGTAGATTTAAATAAAGAAATAAAATGCTTACCTGTTATGGCTATCAACCCAAACAAATTCGTCAGCTGAGGTAACATTGGTATTAATCGTTTCAAGTGAAGAGTGCCTTATAAGCCTACGTACAACAGGTTCACTACCTTCACTACCGCTGAGGCTTGAATAAGTAGAAGTAGAATTGGATGTATGAGATCTCATGGTTAATTGCTGAATGGCAAGTTTAATATCTTCAATTCCTGAACCACAAGGAACAAGCTAAAAAAGTTAACAAATTGTAATCATTCAGTATATGATACTGTATGCATGTAAAGCCTTATCCTTATGTTTTCTGGGCACAGGGAATCCCTGATTTTTTAAAAGAAAAAACAAAAGGGAAGAGGGTTATAAAGTAATAGTGTCTCCTACATGAGTCTTACCCACAATACAAGTAACAGGAGGTAAAGTTTCCTTGTTGATCATTAGCTATAGTATACTGTCTTTAATTGGCATTAGCTATATTTAAAAACATGTCTCAAAATACAAAGTGTACAATTTTGCCCTTACAACAAAATTTATTTTGAAATATTGACAGTTCAAACCCTAATTCAAATGTTGGCCGTGGCACACTAAATCATTTTAAGTTGTCATTAGTTTTGTTCATTTTCAGAACTCCATCTCCATCTACTGCCTACTTAGCTGTTTGAAAATAAAAGTAGTTAACTTTAATATGGCACAAACATTGTAGGTAGTATTAAATTTAATATGGCACAAACATTGTTAGGAGTATTATGATCACAAGTCCTTTCACCCAAAGCCTTGCTCTTCATGGGTAGTTGAAAGCTGCTCTTAAACATGTTTTACAAGAATAAATATACTTTATAGCTAAATTTCTGTAAGTATGATTAGTATTCTAATGATATTTTCATTATGTATGTTTTTACTTGCATTTGAATAAGGAGAATTCAATGATGACACACATGAAGATATTAAGTCTTGTGATGAGTAGAACTTCCACGAAAATTCTCATCATAATTTTGAAACTAATGGATTATTTATGTTAAAAATATACAAGGGGCTCAGATTAGGTGAGTTCTATTCCTGCCTAAGGAATTTATTTAGTGACACAATTCATTAAATAAAATCATTAATCCTATCCTGGCTAGAAAAAATGGTAACCTGTAGATAAAGTATACAATTAGCAAAAAGTGAACGTTTATATATTTAATTTAGAAAATATGCAAAATAGAATGACAAATTTTATTGAAAAAAAAACAAAAAACAGTTGGATTACTATGCAAACAATTAGAGAAAGGTTCTTTGAAGGCAAAATAAATCTAAATCTAATCACACGCAGACAAGGACACATGCAGGCACCCATGCACTCACACATTCATGTAATACAAATATTATACACAAGAAATAAGAATAAATTTAACAAATAAAACCTACTTTAGCTGGGGTGGCTCTATGGCGGCTTCTGCTTTGAACACTCTTTCGAGTAGACCTACTTTGTCCTGACATTACGTTTCCTGACAGTCTAAAAACAAGAAGAACATTTTAAACCACTTAATGAAATAAAACACCACATTAGTAGGTGAATGGAGTTTATGCACTGTGAATATGATGTGACTGCTTCATAAAATGAACATAAGTTTATTATTCATTTTATATATATATATATATATATATATATATATATATATATATATATATATATATATATATATGTGTGTGTGTGTGGTTTTAAAACTTACCTTTCATCCTCTGGGACAGAATTAAGGGGTGGTCTATAATGCTGATGTCTATCAGTGGTTGGGGAAGAGCTGATGTGGCCGTCAGACATGGACGCATGGCCTGAGGTCCGATTATCATCAGATGAGCTCCCGTTTGAATCTGCACGCCTCTAAAAATGTTTAATTTAATGAAAATGAATGCAATATTACAGTTTCACAACACAAATTAAATTTATTGATGAATAGTTATATTTTCCATTACACAGATTGTATGCAGGAAAAAAAGCCTGATAAATATTAATTTAACAGTGGCCCTCGATTTGAACCAATTATGAATCCTACGCAATTCATCTTAAATTTTTGTTACCAGTCTGATTAATGGGTTTCATTTTCAGACCTTCATCTGTTCTTCACCCAATGCAGTATTGTAAGTAGGATTACTTGAATGGAACTGTAGCTAGTTCTCATAATTTATGGTAACGTATAAGCACTGCAGAGGTTAATAATGTCACTAATCTACAACCTGCTTGTTTTCCTGCTTATGTGGTATGTCACTGAAATTCTGGATGTCTTTTATAAGATTGTGATGAAATTTTTGTAGTAAAATTGTCTAAAACTTGGAGGTAATTGTCTACATGAAGGACTTTTTTTGGCTCTACTAATCTGAGTAATAGTAGTTTCTCTTGCAGTATACAAAGAGATGAGGTGGTAGAGATTTATGTTGATATTAATAATTGGCACTGATCGCATTATTTATTAATTGGAATGTGATCTCCCAATTATTCTTCACCTCATCTGCTAAATGGGCAGTTAAAATTTTCAATATTTCCCTGCCAAATCATCCTATTGTTCCACCTAAAGTGCCACCAAAAAAAAATTGCTTGGAGTGCAGAATATGGCTCAGTATTGATTTATTCTGATAATAATTATCTCTCTGTTCCAAAAGTTGATGTATTAGGAATGGGAAATAAGATGACGAGAATGAAAGAGATTGTATTAAGGAAATCTTTACCACTTCTCACTACATTAATACTTTATTTAAACGTTCTTGTATGTACAAAGGTAATTTCTAATTTTTCTAGTTTGTGTATGTATATCTGTATACACATTTGCCTGTTAACACTCCACACCCACAATTTTCCACTACTTGGCCATTACCATACTCAATCTTTAACTTTTTCATGTGTAAAACCAAAGGTTAATTTTGTTAAGAGCTGAAATTGGACCGGGAGGAGTGGGAGTAGAAGAAGGGAGATTATGTCAAATTGTAAATATCAGTTAGTAACATCTAGCAATGGTAGTAATGTCCTAAAATTGTTCCCACATACATTGTTCTACAAGTGTAACATTAATAAAGATTACGTATATTTATCAGTTTTAGACCGAAGTATATCTGGCACGTTCACTCATGTGATTTTAACTTTTAACTGGTGTGCCACTAAATATTTGAAGTCAAATTTACATTGGGCTCTTTCTAGGAGATAAGTAGAGAATGGAATGTGCAGATAGATGATGTTACGAGATAGATATTTCGAAACATTATGATTTCAGAATTTCCTAACATTTTCACATAAAATTTCATTTTTCTACTCTTATCAATATAGTCAATATTTATATTGATGGGATTTGAACAAAAATACACCTTATATATAGGTTAGCCTTTGGAAGACCAACAAAACAAAAACGTTCTATATACAGAATATCTTATATTTTATTTCTAGTCTCCTTAACTTTGATATTATAATAATGAAGTATTAGTAGAAGAATTGTAGGTTTCAAGATACAATATAACACTATATCACCCATATTTTTCTAATTATTTATTTTAATACATTGCATTATTTATTGAAAAGGCTCTCTTCCCTCGTCATAATTTATCAGTTAAATATAAAGCATAACTATTTCACTTAAGTCACCTGAAGAATCCTGAGCTCATTGACATTGATATGGTAATGGGGAAGTGTAGAAACAGTGCCAGGCCTAGCATCACCTTCCTCGCTGCTACGTGCTGGCGGTGTTTCCTTGCATGCTGGAGAATTTGGAGCCACGCTCTGATTGCTTCCACTACCTCCAACCTTAAATCAAAATCACACATTTTTAGACCCTCTTTCAAAGTGAAATTGAAGTCTAATCATTCTTTTCTTAATCTATAATAACTCATAACAAAAAAGTCCGTCATGCAGGGGCTGCGTTAACTAAGCATATTTCCCACGTGCACCACGTATTTGCATTTATCTCAAAATTTAAAAGTTCAATGAGAACAATATTTGGTATTTAAGCTTCAAATAAAGTGTTTTAAACATAATAGAATATTGTTAATATGAGATGAGCAGGAGTGGGGTTTTACTCAGGACCAAAAACTAAAAAATGCAAATATCTCAGTTAATAATCAAGATAGTGAAAAAATGTACATAACAACATTTATAGAGCATTACATTTGAAATAAGATTGGTTCTATACAATTTTTCGATCCGACCCATAATAACGAAGATATTATCTAACCCCCCACCCCTCCCACTGGTCCGATTCCTGCCGTTAACGAACTTGATCTTTTTTTATAGTAAACGATTATATATCAAGTTTGGTAATGATAAAGAAAAAATTGTGACCGCTAGACCGGTAACAGACATATACATATATATACAGTTTCGAATGGACCTCATTTTCATCATCTCTTGGGTAGGATCGATGGACATTTGAAGAAAAATTTCGAAAATCGTGTCATGAGTACAACCTCAATAGCTGATTTCCCGTAAGGGAAATATGCTGAAAGTGTACTCTATGAAATTTTAACTGCATTCACTTCTATCAATACGTCAATATTTAGAATGGAAATCACTGATAATATACATTTGTATTGTATATAATTTAAAATACAAATGATGATAACCTGTAATAAAGAAAATAATAGTCTATTGTGGGCTGTCATGTTTAATCCTATTTAAAAATCTTTCTATATTTCTATATCTTTGTATTTTTCTTTTTATATTTCTCCTACTAATAAAATGAATAAGTGCTACGCCTGCATTTCTGAATATAAAAATGATTGCGTGTAATGTACAAAACATGTTTTATATATAAATGCACCATAACCACTATATTGTTACTGAACAAAGTCTGAAATGTAGAAAAAGAGTTTTTGAATACAAAATTATGACATGTTAACAGCCGACAGGGGCAGTCATTTTTGTTAAAGGAGATTTTACTTAAGAGAAGTATGGAGCATAGATGTTCTTCTGCACTTGTATAGATATTATAGTATGTTCATTAGAAAAAAAAAGAAATACAATTTTTATTTAAACCAATAAATATTTTACCCGCACTGGAGTTACAGGGTGAGATGAACTCGCTTCAGGCGTTGACGATGGAGATGTTGGAGTTTTGCTGTTGTATGGCACAAGTTCTTTGCTTCCTCCACCTGCTCCACTTGGCCTGTAAAATAGAAATTAGTTTCTATGTGAAATTATTAGTATTTATTAAAATGATTTTTTCTTTGCCAATTTTAAACATAATCCTAATAGATTAATTAATTATTTATTTTACAATATCATCAAAAGGCCTTAAAAGAATCTTACTTAGTCTTAAAAGTCTCTTATGAGTCATTGGAAATTTGAAGTTCTTTTTGGACTATAATCTATTTCCAATTTTAAGAGGTTGCAGTCAACAAATAACTTCAAATTTTTAATTTTCCAATGTCTCATAAGAGACTTATCAGGCAGACTTTTTGGCAGACATCAACCCCCTCACATAGGGTGTAAAATTCCTGGGGTAGAAACATATGAGTTTAAATATATAACTGAAGGAACCTTAGTACATAAAACAAATGTGGCAACCTATCTTATTGCATATCTTGTTGTACGTTGTAGTCTTCTCACAGATATCTTCAGATTCTCATTTCAATGATTAATTTATAAAAATATACTTCATTACTGCTTATTGAATAAGTAATAATAATAAAAAAGAAAGAAAAGCATACTAGTATATCGGGTGGTGAGCTACACTATATAAATACCCCTTCTGCAAATTTAAAAGAAAACTTTTTTTTTTTAATATTGCAGTTCATTATATGGAAAATCTCTAGTATCCATAGAATCCTATAAAATTTCCAAGAGTGGGAATGCTGTTTAAAGTCCCAGTATACTACCTGAACCGACACGACCAACAAAGTTCCCCCAAGGCCCAGAAATCCAACTATAAAAATTAATCTTAAGACGGACTGTGTAAATTTTGCGTGGAAGGTAGAGATAATGGAACTGAGGGTAACAGGGTGAGAGTGATCAAGAGATAATTAGAATTGCGATTGGACTAAAACTAAAAGACCCCATAGTCATCCTGAGGAGATTAGAGAAGGAAAAACTAGATTAAGACAAAAAAAGTTTATGCTGTCCAAGTGCATTGGATTGCTAAACACACAGCTTGATAATCAATGTGACTGATAATGTTTTAAAATATTTAAAATAGTTTTCTATAACTTGGAAGATATTTTCATAATTAACGTAAATTATAAAATGGTAAACTTTAAAATCATAATAATTTCAATTCAGTAAGCAAAATGTTAATATGAGGAATAATAATATGAATATATTTATTTAAGAAAATAAGATATAAAAACAAAATATTGAAAGATACAAAAATTGTAGAAAAAAAAAAATAAAAATAAAAGATAACTATTGACCATAAATTTGGCTATTTATAATTCCAAGAGAGTCTACAATAATAACCCAGCAAGGAGTGAAAAAGTCCCCATGCAGGGGCTGTTAAACTAAGCAGATTTCCCATGTGCTAGTATGACACACTATGTATCTTTTCTCCCAACATATTTTCTATTTCTTAATTAAAATCTGATACGAGGTAGAAGTGGGATTTACAGAAGGCAGTAATCTAGAAAGTACGAGCATAATACCGAAGCTGCAAAAAAATTTATAGAAAAACGATTGTAAGATTTATCAATACAACACATAATAATGAAGATATTTTGAATTTTTGATCCACCCCTCTTAACACCCCACCCCACCCTGGTAGAACTAAGCTATTAACGACTATGAACTTTAGTGTTGAATTAAAAGGTTAAATATCGATTATGAAATAGATCAAATAAACATTTTTGAAACAAGAACGTAAAATCTTAATTGATGAAGTAATCATTTAACAAATTTTGGTCAGTAAAAGTTCAAGAAGACTATATTTGGTATTTAAGTTTCGAATAAAGTGGTTCATGATATAACAGCTTATCGTTAATATGGCATGAGTAGAAATTGGGGTTCACTGAAGGCATACAACTAAAAAATACAAATCTATTGGTTAATAATCAAGATACAGAATAAATGTGTATATCAACATTTATAGACAATTAAATTTGGAATAAGATTAGTTGTATACAAGTTTTCGATCCGACTCATAATAACGGAGATATTTTAGATTGTCAATATGCTCCCCCCCCCAATGGTCCGATTTCAGCCATTAACGAACTTCACCTTTACTTTCGCATAAAACACTTATATATCGAGTTTGGTAACGATCGAACAAAAATTGTGACCGCTAGAGATATAACAGAGAAGTAATATATACATATATCATCATCATAAATCTACTGCGCGTGGTGTCCTAACCCAGTTGGTTCAAGTTTTCTGGAGTCTCCTTCAGTATATTTCCAGTGGAGCCGAAAAACAGCCCTCAAACTTCATAGGTCTCTCAATACGGGTACTCTCTCTGAAAGTATTCGATGCATCCTTTGTATATTGTTTTTTTTTTTTCTGCATTAACTTCTGTCGCTTGCCCATTAGTACTTTTTTAAAACCACACAGTAGGGTTTATTATCACTGTTTTTTTTCTCCTTATAGTAACCCTATGAGGAGTTATTTATTTGAATACATGTTCCATTGGCACATGGCATATTACATGTATGATGTAAATGAACTCGACTCCATCACCCCAACAACAATTACATCTGCAGAACTCACTCAAAGAAGAAATTAATAAAAACTGGCAACACATGTGGAATGAAACCCAGAACAATAAACTAAAAACTATTAAAACCACCATCCGTCCAAGGAAATATTCGACAAGAGACAACAGAAGAGATGAAGTTGTATTAGGAAGACTACGAATTGGGCACACAAGACTTACGCATGGCTATCTTATGACAAAAGATCAACCCCCGATTTGTGAGAAGTGTAACACAGACCTGACTATCTATCACATATTAATGGAATGTCATAAGTATACAGATATTAGAAACAAATGCAATATTTCCAATAATATAGAAGTGGCCCTTGGAGATGACCTGAAAGAACTCGATAAATTGTTTAATTTTGTAAAAAACACGAGTTTATACAAAGAAATTTAAAGTACAATTGTTTGTATCCTAATTTATATTGTTAAAATGGCGATATGGATGAGGATACCAAAATGTGAATTATAAATATTACAGGGGGATGAAAACCTGGTAGTTTTTCGCTCTTAAACCCTATACAACAACAACAACAACAACATGTATGATTATGTTTAAATACATTTTTATTTTAAAATATATACACGTAATCAAGTATCTACTCAAATATAATATAAAAAAAGAATAAAATAAAATATTAAAATAAGTAAAATAATTAAAATAAAATTAATAAATGAAATGAAAAAAATAAATAAATAAAATAAGAATAAAAAAAAAAAAAAACTAATCAATTAAAGTTAAACTCAACTGATGTTTAATTTGCGAGTCTATGTAAGGTAAATATATTGAATTATAATTCCCATTCCCCACAATCAACTTTGCGTTCTAATTTATTTTTGCTACATCCATATCTATACTTTTGATAAACTTTATAAGTCCTTTATTATATTTGTTAAATATAATATGAGGTGGTTCTGGCCAATTACCTCCTTTTAAAATTATCACTGCTTGCAAACTATTGGGTTTAAAGAAATTATATCTGTAAACCTCTAAGAGACGTCATTACTGAAGCAATAGACGTCTTTCAAAACATTTGTAGCCTTGTTTGAAAGAAGTTCGGTTATTGAGTGTTTCACGTAATAATGCACCGCTCACCACTCGTGTATGTGTGTTGACCCAGAGTAGAACTCTTTATTCCACGAGCCACTTATCGGTCGAGACTGCTCTTGAGTAGTCCGGGACTTTGGTAGTGAGAATTAGAATGCCGAGTGGTTGTTCTGAATGTATTTCCATTTACCCTAAAGCCGACTGGAATCCAGTACTAGAGAATATACATTCACCTCCAAAAATTGCCATTGTACTGCCACTTAGGTGTTGTTGTACCTTCACATACTAATAACAAAATCGTCTTATTTGATAATCTCAAATATAGTGCCATGTTGACCAATTATCCTAATTATGAAAGAAGAAACATTTCGCCATTTCAACAACTTTCAAGAAACGCTTATTGCAGCTGAGTTCATATTCCCCTGTATTTAAAGCTAAATAACTTAAATTGATTGGTCTTTGTCAGAAGGATCCTCTCTGATAGTGTGCAAAATGTCGAATGAGTGCTTTTAAAGCTGTTTGCCGTAGAAAACTAATCTTTCGGAAGATTTTGTGGTTCATTGATCTGGATTCTTCTAAGACCAGTAATTTGAGATTGGACATAAGAAGAAGAAGAAGAAGAAAAATACTTTATTAAAGAATTAAATGTGGCTGTTCCCCGATGGTTAGTTGCAGACTACACAGCTAAATCATCAATCACTTGACAAAAAACATATGTAAATGTTAATAAAATAAAAGTAATACGTTTGCAGCAAAAATTAAACCAAAAATATATAAAGAAAACCCATTCTAACATCACCCCCTTTTTTCTAATAATAAGAAAGTAAAATACACACTGATTATGATATATTCAAAATATCGTAAAATAAACATATTTAAACCTAATCTTGAAGGCATTAATTTCTTGTTTAACTAGACAAATTTGTATAGATAAAAAAAATTAACGAATCATGAGGGCACTAAAACGAAAAAATAAATCCTGCAATTTCAGGGACAATATTTTAGAAAGGAATTTTCAATAGCAACGTAATCACTACTAATAATAACTAATTTATTATATTAATTAATTTAGCTTTAACAGAATGAAACTTTGTATTTAACGATCTTGAAGAAGTAGCAAAATATAAGCAGTTTGCAGATCATTTAGAAAAATAGAGGAAGGAGGAGGTTGCATGGGAGGATGAAAAAATTAAACGAAACCGAAATCTCTCATTTATTACAGTCAGGGCGAAAAATGTTATAAGGCATAATTTGTAGGTCTTTTAATGTTGGGGGAAAGAAAGGTATTATAAATATCTACTTCCTAATTAGAACAGAGAAATTTGCAATCATTTTTCCACCCCCTCACCGAAAATCTATTCCACGTTAACCGATTTCACTGTATAACGAACTTAAGTTTACGTTTTTCTAACCAAAGTACGTATTTCTAGTTTCCTTGACTATGGGAATTTCGTTCAAGATAGATATGCTCACAAGTAGACAAAAGTCTATCACGCAGGGGCTGCGTAAACTAAGCAGATTTCCCACGTAAAGTTATACAATAGAGAAATTACCATACGAGTGCCGAAGAGTTACGGAAACGGCCGAACTAACACACACACACACACACACACACACACACGCGACACAACAGAAGTGGTCTGGGGCATTAAAATGAAAAGTTCCTTAGGCTCTGGCCAAGGAACCGACAATAGCAGTGCACTTCTTTAAGGAGGTAATTAGCAAAGCATATGATGAAATTTATTAGACTTAAATAATATTAGAATGAAATACTAGAGCATCAACATTGGTCTGATTGTTAATGGATTCTAGCCACCATTTTTCAAACAAACTGAAAGTACCCTTGATACACAGGAGCCGGTCACACCCACGCAAATAGCCGTGCCTTACCCTAGTTAACTCGATCCCCAAAGCCTTATAATTTACATGTATGTACGTGTGTGAGATAGAGAGAGGGAGTGTGTGTGTGTGTGTGTGTGTGTGTGTGTGTGTAATGTTGTTTAGTAACACATTTTATTCGAAATAAATACAATCAATCTTAGCAGGCAGTTTAAAGTAGCATGATTCTTCCATCACAAACCAAAACTAAAGTGGACTAATTGTGTATTTTTAAACATTAGTTAATGCATTATAATCTCTTACCTGTAACTACATTCTTCAGGGCCCGGAACAACGACGATACTCTTGTATATTGTATTTGCTTCGCACAGTATGAAATTAGTGTTCTCATTTTTTGTGAACGTCTTTCCCGGTTCATATCTTGGGCTGGATTCGAGTTCGCGACAAAGGTGGCAATTGCAGCTTTCATTACAGAGCATGGTTCAAGTCAGCACATGTCTGCCGGAGATGAGCATTTGAAGCTCAATCAGAACTGTGTATGTGCAGACCGTTTCATTTCGATAAAGAGATATTATAAGATAACTCCTGAATATGCTGTTTTCAATTCCTCCCTCACAAGTACCTTTCAAGATGTAGAATGTATTCAGAGTTCTGACAATCAATATGTGTAAGGACAACGACGGAGATATTATTTCCCTAAGAAATTATACAATATTGTTCATTCAGTCTTCCCTGTACTCCAAAATCCTATAGTTTTATAATATTATGATACACAGAAGTCTTCTACTGGCAGTATTGATCCTTGATAAACAAACGTAACTTATTGATGTTATCACTTCCAAAAGGAAATGTCAAAAGATGTGATGGACTCAGACGAGAACAGATATAAGTTAGCTGGACTATGTTGAATGTATCTTCTTGTTTGCACAGGAAACCTGTATTGGAGTCCAAGTCCAATCAGTTTCCTCGTAAGACTCAGCTGGCCTACGGATTAACGGCGCGGCAGCTTGAAGCGCAGCTTATCTGGAGCGACACCTGCAGCTAAACTGGAAATGCAGAGCTACACTCTATATCGTCGGGCTAGAAGACAGCGATAAGACTGAGCGTCTCCTTTCCCATCCCGAGTGCCTTAGGCGGGGGACCAGGTGAGACTCAGTCGAGGGGAGAGAGGAACAATTGATGATTATGTTAATTAGATTCGCACGGTCTCCTGTAACATTACTTACACCTTCCTTTTCACCAGTCAAACCTGGATTTTTTTTTGTTACTTCCGTAACAGTATCTTCAATTTATAACATATAGTACACATACACAACACACAAACATAACCAGTTATACACATGTAAATCGCGGAGAAAGCCAAGAAGCAAAATCATAGACACAGGCTGTCTTTTTACACAGAATCTAGATACAAATAAAGGAAGGGGGTTCCGAGGGATGTGCCGTTGTAGTTCCATTATCAACATGGGGCTGCAACAGATGGAACATCTAAAACTCTTAGTTAGCAGCGACTGCGAAGCCGACTTTCGTGTTATACATGTACATCAGCTGCAAATGGGATCAGGTTACTAGAAATCCAAGAAAAGCATGTGCATGATTGCAAGCCATATCCCATAACCCTAGAATACACCTTACATTTCACCAAATATTTTAGGAATATAAATAGCTTTAAATGGCTCAGTATGCGGGCAAACTCTATCAAAGACCAGAGCACTGAATTGGACCAGAGAATTACTAGTGCCGACCTTCCGTTTCTCTAGTTTTAATACAAAGAATAACCCCGCGGATCTTTAAACGAAGGGACAAGAACACCTTTATCAAACCCGAACTAATACATGGGTGCACGACATGGGCCCTAGTAGCGGGTAATATTGAAGCGCAAGTGTAAACATTTGGACGCAAGGATTTAGCGGATGTCCCTTTAGGGACATCAGTTACATAGGTTGTACTCATGACGCGATTTTCTAAAAAGTTCTTAAAATGACCATCGATCATACACAGGTATGATAACAAGTATGAGGCCCATTCAAAACAACACACAGAAATATATAAATCTATTAATCCTCCAGCTGTCATAATTTTTGTTTGATCGTTATCAAACTCGATATTTAAACGTTTTATGTAAAACTAAAACAAACGAAGGAGGAATGTTTAAAATTTAAAATATTTTCTTTACTATGAGTCGGATCGAAATATTCTAAAGAACCAATCTTATTGCAAATGTAATTTCCCATAAATGTTGTTATATGTATCTTTTCTTTATATCGAATATTAACCGAGAGGTTTGCATTTTTTAATTTTTGGCATCAGTTAACCCACACTTCTACTCATGTTATATTAAAAAGTAAGGCATTATAGCATCTTATTTCAAACGTAAATACCAACTATTGTTTTCAACCATGCTTTATAATGTGAGATACATGCAAATAAATAGTGTGATGGCGTCATTAATTATGATTTTACGACTGGAACTCAGAAATATTTAATTCATATATATATAATACTCGATATTTAATTTATTTGCCTTACACTAAGGATCATATTAACTCATGGCTGAAATAAGGCGTAGAATAGAAGGGAGGGGAATTCGAAAATTCAAAATACCTCAGCTATTTTGAGTTGGGGAAGCAATCTTTTAAACTATGGATGCTATACAATTGTTGTTATATATTTTTGTTCACGTAACTCAAATATTAAGCGAGTTATAAGTAGTTTCTTGTTTTTTTGCCTAGAGCAAATTCCCACGTCTACTCATGGAAGTTTGACTTAGAAATAGAGAATGCAAGGTGAGATGACATTACTAGTGTGTAATTTCTGAACTTGGGAAAACTGCTTAGATTACGCAGCCCCAGTCTGACGGACGTTTTAAGAATCATATTAGGCCAAAATGGAATATGGCTGAAGACTAAGAAAGACAGATCAACCCATTCTTACGAGTAAAACGAAGTGTATGACGTTAAGAGGCATAAACCTCCAGTAGGAATGAATATTCTATTCTTTATTGTATTCCATGAATAATTTCACACTTTGTATTCTATTTAGTTGGGGCGAATCCTTCCTATCCAGCACTCAGTAATATTCCTGCAGACTACTCCATCGACATTTCTAATATGATTTCCAAATCAGACAAAACGTCTGTAAGTGCAGAGACATGCCCGTCTTGAAATAAAAACGAATATTAATAGATATTCGAAATACATCAATCGTTTAGATTTACAATAAAGCATCTCCATTCCAAAAGTAATGAAAATCGGCCTTAATTGAGAGGCAAACAGGCCAAAGATGGAAATATAGAATTAAAACCGCCCTTCGCATTTAACAATTAATAATTTAAAAGAAAATTTCCTAAACACAGTTGGTTTCGATTTCTACAATACAGCTCAGTAACAGCGATCAAATGATCGCTGAACTTAAGAATTAATTATACAAGAACATCATATGAATAAATAAGTGGAAAGAAGTTCAACAAATTAATATACTGGAAAAGAATAATTTCGGTTCCGGTAGAACTAGAAAGGGTTTCCCAGAGATATTTCAGCTAGACTTTACGTAAGTTCTTTTATTCTCTCAGTGCCCTCAATATTCAATTTATCTGATTTGTAAGCCGAAAGAATTCGAAAAGGCCACAAAAATTCAAATACTCATATATCTCAATATTATAATAGACAAAATAATTTAATGAAACGGTTCAAATGAGTTCGTATATACCATATCGCCTGGAAGTGCTTACAACCCAAAGGATGCTACGGCAATCATTGATTAAAATCAAATGTACGGAGCTTTAGGGGGGGAAAACAAAATTTATTTTTTACATTTCTAATGGGTAAGAAAGTTACTCTTCAAAGTCAATTCAGATCTTATATTACAGATAAGTAGATTAAAAACAAACTTTATTTTTTTAGTAGTTTACGAATAATGGGTAATATATATGCTTTTTATTACAGAAACCATTTTCTGTATTGGTTAGAAAAGGACTTTTTTGAAGTATTTTGTTGTTAATTTTCGCCTTCTCCTTCTTCAAAAGAGATGCATTAAGCAGTGCCTGGCCTTATTAGTTATCCGCTAATTTCATTTACACCATTTCGGTGACATCTAACGTCACCATAATATATATATATATATATATACTCGTTTGCCATCCGTCATTCTTAGGAAGTAGTCCTGCCATCGACAGTCTTACAAAGTCAGTCCAATCTTATACATCAGGAATACCACACTATTAGCAGATGTCCCTCCCAAGGGAAATCAGCTATTGAGGTCGTACTCATGACGCGATTTTCGAACAAATATCCATCGATCATACCTAGGAGATAACGAAAATTAGGTCCGTTCAAATATATATATATATATATATATATATATATATATATATATATATATATATATATATATATAGTTATTGTATATATTTGTCTTTCCAAGGCTCTAGCGTTCACATTTTTTGTTTAATAGTTACCAAACTCGATATTTAGTCGTTTTATGTAAAACAAAAAACGATCAAGTTCGTTATTGGCTGAAATCGGACCAGTAGGAAGGGGCTTTAGATGGGGGAATTTAAAACAAAATCAAAATATCTCCGTTATTATGCGTCGGATCGAAAATTTATGTAGAATCGATTTTATTTCAAATGTAATGTTCTATAAATGTTGTTATGTACGTTTTGTTCACTATCTTGATTATTAACCGAGATAGTTGCATTTTTTAGTTTCCGGTCTCCAGTAAACCCCCGCTTCTACTCATGTCATATCAACAATAACCTGTTGAATTGTAAACCATTTTACTTGAAGCCTGAATACCAAATATAATTTTCATTGAACTTTTAGGTTTTGAGGTAAATGCAAATTTTGAGGTGACGCACGTGGGAATCTGTTTAGTTAAAGCAGCCCCTACGTGACGGACCATTACATAGTTTATTGTTATATATATATATATATATATTATAATAAACTTTGAAGTGTTGACGAAGTTCCTACTGGTGAAGTGGGGGTGGGTGTGCCCAGGACAAGCTTCACGAAACAGTCAATAGGCAACTTGGCTGCGGAGGAATTACAGGTATACGAGAAAGAGAGTAATAGAGGTAGAACATTGAAGTTATGGCATTATCTTAAGATTTACTTATTAAAGCTCTCAAAGGCGAATATCAGCAGATATCAATAAAGCACTGATAAGCTAATATTGATGGTCATAATCTTAAAAACTGACACCTACTTATTTAACATGTCAGATATCAGTTTTAGAGCATACTTCATGTACAGTATGAAAACATTGATTATATGTTGCTGTAGTAGGTACTTTAAAATCACTTATAAGTAAAAAAGTTATTTTTATAACCTAAGCCTGATTCTTTTGGTAAACATAGAGTATTGAGTACTATTCAAGTGAGGACAATAAATATTTTTTTTTATTGGCGAACTGCCTAAATAAAATCGTTCCCTGGGGTAAAAAAGGTAGTAACCAGATAACCTATCTCAGGTAGCTTTAGGAGTATTTATAAAGGTGACGTTAATTTAACAACAAAAAGAAAATAATATGAATAAATCACAATTCCATACATCTTTTCCGCAAGGTAAAACTTTGATCTTTCTGTTAAGCGTTAATAGCATTGGAAGTGCGGTGTACTGGTGATAGCCATAGATATAAGTTCGTCACGCAGGGGCTGCGTAAACTAAGCAGATTTCCCACGTGAAGTTTTACAATAGAGAAATTTCACGAGAGTCGAGTAGTTAAGGAAACGGCCGAAAGAGCTTTTGGCGGGAAAGTCACCCGTCCGTTAGCCGCCCTGATTTAATAAAAGTCCGTCACGCAGGGGCTGCGTAAACTAAGCAGATTTCCCATGTGAAGTTTTACAATAGAGAAATCTGCATACTGGTGACACAATACCCAAGTTGCAAAAAGTGGACGTTAATAAATAAATAAATAAATAAAAGGGCCTTGCAACACTTGTGTTCTTTCAGAAGATATTCTTAGCAGGATTCCCTTAAGGAAAATCACCTATTGCGTTCATACTCATGAAGTGATTTTCGAAAAGTTTCTTCAAATATCCATCAATCTTACCCAGGAGATGACAAAATGAGGTCTGTTCAAAACTATATATATATATATATATATATATATATATATATATATATATATATATATATTTGTCATTCAACGCTCTAGGGGTCGCAATTTTTGTTTAATCGTTACCTAAATCGGTATTTAGTCTTTTTATATAAAAAGGAAGATCAAGTTCGTTAATGGCTGAAATCGGGCAAGTGGGAGGGAGGTTTAGAGAGGGCGAATTTTGAAAATTCGAAATTATGAGTCGGGTCAAAAATTTGTATAGAATCAGTTTTATTGGAAATGTTTAGTTCTATAAATGTTGTTATGTGCCTTTATTTCACTATCTTGATTATTAATCGAGATATTTGAATTTTTAGTTTTCGGCCTTCAGTAAACCCCACTCTTAATCATCTCATATTAACAATAATAAGTTATGAAGCACTTTATTTGAAGCCTAAATAACAAATATTGTTCTCATTGAACTTTAACGTTTTGAGGTAAATGTACATTTTGAGATGTCGCACGTGGGAAATCTGCTTAGTTAAAGTAGCCCCAGCATGACGGGATTTTTTCATATTACTATATCCAACGAATTGCAAGAGATGTTTGATGGCTGCAAAAAATGACTTTCTAGTTCCCCCTATGCCCAATGAATAGCCTTACCTTCAAATATATTCTTGATAAAATCGTTGTGTAAAAATATAATAAGCCAAAGAAGTTTGAGGTTGTACTCATGATGCGATTTTCGAAATTTTTCTTCAAATGTCCATCAATCCTACCCAGGAGACGACGAAAATTAGGTCTGTTCAAAACTGTATATATATATATATATATATATATATATATATTTGTCTGTTACCGCTCTAGCGGTCGCAATTATTTTTTAATCGTTACCAAACTGGATATTTAGTCGTTTTATGTAAAAATAAAGATCAAGTTCGTTAACGGCTGAAATCGGACCAGGGGGTTTAGAGGGGAGGATTTTCGAAAATTTGAAATATCTCCGTTACCATAGGTCGAATCGAACAATTGTATAGAACTAATCTTATTGCAAATTAAATGTACTATAAATATTGTTATATACATTTATTCAATATCTTGAATATTAACCGAAATATTTGCATTTTTCAGTTTTCAGCCATCACCAAACCGCCACTTCTACTCATGTTACATAAACAATACTCTGCTACATAATAAATCACATTATTCGAAGTTTAGTTACCAAACGTTGTATTGAAGTGACCTTTATTATACGAGATAAATGCAAATATGTCCTGGTGACCCCCCCCCCCACCCCGTCTTATTTTTAATCTGCTTAGTTTACGCAGCCCCTGCGTGACGGACTTTTTTATTTTGACGTCCAACTTGCACTGGTGATTCTGCGCCAAATCCACATTTGCATTTCTCCCAATCGATTATATTCCAATTTGAAAAGAGACCAAAGTTTAATGCTCGGGAGCGTAAAGCAATACACTATAAACGAATGACCTATCCAAAATTCTTTTGGTATCCATTCTTAACTGCTTGTTAGTTAAAATAGTCCGTCACGCAGGGGCTGCGTAAACTAAGCATATTTCCCACGCGAAGGTTTACAATAGATAAATCTACATGCTGGTAACACTACCGTGAATGTTAAGCGAATAAATTCAAACGTTAATGAGAAATCCTTCAGTCAATTTACAAGTTAATGATCTCTACGACGGAAAACGGCAAGCAAGCCAAAGTCGTAGCGCTGAATAGATAGATAGACCGGAAAGAAAAACAGTTACTAAAATATAACATTAATTTTATTGAAAACTATTTTCCAAAGCTAGCGCTGTGATTTGTAATGAATCAGAATCATTTTTAACTCAATCGCTCAAATTTTATTAATCCAAATACAAAAAAAGGGGGTGGGGATCAACAAAGCATATTTGCGTATATCTCACAAAGTAAAAGTTCAATGAACACAATATTTGGTATTTAGGCGCCAATTAATATGATTTATTATATAACAGATCATTGTTTATGTAACACTAGTAAAAATTGGGGTTTACTAAAAGCGGAAAACAGAAAAAAATCAAATATCTCGGTTAATATTCAAGATATTGAATAAATGTATATAACAACATTTATAGTACATTTAATTTGACATAAGATTGATTCTATACATTTTTTCGATCCGACGTATAGTAACGGACCTATTTCGAGTTTTCAAAATTGACCACCTCTCCCCGTCGTCCTTTTTCAGCCATTAACGAATTTGATCTTTCTTTTTACATAAAACGATTAAATATAGAGTTTCGTAACGATCAAACAAAAATCGCGACCGCTAGAGCGTTAACAGAAATATATATATATATATATATATATATATATATATATATATATATATATAATATATATATATATATATATTGGATTTTAGTAATCCAAGAACAAAAGAAAGGGGCTGGGGATCAACAGAACGTATTTGCTTATATCTCAGAAAGTAAAAGTTCAATGAAAACAATAATTGGTATTTAAGCTTCGAATGTGGTTTATTATATAACAGAGTATTGTTTATGTAACATTAGTAGAAGTGGTTGTTTGCTGAATGCTGAAAAATGCAAATATCCCGGTTAATATACAAAATAGAGAAAAGATGTACCTATATAAAAATATTTATAGTAAATTTAATTTATAATATGATGTTTCGATCCGACGTATAGTAACAGAGATATTTCGAATTTTTCGAAGTTCCTTCCCTCTAAACCCGCCCTCCCCATGGTCCGATTTCAGCCGTTAACGAACTTGATCTTTCTTTTTACATAAAATGACTAAATATGGTAATGATTAAACAATAATTGAAGAAAAATGTCTAAAATCGCGCCATGAGTACGACCTCAATAGCTGATTTCCCCTAAGGGAAATCTGTTAATACTATTACCGGCGATAAAGGCCATTAGATTAAATATGTTAGGTTTTTTACTGGACTCCACTTTGACAATAATATTCAACAATTGCCCAGCCTAAAGCTCCCTTAACTGGGAGGATGTCAACTTTCCTCTCCTATAATCAGCTTGAAGGCGATGGTACCAGTATACGCAATATATTTTACTGGTTCTGTAAAGGACAGTTTGTAAACGAGATATACGAACTACTATCACCTCTATTTGAGTGTTATCATTTACCCTCAACAGACACCAGTCGGCCATGGGTCACTTCTAGTCATGTCAGACACCTTAAACGCCTTGAGGAAGAACGTCAAGGAAGTTAACCGAAAGTTCCCAATTAATCAGAGCTGGAAGGTGAGAGGGCTCAAGCAGGAATCTTCTAGAGTCATATTCACTAATTAGAAACAGAGGTATTGTTTTCGGTCGAGCTATGAAAGCCATGTGAACCACTCTCCCACTCAGGATGCTTCCAACACTTCACACTCCCCCAGGCTCTCTTATTGTCCAGGGTGTGAACATTCCACGTGGAAAGTAAACTTTCTTCTTTTCAATAACCTTTTCCTCAATCAATGCTCCATAGAATTATATAACTGTGTGCTGTGTGAGCTCATTTGTTATTAGTATACACTATTACACATTGTTATTCAATTCAAAATTCACACTGTTGTCAGTGTGAGTAAATTGCAGACAATATCTGTTGTACCAGTGAATAAGTGGTTAAGTCCCTCTTACTCACTGGTGGACTTAACCACTTATTCACTGGGGTTACAGATATCAGAGAGAGAGAGAGAGAGAGAGAGAGAGAGAGAGAGAGAGAGAGAGAGAGAGAGAGAGAGGGGGGGGGTGCTTTTGGCAGATTTCCCTTAGGGGAAATCAGTTACTATGGTTATACTAATGAATCGAAATTCCATCAAATGACCATCGATCCAACCCAAAATTTGACGAAAATCAGGACTGTTCAAAATTATATATATATACACACGCGCACGCACGCACACATATCTTATCCTCCAATTTCAGACATTAATGAGCTTGATCTTTAGTTTTCATAAAACGTTTAAATATATCGAGTTTGGTATCAATTGCTTCCGCTAGAGCGGTAATAGATGAATATGTATAGTTTTGTGTGTGTGTGTGTGTGTGTAAAGAGCTTTATATTCGAGTTAAGAAAAAAATGTATAAAACATCAATTGCAGTATATGTTTAAAGATATTGATTCTATAACATTTTTTGATCCAACTCATAATAACTGAGATATTTTGATTCTGCCCCCCCCCTCTTCCGGATCCGATTTCAGCAATTAATGAGTACAACCTTCATAACAGCATGAAGCTTCATCTCCTCTTATAAAGATCTCTTGAAAATTAGTAGTCTTTGTCTAATAGATCTTTGCTTATTAGTAGATTTTTCCTATGGAAAATCAGCTATTGAGGTCGTTTCATGACGTGAATTTCGAAAAATGTCCTCAAATGTCCATCGATGACGAAAATGAAACCCGTTCAAAATTTTATATAATATTTGTCTGTTACCGCACTAGCGGTCCCAATGTTTGTTTGATCGTTACCAAACTCGATATATAAGCGTTTCATACAAAACTGAAGTTCAAGCTCGTTAGGGTTGAAATGGGATCAGTGGGAGGGAAAAAATTCTAATATTCACAATATCACCGTTGCTAAACGTCTGATCGTAAAATTGTATAAAACCAAGTTTTTGGAAATTAAATGTACTATAAACATTGATATATACATTTATTCTCTATCTTCAATACTAACGGTGGTATTTACATTTTATAGTTTTTATCCTTCATTAAACCCTCTCTCCTATTCATGTCAGAATAGCAAAATGCTGATATATTATGAATCATTTTACTCAAAGATTAAATACGGAATATTGTTTTCAAGAGACTATTATGCGAGATACTTGCAAATTCGTTTATTGATGATGTCATCAATCAAGATTTTATGTTCTTGTTTCGAAAATGTTTATTTGATCTATACCATACATGATATTTAATCGTTTCAGTCAACATTAAAGATCATACTTGTAATTGACAGAAATCGGATATGGAATAGTGGGGTTATAGAGGGGTGTGAATTCAACATATTTCCGTTATTATGAGTGGTATCTAAAATGATATGAGCCAGTCTTGTTAAACTATTGATGATTTACACTGTTATTTATGATTTTTTTTCCGTAACTCAAGTATTAAGCGAGTTAATCGTGTTTTCAGAGCCTTCAGTAACCACCCCCCCCCCTCGATTCCTCGACCTCATAGAAATATAGAATATGTGGTGTGTGGTGAGATGAGATCACAAGTGTGTTATACCTGCAAATGGGAAATCTGCTTAGTTTAAGCAGCCCCTGCATCATTGTCTTTTTTTGATATGTATCATGGATATGAATAGAATCAATGTGGACTAGTTTAAACTTTATTACCACCATCAGGAGTGGGGGTTTATTTGGAAGTTAAAACTTATTTTCTTCAATATATAATATTAATACAAATTTTAATTGGGAAAATGTAAAGACAAAAAAATGATACTTATGAACACGGACTTTGTGCAATTATGGCTAATTGGGATGGGTCTTTTAATTTTAATGGGATCCTTTTGCCATCCTTTTCTGGTAAGGTTAAGACTGAAGATTTTATGATACCAGTGCCTCACTAAATAAATTCAGTTTGTCACTAAATAAATTCCCGTACCCAACCAGGAATACAACACACCACTAGGTGTATGTGTGCAAGATTAAGAACAATGCCTTTACTCACAGGGCTAAAAAACGAAAAAACAAATTGTGTATAGAATGTATTTTTCAGTCCTAATGAGTTGCATATATTTATAAATTTCAAAATCATTAGGGTTTCATGACAATACCTCAAACTAAATGTAGATATTTTATGTATATTTCTAAAACATGAATATGTACTTCATATTTATTTAGGGAATGAATTATGTTGACACAGTATATATTATGCTGGTACTGATAAAAGTGAAGTTTTTTTAGAATAGCCTTGTTAATATTTCCATTTTTAAATTTCATTATATGAATCCTTCATTAAAAATATGCCATTCCATTGGAAATTCAAAAAGAAGATGCTCTAGAGAAACAGTGAAAGAGATTAAAAATATCAATTCACTGCCAAAGAAACTTCATTCTACATAACTAACATCTACCGAATTTCATTTTGAAGTTCTTAAAAGTTTTGAAAAAAAGCCGTAAACCGGGAATATGAAATACTCTGTATACAGAATAACTTCGGGAGCCAATTATACACCTCATTTCTGACAAAAATATTATATAGACTATGGTCCAATTTTTAAATGATTCACGGATAGATTTTTACATGTTTTACTCCAAGTTACTTATCTAAACTGAAATAATTCATTTATTTTATTATTACTATTATCTACCTTTAATACACATTTGTATAATAATGTATTTAGTTGTTTAGTTGACAGAGTGAATAATTCCACCAATTGGTAGAGGCCTCGGTCACTCTGCCAATTGAATAGTTAAATTGTTATTTGCATATGTTCAAACTCCACAACTCAATTATTATTATTGTTTTTTTAATTTTGAGATAAGTAATTGTATGAGCAGGTTTGTTTTTATGAAGGGTAGTTGGTTGAGATTTAATTCAAGATCCAACCAAGTTTTTGTTTGTATAAGGTTTTGACAGCTTTTATTCTTCCAAATTAAAAATATGCAAGAGGAGTCATTGGGATTTTCGTGTGAGCATATATATTTAAAGCTCAATAAGTAGTGGTACTTTTCATGAAGTTTGCCCTTTAAATGAAGGCAAAAGATTCCATAATTTGAAATTAAAACGAACATTTGTTTCCTCTTCTTCACATTTGTATACCCAATATTAAATAGGCATTATCAGCTTTAAAACAGGAATAGTCTAGAAATTATAGGAAATTTCTCATTCTTTTAAATTACATTAACAGATTTCATGTGATTTGAACTGTCCATTAGATAAAAGGAGTTTAATGCTTAAAAATAACATTATTTTGTATAAAACTAAAAAATTAAGTTATTTACAAAACGATTAAAAATCCTTACATTTATTACCAAAAACGAGGCTTAGAATCGACTACCGAAATTACATACTTCGCATACCTGTTATATTTGTTTGCTAACTCTTTAGCAGTCTCAATTTTTATTTGACCGATTAAGTTCCTTAACAGCTGAAATCGGAACAGGAAGGGAGTTTAGAGGTGAGGGGAGAGCCAAAATTCAAAATATCTTCATTATTATGAATTGGGACAAGAAATTACCAAGCCAATATTTAATTTCCTACACCTGTTGTTCAATACATTTTTTTCTCTAATCCTAATGTTAATGAAGATTTTTACATAATTTTAGATGTCAGCCCTTAATACCCCCCCTCCCATTGAAGTGACATTTTAAGTTTAAATACAACATATAGTTTCTATCAAACCAGGAGGAGGAAATAAATAATTAAAAATATCTCCCTTGTTATAAATTAAATTGAAAAATGTTGCATAATAAAAAAAAAATCTTTTAATAAATTCAACTTTCTATTACTGTTATTCCTTTTGTTCTCTAACAAGAATATAACTGAAATATTTCCATTTTTGATCACTAGCAAACTCATTATTTGAACGTCTTATTTAAAATTGATATTATGTAAAAAGTAAGAAATGGAACAGAGCGGAGGGGGGAGCTGATTTTCAAAAGATCTCCATTATATTGAGTCAAGTAAAGAAATTATATAGCTAATTTTAGTGTGAATTTAATTTTCTACAATTGTTTTTCTCTAATTCTAATTTTTTTGTTTATTATTATTTACATCCTCTTTATGCTACTATGGCTAATCGGGATGGGTTATCTGCAGGTTACCACCCTTTTCTAGACAGAGTGGGCCTAAGGAGTTTATTTAATGAGTGAGTCACTATATAAATGTCTACTGCCCAGGGCGGGAATCAAACCCACCACTCTAGGTCTACCACACGAGATTAAGACCAATGCTTTAACTTTTTTACATCATTTTAGTTTTTAATAACCCTGTCCCCTTGAGTGGCTTATTTCAAGCTTAAATACTACATATTGTTTCTATCATACTAGGAGGAGGGTAGGATGGAGGGGGGAGAAGCAAAAGAAGGGAAAATAAAAAATTTAGAGGCTCTGAGCCACTAATCATTTAAACTCAAGCATAAATTTCAAGCCCTGTTTACATAGGCTTCTCGATACAGGCAAAATGAAAAATACAGAGCCAGGTTAGCAGTGTGCCAATCGCATAGGAAATCTGCTTAGTATACACAGCCCCTGAGGGATAGATTTTTACTTAATAATGCAATCTTTATAATAACGGACTCACTTCAAGTAACCTATTTAGCCAACATCCAACTAATCTTAGTCAGTATTCATTGTTATCCAAATAATTGTACTTTACAGTACCTGCTAACTTTTCAACATAAACTAATACTTTAAATTTTCTAGCTGTAAGAATTTATTAATATGGAAAAACCATATCTGTGATTTAGGAATATACAAATTAGTTGCCAAATTATATCTCCATCCTGTGTTTTTCCTTTGCTCCTCAAAAAAATCTGATGAGGACAAACACATGACTTCTTGGAATCGAAAATTTTTGTGATCCTTTATTTCGTAAAAGGAAATAGAAAGGCTATGTATTTATAAATTTCTCTACGTAATGAATCATATGTTGTCTTTTGAGAAAATTAATCTAACACTGAACTGGCACTTTATAATTTACTATTTACATTGTATCTTCTGCTCCCACTTGTGCCTAAATTCACTTTTTTCCTACATTGAGTCACTAATTTAGTACTAATGCTTCAGTAGCACAAAGTGGGTGAGAATAAATAAAAAAAAAATAAAATTAGTGAGTGAGACAGCTAGTACCTATGAAAAATATTGTTTTCATTGGACCTTTACCATGTGAGGGACATGCAAATAACTTGAGAAATCATGAATAAACAAATGTTGATGGTTATGAGGTTTATTCAAAACTATATAAATATACATAAATGTATTTGTCTGTCAAATTTATTTAATTTTCAACCTTCAGTAAACCCCTACTCCTACTCATGTCATATTAACAAGAAGCTGTTATATCATGAATCACTTTATTCAAAGTTTAATTATCAAATATAGTCTTCATTGAACTTTTACTATGTGAGCCACATACAAATATGTAATGCAATGACATCACCAATTAAGATTTTCCGGTTTTGACTCGAAAGTTTTTTTATCTTTACCATGCTCAAAATTAAACCTTTTCATTTGCCTCTAATGTTCATATTCGATAATGACTGAAATCGGACTAGAAATAAGGGGTGGGACAGAAAATTCTAAATATCTCCATTATTATGAGTCGGATGGAAACACTTTATACAACCAATCTTGTTAAAATATTGATGCTCTACAATTGTTAACCTATACATTTTTTGTAACTCTAATTTTAACAAGGTATTCATATTTTCTTGTTTTCAGCCTTCAGTAAATCTCCACTTCTACTCATCCGATTTTTACTTAGAAATAGAGAAAATATGGGAAGATGAGATCAGCAGTGTGTCAACTGTCAGTGTTGGAAATCTGCTTAGTTTACACAGTTCCTAAATGACAGACAATATTTTTGTGTGCTAACACTTTTTTTTTTTTCAAAGAGGAGCCAATTTTAAAAATTGATGCGGCTTAACATTGGTTACTCGCACAAAGTGTAAACACTTTACTTTTATCATTAGGGTACAGGGTATTTATAGGATATACTAAAACTTGCTAGTAAATATTATTATTTTTAATATAGTATAAATATGCCAGGATGGATTTCCTGGTTATCTAAACCTGCATTCTACCATATAGACCAAGGGCTCATAGCATGAATGATTAAAACATTCTTTCTGTAAAGCATTAAAAATTCAATGAGCTGTGATGAAAGGCTTTAAAACAAATATAGTTATTTTGATTTAAATAGAATGGAATAAAATTGTTATGATTCTGCTATGAATTACAAAACAGACTTCGACTTGCTCTGAATGTGAGAGCAGACCATTTTAACACTTGCATTTGCTTACCGAGTCATATCACATTTATTAAGCGATATATTTGAACATGAAGAAGGCAATATTGAATTAATATGGCCAATTTGTTAAATATAGATTTCAAAGAATAAATTTACCCTAGATTTATCATTTACAAAGGAAAAATTGTTTGAATTAACATGCACATGAATCCATGCAAGGGTAATGATCTATGCAGTTGAGGTGCCAGGCTTGAACCTGAAGAGTGCACACTACAAATTATTAAGTAGTGCAGTTAGCTTGATTCTATGATGGATTTCTATCTACGCTCCAGCTGCCTACTCAGCCTTTCAAGGAGATTCAATATCTACTAGAATTAAGAAATAATAATTTTTGGTCTATAATGGCACCACAATAGATCAAGCAATATGCCCTCCCATGAAATGTTTGGCAAGCTCTTCCGCTTCATGGCCTGTTCAGCCAAAGATTTTTATTTTTTCATGAATTATTGTAAACATGCCAATTTCAGCTTCATTTGCTCCACTTCAAGTATTAGTAACAGGTCAACCTCTTGGTTAATTAACCAAAGGTTCTTTGATTGAACTTCCAAGTCTAAACGAATGTTGGGTACTTTAGCTAAGACTAAGTGATGACATTATTAATGATCACCAGAAATAAATACTAATACTTGGGTATTAACAGAAGAAGTTCTCCTTCAACGATTTCATGTACATCCATAATTAGTTATGAAAACTTCATCAAATTTAATATTCACAGCTTATTTTATCATAGTCGTTTAGATTAATGTCTTAGAATGAAGAGCATAAATCTCTCTGCAATGAATTATTTGTATGCAACATAAGAGTCTTATAGCATGCTTTCAGATCCCCCCCCTTCAATAATTACAACCTAGAACTCCTAATAGAAAGCATCTCTGAGTCATTCACCTGGAAATAATAGAAGGCTGACAAAAAAAAAAAAAAAACCTTAGCTAGGTAATAGAATATTAATCTATCTCATGTCCTAAAATAGTTGGAATAAAGCAGGAATGATTGAGAACAATTTTCTTCAAAGAAAACTGACAGCAACGATATCGAGAAATTCAAAATAGAAAAACATGAATAGTCCTATAACTTTCTAACAAATGACATCTCCCACACAGAGGATAAGAAACTAACTGATTTGTCAACTGCTTAAAGGAAATATTTAGTGACATAACAGTTTATGTAAAGAAAGAAAGAAATGGGTAAGAGTAGGGGAGTAGTGAGGGTGGAGAACAAAAACAATGCAAATAATTTCCCTAATATTTAAGCATGAACCTAAATGTTTAGGACAGTAATATAAGGAAATAACATTTCTAACAAGATTAGTTATTCATATTCTACTCCAATCCATAGCAACAGAGAAATTTACAATTTCACCTAATATCAAAACCTTCATTCTTTGTTTTAATAGACTTGTTTAAAGATCAGGTTCTTAATGACCAAACCAAAATAGTAGGTCCTACAATATAAGCATAAACGTACCCGTGCTACTAAACACAAAACTTGTTTTCATATTGTTCTCGTCATATACTAGGTGGGATCACCTGACATTTGAAGACATTCATCTGGAGGGGAATCTTGAAAAATACTTTATTAGTATTTAGAATGTGTTCCATGAAAGTAATCTGTAAAATAAATTCACTGTACATAAGGTGTTTCCTTCTACCTTAACTTTACAATTATAATACACTTTACTTCGAAGCTCATTAGAAGACATATTAGCAATATGCTTTGCCTTTGTTGAGTGATTGATTCTTATTTATGTAATTGAACTTAATTGTTTCATAAGGAATGAACTTACAAAGAACCTGAAATTGGACAAAAATAAACTAATTTCATGGGAGCTTCCCCTTATTGAAATTCAAAAGTGAATAACTTAAAAAAAAACAAAAACACTATAGCATGATCGAGCAACTACATAGAAATTACCTCCTAGGTTTGGGCCGGACTATTTCATGCCCTGCTTCGATGGAGGTGGGACCCCTATAATGGTCAGCCCCACGAAACTCGGGCATCGGTGGACTTGTAGCCATCTCCTGAAACAATATTAAAATATTATTATTTATTAACGTCCACTTTTTACTACTTTGGCTAATTGGGAAAGGTTATGTACAGTGTACCACCCTTTTCTAGTCATGGTGGGACTAAGGATTTTATTTAATGAGCTCGTCACTAAATACATTCCTATTGCTCAGGCGGGAATCAAACTTGCTAAAACAAATCCTTTAACACATGGCTAACCTGGGCTTCCCAATATGAAAATATTTATATCATAAGTAGTATACATATTTATATCCCAATTAGTAAGTGTAAGACATGAAAATAAGGGCCCCCTTTGAAGCACCAGTCTATTCAGAAGTTCTTACATACTGTATCTTTTTAGATTTGTAGTCTTCACATTACGAGCCTTATAATTTCACCCTGTGTCCATGTGTCTTTTAATCAGTACTGCGCTTAACTCTTTTTAATGAATAGAGGTTAATTCAAGAAATTTGACAAACCTACACCCATAGAGATTTTTGATCAATTTTTATGGGCTTAGAAGCCATTTATCGATGACCCATTAATGTAATGCATCATTGGGAAACAATCATTGAGTAATCTTAATATAAAATATACACAAGTACCTGGGAAAAGGTTATATTATTATTTGTTTATACCATGTTACATACATATCTATACTACATGCATAACTATGTCATGTTTACATAAAGAAATAAAACCTATTCTTATATTAAGTTTTCATGAATAAGAAACGACTCTATAGATATTGACTTCCAGAGAGTTTTTACTTTCTTTTAATTCTGTTATTCTAACATAATGCTCAATTAATAAAATAATGGAATTAGTCTTCTTAGAATATTTTTAAGTTCAGATATGTATTTACATTAATATTATAAAATGTTATAATCTAATTTTAAAGTGTTGATAGCTGAACTACATGATCATAAAAATACTTTTGGCTTTTGGTAAATTAATTCTAGGGAATCAAAGACATTCTTACCACTGATAAAGCTGCATGGGTGTTATTTCTGTTGAACAATCTTTTTGACTACATTTTGAAGCCAAGTCTTTTTTAAGCCATGTCACCTAAAATAAAAATCAGTAATTAAGATCGTATACCATCATATCTAAATAAAATTATATTTTTATAATAAAGTTTAAAAGATACTGAAGCTATTTAAATGAAATCTGTGAGGCATTTGATACTTACAAATAAATTAAATGGAAATGAATATGTACATTTTTCCTTATATTATGGTCTTAATTTAGCTCGTTTTGCTATGGCACAATACCTGCTTTGATGAACTTATCTTCCAATATGTTTATCCACTAATATAAAAATCAATGCAATTCAAACAATAAATATTACAAATAAAGTACATGAATCATATTAACACCCAAACCACTACTAATTCAACTACTCATGAAATGTACACTTTTGTTAAATAATGTATGTAGATTGACAAGAAAGTGTTCACTTGTGAAAGAGGAGTTTAATTGCATTCATCGATAATCAATTATGGAGTAAAAAAATTGTTCCTTATGAAATAATTAATTACATAGTCTTTAAAACAGAGGAAGAAAAGTAATATAATATCAACCGAAGGTCCTAAGAATTAAGTATCAATTAATGGATACAAAGCTCCCATCAATGGCCATGTGGATTAAGATCTGAATACATCAACCAGCCCCCCTACGTAAGGTGAGCCTAAAAACAGGTACAGGTTCGATGTCCATCCTCAATGCAAATCTAAGTTCTCCAGTTTGCAACCTGGACTAAAATAATTTCAAACCTAAGGCTTGTTTCCATCAAAAAATCACCTAAGAAATGTTTTTTCTGACAATTCTCCATTAACACAATGGTAACAAAATGTCTATAAATTTCAACACATTTTTAAGTACTTAATAAATCTCAGGTAAGAAAAGAAAATTCTCTCGTTCCTTAACAGTAGTTTAATCTATGCGACAGAGTGCTTTCAGAGCATACACTCCAACATCAGTGCCCTCTTCACAAGGATGGTTATTGAAACCAAGGATTGCCTGTGACCTTCACTCAAGGATTCCCTGAACCAGGTCACAGGGAATCCTTGGTTCCAATAACATCTCTTTGAAGAGGGCACTGATAATCGAATGTATGCTCTGAAAGCACTCTGTCCCATAAATTAAACAACTGTGAAGGAGCGAGGCCTTTCTTTTCTTACCTTTGATAATAATTCCTTATTATTTCCTCCATCCAGCACCTCAAAAATGGATACTTGTTAAATGTCCAATATGAAAACATGATGTAGCTCAACAACTTCCTATTTGTAATACATTTTTACTTATTCTTACTGTTAATTGCTATATACATATTTTACATTGTATGTGCAGCAGCCATGTCAAGAAGACAAAAACTCCATGCACTAGAAGATGAAGATCCATCTAGTTTTCCTAATGTGAAATTTTTGTTTGATAATTATAACCCTTGATTGAGGAGGAAGATTAGGAATATTATATGTATCAACAATTGTTCTCATAAAATCGAACTTACTTAAAACAGCATTAGACCTGATGGAGTTTAAGCACCTTTTACTTCCTACAATCAAGCCCAAAAATTGCCAGCTCCTTGGCCATTCGCGATCAACTGCTCTTAACCCCAAATAAGGCGGACTCACAGAAAGAACTAATAACACAACACACATACGGAAATGTACTCGTCCGGGGGTAGAACAGACTAGTTCTTTAGCGAGGGGATAAAAGCCAGAACATAGTCTCGTGCCCTCTGGACTTAACTAGTTAACTCTGGACTTAACGGTTTAACTAGTTAAATCGACTATTAATCGTTACGTCAGCCCTGCTCAGAATTTCATACCCAGATTTGACGATATTGTTAGCAAACTGCAGGATAGTTTAGAATACACGACAATTGGCCTAAAGGGGCCACATCATCAGCTTGAGGTTGATGAACAATCAAAAGATTTACCGAACGATTGCTTCGCCATTTAGATTTTTCCGGTATGCGCGAATGCCTTAGTGGATCCGGTGGGCGTATTTCCAAATTAGCAAGAACAACCATTAACATTATCTGTTGAAACAGTGAGGAGCATTTCAGAAATCTTGAAGAAGTTTTAACGCTATTAACAAATGGGCACTCATATTAACAAAATAAAATATTTCTAAAAAAAAAATAAATCACTTACTTAGGCCTTATAATGAATTATTAGGGGTGCATCCTAGTTACAGCTAAAACAAGAGATGAATGAACAGAAAGAACATTTTCAGTATTTGTAGAAAATGAAGAGTAAATTAGTGCTTAAGGTAGTATACAAGAAATAAAACTGGTTTATAGATGTAAAAAATAAATAAAATAATGCAGTCAGAAGAATTGTCTTCTGAATGATAACTGATGTGGAACATATTTTAAATTACGTAAATCAAATAGCAATCATACTGGATTAAAAATACTTTCTTAGGTTTGTCCATAGTGTTTATATTTATAATAGTTATTAGTGACGGACTCATTAAATAAAACTCTTATTTATCCTTCTAGGAAAGGGTGGTAACCTGTATATAACCCGCTCCAATTAGCCAGAATAGTATAAAATTGTAGTAAATAAATAAAATCATATAGTCTGCATTTTTGTATTAAAAAAATAATTATGATTATTGTATTTTTATATTAAATTAGAAAAGTTGTAACGAGTTATATAGAGATTACTGTCCTCTAATGCCTAGAATAACGACTAGGGATTGTATTTAAGGAGTCCATAACTTGCCCACCAATAACTGAAGATCAAAAGTTACCGCTGAATACTAAGTTCAACTCTTATGCTTAACACACTGGCTTACCCGAGTTTCTCGAAGGTAATTAAATAATATCATTGTATAAAACTTTGCTTGATAAATAAAAGTCCGTCACGCAGGGGCTGCGTAAACTAAGCAGATTTCCCACGTGAAGTTATACAATAGAGAAATCTCCATACGAGAGCCGAACAGTTGCGGCAAAGGGCCGAACTAGATTTTGGCGGGAAAGTCATCCGTTATCGGCCCAAATTTAATAAAAATGCAAATATCTCGGTTAATATTCAAGATAGAGAATACTTGTATAGAACAATATTTATAGTAAATTTAATTTGCAATAAGATTGGTTCTATACAATTTTTTGATCCGACGTATGGTAACGGAGATATTTCGAATTTTCAAAAATCCCCCCTCTAAACCCCCCCCCCTCCCACTGGTCCGATTTCAGCCATTAACGAACTTGATCTGTCTTTTTGCATAAAACGGTTAAATATCGAGTTTGGTATCGATCAAACAATAAATGCAACCGCTAGAGCGTTGACAGACAAATATAAATATATATATATATATATATATATATATATATATATATATATATATATATATATACTAGCTCAAATACCCGGCTTCGCTCGGGAATTCATTTGAGGCTGAATGGTGATGGTAAATTTTTGGCAAGGCTTTATTTTGCACAATATTTTGACATTTACCCTTCCCATTGTTTAGGGGTAACACCCGTCGTTTCTGGGGAATTGTTAATAATCAAATTAATTTTTGTGTAAGACTTCACTGTCCTGCATATTGTCATATTTCCCGTTTCCTGTGCATTATGCATAGATTTGAATTATTAAGGAGAAAATATTGACATACATTTGAATTAATTTTTTTCAGGTGAGGTACCTTTCTTTTCATATTGAAAAGAAGTGTTGAGCAAATTTCTCTAAATAACAAAATAAACAACTTTTGTTATGTGCATATTTGCCGAAACCCCCAATAGGAAATCACTATTATTAATTTCAGGCCTCCCTTATAGCCCCCACTCCTGCCCGTCCCTAGAAATGTTAGTATGGCTTATTATAAGGAAGGCATTAGTGCTAATACACATACCAAGTGTTTTATTTAGTTCGGTTGAGTCTTTTGTGCCAAATAAAATTGTTGACTCCCGCTTTAATTTTTAGCGTATAACGCCTTTATTCTTCCATATACGTCAAAAGTGCATATAACAAAAGTTACTCTAAATAACAAAATAAACAACTTTTGTTATGTGCATATTTGCTAAAAAAGCAATAGGAAACGAAATATCCCTATTTTTAATTTCAGACCTCCCTTATATCCCCCACTCCTGTTCGTCTCAGAGAATATTAATATAGCCTAAAGTCTAAGTTGGGTTAGTAGTAATACACATACCAAGTTTCATAAAATTCGGTTCAGCCGTTTATGCGTGAAAAGGTAAAACAATCAAACAAACAGACACCAAAGAAACAAAATGCAGTTATGGTGTCTATGACATGTGAAACGAAAAGTTATCGTGAAATTTCGCGAAAAAAATCAATGTACAGACAGAGGTTACAATTTTATATATATATATATATATATATATATATATATATAATTTTGAACGGACCTCATTTTCGTCATCTCCTGGGTAGGATCGATGGACATTTGAAGAAAATTTTCAAAAATCGCGTCATGAGTACGACCTCAATAGCTGATTTCCCTGAAGGGAAATCTGCTAAAATAATTACTCATAAAATCTATTATTGTTTCTCAATGCAAACAAAGAAGTAAGTCAAGAACAATGAGGACGAGGAAGTGAAAGGCCAGAGGTATTTTATACCATTAATAGAAACTTGAAGTGAGCCCATCAAGTATTTTAATGATACTTGAATTCCTTCTGTCATGACGATAATGGAAAATCCAATTATTTGTAATTAGAACTTTAATTTCAGCATCAATATTAAAAGTATTCAGGATTAATGACCTATAAAAGGCGATTCTTTGCAGGAGAATCTAATGTGCAAAGTTATATTATACCTTTATGATAAGGCAATTAAATGTTTAGAAAGAAAAAAAAAAAGAAAAAAGTTATTTCTAATGGAATAGAATGACATTCTTGATATAATTACTCTGATATTTACATAAGCACATTTGTAAAAAAAAAAATTAAATGCCCTTTTTAACGAGCTTACAGAAATTATTCAAACTATTATTGTATTCTATAGTTTATAACTGAAGAAATACTGAAAGTTCTATTTGAATGTGAAAGCTTTCAAGCTTCTCTCGTTAAAATTGGTCCATGTAAACAGGAATTGAAATTTGAGCTGGACATGAAATTCCTCTAAGTAAAAAAATTCTCGAGTAGGGAGTTGAGGTTTAATGAAAGCTAAAAATGAAAAAAATACAAATATCCGATAATAAACAGCTAGAGGGAGGGGATGTAAATTACAATTATAGAAATTAAAATTTGCAGGAAGATTGGTTATATAACGTCATTTGATCCGATTAATAAAACCTAATATACTTGGGATTTTATTTTAAATTACCACCCTCTACTCCTCGTCGCGGTTCGATTTCAAATATAAACAAGAGGAACTTTAAATTTTACATGGAATAGTTTTATATATATATATATATATATATATATATATATATATATATATATATATATATATAGTATAGTGTGTATTAAATAAAAATTAAGTCCTCTAAAATGATTTCACGCGGGGAATTTGTCTATTTATCTCACATAACATAAGACGCTTCGTGATATATTAGTAATGTGAAATGAGTAGGAATGGGAGTTTACTGAAAGCTAAAAACTAAAGAAAACTTGCATACTGAGTAAATATTCCAGATTGAGAAAAGGTTTGTATAAAAAGTGTTTAAGTGTAGAAATTTAATTTCTAACAAGATGGGCTATATAGACATTAATTAACAAACTTGATCATACATAAAAACATGAAACACTTATATGCAATGTTTGGCATTGATCAAACTATACTGCTCAAAAGTGAATAGGGATATTGGCTGTTTTGTGGTATTTATGGGGCCTAGCATTTTTTTTTTCTTTTAAATTATAAATAACATTAATATTTATGAGAAATTATTGTCTTTTTTCCCCCATAAAAAGTAATTTAATTAAGGTGGATTTAATCAAAATTAATAGGATAAGAAAAAAATAACCAATATCCCTATTCATTTTTGAGCAGTATAGAATTGTAAAAAAATGTATGTATGTATGTATATATATATGTATATATATATATATATATATATATATATAAAATTTATAGGTTCTTCATATTTTATGGTAAGGGACTTCAATAAAAACATTTTTTCGGTGCAAACTTTATTGAAACTGCCCTACATGTTTCGTTGCTTACTTGCCACCACCTCTTCAGGGGCTATCCCTTTTCAAAAAAATTAATAACATTTATTTAATACAATTAATTTTATTAACTTTTATTGAAAAGGGGTAGCCCCTGAAGAGGTGGCAAGTAAGCCATGAAACATGTAGGGCAGTTTCAATAAAGTTTGCAACGAAAAAAAAATTTTTTCATTGGAGACCCTTGCCATAAAATATGAAGAATATATAAATAATATTGGGTCCAGAAGAAGAAGAATATATATAATTTTAAACGAACCTCATTGTTCTAATCTTCTAGGTAAAGTCGATGGATATTGGAAGATATTTTTCGAAAGTCATGCCTTGAGTATAACCTCAATAGATGATTTCATGGAAGGGAAGTCTTCAAAAATGCTAAGTAGTATCTTTGTTATTTGAATTTTAATCTGTGACTCAGTTTTAGAATACTATGATGAGATTACGTTCTATAGTGCAAGGTCATTCATAAAATCGAGCAAAAAGCCTATGTACATGAAAGGAAGTATTAGGGATGTCCGGTTGAATGGACAGTTATGAAGAGGAGGATACGGGGAAACACCTAGTTATGTTGTCACATGAAGAATGGGCTCCTCATAAATGATGATTTGAAAACTGGTTTAAAAATATGCTCCAAGGCTGCTCCCTAGCCGGGTATTTATCTCATACCTTCCATCAAAATTAATTCATTCAGTACTTAAAGTATATGTCTCCAAGCCATTGGATCTTCAATGGAGGTTTAATAGGTAGCATTCAATTTGTTCTATAAAAGGGATGATTGTTCCGAAATATTTCAGTCCTTTTTCTCCCGGCTTTGTTCCTTGTTTCCTCCCTCCTTCGATCTTCTGCTCACCGCTACATACCTTACATTCGCAGCTGTACCGCTGCGACCTTTACACAGAAGATGCAGCTAAGAAAGGAACTACTATTCCTGGAACGATAAGGAAGTATGTAACCATAGGAATGGGCAATGACCCTTCAGCCACAACCTATCCCAGGGGAACCTGATAATGCGGGTTACCCACATTACTATGCAATGCCTTCTCAATTTCAAGTACCTCACGGTTTCATGTGGTTTTTCAAGAAAGTTGAATCTATAATCGAATATCGATCATAAAGTCATATTGCGCAGCACATAAAAAAAGAAAATGCAGTGCTGATCTCACCCGAAGCCCTGCAGAATATTAAATCCCAAAATCATCTGTTCCAAGTTCATTGTAAATAACGATACGCAGAAACAGGCTAGTCTTAGAGTAATTCCTAATAAAATGAACATTATTTACACGCCGTTAAGAAGTAGAAATCGATAGTGTGTTCTTATACATTTAGGTAGTATTTAGGTACTATGACACATGGTGTAAATCGGAATACTGTTGAAAGGTGTTCCATTCTTAGCATCTCCGTCCAAAAATCAACCCCGTCGTTTAATCTTTCAAAACCCATTACAGGGGTAAGACATTCCTAAGCTCCGCTAAAATCTGGTATCTGCGGAATATTATCTTCCTAAGATAATCCTTGCTAGAGTATCGGCATTTTAAGATTCCATTTCCTTCTTAAAAATACTTCCTAGCAAATCATTTCCTAATTGCTAGAGTTGGACTAGACGGGTTTTATTTGGTGAATCCATCACTACATCAATCCCTATACAGGTAAGGGATTCGAGCCTACAACTTTGTGTAGAGTTAATCAAGATTATTAAAAGGCCAACATCGTAACATACAAGATGGAGAGTTTCTTTACAAAAATTTGTGTGGATGGATTAAGTTATCATAATCGATAAGAAACACTAGCAGTTCTATCACCACATAGAACAACTATTTTAGACAATGACTTCGTATAAGGAACAGAAAAAGGAAAATGATATTCTCAATATCTATCAATTTTATTATTACCTCATAAAGCTATTGGACGATGGAAGGAATCAGGATTAACAAACAGACTTCATTTTACAAACAATATGGAAAGATATTTGCTAGGATGAGATCAGCTGATAACAGCTTCCCTCCCTATTATAAATCTAAGAATGGTAACACTCTGGTTTGTTCCAGTCCAAGCAAAAATAGCATATAAACTGCCTCGATTATAGAATAACAAATCTCCAATCCTCTCACCCGACATATCCCTCCTCTTCAAACAAATTATATGCAAAGGAGTCCTAAATACAGGTATCCATTACCCCCCCCCCTCCACAAATAACTCACCCGCACATCCCTAGAAATACTCCAATTCTCCAGTGTATCCTTTTTGCACTACCATCTTCCCTTATGAAAAGACTCCTTCTCCTCCTCGACCTTTCGCCCGACATTTGCCGACTTCACACGAAAGCGACGTGTGGTATTCTCTACCAAATGCCCAAGTCACCTGGCAGGGAGATCCCTCCTTCCAAAGTCCCATTGACATTTTGGCATCTTTCTCGTGTCATAGGTTCGTCCTGTCAGCCACATTATTTAATATGACCGCCCTTCTATTTAATTCAGTTTGGACGTAGTTCTTCGCCTTTAGTTTCCCTAAATTTCTTTCTCATTATTACGACCTTGCCACTTACCACCACTTCACCAGAGTATTTTCTTCGTCATTTCTTCTGACAGATTCGACCCAGAACGTGGGCCAGCCTCTACTACAACAGCAGGCTTATTTGCCTGATTTAATTCATAGCCTATAGTTGCCAACACTATTCTTAGGATTAGGAAAAAAAACTAGAAAAGCAACGTTGCCAAAGATAAAATAAAGATTTTGCATTCTAAAAAGAGAAATCAATGGGCTTGTTCAGATTGTGGCACGTCGGTTGCAGGTCTAAATGAGCGTATAAAATACGAACTACATATAAGGAGCATAACACGCACGAGTCGAAGTAATGTGCACGTTTATCTGGAGTGATTAATTAACTCAAATGGAAAAGCAGAACCATATATAGCGGCCCTGTGGCTATTCGACCGAAGAAATATCTATAAAATGGAATAAACTCTGTAATGGAAAATTAATTGCTTTGTATTGGGAAATAAATTGTTTCAGTTGCTTGTGAAATAAATTGGTTGTGGAAGAAAGGACTGTTAAAATCATGCTGGTATCTGTTTTACCATATGGAAGTAATCATTAAGAAAGATTAACCTGTTCTGAAAACGGACATCTCCTCCGAAATCACTCTGCAATTCTCCTACACACGATTTTCAGAATATTCTAAAATGTTTTCAAATCCTAAAGAACACACAGATGTGTCAATCGTCAGGTATATGTTTACAGAAGTTTAACTCCCCCCCCCCCATTGTTTTAAACATTATCTGAATTCAAATTGACTAGTTCCGGTGTATCTAGGTATCTCTCTAATTCAATGAAGTCCGTCACGCAGTGGATGTGTTAATTAAGCAGACTTTCCACGTACGCCACGTATTTCCATTTATCTCAAAAAGTAAAAGTTCAATGAGAACAGTATTTGATATTTAAACTTGAAAAAAAATTGCTTCATGATATAACAGCTTATTGTCAATATGACATGTGTAGGAGGGGGATTTACTGAAGGGCGAAAACTAAAAAATGGAAATATCTCGGTTAACAATCAAGATAGCGAAAAAATGCAACATTTATAGAACATTTAATTTGCAATGAGATTTATTCTATACACTTTTTCGATCTGACAAATAATAACGGAGATATCTCGAATTTTCGAAATTTCTTCATGACATTACCTTGGTCATTAGAATGAAATAAACGTTATCCTATGTAAATCTTCGTAAGTACATTGTAGACCTATTGCATTTTAATTCTATATGTATTGGTAAAAATTTATGTTTTAGATTAAGTTATATAAGTTAGTATGGGTGTAATATATTGGCTGCAGTAAATTAGTAAAGACAGCATGAAGTTCATCAGACCATTTTGTATATTTTATTTAATTGGAGTATAAGAATAAAAAGTCTGGGCAAGGTTTAATTGACTTGCTATCGCTCAACGGACTCAGATATTTCTTGGATCCTGTCATATATGATAGTGATGATCATCGTAATATAAAAAGAGTATTTGCGGAAGTCTCCAATGGCGGCCACTACGAGACGTAGCATTTAGATCTTGACAAGGAAAGTTAATACTTGTAAACTCTGGATCGATGGTCTACCATGGACATATGTTGGTATTAGGAATAATTAAATTATTTATTAACGTCCACTTTTTGCAACGAAGGCTAATCGGGGCGGGTTATCTATAGGATACCATCCTTTTCTAGCCAGGGTGGGACTAAGGAATTTATTTAATGAATTCCGTCCCTAAATAAATTCCTATTGCCCAGGCGGGAATCGAACTCGCCACTAGGATTAGGAATAGGCTTACTGAATTGTAATATTGAGTAGCCCCGTGAACGGAGTGGAGCCACCAGATTGTCCTTCACCGTTCATGTCCAAGAACTGGTTTTAGGCATACAGCTGACCCTCCAACCCTACGAGTAACTCAGAGTCAACGTTTCCATCAATTGTTTCCTGTCATTTATTCATTTTAAGAGAAAGCTGTACAGCAGCAGTCCATACAGGACTTATTAGTACGTTTTAGCATATTTCCCTTAGTGGAAATCAGCTATTGAGGTAGTACTAATGATTCGATTTTCGAAAGATTTCTTCAAATGTACATTGAGCCTACCTGGGAGATGACGAAAATGAGTTCTTTTCAAACTTTTTGTATATATATATATATATATATATATATATATATATATATATATATATATATATATACTAGCTAAGGTACCCGGCTTCGCCCGGGAAGTCATTTGAGCCGGAATGATAATGGTATTATTTCGGCAAGACTTTACTTTGCATAATATTTTGACATTACCCCGTTTCAGTGTTTAGGGTTAGTACCCGTGGTTGGTTTGGAATAGAAAATGAAATATCGTGAATTTTTATTTCAGGCCTCCCTTATAACCCCCACTCCCGTTATAACATAAACATTTTAATATAGGTTATTACCATGTGAGAATTAATGCTAATTTATATATTCTGAGTTTTGTTGGAATCGGTTCAACCGTTGGTGTCCAATAAAATAGTTGACTCCCGCTTTACCTTTTAGTGTATATCTCGTTTATAATTCACTATACGAAAAAAGTGTATATAACAAAAGTTACTCTAAATAACAAAATAAACAACATTTGTTACGTGCATATTTGCCGAAAAACCAATAGGAAACGAAATATCCCTATTTTTAATTTCAGGCCTTCCTTACAACCCCTATTTCTGCCCGTTCCTAGAAATGTTGGTATGGCTTATGATAATGAAGGCGTTAGAGCTAATACAAATACCGAGTTTTAGTCAGCTCGGTTGAGTCTCTTGTGTGCCAAATAAAATTGTTGACTCCGGCAACCATTTTTAGCGTATAACGCATTTATACCTCGGTATACGGCGAAAGTGTATACGACAAAAAATGATCTAAATAACAAAATAAACAGCTTTTGATATGTGCATTTTTGCTGAAAAACCAATAGGAAACAAAATATCACCATTTTTAATTTCAGGCCTCCCTCATAACCCCCACTTCTGTCCGTCCCTAGAAATGTTGGTATGGCTTATTATAATGAAGGCGCTAGTGCTAATACACATACCGAGTTTTATTTAGTTCGGTTGAGTCTTTTGTGCCAAATAAAATTGTTCACTTCCGCTATAGGTTTTAGTCTATATCTCGTTTATAATTCACTATACGAAAAAAGTGTATATAACAAAAGTTACTCTAAATAACAAAATAAACAACATTTGTTATGTGCATATTTGCCGAAAAACCAATAGGAAACGAAATATCCCTATTTTTAATTTCAGGCCTCCCTTATAACCCCCACTCCTGTTCGTCTCAGAGAATATTAGTATAGCCTAAAGTCTAAGTTGGGCTAGCAGTAATACACATACCAAGTTTCATAAAAATCGGTTCAGCCGTTTATGCGTGAAAATATAACAAACAAACAAACAAACATACACGAAAGAAACAAAATGCAGTTATGGTGTCTATGACATGTGAAACGAAAAGTTATCGTAAAATTTCGCGAAAAAAATCAATGTACAGACAGAGGTTACAATTTTATATATATATAGATAAATATTATAAATAATATAATAAATGTCTGTTACCGCTCTAGCGGTCGCATTTTTTGTTTCATCGTTACCCAACTCGATATTTAATCGTTTTATGTAATAAGAAAGATCAAGTTCATTAATGGCTGAAATCGGAACAGTGGTAGGAGGGATTTAGAGGGCGAATTTCGAAAATACGAAATATATCCGTTGCAATAACACGGATCGAAAAATTATATAGAACCAATTTTATTGCAAATTAAATGTACTATAAATATTGTTATATACATTTATTCTCTATTGTGAATATTAACCAAGATATTCGCATTTTTCATCTCGTATATAAGAATGAAGTAGGAGAAATCTGACCAGGGGGAGGGTTTGGGGGGAAATTTAGATACATACAAAATATCTCCGTTATTATGCGTCGGATCGAAAATTGTATATAATCAACCATCAATCAAGTATTCCAATTATAATATTATATAAATTTTGTTATTTACATGTTTTCTCTACACTAAATATAAATCTAAAGATTTCTGTATCTTAGTTTTCGGTCATCAATAAACCCCCACTACTACTCATGTTATATTAATAATATGCTGTTCATTCAAAGTTTAAATACCAAATACTGTTTTCATTGAACTTCTACTTTGTGAGATATGTGCAAATACGTTCTGTTGACCCCCCCCCCCTTCTTTTGTTCTTGGACTATCAAATTTGAGTGATTGAGATAAAAAATATTCTGCTTCAGTATAAATAAACAGTACTAGTTATAGCAAATAGTTTTCAATAAAATTAATATGTTATAATCAGGTATATTTAAATAATTGTTTTTATTTCCGGTGAGGAATATTTCTATCTATCTGTTCAGCTACGAGATGTTGGCAGATCTGCTCGTTTGAAATTCTGACAGCTTTCCGTTGAGAGGTTATTAAAACTGACTGAAAGATTTCTCATTACCGATTGTATTTATTCACTTAATATTCATGGTGATATTAAGTGTTAACAGTACGTAGATTTATCTACTGCAAAACTCTGCTTAGTTCAAGCAGCCCCTACGTGAGGGTCTTTTTTACCTCCAAGAAGACAAAGTACTCTTATCCACGAAAAGGTGGCGTGCTAGATTTACTAAAAGTCCGTCACGCAGGGGCTGCGTAAACTATGCAGATTTCCCATGTGAGGTTTTACAATAGAGAAATCTGCATACTGGTAACACAACACCACCGTGATTAAATACAAACGGTAATGAGAAATCTTTCAGTTAATTAAAAAAAAATCCCAACTGAAACGGCTTCTGAATTGTAAGAATAATTTATATTTTAATAACTCAAATTTTAGTGGTTCAAGAACTATAGAAGGGGGGGGGGCGGATGAACAGAACGTATTTGCATAAATCTCACAAAGTAACGAAGGTAAGGTAAGGTTAGAAACGACCGGTAAGGTAAGAAGAAGCTTCCACCTGAGCCGAACAGTTAACGGAAAAGGCCGACCTAATCCGAACTAAACCCGACCACAGACTTCATAAAAATGCAAACATCTCGGTCAATATTCCAGATTGAGAATAAATGTATATAACAATATTTATAATAAATTTAATTTGTAATAAGATTGGTTCTATACAATGTTTCGATCCGATGCATAATAACGGAGATATTTTGAATTTTCAAAAATCCCCCCCCCCTCCCTCTAGTCCGATTTCAGCCATTAACGAACTTGATCTGTCTTCACATAAAACGGTTAAATATCGAGTTTCGTAACGATCAAACACAAATTGCGACCGCTAGAGCGTTAACAGACATATATAGATAATTTTGAACGGACCTCATTTTCGTCATCTCCTGGGTAGGATCGATGGACATTTGAAGAAATGTTTCGAAAATCCCGTGATGAGTACGACCTCAATAGCTGATTTCCCTTCAGGGAAATCTGCTAAAACTGTAATTTGGCTAGATTTAAAGTGGCTATAATAATAATGTTCTATCTGGTAGGTTTTGCAAAACAAAGAATGCCACAATACCATATGTACGTCACAGGAGTAATTTTAACAAGGAATACATCATTTTCAGTGTTATTTTGAAAACTTGTTTCAGCAATACACATGCCAAATTCAGCCATCATGAAGAGCCATTAAATAGAGACTCATGCTGGCTTGTTGCTGTATATAGGTTTTCCAATAATGAAAATTGCTGTGGCATGGCTATTATTATTTCACACTAAGAAAGTGAAGCCCGCCATTACCGTCTTCTTAGTTATAAATAATTTCATCTTCGCCGTTTGTTAAAATCCCGTTATTGTGGACAGCATAGCTCTAATAGTGATTCTTCAAGACTGAGGCTAAGAATGCATGCCTAGGGAATGTGCCCCGGAATTTCTTGGTCCAAGTAGGTTGGCAGGCGTGGCCACTTACAAACTCCCGCTGAAATCTATTTATATTATACATGCGATAATATCAGTAATTAATGAGAATATGGTTTTTTCCTTAATGTTTTTTTTTTATAATATACTAGTGTTTTAATCTTGAACATTAAGACAAATATCTCTAAAAGAGAGCATATCATTGGACAAGAGAACAAATTAGCCATAAATAAAAGCAGTTTTCGTTAGTCTAATGAATGTAAAGTTACAATATATAACATATTATATACCATCATCAAACTATGAAAATTAAAAACTAAATCAGAGAAACCTTAAGTTGATTAAAGACTAATGAATATATGTCATACATGAGACCTTAGGAATTGGGCACGCCTACTGATCTGACACATATTTGATAAGCGAAAAGATAAAGAAAAATAGAAATACATTCTTTTTACGAGGAGAATAAGTGTCAAAGATAGTTCACGCTCAATAAAATAATAATCTAATCTATACCCTTTTCCTTGCAATTATATAAAAAATTGTTTATAGTCAAATTATAAATGTTATTAATTTAAATTAGTTACCAAAGTAGTAGAGTATAGTTGGGTTTCGGCTAAAAAAGTTGTCTTAATTTTCCTTGTAGAGCAGGGGTGAGCAACCTTTTTAATCAACGGGCCAATTTAAATTTTAAAATTTTTTGGCGGGCCGCACAGAAAAGTAACACTTATAAATAATTTACAAAACTTTATTTATAATGAACATTAGAATAGAAAAATTAAAAAAAGAGTAAAGATTTCATATACAAATTTTAATTTAATGCAAAATAAAAAAAAACAAAACAATAAAATAACAAAAAAAGAATTTACTTGAAATTTTTAATCAGTCATTTGCCACTGTTTTTTTTGGTACAAGCTGATCAATATCAGCCGGAATTGATGAAGTAGCTACACGTATGCAACTTTCTAATCGTCCATCAACCAGTCTTGATCTGTGGTCATTTTTGATTAATTTCATGGTCGAAAATAATTGCTCGTAAGCACAAGGTTTTAGATTTAGTACTCTTTATCTCCTGTTATGGTATTTTCGCTTCATTGTTCAGCTCTGAAGAAGGGAACCAACGGTTGCCCGAAACTGTAAGCAAATAAAAATCATCTACAAGAAGAATTAAGAAAACGTTTTTAGCCAAAACCCAACTATTCTCTACTACTTTGATATATAAAAACGGCTAACAATAAAACTGATTGATAAATGCAATTACATTTGTATTTGTAAATACACCACATACATATATTAATTTTAATTATTAAACTGATTTTTCTTAGCAGAGTACAGGTCCCTTAATCAGTTTTTATTTTTAATAATAATAATATGTTCATCATTCTGTTCATGTGTGAACAAATCAACTGGTACGAAATGCTCTCTAAACAAAAATAGCAATAAAAAAGTTAATTCTAGAATTTATCAACTAAACGGCCAATCACATTCATTACTAGGAAAGGAGTAGTAATAATTATTCACTTACGGCTAAGGATAGAGGTCCTTTTGACCTCTTTTGTAGTGTGAGAGATTCGAAGGATAGCTGCCACCCCTTAGGCACCTCTTCAAATCTGTAAAAACGAAAATATGATTACACTAAAAAAACAATAAAATAAATAAAGTAGATCTAATGTAATTATCAAAATAAATGAATGTTTCAAAAGTGCACAAGTAAATTAAAAGGTAGTCACGCAGGGACTGCTTAAACTAAGAAGAGAACCCTCGCTAAAATTTAACAACAAATAAATCTATATGCTAGTAACACAACACCATCGTGAATATTAAGTGAATGAATATAAACGATACTAAGAAACCTACCGACGGGAAGTCTGGCAAACAAACAGGTCTACCAACGTCTCACCAGATAGAAAACCAATTACTGAAATATATCAGAATACGACATATTAATTTTATTTTTAAAATTTATTGATAACTATGTACTATAACTAGTACTGTAATTTATAATGAATCAGAATATTTTTACCTATCAATCACCAGAACATATTTTCATGTATCTCGTATAATAAAGGTCTCTTGGAAATTTAGTGTTTACGCTTTGAATAATATGGTTTATAACATAACAGTGTATTGCTTATGTAAAATGCGTAGAAGTGGCGGTTTACTGAAAACTGAAAAATGCAAATATCTCGGTTAATATTCAAGATAGAGAATAAACGTATATAACAATATTTACAGTGCATTTAACTCGCAATAAGATTGGTTCTATACAAATTTTTGATCCAACGTGTAGTAACGAAGATATTTCGAATTTTCGAAAATTCTTCCTCTAAACCCCCTCCCACTGGTCCGATTCCAGCCATTGACGAACTTAATGTTTATTTTTATATAAAACGACTAAATATCGAGTTTGGTACCGATCAAACAAAAATTGCGACCGCTAGAGCGGTAACAGACAAATATATAGATAGATAGATTGATATATATATATATATATATATATATATATATATATATATATATATATATATATATATATATACAGTTTTGAACGAACCTCATTTTCGTCATCTCCTAGGTAGGATCGATGGGCATTTGAAGAAAAAATTCGAAAATTCCGCCATGAGTACAACCTGAATAGCTGATTTCCCTTAAGGGAAATCTGCTAAAAATGGGGATATATGACAGGAGTAAGTCAACGCGAGCGTTTCAATAGGAATGCAAGAAAAACCACTGGTTACAACATGCTTTAGTTTAGCCCTATGAATTAAAATATCATTATTTAAGAGTGAAAATAAGTTGCCGATATAATAAATGCAAATGACCGAGCAGACAGTGAGAAAGAACCGGATTTCTTCGTGAGTATAAACGGTTCTTAGGATTACCGGAGTTGGGCCGACTCCAGGCTAGTATTAACACATTAATTAGCAAGAATTTTCTGGCGCCCGATCCCATTGTACACTGGGAACCAGGAATACTGGAGGCAATTGGAGAAGGTCACTAACGGGCACCTGCGCACATGATTCACACCCAATATAATAACTCCTCAGATGAATTTATTAATTACATGGCATCTTATTAGCTTTAAAATGAGTCTAAGCAGATCAAAAGTCCGTCACGCAGGGTATGCGTAAACCATGGAGATTTTCCTCGTGATGTTTAACAATTGATAAATCAACATACCGGTAACACTATAGCACCGTCAACATCAAGTGAAAAAATACAAACGAAACAGGTGTGCCAACTTCTCACAGGAAAGAAAAACAATTACTGAAATATATCAGAATATAATATATTAATTGTATTGAAAACTAATTACTAAATCTAAAACTGTAATTTATAATGGATCAGAATAATTTTTATCTCATTTAATCGGTCTTTAGAAGTCCAAGAACTTAAGAAGGCGGGGGGGGGGGGAGGTCACCATAACATATTTGCATTTATCCCGTATAATAAAGGTCTCTTGAAAACAATTGATTGTATTTAAGATTCGAATAATGTGGTTTATTACATAACAGAGTATTGCTTATAAGTATGCTTGGAGTTGATAAGCCAAGCTTTTTTTGACTAGGTAAGGAACTTTCCAGATAAGAAGCTATAAAGCTTAAACGCGTTGGGGAATTAAATAAAACAAATGTTTTAAGGAGGAAAAGGAGTTGTTATTCATTGACCAAATATGGTTCAATTTTCAAGCAATATGTATATATATATATATACACACACACACACACACATATATATATATATATATATATATATATATATATACAGACACACACACACATATATATATATATATATATATATATATATACATATATATATATATATATATATATATATATATATATATATAAAATTGTAACCTCTGTCTGTACATTGACTTTTTTCTCGAAATTTCACGATAACTTTTCGTTTCACATGTCATAGACACCATAACTGCATTTTGTTTCTTTCGTGTATGTTTGTTTGTTTGTTTGTTTGTTTGTTACCTTTTCACGCATAAACGGCTGAACCGAATTTTATGAAACTTGGTATGCATATTACAACTAACCCAACTTAGACTTTGGGCTATATTAAAATTCTCTGAGATGAACAGGAGTGGGGGTTGTAAGGGAGGCCTGAAATTAAAAATAGCGATATTTCGTTTCCTATTGGTTTTTCGCCAAGTATGAACATACCAAAAGTTGTTTATTTTGTTATTTAGAGTAACTTTTGTTATATACACTTTTTTCGTATAACGTATTATAAACGAGATATACGCTAAAACCTATAGCGGAAGTGAGCAATTTTATTTGGCACAAACGACTCAACCGAACTAAATAAAACTCGGTATGTATATTAGCACTAACGCCTTCATTATAATAAGCCATACCAACATTTCTAGAAACAGGCAGGAGTGGGGGTTGTAAGGGAGGCCTGAATTTAAAAATAGCAGTATTTCGTTTTCTATTCGTTTTTCGGCAAATATGAACATAACAAAAGTTGTTAATTTTGTTATTTAGAGTAACTTTGGTTATATTCATTTTTGTCTTTTATCAAAGTATAAACAAGATATACACTATAAACTAAAGCGGGAGTCAACGATTTCATTAAGCGCTAACGAGTAAACCGAACTTACAAAAACTCAGTATGTGAATTAGCATTAATTCTTCCATGATTATAAGCTATATTAAAATTTTTAGGTTAGAACGGGAGTGGGGGTTATAAGGGAGACCTGAAATAAAAATTCGCGATATTTCATTGTCTATTTGTCTACGGGACAATTTGGAGGACAGTGAAAACTTCCATAAAAAAATTAATTTTATTATTAACAAATGCCAACAACGGGAATTAACCCTAAAAACTGGGACGGGTAAATGTCAAAATATTGTGCAAAGTAAAGCCTTGCCAAAAAAATACCATCACCATTCAGCCTTAAATCAATTCCCGGGCGAAGCCGGGTATCTGAGCTAGTACATATATATATATATATATATATATATATATATATATATATATACACACACACACACACACATATATAATTTGTCCTCAACTCTATATTACTATTCCACGTGGGGGGGGGGGACGCCGGTTGTTATAGGAAATGAACCAATTGAAATTCAATGATATGTTTTATATCAGCAATAGAAGTGCTCAATCGATCAAAAAGATGAGTGCATTTTTGATACGTTGGTGTTTAAATAGGATAATCATCCTACAATGTAACCAACAATGTCTTAATGTTTAAAACATGCTTCTCTTGAAAACATAGTTGTGGTCTAAAGGATATCAAAGGTGCTCGAAACTATCAGCACCAAAAATGTATTCATATTATTTGGTTGAGTACTTGTATCTGTTTACCCCTGACTACCCTAACAGTCCTAAACATCATTAAAAAACCCGAGGGTAACTAACATCCTTGTACATTAGAAATCCAAAGAAAGGCTCTCAGAACCCAAATAGAAAAATAGTGATGGAACGTCCCCAATCACAGTGTACAGAGGCGAAAGTACTCAAGAATAAGGAATAGAAGAGAAGATATTATAGTCTGGCTTGAGAGTAAAAATACCCAGTTCCATAAGAATATATGCGTGGAAGGATTAATGGTACATAATTGTTCCTTGCCAAAAACCCAGGTTTCCAATTTATGGTATTGACGAAATCGCCAAACGACATGCCCGTAAAAGTAGTTCCCCTAACTTTAAAACATTGGCATATTAATCCCATAGAAATGATTAAATCACAAATTTAAGAAGCAGGTGAAAAACAATGTACTTAGAGAGAAGTAATAAGACTAATAGAAGATCAAATACATTTAATTACTGTCTAATAAAGATCGAATCTTGTGAAACACAGATACAACAAATAGACAAAAACTCAAGCAGAATTATAATGTGAATTACGACACAATGTTGAGAAATAGTCTTTTTATAGTCATATAGTAGCAGCAGTGACTGCAGTCATCATGATACAGATGAAGACGGTGCACACTGTCACGAGCTGTGTTCAAAAATAAGAATAATGAAGTTTGAAAACTTTCGTTTCGAGAGGTAATATAAACATTAGAACCTTGGAACAGAATGAAAACATCGGAATTGAAAATATAAAAACAAAGGCTCAAAGCTAAGGATTAACTTGAATTGCTGATGCCAATACAAATAATAAAACTGGTTCGGTTAGTAAATATTTACTTTGGCAGATACAATCTTATTACTTGATCATTTTCATTCCTCATTTCACCTGTTAAATTGTCAGTCCTAAGTGAATTGTTCATTGACTATTCTTGGCCAACTGTGCAAAAATCGGTAAGTTCAGTTCATTAAGATAATATAAGAAATTTTCATCAATTTTTCAACTTTAAAATTGCTTTTTTAAAAAAAAATGTAAAATAACGGTTTTTTTCATACTTTGGCCATAAATAGTACATTGTTTCATAATTATTTTGATACCTAGTTTGCCTACTTTTGGCTTATTCTTACAGTGATTTTAGGTTCCATAGCCAATGCACAACTGTGCGTCAGGCGCAGTAAGGAACCAAACATCAGGTAGGATGATTTATTTGGTATAATCGGGCAATAATATATTTATCGGAATGGTCTGATGAAGTTAAGGAGAATTTCAGAAAATTCGTACAATAGTCTTCCTGGATATTCTACAAATTTGGAACCTCTGTTACAGCTTTTCAGAAACGTTAGAAACAAAATACAAAGGATATGTCCAAATAAAAAAAAAGAAAATTGAATTTGCAAATAATCTATATGGAGCTCAACTTAGTCATGTGAGCTAAGGCGTTGGTCTTAAATCTTGGGTGAAATCGGAATTTATTTAGTGACTAACTAGCTAAATGGAATCTTTTGTCCCACCCTGGATAGAAAAGGGAGGTAACCTGTATGTATCCCGTCCCGAATAGCTTCAGTAACAACTAAGTGGACACAAGACAATAACAATAATTGATATAATCAAATAAAATAAAAAAAAAAATACTAAAGGCTAGTAAGAAAATGGGGAAATTCGTCTAGATTAAGACTAGGATGGCTAGATTAAGGGCCAGAAATTAGATTCAATTTAAATAGAATTGAATTCTGTAAATCTAGATCAGCTTGTCATTCCCTTCTATATTTATTGTTCTTTTTGTAATAATTATGTTGATATTACGAGGAATGACGGTTTAACGTGCACATGTCAGAATCAAAAAAATTGTGGCTGCCGCACATATCTATTTAGAAGAAACGATATCGGAACGAGGTTCTGAGCTCTGCTCAACTCAGTCCTTGAACAAACACAGTTGTTGCATCCTGGATAATGTTGATACAATACATGTATATTAAAGGAAACTTTTGTATAATTATTATACATAACATGATTTACTCTCATTTTGTTCTGGTACATCTCTTTAGAAAGCCTGCTTCTGTGAACATACAACTCTTACATTCAGAAGAATAACCAGATAAAATAAGAAAGCAAAGGGAACTCAACTGACTATAACATGGCATGGAATCGTAAATTAAATTATTGTTATTGGCCTTATTCACATTGGTGAATTAGTCTCAAAATATTTTTTATTGGGTTGCACACTCAAGACAAGGACTTCCCACAGTCAAGATACCGTGCACTTCACAACAGCTATCATAAAAGAACAAAGCAAACAAAAAACAAAGGAAATGATTGTACTCTAGTGTATTCCATGAAATATTAAAACTCTATTGCGTCACAAAGCTATTCATAATGATAGCAATTATTATGGCTATATTGCATTAGTAAATCAATTACGATAGCCAACTTATTAGAAGTGGAATGTTTACTTTTATAAGAGTAAACACACCACTTAGACTATGAAAAACAATATTCTCCTTCTACTTCCTCAAATAATATAGTTTTCCACCCAATTAATATTTAAGATAAATAAGGACATGCGAACGTTTAAAGGTTCGCGCATGTGTATGTGATGCCCATATATATACTAGCTAAGGTGCCCGGCTTCGCTCGGGAAATCATTAGAGACTGAATGATGACGGTATTTTTTTTTTGGCAAGACTTTACTGTGCACAACATTTTACCCGTCTCTGTGTTAAAGGCTTATACCTGAATATCTAATAAAACAAAAATCGGTATACTGATCAATCCGTCTGGTCTGTTCTATACATGGCGAAAAATATTAATCAGAATCATGGATAGCATTCCTTCGTCAATATTAAGTACCATTTCTGAGGTAGCTTCGTTCGGAAAATGTTTAAATGTGAACGTTACTCATTGTAAGCCCAATAATAAGTCCCACCCTGGTTATAAAAGGGAGGCAACCTGTAGATAACCAGTTCCGATTAGCCTCAAAAACATAAAATTTACGTTAATAAATACGACATATTCATTTTATAACTCAGGCTCACCATGCCAGTTAAAGCATTATCTTAAATGTCACACGGCGAACCAGGTGGCGAACGTAGTGGCGAGTTCACAATAGGAAATTGCAATGGGCAATAGGAGTTTAGTGACGAAATCATTAAATGAAATCAAGTCCCACCCTGGGTAGAAACGGTGGTAACCTGTAGATAACCCATCTTAATTAGGCAAAGTAGAAGAAAAACCTGGACGTTTATAAATACTAATTTAATTACAAATAATAATAATGAATCATAACTTTCTGGTAATTATGACAGTCTCTTACTGTATTGGGTCTTTTGCAGAATAAACGTGAATCATACAAAAAATAAACAATTAATCAAAAGAAAAGCAATTCCCACTCATTTCCTCGTCATTATATAGAACAAGATGTGCAATGAAAATAATAATCACTGAGTATATTCGTCACAACTGCGCATCGAAACCTCTTTCCCGCCAAAAGCCATTAGACTCCAATAAAATTGTTGACTCCCGTTATAGTTTATAGCATATATCTTATTTATACTTCGGGATACGACAAAAGTGTATATGATAAACGTTACTTTAAAGAACAAAAAAAGGGGCTCAGGTTGGCCATGCGAGTTAAAGCGTTGGCCTTTATCTCACATGGTAAACCTAGAGTGGCGAGTTCAATTCTCGCCTGGGCAAAGGAAATTATTTAGTGACGAAATTCATTGAATAACATCCTAAAATCCCACCCTGGCTAGAGAAGGGTGGTAACCTGTAGATAACCCGTCCCGATTAGCCTAAGTTGCAAAAAGTGGACGTTAATAAATAATAATAATAATAAAGAACAAAATAAACAACTTTTGTTATATGCATATTTGTCGAAAAACCAATAGGAAACGAAATATCTCGACTTTCCATTACAAGCTCCCCTTATAGCCCCCACTCCTGTTTGTCTCAGAGAATATTAGTATAGCCTTTAGTCTAAGTTGGGTTAGTAGTAATATACATACCAAGTTTCATAAAATTCGGTTAAGTAGTTTGGGCGTGAAAAGGTAACAAACAAACATATACCAAAATTAAAATTTCAGATATGGTGTCTATGGCATGTGAAACGAAAAAGTATCTTGAAATTTTGAGTAAAAAATCAACGTACAGACAGAGGTTATAATTTTATATATACATATACTAGCTATGGTGCCCGGCGTCGCTCGGGAAATCATTTGAGGCTGAATGATGATGGTATTTTTTTTAGCAAGGGTTTACTTTGCACAATATTTTATATTTTAAGGCAACTAGGTAAACCTAAAGTGGACAGTTCGATTCCCACCTGGGCAATAGGAATTTATGGAATTCATTAAATAAAATTCTTTAAGCCCCACCCTGTATAGAAAAGGGTGGTAACATGCAGATAACCCGTCCCAACTAGCCTTATTTGTAAAAAAAAATGAACGTTAATAAATAATATTAATTTATTTATATTTTATCCTGGTGTAAATAAATAACAGTGGTACCCTAAAAATAATTTAATTTATATTCTAAAAGCGAGGTGAGGGAAAGAGACTGTAACTCCCCCCCCCCTCCGCAATTTCTCAAATCACCCAACATACAAATATGTCTATAGCTTTGAACGGACTTCATTTTCGTCATCTCCTGGGTAGGATTCTTGGACAGTTGAAGACATTTTTTATAAATTCGCGTCATGAGTACAACCTCAAAAGCTGATTTCCCTTAATGGAAATCAGCTAAAAAGATCAACACCTTCACTATGCATCCGATTTCACATGGCCGAGTAAATAGATTATGATAAATAGAGGTTCACCTTATTTACCTCATACCAATTTCCTTAGATGTCGGGTATAAAAATAAAACAACACAATTAATTGATAAGAATTAAAGAAGAAGGGAAGAGCAGGCTAAAAGAGTATGTAGTTATTTAAATAAAATAAAACACATTTCAACGGGATCTGGTAATTTTTCTTGGCATTAAAGAGTAAATAACAATTTTTTTATTGTGTGTTTTCTAAGCAGAACATTGTATTTTGATACATTGCATAAATATAAAGTAAGCGAAAATTTAAAAAAAATGTTTTAATTTGTCACTTAGCCTTTTTTATGGACAAGGTCCAAGACGTTATATAACCCTTATTGAATCGGAGTGAGTAGGAAATTTAATAATACCGAACCACACTTCTGAATTACAAGTAGCCTTAATATCAGGCAAGTGGCCTTGTTGTGGTCATAGATTGGTAATGGGTGTCAATTTCGCAAGGATAATGGTCAACAGGGGTTCTTAATGTTCTAAAAATAGCCAAACTCCGATAAAAGTAACAATAAAATCATTAACTCACTTAATGAAAAGTGGTACATAATGGACTCTGTAGATAAAGGCTTATAAAGAATAGCTTAATAAAAAATTAGAAATATTTCCAAATGTTTTATTTAAAAGCATGTAAAAAAAAGGCCGGCACGCAGAGGCTTAACTAACCAGATTTCCCAAGTGCGCTACGTATTTGAATTTATCTCAAAACTTAAAAGTTCAATGAGAACAATATTTGGTGCTTCAAATAAAGTGCTTCATAACATAATAGAATATTGTTAATATGAGTTGAGTAAGATTGGGGTTTTACTGGAGACCAAAAACTAAAAAATGCAAATATCTCAGTTAATAATCAAGATAATGAAAAAATGTACATAAAACATCCATAGAATATTACATTTACAATGAGATTGGCTCTATATAATTTTTCGATCCGACGCATAATAACGGAGTTACAGCCGTTAACGAACTTGATCTTTCTTTTAGTATAAAACGATTATATATCAAGTTTGGTAACAGAAATATATATACATATATATATATATATATATATATATATATATATATATATAGATGACGAAAATGAGGTCCGTTCAAAACTGTATATATATATATATATATATATATATATATATATATATATATATATATATACAGTTTTGAAGGGACCTCATTTTCGTCATCTCCCAGGTAGGATCGAAGAACATTTGAAGAAAACGTTCGAAAATCGCGTCATGAGTACGACCACAATAGCTGATTTCCCTTGAGGGAAATCTTCTAAAATTCAATACAAGTTTATAGCTAAGATTTTGAGTAGCTCTTAATTCATCAGAACACATTTTATGACATTTTTCAATTATTTCATTATACGACATTGTCTCCAAAAGTTTTAGCTAGTCTTCAACAAGAGTTAAGTGGCTAAGGTTCAGCAACCTTTAATTGCAAACCTCAGGGGCAACATTTCGTCCTTAATAAAATTTGTTCATTCCATGAGAAGAAATCAAAACAAACGCACAGTTATCCAAACTAAGCCGTATTGAAGGAGAAGCCCGTCAAGCAGGGGGCGCGTAAACTATGCAGACTTCCCAAGTGCTGGTATAACGCTTGTCATTTCATATCACCTTGTATCCTCTAATCATATATATATATATATATATATATATATATATATATATATATCTATATTTATATATATTTCAGCCAATAACAAATATGATCCATAGTGTTGACTGGAACGGCTAAATATCGAGTATGGTATAGATCAAATAAACATTTTCGAGTAATAAAAGAAAAATCTTAATCGATGTCATCACTTATTTGTATGTGTCTTACAAAGTAATATTTCAATGAAAACCGCATTTGGTATGAGGTGGACAATGGTATAACAGCATATATTAAACATAAGTAGGAATGGGGGTTTACTGATGACCGAAAATTAAAATATGGAAATATCTCGGTTAATATTCAATATAGAGAAAACATATATATAAAAACATTAATAGACCATTAAATTTGCAATAAGATTGATTATAAATCATTTTTATATCCTTCTCATAACAACTAATAGATATTTCGAAATTCTCCCCATCTAAACCCCTCTCCTACAGGTCCGATTTTAGTCGTTAGCATACTCGAAGTTCATTTTTACATAAAATGTTTAAATATCGAGTTGAAAAAATGCGACCGCTAGAGCGTTAACAGATAAATTATATGTATATAAATTCGCGATTTCATTGAGAGAGAGAGGGAGTGTGTGAGTGTGTGTGTGTGTGCGTGCGTGCGTGCGTTCGTGTTTGTGTGTGTGTGTGTGTGTGTGTGTGAGAGAGAGAGAGAGAGCGAGAGTGTGTGTATAAGTGTGCGAGAGAGGGAGAGAGAGTGTGTGTGTGTGTGTGTGTGTGAGAGAGAGAGAGAGAGAGAGAGAGAGAGAGAGAGAGAGAGAGAGAGAGAGAGAGAGAGAGAGAGAGAGAGAGAGAGAGAGAGAGAGAGTGAGTGAGTGAGTGAGTGAGAGAGAGAGAGAGAGAGGGAGAGAGAGAGAGAGTGAGTGAGTGAGTGAGTGAGAGAGAGTGTGTGTTTGTGTGTGTGTGTGTGTGAGAGAGAGCGAGAGAGACCTCGCCTACTAATCTCCTGCCCCCCCTCCCCGTCACACGTGCCCCTGCATTCTTGAGTAAGGGGGACCGGCCTTCGGGGTCATCCCGACCAGCTACCGGGCTTGTATACCTGCCACAGCTACTCCACCGCCTCGTGCCTTCCACCACTTCATACTGCCCTAACACACAGTCATACAATACACATTATCATACAATTCTATAATTTTACATAATAGAAATAGTTTATATTTTGATGGATATAATATTTAGATATCAAATTGTCCTTAGGAAAACCACCAATACTTGATATAGGTGATAATATCACAAAAAAAAACTGAAGGCCCTGCGGGAAAAATAATTTATTTGGAAAGAACAAAATAACACAGTATATTTAAAAAAAATATATATTAAACTCTGGATGACCTCAGTGTGTCCTCTACTTCACCATAGTTCAAGGGCCCAGAAGGTGATATGAAATATAAATATTTATATATAGTAATAACGGGAATCGTTGAAACCATCTCGTTAATTTAAGACCAAAAAAAGTAGTTGATTCAGAGATGCACAGCTTCTACAATCACGAGCCACGGAGAGTAAAGTGTGATCTAACTGTAACCTTAGTTAGTATGGCCAACGGGAAAGGAAGGGCTCTAGAAAAGAGAATAATCAAAGTAAATATCGATTTAGCTTCGCGCCAGGGCCATAAGGATGAGATGGGGGGAAACATGGCTAACTAACGCCTGATAGAACCACTCCGAAACTCAAGTCTGTGAACGGTACAAGTCAAACTATGATTATTATATATTAACGCCCACATTCTGGTACTTTGTCTAATTGGGACGTGTTATCTACAGGTTACCACCATTTCCTAGCCAGGGTGGGACTTAGAATTTTATTTAATGAGTTCGTCACTAAATAAATTCCTATTTCCCGTCATTCTAGCCAACACTTTAACTCACATGGCTAACTTGAGCCCCTAATTGTAATTTAAAAATGCACTCTAAATTTCGACTACTTGCTAAAAATTTTGTTACTGTTGACAGGCGGATGGAAAGGCACACAGTGCTTGTCCTGGAGACCGCATCATCAAAAGGAACCTAACTCATTGAAGCCAATTAAATTAACCTCATGATTACAGTGGAATATTCCGCCAACTGTTATCTGTAGTACGTGATTAATTGTTGTTTTGAGATATTTTTATCTTTATCTACCTTTTCCGCTTTCGAAAATAAAATATTGTGAAGGATACACACTAGACATAATACATTGTCAGGACTAGTTGCACCTCCAAATACCATTAAAGGGAGATGATGACTTAATAACTCTGATAAGAATTTAACAATATTATAACTCCTCTAATCCATGGATCGTCCAGTATGATATTTGGTTTCAGGTCTTGAAGAAATACCAGTATGCTAGGATATTTATGTTTTGTCTCAAAGTAATTTATGGAGATCCAAGTCCCAATGTCACAAAATTAATTATTACTAATGTACCCCACTGGGTTGAACCCCTTTCCAGACATCGGAAGGCAACCAAATACTACTTCCCGAGGATCGCGCAATCGATGAAGTCGTATACAAAATTTCAACCAGATACAATGATTAATACGAACTACTTACATGTAGCCAGGCAGGGAAATTGCTTTCTCTCTCAAAAGATTGGCTTGTGCTTGTCAAAAAACATTACGGGAATGAACGAAATATTATCAAGAAAAGCAGACGAACGAGTACAGAGGCTAAGAAGGGCTGAGTATGATTATTGAATTGAATAATAAGCAACAATGTAATGACACTAAAGTATTTCGCTATCTAATACTATTCTCTAGCAGAAAGTATGGAAGAACATTGATAATCGATGGTCAGCTATCGATAGTCAATATTTTGCCATCAATGGTTGGGAACCGACGTTCTTCAACTATCAATGATAATCATTCTACGGTCTGGACTAAAACTTGATAAGATTTCAACACATATAAGTCAGTTAATTTATTTATACTGAAATGTATTTATCTTTCTACACAATAAAAATCTTGACTTGTCATTTTAAATTTTTCTTTAAGTAAATTCTGTTTTTTTGTTCATAAATAAGTAGTTTATTAAAGACTTTTAATGATTTTTGGGCGCATTGGAGAAGATATAATTTGCATATATATATAAAATTATGAAAGTAAACCAATCTTTGTTGTTTAACAAACACAATATAGAAGTTTTTTAAACTGAGCAATGATTTTAGGTCATATTTTTGAAAGAATAGTTTTTATGGATATAGTAAACCAATGTTCGATTTTCACGAGTTACTTAATAATATAGAAAAATTTAAATGTTTCTAGTACCTATAATCTACAGAAAAACTAATAATTCTCATATGTGTGTATGTAAACGGACTATGGAACAAAAGTAATTCACTATTTTTCCTCATTGAACATCTGATGGGCAAGGTTCCATGTTTTTTAAACATCGATGGTTGTGGACGATGGTCGTTTCGATGGCAAACATCGATTATTGGCTTTCGATGCTCTTCCCTAGCAAAGAACGCTATCTTAAGGACCTGAGATAAGAATGGACCACGTTTTAATGTCTCAATACAGGTATATTGGTAAACAAACCCTGAGAGGCCGACAATGGACTTACTGACAGGCGCATTTGGCCCTCACACATCTACTCCAAACTGCCTCGCAAGTCTACGCACAGCATCCACAGAATCATGTTTAATTTCATGGCTACCATACATGATATCGAAATGTTTCATGTAAAACTAAAGACAATATTCATCCATAGCCGATACCGGACAAGGAGCAAGGGCGGTATACACATACAAGCCCGCACGCATACACACACACGTATATACATTTTAACTAATATATATATATATATATATAAAACTTCACGATACCTTTTCGTTTCACATGTCAAAGACACGATATCTGCAATATGTTTCTTTCGTATCTGTTTGTTTGTTTGCTACCTTTGCACGCATAAACGGCTGAACCGAATTTCATGAAACTTGGTATGTATGTTACTTACTACTAACCCAACTTAGACTTTCGGCTATATTAATATTCTCTGACACGAACAGGAGTGAGGGAGGTGGGCTATAAGAGAGGCCTGAAATGAAAAGTCGCGATATTTCGTTTCCTATTGGTTTTTCGGTAAACATGTACATAACAAGATTCGTTTAAATTCAATATGATTTGAGTTTGCAGAGAAAGATTCAATCTCTTTCCCTCACCTCACTTTTAGAAAATAAATTAAATTATTTTTAGGGTATCACTGTTATTTATTTACATCAGGTATATAACTTACTAGAAAATATTTTGTTTAATGTTTTAAATAAATAACTGTTGTAAAGCAACAAAGTTGATACTGACGTGTTTGTTGATGCTGAAGCGGGGGCGAAAGTTGTCGGGAGGCTAACACCGTTAATTGTGTTAACTTATTTCCTTTGAAATATGGAATTGCATTTTACTCAAATTTACTATTATGTACACAACTAAGCTCACAATCTCGGATTGGTTTTGACAGGAAATATGTACATTATAGATAATATTCATTCTAATAAACGCTATTCATGATTATGATTTGAATTATTCACAGTGTGTCAAACAATGGAGAGGGGATTGCCTAGGGGCTTATTTTCATTTATTCTTCAAAACTAAATCTCTTATTCTATAAGTCCCCTGCCTGCCCTCACAGGAAGTGTATATACGCCCAGGCGGGAAGTGTAGTTGTACAAATTGAAGCCTTGCCAAAAATAAAAACCATCATTCAGCCTCTAATGATTTCCCGAGCGAAGCCGGGTACCTTAGCTAGTAAGCATATAAGCATGGATACCAAAAAAAGTTTGCTAAGTCCTTTGTATGGAGTGTACTGCTTTACGGGACCGAAAGTTGGACTCTCCAAAAGGGAATACTATAGGTTGGAAGATATAGAAATGTGGATTTGGCGTGGATTTACTAAAACAAGTTGGACTCAAAAAAAACAACAACATTCAAAGTAAGTGAGAACGAAAGTCTTATCAAGGCAATGGAAAAAAGGACAATGAAACTTCTTGGGCATATCACAAGGCACAACGAATTCATTAAAAATATTTTTGTAGCTAAGGTTCTTAAATTTATTTGTAGGTAAGATTCTTGGGCACAGAAAGGCCTGGAAAGTCCTTTTTTGAAGACCTCAAGCATCTTATGGATTTCGGTGAATCTAGTAATATGAAAAGCGCAGCTTCCGATAGAACACAATGGTCGCAACTACAAGGCGTAGAATTTAGATCATCATCATCATCTCATCATATATATATATATATATATATATATATGTGTGTGTGTGTGTGTGTGTGTGTGTGTGTGCATGTATATTTTCACACTCTCTCTCTCTCTCCCTCTCTCTCTCTCTCTCTCTCTCTCTCTCACACACACACACACACACACACAAATAAATGAGTGTGAGTATACGGAGATGCTTACGAAATCCTAGGCAAGATTAAAAAAGATTTGAAGAAATGTTTGGAAAATAAATTCATTTAAATATTTCAAATGACATATGAGGATCATTATCAAAATAGATACACGCGAAAAGTAATCAATGAAAGTAGTAGAGAATAAATAGCCAATCGTGAGCATTAAATAAAACATTCCCTCTTAAAACCTGTTGTAGAAAAGCAAGTGAAAGAGAATCAACTTTTCAATGGAATGGGAGTTGAAAAACTAATAAAACAAGAAGAACTCACATGAAACTTCACTTGACACGGGCGTTCCATTAACCTAGAGCAACCAGTAACTCCTTACCTTACATGTCATCCAAGTTCTTTTACAAGTCTGAAGAGAAAATAGAAATGCAAGACTCACTTCTTTCGGTTTTTTTTGTAAGGACTCCCATTCTTTGTATTTTCTACGATGTCTTACGTAACTCACTTGAAATCTTTAAGAAGAAGTACCTTCCAAAGTAGTTAGTGTTATTTTCATATACCCCATATGTAAATAACTAAATTATTAGTTCACGAAGAAAGGAATTCAGTTTCCTAGGAAAGGAACAAACCATCTGAAAACACATTTATATTTTTCCTGAGTATTAAAAATAAGAAGTTAATGTTATATTTATAAATATTAATATATAAAATGTTAAAAAAAAGCTTAGTTGCTGGACCACTATAGGTTTATTCTAGCAATAACAAGTCTCTTATTCTATAAGTCTCCCAAATTAGGCTTTTCCAGAAACATTAAAACTTCGTCTTCGAAGTCTGTTGGTAGGGTCAGTAAAAATAAGTGTCATTTATACAGGGGGGAAAATTGTAACATGGAAAAAACCTATTTACTTTAATCCATCTTAATAATTTTGTAAATAATATTTTAGCCTACGGCCATGGTTTCCTGGAGGGAAATGAGCTTTTGAGTTAGAACTTGTGTTGAGTTGGAGTGATTTTCGAAAGCATTTTTCAAACGTCCATCGATCTTAAACTCTTTTATATATATATATATATATATATATATATATATATATATAAGAGTTTAGAGGTGGTGAAATAAAAAATTAGAACTCTATTCGAAATATCTCTCTTCAAGGAAGAATAAGAAAAGATATGCGACCATGACATTGAGCTGCACGATCTCTTTATTGACGCCCCACAGGCTTACGTTAGTGTAGTAGCGCAACATTTTTTGCAGTCCTTGCAAATACCAAATACCAGGAAAGCACATCAAATTGATGAGGATGATACTGAAAAGGGGCTTTCTGTAACGACTAGATGAGTGCCATTGGTCATACTTTAAGTTTATTTGGGGTTCAATATAAGGAGACTCGTTATCACCGGAGATGACCATGCACTGAAGCAGCAACCTGATGAATTAAACCTAATATTGGTAGTACTATATAAAATAAGTTCATTCAGCATATGGCGTTAGCCGATGATGTAAAGCTCAAAATAAACGAGGGTAGAAGTAAGTACTTGAGAAGGTCTTTGCAGGCTCGAAAGGCAGAGAATGCCGTCATTTTGCAAGAATACAATTACTTACTTGGACATGATTAATGCATGTGGGAGGAATGGTAACAGAAAGTACTAACATAGAAATAAGCACACTACAATGTGGAGAAGTACCTCATTTTTATTAATAACATCCACGTTACAAGAATCATAGAACAGAGCAGATGATCTTCGGGCAAGATTCTCAAAATTTATTGGAATGGCTGTGAGGAATTATGCAGCATTTGCAATCTTCATGAAGAGGAAACACTCCACTTCTTCCGCTGCCCTATGTATAGTCACATCAGAAATGCATTCATCTCCAAACATATTAACTCTACCGATTCACAATATATACAGCTTAAGCACCTGTTCACAATAGAAGACAAATCTAAGGCCTTTGATGCCTATAAATTTGTTATTAATGCGCTTAAAGTACGAGCTTTTATAATGCTTGATTGATTTATCACTTCCTACACAAGTTGTAAATATTTCATTTACTAATATTATTATTTATATATTTATTTTTCATTATTTATATTTTACCTTCGGAATTGATTGATGATTTAGAAGAATTATCTCTTTATTTTGTCTATTATTATTATTTCTATTATACACATAATTTTTATTTCATTTACTTATTATTATATTTTATTATTTATTTCTTTTCTTTCTTTAATATAAGCAGATTAATGAAATTTTATGTTCTTGTTTATTTTTATTTTATTTTCTTTCTTTCTATTTCTTTATTTTTATTTTTGTTTCTATTAATTTAAGATTACTTATGTATCAAATTTGAAGATCACCCAATGTTGAGTAAGCTACTTTAACACTAATGTAATTCATTGTTTATTGATATACTAATTATAGCTAAATTATTTATTTTAACAATCACCAATATTATTGTATTACTTTAGAGAAGTATTGTACCTACCTATGTGTTTTAATGTTTATTTTTATTTTCTTCTTTCTTTTTTTTTTTGTAAAAATTCGGACCTCCTGTAAAAAGTTTATACTTAAATCCAGAATTTGTATCTATCTATCTATCTATCTACTAACATAGAAATAGTCACAATGACCCAGTGCTCTTACGCCTTATGGAAAGCTCTCCGAATGAACGATCTCCACAGAAACCGAAACTGTTGATATATGATACAAAACTGTAATTAGGCCTATGGTCATGTATAGAAGTGACACTCTACAAAAGAATACAGGAGGGGGATGTAAGAAGAGAACAAACCTACAATAGATATATGGGGCCGAAAAAGAATAACCCAGACGGAAAGGATGTATGCCAAAATATGCTCAGATGGAACGCCAAAATATTGGAATTGTATGTTTAACGTCACATCATTAGTGATAAAAAAAAGGGCAGGCTGGGGCTTGTTTAATAAATGGAATCCACCAGAATACTCAAGAAGATGCTAAATGATGCTACAGGAGGAAGTAAGAAAATGGGTAGGCTTAAGCAAAGGTGGATAATAATGACTTGGAATAGGCCTGGCGTATCCTGGGCATACGTCATTGAAGAAGCCTGACAGGAAACCGTGAGGAACACACAAAATGGTTGATGGTTATTTCAAGGACAGAAATTTCACTAGTACTCTTGCATCTCTTCATTAGATATTAAGGAAAACATATACTATGGATAAAAGAAATAGGTTGGCTGAGTCTAGGTGGGGCTAACGATTTTTTTAGTGAGTTTATTACTAAATAAATCCCAATGGGCCAACCACTTGACGATTGCCAAGTGAATTAAGACAACGCATTAACTTCCATAGCTAAACTATAAAGGTTAGGCTAACCAAGTTACAGCTGGCGTATTTTCGGTCTAAGCTTGGCGTAGTTCCGTTAACAGAAGGTTCTCGAAGGTCCAAAAGAAAGGCGCACATGCACTCAGACATGGAAAAGAAAAGGAAGACGACATGATAAAAAGTTATTTTTAAAACTTACTGATTATTAAATGTTTGTTTATTTCGTAACTATGTTTATCAGCAACTTATCATAGGCCCATAAAATTGAGGATGATGGTATTAGAGCGTAGAATTGTCTGTTGCCACTGTGAAAGCTGCAACCATGAAGAATCAAATTATTTGTAAGTTGTCATTATTTATCAAGCACATCTTAATTATTCAGTCAATTATTATTAAATGGTAATTTTCTTGCCTTGACGTTGTGTTAGATTCAGAGAATACACCATCAACATTTTGCTTAGAAAAATAAATTAAACCTAACCAAAGTTCATTCTGTGATAATATTATATGTTTCGGTCTAAAATTGTGGAATTCTTAACTTCGAGGCTTCAAACAATCTGAAAATTCCAGTGTATAGTTTTTTAAAAAAAAAAATAAAAATAACTTCGTCTACTTTAGTAAGAACAAAATGTACAAAAGGCAGTGTAAACATGATGCTGAAGTGCACGATCCAGCTGAATTTTGAGCTTTAGCGCATTAAAATTAGTCTAGTTTATTAATAATATTGTTTTTTTATTTATTTGTTATATTTTTATTTTCGCAATCCAGGTCTGTGTGGATATAGCATTATTATTTTCAGTAGTAGAATTCTTATATTAGCGTGAAAATGTGACTAAGCTGGGATTCTAGTCCTCCAAGTGAAACAGTTTCTGACACAGTGTATACTTCAGATATCCTTCGAGTGGTTTGAGTACGAGAATTACGTCTTAATATTTATTTGGTTTGTGCCCCACAGCGATGGTGATTGGCAAAGTCTTAATATAACATGATAGTTTATTTTTAGTTTGTGTAATTTCTCCAATTAGCGAATCGACAAAATACATCTCTCACCTTTATTGTAAATGTTAACGTACTTCATGAGAATAAGGGGGAAATATGGCTGTCATCAAGTAGTAGTGGGTTGGTTCTACCAATGTATAAAACAGTATTTTCAAATCTGACGGTTAATTGCAAGGGTACAATCTTCGATCGTGTAGAATGTTGTTGTCAGAAGATGGTGCTCTGGGATCGACAGCGTTTGCCAGCTGTGATTAACCCAGTCATGGACCTTTATGCCAGGTTCACTCTGTAACTCCATTATTTTAGAGTTTCAATAATAATAACAGTAATTGCGGTAATTAAATTGGTTTTCTCCTAGACAACTAACATTTCAACCGAAATCTAAAATCTAAAAGTTTTATTAATTATGCAATGTACTAGCTAAGGTACATCCCGGCGTTGCTCGGGATATAGTTAATAATATTTGCTATGTGAGGCTTCTGAATACACAATATTTTTGTATTTTCCGTCTCCTATGTATATATCTATTTCAAACATCATGAACAATTCATAAACATTGATAGGATTCCGTAATCCTAACCATGGTTGAATAAAAGCTCCTTTGCCCAAAAGCCGTCGAAAGCACAAGGATGAAAGTTATTTTATGTCCATAATAACCATTATTACAAAATACTCTTTTGTATATCTGGAAAATTTAACTTGAATATAAAGTATAATGGTACGAAGTAAGTTTAGTAAAGTATAATATATTAAAGGAGCAATGTTATTAAACACCAGAAATATCTGGATTCTTCCCAGCCTTCATCCTTTTAAATTATTTATTTATGAGAATCGTGAATATAACAAACTATACGTCAAAGTATAAAACAACTTATGGAATTTGGATGTTTACTGAAAACCTAATAGAAAAAGAAATAACGCGATTGTTCATTTCATGCTTCCCTTAAAATCTCCCTCTCTTCTTTGACCCTTGAAATTTTCATAAACCATAATCATGGATGGCTTATAATCATGGGAGTGTTAATCCTTATTCAAATACCGAGTTTTGTTCAGTCGGATTCGCCCAATAAAATGGTTGACTTCCGCTATAGTTTATAACGAATGTATCGTTTATAGTTCGGTATACGACAAAAAGGTATATCAAAAGTTACTCTCAATTGAGAGAGTCAATGCCAACCCACATACAGAGTTTTTTGAGTTCGGTTTAGTCCTATGTCTCCCTTAAAATTATTGATGCTCACAATAGTTTTTAGTGTCAATTTTGTTTATACTTTGGTTAACGACCAATTTGTTATTTTTTAATTTTATTATTTATCAAACAATACATAGGAAGGTATAGACATCTAAAAAACATAGAAAATCAAAACTTGAAAGATTAATGTTTTGTCTTTTACACGCCCTTCATTATAATAAAATTTAAAACCTTGTGAAGAAGAAAAATAAAGAGTTACTTTTTCATTTTGTACTCTAAGGCACTGCAACGCATCTAGCAAAAAAAAAAAAAAAAAAAAAAAATAGAACCTTAGTTGAAAATTAAACGTTTTATCTTGACGGCCACAACCCTTTTCTAAACAGGTGGGGGACCTAAGGATTTTAATTAATGAGTTCATCACTAAATAAAATCCTATTATCTAAGTGGAAATCGAACCCAAGACTACTTTTATTAAGAAGGATTATGACCAGCATCTCAACTCACATTAACTTAAAAATAGATATAATGCCCTAGTTTCGCATTCAGTAGACGTCAACGGAAAACAATCATATGATTTTAACAGTATTTTAAAAAAATACACTCACCAAGTTTGGTGTTATATGGTTCTACATTTTCTAATACTTCAAAATTACCTGTTATGATCTATTTTTCAACAATAATTAAGGCGTGTTATAAACTAGTCATTTTTTTCGTCTTATTTCAGGTTTGTTGATTGCTGCATTCACTGGACTCAATAATGGGGTAGAAGCACTCAATAATGATTTCAATTATGGAATCATTAGGTTCACACATCACGGAGCTTACATTGCAAAGTTTTATATAGACTGGAATGAAGTAAGTGTTGGAGAAAATGGACAAACCGTAAAGCAAGCAAAGTCCTGGGATAAGAACGGTCGTGCTGTAACTGCCGGATTTAGTGAAGAGATAGTAGTTAAAGATGGCAGCACAGATGTGCATGTAAGAGCAATAGAAAAAACAGGTCTTCTCTGGGATATGTGGAGAACAGTTTTCAACAGGCCAGACGTGCCAGTAATAAAGTACAGAGAGTTCATTATTCGGGGAACTACATTGTCACCCAGTTATAGTGTTCAACCTAGTCTGTAATTACTGACTTTTAACTTAAGAGACTTTTGTTGTAATTCCACCAATGTTTTTGAAAGATTCAGTTACTTAAAAAGTACAAAAAATAAAATAAACTGAAGCATGTAAAAATGTATTAATTTTTTAAGCAAATAGATACATCATCAAATATATATCTTATCACCTTTGCCAATGTCCTAATTTAATTAATCCCATGTAGGGTCACAAACGGGGTTGTAGGAGCATGGTTATGGTTTCCGAGCACTAACAATGCCCACCATTAGCCATATGTCTTCAACTAGAGGATGACTTTCTAAAGAAAATGTTTTTAGACGTACTTCTTCCTGATACCTCTGTTGTTACTTAGCCTCACCGTGAGAAGAAGGATCCACTACTGATTACTACTAATGGGCATTTCTGGTTACGGGGACGAGGAAGAGACAGATACACTACAACATGTTAACATGACAATCTTCAATGGCAACTCAGATCATATTCCGGTAAATTTCCATTATTTGGATTTAATCCGTCTTTTCACTATTACTTCCAAGATGGACGCACTCATCAAGGGAATGATGGACGTGATACACCTGTATTTAAAATGGCGGAAAAATAAAAAGCAAATCCTATGCCAACTAGCTTTGTATGTTTGTATACTATAGTATTTTGTTAAATGTCCTACATGTAACTGTACATACAGTAGACGTGCATACTCAACCATATTTTGGTCCAAGTCAAAAACTCACATGTTCTGTCAGAGAGGCTTACATTATGCACCAGTCACTTCAAGTGCTCTGTTCACTTCCTCCACCTTTTCCATCTTTACCTTCCACTTTGAAGCTCCTTCCTAAATACCCAGTACCTTCGTGTCTTATGCCAGCCTACTCGCATACCTTCCTTATAATTCTGCCTGTTGTCTTGGAGTCACTTGGGCAGGAATTGGCATTTCCAAGAGTTTTAATAACTACCCTTTGGATTCCTCCCCTCCTTCGTCTAAGCTGAGAATCTTTTCTTTCAGTCACTATCAGCCTCTATTATGCTAGAGGGCTTTATGTATTAGACGTCAAACCTTACTCCCTTGATTTTGCACTCAGTCTTATGAGTCCACTCAAGACGTTGCTAGAAAAATTATTACAACTATCTGGGGTACCCATCGTTGGCAGGTCCAAATGGAAATGGTTTCTTTTAGGAATATAGCTCGGGAACTCATCCCATCACATTCATTATATAACATAGTCATACATACAGTCATTTTCTTATACCCTAGATTAGCCTGGTGGGCGTCCGTCATTGGAGGTTTCCTGACAGGAAACTGTGAGGAAGACCAGAAAACGATTGAGTTATTTCATGGACAAAAACTTCACTGTTACTCTTATAATCCTTCATTAGATATTAAGGAAAATTTAAACTACGGATAATCGAAATAGGTTAGTTGAGACTTCTCCTTCCAACATGAGGGGATTTAAGGATTTTTTTAGGGAGTTAATTACTAAATACATTCCAATGGGCCAACCACTTTACGGTTACCAAGTGAATTAAGACAACGCACTAACTTCCATGGCTAACCTATAAAAGGATAAACTAATCAAGTTGCAGCCGACGTATCTTCGGTCTAAGCTTGGATTAGTTCCGTTAACATAAGGTTCTCGAAAGTCCTAAAGGAAAGTGCACATGCACTCAGACATGGAAAAGAAAAGGAAAACGATATGATAAAGAGTTATTTTTAATACTAATTGATTACTAAGTGTTTGTTTATTTCGTAACAATGTATATCAGCAACTTATCAGAGACTTATAAAATGGAGGATGCTAGTATTAGAAAGTAGAATAGTCTGTTACCACTGTGAAAACTCCTAAAGAATCATGAAGTATTCAGTCATCTGTAAGTAGTCATTATTTATCATGGAAGATTTCTAGCCACAGGTTGTTGTCCGATGGACAGATTACACCTTCACCATTTTGCTTAGTAAGGTGTTAATAAAGTAGTTTACATCTAACCAATGTTCATTCTGTGGTAGATATCATCTGTTTCTTATATGCTTCCCTTAAAATCCTCCACTCCTGTGAGACTCAAGAAATTTTAATAAACCATAATCATGGATGGCTTATAATCATTGAAGTGTTAATCCTTATTCAAATACCGAGTTTTGTTCAGTCGGATTCACCCAATAAAATGGTTGACTTCCGCTATAGTTTATAACGAATGTATCGTTTATAGTTTGGTATACGACAAAAAGGTATATCAAAAGTTACTCTCAATTGAGGGAGTCAATGCCAACCCACATAAAGAGTTTTATGAGTTCGGTTTAGTCTTATGTCTCCCTTAAAATTATTGATGCTCACAATAGTTTTTAGTGTCAATTTTGTTTATACTTTGGTTAACGACCAATTTGTCATTTTCTACTCTAAGGGCTGCAACGCATCTATCCAAAAAAGAAAAGAAAGAAAGAACCCTAGTTAAAACTTAAATGTTTTCTTAACGGCACTTTGACCCAGCACGGTTTCAACAATTTTCATAACTAAATAAATCCTATGATCTTAATGGAAATCGAACCCAAGGCTACTTTTATGAAGAAGGATTATGACCAACATCTCAACTCACATTTATTTAACAATAGATATAATGACCTAGTGTTGTACTCAATAGACGTATAGACCTCGAGTTAACAGAAAACATTCATATGATTTGTAGAGTATTTTTAAAAAATAATCCCACCAGGATAAGTGTTTTGTTTATATTTTCTCATAATTTCTTTATGATCTATTTTTCAAAAAGGGTTAAGGCACGTTATAAACCAGTCATTTTTTCGTCTTATTTCAGGTTTGTTGATTGCTGCATTCACTGGACTCAACAATGGGGAAGAATTGGACTCATCAGAAAATTCGATAGGATTATCAGGAGAACAGGAAACTGAGTTTACTGATTCCAATAACATCACGGCACTCAATGATTACAATTATGGAATCATTAAGTTCACACATCACGGAGCTTACATTGCAAAGTTTTATGCAGACTGGAATGAAGTAAGCGTTGGACAAAATGGGCAAATCGTAAAGCAAGCAAAGTCCTGGGATAAGAACGGTCGTTATGTAACTGCCGGATTTAGTGAAGAGATAGTAGTTAAAGATGGCAGCAGAGATGTACATGTAAGAGCAATAGAAAATACAGGTCTTCTCTGGGATTTGTGGAGAACAGTTTTCGACTTGCCTGACGTGCCAGTAATAAAGTACAGAGAATTCATTATTCAGGGAACTACATTGTCACCCAGTTATAGTGTTCAACCTAGTCTGTAATTACTGACTTATTAACTTAAGAGACTTTTGTTGTTATTCCACGAATGTTTTTGAAAGATTCAGTTACTTAAAAAGTACAAAAAATAAAATAAACTGAAGCGTGTAAAAATGTATTCTTTTTCTAAGTATATAAAAACATCGATAAATATATATCTTATAACCTTTACTAATATTCTAATTTAATTAATTCCATGTAGGGTCACACACGGGGCTGTAGGAGCATGTCTATGGTTTCCGAGCACTAACAATGCTCTTCATTAGCCATATTATGCATTCAACTAGAGGATGGCTTTCTAAAGAAAAGTTTCAGACGTTCTTCTTCCTAATACCTCTGTTGTTAGTTAGCCTCCTGATGAGAAGAATAATCCACAATATGCCCTCTCCGCAAATGCGCAAATCAATGGGCATTCTGGTAACGGGGACGAGGAACAGAGGGTGTACTACGACATGTTAACATGCCACTTATCAATGGCATCTCCCATCATATTCCGTTAAATTTACATCGTTGGAATTAATCCATCTTTTCACTACGACTTACAAGATGGAAGCACACATTAGGAGAATGATGGGCATGATGCTGTTGTATTAAAAATGGCGGAAATATAAATGGTCAATTTAATGCCAAAAAAATTAAAAAAACAAATCTTAAGCCAATACGCATATATACATAAAACATTAACGAACTTCGCTACTATCATAGTTTTTATCATAAAAAGTTAAATTATTATACTGACCAATAAATATATGTTATCCATTTTCCCTCAGTGTATGAAGTAAGAAATCGACTCAAATTATATAGAACACCTACATTAAGTAATGGAATGTCCAATATTTTTTTTTTAATTTATAAACATGGGTAGATGTGTAAATAATGTAATTTTAATTTTCCGATTGAAAAGAGGTTTCAAAGAATATCCAGACTTGTAAAGTTGCCCTCTTCAACGGCAAGGGCGATAAAGTCAGAAAATGCCCTCTCCTCAGATGCGGAATCATTAGGCATTTCTGGTCACTGGGAGAAATATAAAGATTGGGTTAACGTAACCTTTAAATAACCATATTTTAATCAAGTTACTGGATCAAACTATGGAATGGACATGTGACGAAAATTGAGGAATTTATTATAGTTCGTGGGTTCAAATATATCTAGTTACCCGTCAAAATATGAATATTGTTATATCAGATAAATATGCCAGCAAGGTCATAAAGGAATTAACAAACATAGAAAAGTATGGTTTGTTAACATTAAATAATAACATCTCTAACTAGTTGTGCCTCTATATTAGTAGCACATGGCGTTAGCTGATGATGTGAAAATTAAGACTACTGTCATTTAGAAGAACTTGCACAAGGTACATAGGATATAAAGCTCAAAATAAACGAGGGTAGAAGTATGTACTTGAGAAGGTCTTGGCAGGCTCGAAAGGCAGAGAATGCCGTCATTTTGCAAGAATACAATTACTTACTTGTACGTGATTATGCATCTGGGAGAACAGAAAGTACTAACATAGAAATTGGCATTGAAATAGGCACAAGTACCCAGTGCTGTTACGCCTTATGGAAAGCTCTCGGAATGACCGATCTCCACAGAAACCAGAACTGATGATACATGATACAAAACTGTAATTAGACCTATGGTCATGTATGGAAGTGACGCTCTCGAAAAGAAAAAAGGAGGGCGTTGCAAGAAGAGATCAGATCTACAATAGCTATATGGGGCAAAAAAGGAATAACCCAGACGGAATGGATGTATCAGAAGGAACGCCAAAATATTGGAAATGCATGGTTAACGCCACACCACTAGTGATAACAAAAAGGGCAGGCTGGGTGATGTTGAATAAATGGAATTTACCAAAATGCTCAAGATGGTGCTATTACTGTGCGCCAAGAGGAAGTAAGAAAACAGGTAGGCTTAAGCAAAGGTGGATAACAATTACTTGGAGTAGGCCTGGTGGGCGTCCGTCATTGGAGGTTTCCTGACAGGAAACTGTGAGCAAGACCAGAAAATGATTGGGTTATTTCATGGACAGAAATTTAAATGTTACTCTTGTACCTCTTCATTAGATATTAAGGAAAATTTAAACTACGGATAATCGAATTAAGTTAGCTGAGTCTTCCCCTTCCAACATGAGTGGAATTAAGGATTTTGTTTAGTGAGTTTATTACTACATAAATTCCAATGGGCCAAACATTTTACGTTTGCCAAGTGAATTAAGACAACGCACTAACTTCCATGGCTAACCTATAGAAGGATAAACTAAACAGTTTGCAGCCGGCGTATCTTCGGTCTAAGCTTGGAGTAATTCCGTTAACATAAGGTTCTCGAAAGTCCAAAAGGAAGGTGCACATGCACTCAGGCATGGAAAAGAAAAGGAAGACGATATGATAAAGAGTTATTTTTAATACTAATTGATTATTAAGTGTTTGTTTATTTCGTAACAATGTATATCAGCAACTTATCTGAGGCCTATAAAATGGAGGATGCTGGTATTAGAAAGTAGAATAGTCTGTTACCACTGTGAAAACTCCTAAAGAATCATGAAGTATTCAGTTATCTGTAAGTAGTCATTATTTATCATAGTGGATTTCTAGCCAAAGGTTGTTGTCCGATGGACAGAATACACCATCACCATATTGCTTAGTAAGGTGCTTAGTAAAATAAATTACATCTCACTAATGTTCATTCTGTACTAGATATCATCGGTTTCTTGACTCTGAAGTTTTAAACGATCTGAAATGTCTTCAACAATTACAGTGTACAGGTTTTTTTTTTTTTTACTTTGTTTATTTTTAATTAATTGTGTCCACTTTACTAAGGACGAAATGTACAAAATGGATAGGGTAAACATAATGCTGAAATGCACATCAAGCTGAATTTTGAACTTTAGAGCATCGAAACGGGTATTAATAATACTGTTTTTTATTTATTTTATCCAGGTCTGCGTGTTTAAGACATTATTATTTTTAGAAGCTGAATTCTTACATTAGCGTAAAAATATTACAGCTGAGATTCTGGTCATTGAATTGAAAATGTATCTATCACAATGTAACTGAAAGGATAACATTCAGGGTGGTTTGAGTGCGAGCATTAAATCTTGAAATAACATAATAGTTTATGTTTACTTGGTGTAATTACTCCGATTTGCGAAATACATCTTCCACATTTATTGTAATTATTAACGTGCTAACATTTAACTAAAAAAAAATATAGCTGTGGGTTGGTTCAACCAATGTATAGAAAAGTATTGTCAAATCTGACGGTTAATGCAGATGCTTTGGCATCGACAGCGTTTGCCAGCTGTGATTAACCCAGTCATAGACCATTATGTCAAGTTCACTCTGTAACTCCATTATTTTAGAGTTTCAATAATGATAAAAGTAATTGCAGAAAGCAAATAGGTTTTTTTCCTTGACAGCTAACCTTTCAGCCGAAAATCTAAAATGTTTATTAGTTATACAATGTACTAGCTAAGGTACCAGGCGTTGCTCGGGATATGGTTAATAATAAAGGTATTTGCTATGTGAGGCTTCACTATACACAATATTTTAATATGCTTCTCTTAAAATCCTCCACTCCTGTTCGACCCTAGAAAATTTAATAAACCATAATCATGGATGGCTTATAATCATGGAGTTAATCCTTATTCGAATACCGAGTTTTGTTCAGTCGGATTCGCCCAATAAATGGTTGACTTCCGCTATAGTTTTTAACGTATATCTCGTTTATAGTTCGGTATACGACAAAAAGGTATATCAAAAGTTACTCTCAATTGAGAGAGTCAATGCCAACCCACATAAAGAGTTTTTTGAGTTCGGTTTAGTCTTATGTCTCCCTTAAAATTATTGATGCTCACAATAGTTTTTAGTGTCAATTTTGTTTATACTTCGGTTAACGACAAATTTGTTATTTGTTAATTTTATTATGTATCAAACAATACATTGGAAGGTATAGACATCTAAGAAACATAGAAAATTAAACTTGAAAAATTAATGTTTTGTCTTTTACACACCCTTCATTATTATGAAATTTAAAATCTTGAGAAGAAAAAAATGAAGTTACTTTTTCATTTTCTACTCTAGGCGCTGCAACGCATCTATCCAAAAAAAAAGTAAATAAATAAAAAACTTTAGTTAAAACGTTTTCTTAAGTTAAGAAAAATGTTTTCTTAACGGCCACTTTGTCCCAGCACGGTTTCAATAATTTTCTAAGCAGGTGGAGGGCCTAAGGATTTTATTTAATGAGTTCATAACTAAATGAATCCTATGATCTAAGTGGAAATCGAACCCAAGACTACTTTTATGAAGAAGGATTATGACTAACATTTCAACTTACATTTATTTAACAATAGATATAACGACCTAGTGTTGCACGCAGTAGACTTACAGACCTCAAGCAGACAGAACACATTCACATGATTTTTACAGTATTTTTAAAAAAATACTCTCACCAGGTTTGGTGTTTCGCTAATATTTTCTAATAATCCAAGATATTATTTTTCAACAAGGTTTAAGGCATGTTATAAACTAGTTATTTTTTCGTCTTATTTCAGGTTTGTTGATTGCTGCATTCACTGGACTCAACAATGGGGAAGAATTGGACTCATCAGAAAATTCGATAGGATTATCAGGAGAACAGGAAACTGAGTTTACTGATTCCAATAACATCACGGCACTCAATGATTACAATTATGGAATTATTAAGTTCACACATCACGGAGCTTACATTGCAAAGTTTTATGCAGACTGGAATGAAGTAAGCGTTGGACAAAATGGGCAAATCGTAAAGCAAGCAAAGTCCTGGGATAAGAACGGTCGTGCTGTAACTGCCGGATTTAGTGAAGAGATAGTAGTTAAAGATGGCAGCACAGATGTGCATGTAAGAGCAATAGAAAAAACAGGTCTTCTCTGGGATATGTGGAGAACAGTTTTCAACTTGCCTGACGTGCCAGTAATAAAGTACAGAGAGTTCATTATTCGGGGAACTACTTTGTCACCCTGGTATAGTGTCCAACCTAGTCTGTAATTACTGACTTATTAACTTAAGAGACTTTTGTTGTAATTCCACGAATGTTTTTGAAAGATTCAGTTACTTAAAAAGTACAAAAAATAAAATAAACTGAAGCGTGTAAAAATGTATTCTTTTTGTAAGTAAATAAAAACATCGATAAATATATATCTTATCACATTTACCAATATCCTAATTTAATTAATACCATGTAGGGTCACACACGGGGCTGTAGGAGCATGGCTATGGTTTTCGAGCTCTAACAATGCTCATCATTAGCCATATTATGCATTCAACTAGAGGATGGCTTTCTAAAGAAAAGTTTTTAGACGTTCTTCTTCCTAATACCTCTGTTGTTAGTTAGCCTCCTGAAGAGAAGAATAATCCACAATATGCCCTCTCCGCAAATGCGCGAATCATTGGGCATTCTGGTGACGGGGACGAGGAAGAGAGGGATGCACTACGATATGTTAACATGCCACTTATCAATGGCATCTCCGATCATATTCCGTTAAATTTACATCGTTGGAATTAATCCATCTTTTCACTACGACTTATGAGATGGAAGCACACATTACGAGAATGATGGACGTGATGCTGTTGTATTAAAAATGGCGGAAATATAAATGGTCAATTTAATGCCAAAAAAATTAAAAAACAAATCTTAAGCCAATACGCATATATACATAAAACATTAACAAACTTTGCTACTAACATAGTTTTTATCATAAAAGTTAAATTATTATACTGACCAATAAATATATGTTATCCATTTTCCCTCAGTGTATGAAGTATGAAATCGACTCAAATTATATAGAACACCTACATTAAATAATGGAGTTTCCATTTTTTTTTTATTTATAAACATGGGTAGATGTGTGAATAATGTAGTTTTAATTTTCCGATTGAAAAGAGGTTTCATAGAATATCCAGACTTGTAAAGTTGCCCTCTTCAACGGCAAGGGTTATAAAGTCAGAAAATGCCCTCTCCTCAGATGCGGAATCAATAGGCATTTCTGGTCACGGGGAGAAATAGAAAGATTGGGTTAACGTAGCCTTTAAATAACCATATTTTAATCAAGTTACTGGATCAAACTATGGAATGTACATATGACGAAAATTGAGGAATTTATAATAGTTCGTGGGTTCAAATATATCTAGTTACCCGTCAAAATATGAAGATTCTTATATAAGATAAATATGCCAGCAAGGTCATAAAGGAATTAACAAACATAGAAAAGTATGGTTTGTTGACATTAAATAATAACATCTCTAACTAGTTATGCCTCTATATTAGTAGCACTATATAAAATAAGTTCATTCAGCATATGGCGTTAGCTGATGATGTGAAAATTAAGACTACTGTCATTTAGAAGATCTTGCACAAGGTGCATAGGATATAAAGCTCAAAATAAACGAGGGTAGAAGTAAGTACTTGAGAAGGTCTTGGCAGGCTCGAAAGGCAGAGAATGCCGTCATTTTGCAAGAATACAATTACTTACTTGTTCGTGATTATGCATCTGGGAGAACAGAAAGTACTAACATAGAAATTGGCATTGAAATAGGCACAAGGACCCAGTGCTGTTACGCCTTTTGGAAAGCTCTCGGAATGAACGATCTACACATAAACCAGAACTGATGATACATGATACAAAACTGTAATTAGACCTATGACCATGTATGGAAGTGACACTCTCGAAAAGAAAACAGGAGGGCGCTGCAAGAAGAGATCAGATCTACAATAGCTATATGGGGCAAAAAAGGAATAACCCAGACGGAATGGATGTTTCAGGAGGAACGCCAAAATATTGGAAATGCATGGTTAACGCCATATCACTACTGATAACAATAAGGGCAGGCTGGGTGATGTTGAATAAATAGAATTTACCAAAATGCTCAAGATGGTGATATTACTGTGCTCCAAGAGGAAGTAAGAAAATGGGTAGGCTTAAGCAAAGGTGGATAACAATTACTTGGAGTAGGCCTGGTGGGCGTCCGTCATTGGAGAAGGTATCCTGACAGGAAACTGTGAGCAAGACCAGAAAATGATTCATGGACAGAAATTTAACTGTTACTCTTGTACCTCTTCATTAGATATTAAGGAAAATTTAAACTATGGATAATCGAAATAGGTTAGCTGAGTCTTCTCTTTCCAACATGAGGGGAATTAAGGAATTTATTAAGAGTTAATTACTAAATACATTCCAATGGGCCACCCACATTACGTATACCAGGTTCTCAAAAATCCAAGAAAAAGGTGCACTTGCACTGAGACATGAAAAAGAAAAGGAAGACAATATGATAAGATAAAATGGAGGATGCTAGTATTAGAAAGTAGAATAGTCTGTTACCACTGTGAAAACTCCTAAAGAATTATGAAGTATCAAGTTATCTGTAAGTAGTAAATATTTTTCATGGTGGATTTCTTGCCATACGTTGTTGTTAGTTGGACAGAATACACCATCAACATTCTACTTAGTAAGGTGCTTAGTAAAATAAATTACATCTAACCAAAGTTCATTCTGTGGTAGATATTATCTGTTTCTAGTGCATGTAAGAGCAATAGAAAAAACAGGTCTTCTCTGGGATATGTGGAGAACAGTTTTCAACTTGCCAGACGTGCCAGTAATAAAGTACAGAGAGTTCATTATTCGGGGAACTACTTTGTCACCCTGGTATAGTGTTCAACCTAGTCTGTAATTACTGACTTATTAACTTAAGAGACTTTTGTTATTGTCCCACGAATGTTTTTGAAAGATTCAGTTACTTAAAAAGTACAAAAAATAAAATAAACTGAAGCGTGTAAAAATGTATTCTTTTTCTAAGTAAATAAAAACATCGATAAATATATATCTTATCACCTTTACCAATATCCTAATTTAATTAATTCCATGTAGGGTCACACGCGGGGCTGTAGGAGCATGGCTATGGTTTTCGAGCTCTAACAATGCTCATCATTAGCCATATTATGAATTAAACTAGAGGATGGCTTTCTAAAGAAAAGTTTTTAGACGTTCTTCTTCCTATAGGGAAAATCTTTTATAGTGGTGTTCCAAGAAGAAAGAGACCAAAGATAACACCGAAGAGTGCACATGCACTCAGACATGAAAAGAAAAAGGAAGACGATATGATAAAGAGTTATTTTTAATACTAATTGATAATTAACTGTTCAATAATTTCGAAATAATGTATATCAGTAGCATATCTGAGACCTATAAAATGTAGGATGCTAGTATTGGAAAGTAGACCAGTCTGTTAACACTGTGAAAACTCTTCACAACTTAGTAAGGTGATTAGTTAAATAAATTACATCTAACCAAAGTTCATTCTGTGGGAGATATTATCTGTTTCTAGACTTTGAGGTTTTTAACGATCTGAAAATTCTTGAACAATTGCAGTGTATAGGTTTTTATTTACTTTGTTTATTTTTTAATTAATTTTGGCCACTTTACTAAGAACAAAATGTAAAAAATGGTAGGATAAACATGATGCTGAATATTGTGCATTAGCGCATCAAAACGGGTATTAATAATATTGTTTTTATTTATATTAACCAGGTCTGTGTGAATAAGCCATTATTATTTTTAGAAGCTGAATTCTTACATTAGCATGAAAATGTTACAGCAGGGATTATAGTCCTCGAAGTGAAACAGTTTCTGTCAAAGTGTAACTGAAAGGATATCATTCAGGTTGGTTTGAGTATGAGCATTAAATCTTAATATAACATGGTAGTTTATTTTTACATTGTGTAACTACTCCGATTAGGGAGTATCGTCAAAATACATATTCCACATTTATTCTAATTATTAACGTGCTAACATAAGGGGAAAATATAGCTGTAGGTTGGTTCTACCATTGTATAAAACAGTATTGTCAAATCTGACGGTTAATGCAAGGGTACAATCTTCGATCCTGTAGAATTTTTTTCAGTCAGAAGATGGTGCTCTGGCATCGACAGCGTTTGCCAGCTGTGATTAACCCAGTCATGGACCATTATGCCTGGTTCACTCTGTAACTTCATTATTTTAGAGTTTCAACAATGATAAACGTAATTGCGGTAAGTAAATTTGTTTTCTCCTTGACAACTAACATTACAACCAAAAATCTAAAATGTTTATTAATTATACAATGTACTAGCTAAGGTACCCAGCGTTGTTCGGGATATGGTTAATAATAAAGGTATTTGCTATGTGAGGCTTCACTATCCACAATATTTTAATATACTTCCCTTAAAATCCTCAATCAAAAGTTACTCTCAATAACAAATTAAGCAACTTTTGCTATGTGCATGTTTGTCGAGAAACCAACAGGAAACAAAATATAGTGATTTTGCATTTCGTGCTTCCAGCACAACGCCCACTTATAATCGTTCCTAATAATGTTAATAGAGATTATAACCAAAAAGGAGTCGAAGCCATCGTGAAATTTAAAAAGAAAAAAAAATCAATTTGCAGGTAGACGTTAGAGTTTTATGTATTCATAGATAGATTAGACCAGCTATCATTCTGAAAATTATTCGTATACTTACATAACTGGTTAATAATTTTGTAGAAATATTGTACTGCTTTTATAAATAATTAATTGGAAGAATTAATGAACTAAAGGGAGAAAATTGTATAGAGTAGTGAACCAAGAAGAAAGAGACCGAAGAAAAGAGGCGTTGACAGAGGCAGATAGGTTTCACTTAGAGCAATAGAAAGTCACTTCTTAGGATTCAGAGGCGGCTATAGACATCTAAGAAACACTAGAAAAGTAAACGTGAAAGATTAATGTTTTGTCTTTTAAACACCCTTCATTATAATACAATTTAAAATCTTGAGAAGATAAAAAATAAAGAGTTACTTTTTCATTTTCTTCTATAGGAGCTGCCACGCATTTATCCAAAAAAGAAAAAGAAAGAACCTTAGTTGAAACTTAAATGTTTTATCTTGACGGTCACTTTGTGCAAACACGATTACAACCCTTTTCTAACCAGGTGGGGGACCTAAGGATTTTATTTAATGAGTTCATCACTGAATGAAATCCTATGATCTAAGTGGAAATCGAACCCAAAACTAATTATATTAAGGAAGATTATGACCAACATCTCAAGGCATATTAATTTAAAAAATAGATATAATAACCTGGTGTTGCATGCAGTAGACGTATAAACCTCAAGTTAACAAGAAAACATTTATAGGATTTTTACAGTGTTAAAAAATACTCTCACCAGGTTTGGTTTTTTATTTATATTTTCTAATAATTCAAGATTACCTCTTATGATCTATTTTTCTACAAGGGTAAAGGCGTGTTATAAGTTAGTCATTTTTTCGTCTTATTTCAGGTTTGTTGATTGCTGCATTCACTGGACTCAATAATGGGGAAGAATTGGACTCTTCAGAAAATTCGATAGGATTATCAGGAGAACAGGAAACTGAGTTTATTGATTCCAAAAACATCACAGCACTCAATGACTACAATTATGGAATCATTAGGTTCACTCATCACGGAGGTTACGTTGCAAAGTTTTATGCAGACTGGAATGAAGTAAGTGTTGGAGAAAATGGACAAACCGTAAAGCTAGCAAAGTCCTGGGATAAGAACGATCGTGCTGTAACTGCCGGATTTAGTGAAGAGATAGTAGTTAAAGATGGCAGCACAGATGTGCATGTAAGAGCAATAGAAAAAACAGGTCTTCTCTGGGATCCGTGGAGAACAGTTTTCAACTTGCCTGACGTGCCAGTAATAAAGTACAGAGAGTTCATTATTCGTGGAACAACTTTGTCACCCTGGTATAGTGTCCAACCTAGTCTGTAATTAAGGCTTTTGTTGTTAATCCATCAATATAAATTAAGAGACTTTTGTTGTTATTCCATGAGTATTTTTGAAAGATTCAGTTACTTAAAAAGTAGAAAAAATAAAATAAACTAAAGCATGTAAAAATGTATTCATTTTTTACGCAAATAGATACATCACTACGACATGTTAACATGACAATCTTAACGATTGTCACACAAGATGTTGCTTGAATATTATTTTAACTAACCGTGATACTCATCAATGACAGGCCCACATAGAAATGCTTTCTTGGCGAACTCATCTCATCTCATTCATTATATAACACAGTCATTTTGTTATGCCCATGATTATTTTTTTCTTTTTCTCCTTATAGTAACCCTCGAGGAGTTATTTATTGAATACATGTTCCATTGCCTCATGGCATATTACATGTATTATTATGTTTAAATACATCATCATTTTACAATATATATTTGTTTATCAACTGTCTACTGAAATATCATATTCTAGAATTAAAAAATAAAATAAAATACAATATTAAAATAAGTATGGTAATTACTAACAAAATTAATAAATGAAATGAAAAGTAAATAAATAAGTACAATAAGAAGAAAACATATCAATTAAAGTTAAACTCAACGATGTTTAATTTGCGAGTCTAAGTAAGGTAAATATGTTGAATTATGATTCCCGTTCCTCACAATCAACTTTACATTCTAATGTATTTTTGCTACATCCATATCTATACTTTTGATAAACTTTATAAGTTCTTTATTATATTTGTTAAATATAATATGAGGTGGTTCTGGCTAATTATCTCCTTTCAAAATTATATTCATTATTAAATTTGACCTATTTTGATATAATGTTGAACAGTCATAAAGAATATGTAAAAACGTTTTTGTTGTCAGTGAGTCGCAAGTACATTTTTCATTGTCTTGAATTTTAAACCTTGTTAAATAATGTCCTGACTGTCCATGTTCCGTTAGAAATTGCGTGTACTTGTGATGGTGACTCTTAATTGTATTATAGTTGTTTGGTATGTATTGATGTAAGCTGTAAGATTTGTTACATGTCGTCCATTCTCTGTTCCACTTATGCATTGTGTCGGACCTAAAAAGGGATTCACGACAATAGTTTTTACGTAGTGAGTGATCAAGTCGACGTACAACCCCCGTTAACTAAGAAGGAGCTGGAAAGAGATGTCTCCAGTAGATTTGTGGGCCTCAAAATACCTGGTGGAGAGCAGGTTATTTCACCCATGGCCAGTTTGCTAGTTAACTGGATCTAGGAAAGAAAATGTGCTTCGCCATACCGACTGACTGATTTACACAATTCCGCAATTCCACTACCGCAGCGACACCAGGAGTAACAACTCAGTGGTCACCCAAACCAAGTACTTCCTTCATGCACAATATAGCTTTACTAAGCTGATCTAGAACCCGGCGCTCTACCTCTGCGTTGAGTTCTCAAAAAAGAACTTACGACAACACATCAAGATATTCAAGCCCAAGCAAAACATATGATACTCAGTTCATGACAAAAATCTTGGTTTGCCACAACTGATAACAAACTTCGAGAACTGAAACATATACTTGGTGAACGGCCTTCCTCAAAAAGGCTAATTAGAAGAGAAGAAGTAGTTTTATCGATGTTAAGAATTGGCCATTCACGACTGACTCACACTTACTTACTGGAGAAGACGAACTGTACTGCCAACACTATAACTGTAGACTTACTATAAAACATATACTTACTGACTGCTATCTAAGGAGTCACATAGACCTACCATGCACTTTGACTGAATTGCTACATGACCGTAGCCACGTATTACACTACTTGAAACATAACAACATTTACAAAAAATTATAATGTAGGACAATACTGAAAATATTTGCAGAAATGAGCATACTTGCGTAAATATAATAAAGTGATTAGAGCCATTTAACTGATTCATCGCTAAATCGCCCCAGTAGCGAAATGCGATTATTGTATAATGAATAAATTAAAAAAAAAAATAAAGTATACAGGTGCACACTACAATATTCATATCATATTAGTTCTTCGTTCCTTTTCTCCCGATTAGGATGAATAGCAATCAATGAACGCTGCGGTTGAGGCCATTTCCTCTTTTTTTATGCTTAATATCTCATTTTTTCCGGCAAAAACATATTAATAAATTGAAAATGAAAATGACATTTGAGAAAATACGTACATATTTAGTTCAAAATAGTAAATTTAAACAATTAAAGAAATTATTTTTCATGAGAATTGGCCTTTCTGTGTTTTCTTTAGATTTCTCTATCAGACGTCGAACCTGGCCAAGAGGCTGCCAGCAAATAGATTCACATCCTCAGCTTATTTTACGCAGGACTTGAAAGGCGGACTTTTTTAATTTTTACTATACGAATTATGATATCAATCTCTGTTTATTTTACCCATTAGATCTGTTTCATTAAGGCTAAGTGCTCAAGTTATTTCCATTTAACAGACAGGAATCACACCATAGCTAAGAAGTTTCATTTTTTTCTCAATACTGCTGCTGCTGCTCCACAGCCCTAGTCTTATCGTCTTTATAATGGAGTGGTTTATGAGCCACATCTGACATACGCAGGTACATCGGTGTAATCGAATAGAAGCCGCGGTGATCAGAAATCGAATACTTGCTTTTTTTTTTTGGCACAGTAAAACGTTTCATTTAAATATATTCTTATCACTCCAGTATTTACCCCTCGCCAGATTTGTTCTCCTGGAACAATACATTATCATATATTTTGTACCAATGCTTAGCTAATGTAGTCGAGAAACGATATTTATTTCAATCCATCTAGGACGGATAATTACAATTGTAAACATAAATTTGGAGATATTCCCTCACAAACGCAAATTTGGTGATTGTCGTAAAGCAAAAACATTGTAGGCATGTAATGAAAATGAAGGGATTATTTAGTACTTAAAACCTAATCTAATCTTTATAATTCGACGAGAAACCACTTGCATTCCAACCTGACTTTTGTCCTAGTACAGAATTTATCATATTTTTTTATATTGCAAAGATGATCCAATCGTCATACTTTTACAGGAGACAATAATTACTTGCACCCAAAAACAAGCCCAAATTCATCATTATTCGCCCAAGAGACATTCCATGGTTTGTGTGTGAAACAATATAATGGGATCTATGTGATAAAAATGAAAGTCTTATATAGTGCTTAAGTTAATCAAATTTTTATATTTCTTATTTATATTATATATATATATATATATATATATTTAATTGTATTAGACCTTCCTTACAAGTGTATGTGTGTGTGTGTTTTTATATATATATATATATATATATATATATATATATAAATTTTTGTACGAACCTCATTTTCTTCATCTCCTATGTAGGATTACGAAAATCTCGTCATGAGTACAACCTCAATAGCTGATTTTCTTAAGGGAAATCTCCTAAAAGGCCGTCACGGTAACTAAGAAAATTTCCCACGTCCTGGGATATGATACAATGTTTTCATCTCACCATCTTATCTCTATTTCTCTCCTTGTAAGAATCGTATACAAACAGGAACTAAATGTCAACAGGCCGTGAGATTTCCAGTAACTGAGGTCGTGAAAGTGAAAATTGGATGCGACGGAATGGAGGTTCACAAAAGTAGGATCGTTGGACGCTTGAAGAAATGTTTTAAAAACCGCGTCATTAAACAACCTCAATAACTCATTTCTCTAGGGTTTTTCCGAATTAGTCCCCCCCCCCCTCCTTCTCTAAACCATAAGTCCTCCTCATCAAATTCTCCCATTAAGGAACTACAGGTTTAGATTTACTCAGAACTGTAGGGAACAGAAAGAGAAATAAATACTTTTGTAAGACTGGATGAACCACTCTAGTACCACACGGACAAGGGTTCTGGCGAGATAAGGGCAAAAACCAAACAAAAGCGTGTAAGTGGATTTGAAGATATAGTGCTTTATCTGAGAGAGTGATGCACGCATGTTTCTGAGGTGTTTTGCACTTTAGAAGTGGATATATTTTAATAAAGTAATGAGACTCTTCAGTCATATCACGCGTTACTACCTCAAAAGATCTGGATAGTCTCAAGACATACCAGCCACACTTTAATCAATTAATTACCAGTTAGATTTATGAAATATCTCCTAAAACAAAGATAATATCAGCAGAACATTTTGCATGTTATATGCAGGGGCATTTAACGCTTCAAAGAAGGTACAATATACCAAAAAGCTTGTACCTAAATAACTAATAGATCCATTGAAGCTTGCGATTAAAGTCATTTAAATAAGTATTAGGAACCACTGCAATTTGGGATTAAAACGATTCAGAAGAGAATACAATTCAAAAAAAGTATGATACAGAAAAAATAAAAGCTTAATGCTTTTTAATGCTAATGCAAACCAAAAATATTTAAGCCTACAATAAAGATGTCCATGATGTAACAGCGTATTGTATTCTGACATGAGTAGGAGTTGTGCTTTAGTGAAGGAAAAAATCTAAAACTGAAAATATCTCGGTTAATATTGAATATTCAGAATAAATTTATACAACAATGTTTATAGCATTGTTATAAGATTGTTTTTATTCAAGTTTTCCATTCGACTTAACGGAGATATTTTGAATTTACGAAATTTTCCCTCTCTAACCATCGCCCCTTCTCCACGGTCCGATTTCAGCCATTAAAGAACTCTAACTTTAGATGTGCATGAAACACTTATATATCGAGTTTGGCAACGATCTAACAAAAATTGCGACCGCCATAGTGGAGACAGCCTAGAACACACACACACACACATATATATATATAGATATATATATATATATATATATATATATATATATATATATATAGCTCAGATACCCGGCTTCGCCCGGGAATTCATTTGAGGCTGAATGGTGATGGTATTTTTTTGGCAAGGCTTTATTTTGCACAATATTCTGACATTTACCCGTCCCAGTGTTTAGGGTTTATACCCGTTGTTGGCATTTGTTAATAATAAAATTAATTTTTTATTTAAGACTTCACTGTCCTCCATATTGTCATATTTCCCGTCTCCTGTGCATTATACATAGATTTCAGTTATTAAGGACAAAATATTAACGTAGATTTGAATTAATTATTCCAGGTGGGGTACCTGATGGTTCAAATTGGAATGAATTGTTGAGCAAAATATTACTTGCTCCACACATTGTGCCTGGAGAAAAAGTTAATCTAAATAACAAAGTAAACAACTTTTGTTATGTGCATGTTTGTGGAAAAACAAATAGACAATGAAATACCGCGAATTTTTATTTCAGGTCTCCCTTATAACCCCCACTCCCGTTCTAACCTAAACATTTTAATATAGCTTATAATCATGGAAGAATTAGTGCTAATTGACATACCGAGTTTTGTTAAGTTCGGTACAATCGTTAGCGCCCAATAAAATAGTTGACTCCCGCTTTAGTTTATAGTGTATATCTCGTTTATACTTTGTTAAAAGACAAAAAGAATATGACAAAAGTTACTATAAATAAAAAAATAAACAACTTTTGTTATGTTCATATTTGCCGAAAAACCAATAGGAAACGAAATATCGCTATTTTTAATTTCAGGCCTCCCTTATAACCCCCACTCCTGTTCGTCTCAGAGGATATTAATATAACCTAAAGTCTAAGTTGGGTTAGTAGTAATACACATACCAAGTTTCATAAAATTCGGTTCAGCCGTTTATGCGTGAAAAGGTAATAAACAAACAAACACACACCAAAGAAACAAAATGCAGTTATGGTGTCTATGACATGTGAAACGAAAAGTTATCGTGAAATTTCGCGAAAAAAATCAATGTACAGACAGAGGTTACAGTTTTATATATATATATATATATAAGATTTTTAACGGACCCCTTAGAAATCAGATAAAATAAAAACTCCAAAAGTCCAAGGGTGAAAAAGAATGATGTTAATATAATACAAAAAAATATTAGTTCTTGAGTGAGGTCTTTGTTTTTGTAATGCGGCCAAAACAATGAAGATTTGATGTGGCGGCAAATATTTAAAATACAAGAAACAAAATCTCATAGTATATGAAACCAGAGCCACGAGAAGTTAAAAGCGTCCTCCGCGCAGGTGCTGCGTAAACTGAGCAGATTTCTCACGTGCTAGTATAACACACTTTTGATCTCATATTACAACATGTTCTCTATTTCTTTGATAAAAAACAAATGAATAAAAGAGAGCGGTGGGAGGGGGGGGGGAGGATTACTGACGGCAGAAAACAAAATAGTGCGAATAACTCACTGAATATTTGAGTTACGAAAAAATAAATATCACAACAATTGTAGAGCATCAAAAGGATAACAGTAGCCGTCCTATTACATTTTACGATCCGACCCATAATATCGACAGTATTTTGAATTTCCGACCCCCCCCCCTTTTAAACGCCCAGTATTCCAGGCCAGACTTCAGCCAATAACAAATATGATCTATGGTGCTCACTGAAACAGTTAAATGACGAGTATGGTGTAGATCAACGAAACAAATTTGAAACAAGTACGAAATTTTAATTGGTACGTCATCAAGCATCGAATTTGTATCTATTTCGAATAATAAAGTTGTTTTGAAAACAATATTTAATATTTAAGGTTAGAATAAAGTGGTTCATGATATAACAGAAGCTTGTTAATATGGCATGAGTAGGAAGTGGAGGTTTACAGTAAGCAAAAAAACGTCCGTCACGCAGGGGCAGCGTAAACTAAGCAGATTTCCCACGTGAAGTTTTACAATAGAGAAATTTCACGATAGCCGAGCAAGTCAAGGGAACGGCCGAACTAGCTTTTGGCGGGAAAGTAACTCTCGTTCGTTAGGCGCCCAGATTTAATAAAAATGTAAATATCTTGATTAATATTCAAGATAGAGAAAAAATGTATATAACAATAATTATAGTAAATTTAATTTGCAATAAGATTGATTCTGTAACGAATCTCTTCTCGTTAATCTGTAACGATTAAAAGAAAATTGCGACCGCTAGAGCGGTAACAGACAAATATATATATATATATATATATATATATATATATATATACAGTTTTGAACGGACCTCATTTTCGTCATCTACTAGGTAGGATCTATGGACATTTGAAGAAAAATTTCGAAAATTCCGTCATGTGTACAACCTCAATAGCTGATTTCCCTTAAGGGAAATCTGCTAAAACTAAAAACCCAAATACCTCGGTTAATATTCATGATAGCGAAAATATGTATATAAAACCATTTTTTAGGCAATTAAATTTTCAATAACATTGCTCCTCAATAATATTGCTACACTGTTTCGATCCAACGTATAATAACGAAGATATTTTGAATTTTTGAAATTCTCCCCTATAAACCCCACCTCCTCCCAACTGTCCGATTTCAGCATTTAACATGCTTGATCTTTCATTTTACATAAAACGCTTATATATTGAGTATGGTAACGATTAAACAAAAATTGTGACCACTAGAGCGGTAACAGACATACATATAAGTAATTTCGAACGGGCCTCATTTTCGTCCATCTACTAGGATATTTGGTCCTGGTGTAAATAAATAACAGTGGTACCCTCTAAAAATAATTTAATTTATATTCTAAAAGCGAGGTGTGGGGAATGGATTGTAACAACCCCCCCCCCCCCCGCAATCCTCAAATAAACAAACATAAAATTATGTGAATAGTTTTGAACGGACCTCATTACCGTCATCTCCTGAGTAGGATCGAAGGACATTTGAGGAAATTTTTTAAAACTCACGCCATGAGCACGACCTCAATAGCTGATTTCCCTTAAGGGGAATCTGCTAAAAAGTAACACATAATCAATTTTCTAAGTGTTGACGTACAACAATTAGGTGGTTCACAGATCATTAAACAAAGTTTAATATAAAGCAATGAAATAGACAAAACACAACCAATATAAGACAATTTTCAAAATGTCATGACTCGCGACATGAGTACAACCTCAATAGCCAATTTCCCTTACTGGGAAGAGGACAGCGTGAGAAATAGGTGATAGAAGTAACCACTAACAGCACTTTAAATTGATTTTGCTGTAACTGGTTACAGATGAATCTTGCCCGCTCTCTGGGCTGGCCAACAGGAATAATGTCTCATTTGGGCTTTGATCTCATTTGGGTGCTACCACGCATGCACCAAACAAACGTGATATGTAGGTAGCCTAAATTGGCTCGAACATCCATCATTTTAAACTAGAAATGCTCAACCAAATCAGAACAAGGTTATACATTTGGGAAGGAAACAGTTGCACTTAAAAGGTTTAAAGCCACGTGTTTGATATCGCTAAAGAAAAAAAGCAAAAGTACTTTTCCATTAAAGAAAAATACAATATTGAGGAATATAATAATTAAAATTGAACAGAGGGGCTGCGTAAACAATGCAGATTTTCCACATTGTGAATAACACACAACTGATCACATCTCAGGGGGTGCATTCCGAAAATTCATAATATCTCCGTTATTATACGTCGAATGGAAAAATTTGTACAGAACCAATCTTAGTTCAAATTTAATGATCTATAATAATAATAATAATAATGATCTATAAACTTTATTTCACGTTCTGGATTCAAAAAAGTCCACCACGCAGGGACTGAGTTAACTTAGCAGATTTCGCACGTGCGTATTTCGATTTATGTCAAAACGTTAAAGTACAATGAGAACAATATTTGGTATTCAGGCTTCATAATATAACAGCTTATTGTTAATATCATATGAGTAGGAGTGGGGGATTACTGAAGGCCATAAACTAAAAAATGCAAATACCTTGGTTAATATCAAGATAGTGAAAAAACATAAATAACAATATTTAAACAACATTACATTTGCAATAAGATTGATCCTATACAATTTTTCGATCCAACTCATAAAACGACGGAGACATCAAGAAATTTCCTCTCCACTGGTCGGATTTCAGCAATTAACGAACATTGTTTTTATTTATACAAAAAAACGTTTAAATATCAAGTTTGGTTAACGATCGAATATAAATTAGGACCGCTAGAAAGTTAACAAAGAAATATATATAAAATTAAAACCTCTGTCTGAACATTGATTTTTTTTTTTTTCATTTCACCACTACGCTACACCACAGGAACGTTACTAACCCAACTTAGACTATACACTATACTATAGGCTATACTAATATTCTCTGAGACGAGCAGGAGTGGGGGTAATAGTGGAAGCCTGAAATGAATAATTGTGATATTTCGCTTCCCATTGGATTTTCGGCAAACACGCATATAACAAAACGTGTTTACTTTGTTATTTAGAGTAACTTTTGTAATATTCACTTTTCTCAGACAAGGAAATATAAACATGATATACGCTAAAAACTATAGCGGGATTAAACAATTCTATTAGGCACAAAATACGGAACCGAACTGAACAAATATCGGTATGTGAATCAGCTACAACTCTTTCTTTAAAATAACTTCTAGGGGCGAGCGGGAGTGGGGGTTATAAGGGAAGCCTGAAATGAAAATTTGCGATATTTTGATTCGTATTGGTTTTTTGGCGAACATGCAAACAGCTGAGGGTGTTTACTTTTTTATTTAGCGTAACTTTAGGCATATAACGAAGTATAAAAGGGATAATAAATGAAACTATAGCGAGAGCCAAGAATTATTAGTACTCATTTAAATGTTTTTAATATAGGCATACATTGAACAATGATGTTATGTTTTTACACTTATATTTAGGAATTCCTATGGTTCAATATTTAACTGAAGTTGCAATAATTTACTGGGGCTTTGAAAGGGATTTTCAAAATTAAAATATTTCCGTTAAAGTCGGGTCGACAAATTGTATAGAACCTATATTATTGCAAATTTAATGTTCTATAAATCAATCTATAAATTTTGTTATATAGACATTTTCTCTATTTTCAATATTAACAGAGAAATTGGCATTTTTTTTTATTTCATCCTTCAGTAAAGCCCAACTTTCAGTCATTTCACGTTAAAAAGGAGCTAATATATCATGAGCTGTCTTATTTCAAGCAGAACATTTCTAGATGAGATACATGCAAATACGTTCTTATGACCACACCTCCCTCCCCCGTCTTTTGTTCTGGGATTACTAAAATTAGAGCGATTGAGATTATTCTAATTCATTATAAATTACAGTACTAGATATGAATAAATAGTTTTCAATAAAATTAATATATTGTATTCAGATATATTTCAGTAATTCTGTTCCTTTCCGACAGAGAATATTAAGAACTATCAAAGTCAGCTTTGAGAGGTTGGCTGACCTGTTTGTATAAAAATCAGACGCTTCCTTTGTGGAGGTTATTAAAATGTACATTGACTGAATTATTTCTCATTATCGTTTTTATTTATTCAATTAATATTCATGGTCGTGTTAAGTGTTAGCAGAATGTAGATTTTTCTAATGTAAAACTTCACGTGAAAAATCTGCTTAGCTTACGCAGTCCCTGCGTGACGGACTTAAACGGACTTAGAGTAAACCCACCCTCCTGTGGGTTGTGGTAAATTATAAAATAACAAACGTCATTCCCTTAATACGTGTACAAACATTTTCTCAATTCCATTGATTCATTTTTATGGAACAACAATACTCTTTGGAGCTCGGAAGTCGGAAGTTAAAAAAATAACATTTTAGGACCATAATAGTTATTCTCAACCCCAATTTGTTCTCTACATTTTTTTGATAAAACCAATAATAAGGAATATTTTCCTTTAGAAGTAAACCCTCTTCTTGTTGAAAATTCCTCATATGTTTCACTTTGGGTTATTTGATTCACAAATATAAAAGCCCATAGAAATATTTCTAGCGTTTGGGAGTGATTGAGTAAGAAATGGGCGGGAAGACAGCTGTAAGCTATATTTCTAAACCCATGCAAAAATTATTAACACGCTAAAGGAAAATACCTCATCGCACTTGAAAACTACTTGAATTGGGGAGGTCCTTGTCTTTGTTATTGGCAGCTATCTCCAAAATCAATAACAAAAAGTCATAAATAGTTCAGCAAATACTATTTAATTTTATGCTTGAAAAAATTGAATAGAAAAACAATTAATAATGGCGTGATTTACTAAATAAAAATTACTAAAAATGCTTTCGAGTAGTACTTACAATAAATCAAAACACTCGAGATACCTGAGAATTCATATAAATAGGAATTTTACACCAGGCACCTCATATCGAAATGAGGCTTCTACTCATTTGTAAGTAATTAATTAATTTCATTTTTTTAATACATTTAGCATAGACTTAATATATCTAAGGTGTAACTAAATTTTTAAATAATAAGTCTTCAGCGTAGGAGAAAATCGTGAAATGAGTATATAAATAAGATATTTAAATTATGGATTCAATTTCTCAATTTCTAATTGAATGTTTCCATTTCATTGTTTCATTTAATTCTCTCTTTATATAAAACTTATTTTTAATCAGCAATGTATGCAACAAATACATATATGTCGTATCGTAATTAAGAAATTTCAATGCAAAATGTATTCGGATGTAAAAGAATTTTCATTTCCATGTAAATAAAAATATCAAGCATAAATGTGAATACGAAAACACAGATCAATTTTGATTATTATAAATTAGATTGTCTTATATTACATGTATTTTCTTCATTTCATTGCCTTGTATTATACTTTGTTTAATGATTAGTGAAGCACCTGATTGTGGTAGACCGTTTACGTAAACATTACAAAACTGATTTTGTATTACTTTTTAGCAGATTTTCGTTAAGGGGACTTTGTTAAGTGTGTGCGAATAACAGACGAGATGAGATCGGCTATTGACGGTTCTGTTCGTAAGATTCCGTTGAAAATTAGTTCAGCCATTTCCGTAACTGTTTGGCTCTAGTAAAACTGGTTTAGAGATTCGTGTAAGCTTTTACTTCGTGAGATATATGCAAATACATTCTGTTGATACCCCCCTTCTTTAGTTCTTGGACAACTAACATTTGTGTTATACATATAAATTATTCTGATTCATTATAAATTACAGTACTAGATATAGTAAATAGTTTGCAATAAAGTTAATATGTTACATTTAGATATATTTCAGTAATTGTTTTTCTTTACGATGAAGAATATGTCTATCTTCCGTTCAGCTCTGAGTGTTAGGCGGACCAGTTTGTTTACAATTCAGAAGCAATTTCCGTAGGGAGCTTATTCAAATTATCTAAAAGATGTTTCACTACAGTTTCTATTTATTCAGGGCGGTGTTAACTGTTAGTAGTATGCAGATTTCTCTATTGCAAAACTTCAAGTGGGAAATCTGCTTAGTTCACGCAGCCCCTGTGTGACTGACTTTATTATACATTTCTATTCGATTCAATAAGATTCTTGTTATTTCGAATGGAAAATAGTATACGTTGGCTACAAACTGGTAGATATAATCATTGTAATCGCCATCATAACCCCCCCCCCCAATTAACGTCCATCGTCACACAAAGACCCTAACGCCATACAGTTGGTCCAACATTTCACGTAGTCCCTTGTGCACAATTGCTCTTATTAAATGGAGAAATCGGAACATTTTATTAATGCAGCAGTAAAGCTCTCAATTGGAAATTCCGACTTTAGAATGTTTAAATTTGGACATCAGAATTCGCGAAACAAATTTGGATTTATTCGCAAATTCCTTGTTTTCGACATTCATAATTTTTCCATTACCCAACATGGTAAAATTAATTATGAAAGAAAGTAATTTTTGAATTGATACCATTTATGAATGGTGAAGTTTTTTTTTTATTCTGTATAGGGCATTAATGACTACGTAGTGAGATCACATTTTACTCCGCTACCTTTCGCGTCGGCTGACTACTGAAATAAACGCATGTGAACAAATCATTTTACAATTAGTTATTATTATAATAAAATAACTTGAATTTGGAATTCGATAAATATGTATATATTTCTCTAATCTTAAATTTACTTTTTCAATGTTCCAAAGAGTGACCCACCTTTCAGGAATAGTATAAGCAGAACATACATTCCTGCTTATACTAAATTCTGTACTACACTGATGACGTTTTATATATATATATATATATATATATATATATATATATATATATAAATTACCGAGTATGGGAATATTCTATTTAAAATAGCAATATAAAGCAATCTCCATAGTCCACAGCCTTTATGTCTGGGATGCCGTTAAAGGTCTCACTAACTAGGGTTGTTTTTGGTGGCACACGACCATCCAATTCCTCATCGCTATTCAAAGACACTATTTAAAGACTATTTAATAGAATAAATACACTCTTCATTGCACGTTTTAATCTCAAGGAAACATCATCGCAGGGGCTGCGGTATCTAAGCACATTTCCCAAGTGCCTCACGTATTTGCATTAATCTAAAAACGTAAAAGTTCAATAAGAAAAAAAGTTGGTATTATGCTTGAATTAAAGTGCTTCATAATATAAAAGCTTTTTGTTAATATGGCCTGAATTAGAGTGGGGGTTTACTGATGACCGATAACTAAAATATTCAATATAGAGAAAACATGTATATAACAACATTTATAGAACATCATCTTTGCAATGGATTCTATTCACTATTTCAAATTTTCGAAATTCTTCCCCTCTAAACCCCTCCCTCTCTCACTAGCCCTATTTTCGCCGTTAACGAACTTGATTTCATTTTTACATAAAACGTTTAATTATCGAGATCAAACAACGAACAAAAATTGCAATCGCTAGAGCGTTAACAGAGAAATTATATATATATATATATATATATATATATATATATATATATATATGTAAATGTATAAACAATTTTGAACGGCCTCCTTTTTTTGTCATCTTCTGGGTAAAATCGATGGAAATTTGAGGAAATGATTCGAAAATCGAGTCATGAGATATGATCTCAATAGCTGATTACCAGTAAAGAAAACCTGCTAAAATACTCAAACTAAAACATTAAAATTTTAATTAGAAATGATAATCTATCGTCATGAACATGTATATATTTTATTACCAATCCAAATAACCAGTATTAATACAGCTGCAATATTTAATCTTGAATCCAAATTCATTTTTAAACTTGGTAATCTGTCGAACACCTGCCCCAATTAACCGAAACAGGACCATTAAAGGGAACAAATAAAATTTAATAAAATAAAAATCATTAACTAACATCAGTTGGATTATACAGAAATTGAGAGGATGAGTGAAAGGAGGGTGTAAACCTTTTAATCTAAGACCCAGTTTTCAGAGTGACCTGCTGTGTTGTCCCGACATTTCCCCTTCTACTGAACACTTTACTTCCATTATAAGGGGGTGTTGTGAAATGAGTTGGGTGTAATGGAACAAAGGGTCGTGGATAACCCGGCAACTGGAAGTACCGGGTGGGTTGTAAGGGATTGGAGAAAGCGAAAGAAGAGAGGATAGGGATAGTAGGAGAGGAGATTAGAAAGAAAAGAATAAATAGCGTAGAAAAGGGTGTAAACAAAGTTGTGACTTTACTTTTGAATTTACGTTTCGTAGTCATGGTTCTTAGAATATGGTTTGCAATTATTTCATCCTTAAAAATTACACCTTCAAGAACTCCGTGGGAAAATTCACTAGAATCTGTAAGAACAAGAGGTTAAACATAAGTAACAAAGAATGTGATTAACAGATAATGAACCCAATATAAATCAGTTTTATGGTTACTTGCCAAAGCTTTGCGAGTATTTCCCAGAAACATTGTAGATAAAAGCACATTATGAAACACGTATTTCATAATCATCAATATTTATGAAAAAGAAAATCATTGTGTCCATGTCACTTGAGCTAGGTCACAGAACATTCATCACATGCCGCACCTTGCAGTATTTGAGATCTAGTTACTTTTACATCTCATTTTCGAAAGCTACTCAATAATCATAATGCTAAGAAGGAGAATGGATAGTCTAAATGCACTTCTGGTCATTAGAACTCATCTAAATCAGCAAAGACTCACGGAAACTGAGTACAGAATTTCAGCTCGATCCTTTTATGACACCGATAGCTATAGAATTGACAAAGCTCTTAAGCTCCCAATTGTAGAACATGCTCTCCCTATATGATTAGTTCTGTTCCCGAGATCGGTATGCCCTCCGAAGCCCACAGGTTCGTAACAATCACACCGCATTAAATGAATGTACGTCAGATACAAAAGTTGCAAGTATCATTAATATCTCTATAACGTATAATAATGTTCAGTCTTCAACAAATCAACCAAAAAAACAAAGTCCTACAACCTTTTTAATTTAAAGGACAATTTTGTTTCAGCATTAGCGTTGGTGGCCCTGGTGGGCCCACTGCTTACACAAGCACTACATCATGAAGAAGATGGGCAGGAAGTATTTCAATTCAACGAGAGAGATTGGATTGAAGAGATCGGGAAGCAGTTGCTGAGTGAAGAAGATGACGATGACCATCCAAGGCCACATCCGCATCCAAGACCGACTGAAGAACCAGGCCCAGAACCACATCCACACCCACGCCCGCACCCACATCCACACCCACACCCTCACCCACGCCCACACCCCCATCCCAAACCAACTGAGGAACCTGGTCCAGAACCAGGTCCAGAACCTGGCCCAGAACCACGCCCACATCCACACCCTCACCCACATCCACACCCAGGCCCCGAACCAGGCCCAGAACCAGGTCCACACCCTCACCCACACCCACACCCCCACCCAGGCCCAGAACCAGGTCCACACCCTCACCCACACCCACACCCCCACCCAGGCCCAGAACCAGGTCCACATCCTCACCCACACCCACACCCCCACCCAGGCCCAGAACCACGTCCACACCCTCATCCCCATCCAAGACCTCACCCACACCACTCGACCACTGCCGAACCAGATTTTAGTGAAGAAGATTTATTTTAAATCATCAGGAAGAATCATTCTTTAATGATAAAAGTAAGATTGTGACATATGTGTTAAAGATTCAAGTGTTCTATATGTTTACTATCCAAATTATTGTATATTGTTACCTTAAATAAAACTTAGATTAAAATGCAAGTATTAATGGTGGTCTATTACCATGGTCTCCATATCACAATTGATAGGACAATGTCAGAGTAAATATAGAGCCATAGGAATATATTACTATTAGTTCTCACTTTAAGAAGTAATTGTAACTGAAACTTCGATTTTTCTTCATTCAAAAATGAATTTAAAGTTAAAACTAGTAAATTTAAGTACAAAATTCTTTTAATCTTTGACATGATATATTAAGTTACTTTTATATAATAAGAAAAAGTGTAAAATGAAGACACTAAAAATGATTTTTCGTATTATTTGTCAATACTCAATACTAAATTATTATTGATTTCACAACGTAAATTGTATAACAGGAACCAATATTAAAGGTTATTTAATTTTAATGTTATCATCTATTGTGTCCTCCTTGTTTCTGTAATCACTCCAACTTCTGTCGTATTGTCCGTTCTTCATTTAACAGTGACCATAAATAAAAATTTTAAATATTTCTATTATAAAATTGGAAAGGAAAATCCATTTCGGGATAAAAAAAAAAAAAAAAACAGGATCTTGTTATTTCTAACTGTGAATTTTATGCGATATCCGGGCTCTGACATTTCCGCTCCCAATGGAAAGCATTTTTCTTTTTTTTGTGGCGTGTCAACGGAAAGCATTTGAAACAAGAAGCAATTCATCAGCTTGAAACTGGAACTGAATAACAATAAAAAAAACTAGTAGAAGCAAATTGTTCCGTGACCACATTAAATTCAATAACAGTGGAGGGTATGTAAATAGTTTTATTGAAGAAAAAAACGCAAAAAAAAAAAACAAATGGATTCAAAAAAAGAACTTCATGAATCTTTGATAGTGAATGAAGGAACAAAGAGATCAAGGCGAAAGGGACTAGTCTAGTAGAAGAATGAAGTAGTAATTCATTTACTGTTTAATAAATAACCACCATTCCCTGAAAAAGAGAATAATTCCTAACCATTCTATTTGGTAATAGCGGTGAAGTATTGGACTTCATCTTAATCCCACTGTCCAGGAGCTGCCTAATTTTGAAGTTTCATCAGCCACACGGCCTCCTCCTCATCCACCATTTAGTGTCATTAAGGCCTACCTCTTCTACTACCAACACCTGGTGACCAAAGACCCTTTAGATAGCCAGCTGAGATACATTCGTTCTATATATCATATCATACATTCAACTTCGTGAGCCTTATAGTCTTATTATTTTCATGTTAATCCTAATCCTGCATATAGCCTGCACTTTAAGTGCTTCAGAACTCTTTGTCATGGCCCTCCTTTCCCAGATCAATAAGCCTTCCAGTGCTTGTAGGTGGCAGTTCTCGTTTCGGCGACTGCACCACAATTAGCATGTAGTGTGTTATAAATCTTCAATTTTACTCTTCTAAAATAAATTCTTGAAACAGATAGCCTTTTTCAGACCATAAGCTCTCGTAGTGCCTGCTCTCACTTTGATTCTTATTTAACGTTGATACCATTGCTCTCTGATAGCATTATACTCAGACAATGGAACGCATTATGTCCAGGACATAATCCCTCAATAACTCGGAGTCACCCCTCATCCAGATGTCACGAGATGCATTTACATTTTTATTTGTTAAAATAAAATCCTAGATCATAATGTGTTAGAATTCTATCCACATCTCCAGCCTTCCTCACATCGGCTTCGCAGACACCCCATCGTCAGTGTACGCCAAGTGTTTAGTGACAATGAAGCTATCAGTTTTAGCATTCCACTCGGAGAGGTTAAACAGCACGTGATACAGCCCACCGATGAGCACAATGTTATCAGAGACCTTTGGTTTTGATTTTATAACTTTTTCTATGTAGATTGATTCTAGTAAATTTGATAATCTTATCAGGTGTTACCAAGGGCTATAAAGTAATCCAATAATGTATTCTATCTAATTAGTTATAATATTTGTATAAAAAAAGGAACATTAGTAGGAAAGCTAAGTTGGTAGTTTTTAAGGAGACGAAGATCCATATTAAATTCAAATATTTCTGGAAGAATCTGTCAAACAGAAAACATCATCTGAGTTTTATCTTTCTAGGCCAAAACGACTCTGCAAATCACGCAGTAGTTACTCTTTTTCATAAGCCTTCTTGGATAGATTTGTTCAGCATTCTTGGATATATTTGCTCAACCATTCTTGAATAGATTTATTCAGTCATAACTTGGATAGATTTGTTCAGCATTCTTGGATATATCTGTTCAGTGATTCTTGGATAGATTTGTTCAGCATTCTTCGATATATTTGTTTAGCCATTCTTGGATAGATTTGTTCAGCATTCTTGGGTAGATTTATTCAGTCATTGTTGGATAGATTCGTTCAGCATTCTTGGATATATTTGTTCAGTCATTCTTGGATATATTTGTTCAGTCATTCTTGGATAGCATTTGATCAGTCATTGAATGGCAGAAACTTAGCATAAATAGTAGGAGTTCTAATTAACTGCAGCGTCTGCAGCTGATTGGTCCTAGGTTTCTTTCGGGGGCAGAGGGTATCGTAACCAAGATTACTTTCCATTTTTTCAGCTGTTGACATTAAGATCGGCATGTTTATTACAGAGACCATGTTTATAGGAAATTCCTGATTGCTTTTCTTTGAGTTCTTAAATCCGGCCCTCATCATCTTGGCACTCCAACAGAAGATAATGTCTTCTCTTCAAAAACTAATAAATAGTGGATCATTTTCAATATAAGGTCATTTTACAAAATGTTATGTGCCGCAGACACACTGCACATTCAACTAAGAATTATCTAACAAAATACCCTTAAATTCATATTTTATACATGTACTACAGAAGGTAAGCATAGAATTTGCTAAACACAGGTTCTGACGACTTTATCGCCACTTTGCGAAAATAAAGGTCTGAGATCCATAAGGGGAGTTAGGTTTACTGAAAGCTGAAAATTGTAAAAGCTCGATTAATATTGAACATAAAGACGAAGTGTATATAACGACATTTATAGGTCATTAAATTTTCAATTAGATTGGTTTTATACAAAGTTTCAATCCGAAATATAATAATGGAGATTCCCCATCATGATTCTTGACATCACCTTCAATGGCGTGATTTCAACCATTGATGAGCTTGGCCTGTAGTTTTTGAAGTAAACCGTTTAAATATCGAGTTTGGTAAAAATCAATAAAAGGTTACGTCTACTAGAGCGTGTATATATAATATTTCGGACGGACCTTATTTGCGTCATCTCATCATGGATTTTATTTATAATTTATTTCCTTTACCACTATTTTTGTTCCAATTAGGTCAGCTTGTTTCTTGCTTCTCTTATAATAAGTAGCTTCTGGATAGGAATAGTTATCAAGGTTTGTACTACCCTTAAGAAGTATAGTTTGATGAAATGCCGCAAGGATGTTGTGCTAGCTTACAAAGTGGATGAACTCATTAAAAAATGATTTAAAATCCATCTCCTTCCTTTATGATAATGTTATCAATTTTTATTTACCATTCTTCAATCAATAAAAGTCCGTCACGCAGGGGCTGCGTAAACTAAGCAGATTTCCCAGGTAAAGTTATACAATAGAGAAATCTCCATACGAGTGCCCATCAGTTAAAGAAACGGCCGAACTATCTTTTGGCGGGTACCATAGCTCGTCCGTTACACTTAATAAAAATGCAAGTATCTCGGTTAATATTCAAGTTACAGAATAAATTTATATAACAATATTTATAGTAAATTCAATTTACAATAAGATTGGTTCTATACAATTTTCGATCTGACGTATAGTAGATACGTCTGAGATATTTCGAATTTTCGAAAATCCCCCCTCTGAACCCGCCCCCTCACACTGCACAGTGCATCGATCATTGGACAAAAATCAAAAATTGTACTATTTTCTAACAGGAATATTATTATTTAAAATCTATTAATAAACCTTCGAACACAATCTGATAGGATTATATCATTGTTTACTTTTATTTTAAAGTCAATAAAAGGGGCCAAGTGCAGCTATTATTCCTTTTGCAATAAATACCTTGTTAGAATCAATTTATGTTTCTTATTGGAAGTACCTAACTTTTTCTTAAAATTACACCTCCAAGCATGGAATTCACAGGCCTAGGCATGTATATAAAAATGCCATATTACAATTGCGAAAATTAAAACGTTAGTTAATTTTGCACACCTGCCTTTAATTTGACTGAATTTTGTTAACATTAAAACTTTAAATACGTTTTTAAAAAAATCATTAAATATCATTTCGTACTTGAAGCATTGAGTGTGCACTTTTATTTTCATTATAGTTTATGTGCTTCTGAGTGCCCCTTTAGTTGTAGTATTATTTTTTTCAATAGATCGAGTCATCATAACTCACGCCCAGCTGGCAGAAATATGTTTTAAGCACAAAAAAGCTAGCCGTATAACTAAGGTCATGGAAGAACTATGTTCATTAATGAATGTTGAAGACCCAAGTGACGAGTTTAAAAAAGAAATAGCAAAGATAAGTAGGCTTGTTTGTCTTAATTTTCAAAATAAACTAAAAGAATCCCGAAGGGATCGCACAAAATTTTATTTGGGAAATGCTTCTAGGCTTCAACAAGAGGTTCTAAAATTATCCTTGCTAAGATCAAGACAGTTTATAAAGATCAATAAGAAGGCCAAGTCATCTACTGGATTAACCGTATCCTGATGAAACCAGTAGAGGACTTGGCCTTCTTATTGAACCTTATCAATTGGTTCCTCTACCATCCAGCATATTCCAGAGAAGACATAGTTTTGTAGGCAGCATGGACCAAGTACTTCACGGGGAAGGCCACGGACACCCTTCGAAGAATTATCATTAAAAACAAAAAAGAGGAGGGTAAAAGAGCTCTTAGAAAATAAGACATCTGCTGAGCTAGCATTTGCCGCCGATATTGCTAAAAAATCGCAATCCGAAGTCTTCGTTAAGCTGTCATCAAATATTAGCTCTATATTTAGATTTAGATTTATCTGAATGAAAATATAAACTATTAAGATCTGTTGTAAATAGTGTGCAAAAAGATTGTTTTCCCTCCTTGTACGCATTAAATTTATATAAAAATAGTCACACCAGATTTTTTTTTCCTCAACCGATCATATTGCTAGTAGGCTTATTCGATTCAGCTAATCATTCTCTTCAATTTGTGTTCTATTCATTTTTTCGATTGGAGGCTTCCTTTTTGAGTTATTAATTTTGTCCGCTTTGCCCATATACTCAATGCACTGTGCACTGGTCCGATTTCAGCCGTTAACGAACTTGATCTTTCTTTTTACATAAAACGATTAAATACCGAGTTTGGTGACGATTAAACAAAAATTGCGACCGCTAGAGTGTTAACAGACAAATATATGTATATATGTATATATATATATATATATATATATATATATATATATATATATATATATATAGCTCAGATACCCGGCTTCGCCCGGGAATTGATTTCAGGCTGAATGCTGATGGTATTTTTTTGCCAAGGCACTTTGCACAATATTTTGATATTTACCCTTCCCAGTGTTTAGGGTTCATACCCGTTGTTTCTGTGGATTTGTTAATAATAAAATTAATTTTTTATGTAAGTCTTCACTGCCCTCCAAATTGTCATGTTTCCCGTCTCCTGTGCATTATGCATAGATTTCAGCTATTAAGGACAAAATATTAACATTGATTTGAATTAATTTTTCCAGCTGAGGTACCTGATAGTTCAAATAGGAATGAATTGTTGAGCATATCAATATTTCTACGCAAATTACTTACTCCACACATTGTTCCTGGAAAAAAGTATAAAGAAAAAGAAAGTTAATCTAAATAACAAAATAAACAACTTTTGTTATGTTCATATTTGCCGAAAAACGAAGAGAAAACGAAATACCGCTATTTTAAATTCAGGCCTCCCTTAGAACCCCTACTCCTGCCCGTCTCTAGAAATGTTGGTATGGCTTATTATAATGAAAGCGTTAGTGCTAATACACATACCTAGTTTTAGTTAGTTCGGTTGAGTCTTATGTCCCAAATAAAATTGATCACTTCCGCTATAGGTTTTAGCGTATATCTCGTTTATAATTCAGTATACGAAAAAAGTGTATATAACAAAAGTTACTCTAAATAACAAAGTAATTAACTTTTGTTATGTTCATATTTGCCGAAAAACCAATAGGAAACGAAATATCGCTATTTTTAATTTCAGGCCTCCCTTATAACCCCCACTCCTGTTCGTCTCAGAGGATATTAATATAGCCTAAAGTCTAAGTTGGGTTAGTAGTAATATACATACCAAGTTTCATATAATTCGGTTCAGCCGTTTATGCGTGAAAAGGTAACAAACAAACAAACACACACGAAAGAAACAAAGTGCAGTTATGGTGTCTATGACATGTGAAACGAAAAGTTATCGTGAAAATTCGCGAAAAAAATCAATGTACAGACAGAGGTTACAATTTTATATATACGAGTATAAATACATATATAGTTTTGTACGGACCTCATTTTCGTCATCTCCTGAGTAGGATCGATGGACATTTGAAAAAAATTTTTCATGAGGTCATGAGTACGACCTCAATAGCTGATTTTCCTTTAAAACGCTTTTTGCTAAAACGCAATGTTACTGGATGGACAAAGAAACAGAACGTATATTCAAGAAGAGACCAAGTCGTCCTCACAAGATTACGTATTGGACATACATACCTGACACATTCTTACATAATGAGCAGAAAAGACAAGCCTACTTGTACTCATTGCAACGCTGGATTAAGTATAAAACACCTACTAACAGAATGCAGATTACGACTTACTCAAACATTCCACATAACTTGAACGAACTACTGACAGAGGGTAGTCCACATGTTGCCACGATTCTGACATATTTAAAAACAATTGGGCAGTTTGAGAGTATTTAATTCCATATTTTAAAATTTTTTAATGTGTGTGAGTGCATGTGTGTATGTGTGCGTGTGTGTGACGTGTTTAAATTTGAATGATGCCTGTTTTTATGAATAATTTTGTTTCAAAGTCACCAAGTTTTCTTTTCACTTATTTATTTACCACCTGTTTTTAAATTTATGTTGTGTTCGTGTTTCTTGTTCCTTTTGTGTTATTTTGTTTACATGTTTCTTGTTATTTTGTTGTGTTCGTGTTTCTTGTTTCTTTTGTTTGTTTGATATTATTTCTTGTTACTTTGTTTACTTGTTTCTTGTTTTTGTTTTGTTTTTCTCCCATGTTTAAGAAGAGCCAAGTCGCCACAGTTGCGGAGCTCTAAATAATAAATATCAATAATACCATTCTTCAATCAAACAACGAGAGTAATTAACATATATGCAAATTAATTTCAGAAATTGATTAGTTAAGAGGATCTGATTATCCTGAGTAATAGAAAACGCATTAGGAAAATAAATACAATTATCAATTGGGACGTACTTCAAGATAATTATAAGAATTTGAAAGCTATTATTATAAAAATATTGAAATGCTCGATAAATCAGATAACAATTAAGATACTGTTAGTATTGTGTACATTATGTATATATATGCGCCAAAATTATGGAAGCTTCAAAGATATGAGATTGCTACTCATATGTAAGTACTTATTTTATTATATTTCATGGACATTCATTTATTACTTAATTTACTATTATATTCCACGTTGATAAAAGTGAATCGGGAAGAATAGTATTAATAATATTTGTATCTATAACTTCCTAAAATCTTTTATCAGTGGGTTTTTAATTTAAAGCCCTAAAGTTGAAAATCCCCACGGCCTGGCCTACGACTTGAATGGCAGGTCAACTAGTTAGTTTGACCAATTCCTCGCCGTGGTTAGTTGCATTACGGACTAAAAGCCACTTTATTCAAGTTGCTACTCAATTGGCATATGATGATGAGTGGCACGGAACATGAATTTATCAGGCGGCCCCATTGAACCAGGTATCTAAAATAAGCAGTATAAAGAATTGCACTGCACCACCTCACCACTATAAAATATAATTAATCACAGTACTTTAAAATTTTAAATGAGAGAAAATACAAATATACATTTAAGGTAATCTCGCGAACACATTAAAAGTCTATTTATTTATTATTTTTTTTTTAATATAACGACATCTAGATTATAAGCATTTCTGTTCAATAATGACATGTGTCCAACAATGACATTCCCTGGTCAAGAAAATGAAGCATTGATAATACATTGTACATACTCTTTAGTATACAGAGAGAAAAAAAGGAATCAGAAAACTTGACATATTTGATTATGTAAAAAAATACATTCATTTTTTTTCATCAGAACAATGAAGTTGTTTTAAACATTTACACGTACTAGTATATTAATGGAGTTATATGCATTTCAGCATACTTCACTTAAGAAAAATCAGGTTTAAGATGTAATCAACGACTTTCAATAATGTCATAGAATATAAATCATTAATCTTTTCATGATTAACAAAAAAAGGTTTAATACAATCTTTCTAAATTTCCAACATGTAAGGAAAAATGTTAATTTTTTTATTTTCACAGTTCTCTCTCACTCGATTTTGACCAAAAAGAGGAGGTGCGCAACAAGGCGTTTCAACGATTTCAATTAAGACCTTTTAAATTTCTACGGCTAGCCGTTTTATTAAATTTCCTTTAAGGGAAATCAGCTACTGACGTTGTACTTATGACCGGATTTTCGAAAAATATTTTTGAATGCCTAGTTGTCATTCCCAGGAGTTGAAAAAAATGAGATCAGTTCAAAATTGCATGCGCGTGTAAAGATAAATATATATATATATATATATATATGTGTGTGTGTGTGTGTGTGTGTGTGTGTGTGTGTGTGTGTGTGTGCCTGTTAACAGACTATTCATTTCCTAACTCGATATTTAAACGTTTTATGTGAAAATAATGATGAAGCTGGCCGAAATAGCACCAGGGAAGGGGGGGGGTTAGAGGGGAAATTCAAAAATTCGATATATCTCAGTTATCATTTGTCGGATCGAAAAGTTATAAACAACGAATCTTACTAAACATTTTATGGCCTATAAATGTTGTTATATACTCGTACATTTTAGTCTCAATCGTGAATATTAACCGAGATATTTACAATTTTTTAATATTCAGACTTCAGGAAAACCCCACTTCTACTCATGCCAGATTTATAATAAGATGTTATAACATGAACCAATTTATTAAATGCCAAATATCGTTTTGATCAAATTCAACTCTCACTGCGTTTATGAACTATATTCAGGGTATACATGATAATTGATGCTATAAAAAGGTATATCTGATTTCCGATTGAAAAAAAGGAAAACATTTGTGATTATAATACTTCATTTACTTTAAACAAGGAAGTCAAAACATTTAACTAACATTTCAATATAAAAAGTTCAATCCTGAAAAAATCGGAATTCACTCACTTTTATACACTACTTAAAACAGATGTACCCAAACTTGCCAGGCTTTTCGGTTTTGAGTAGGCTCCTGCATAGCTAATATTGTATTTTCTAAAGTTCATCAACTCAAATGTGTTTTAACTGATGTCTAACTGTAGTGAGGTGTAGAAGAAAAAAAAAATAATAAAACCAAGCCTTAAATTTTATCTAATTATCGTGGAAACTGAAATTAAAACAAGCCAAAATAAAATTAAGTACTCATGTATGATATAAAATCAAGGAGTAAAAATAAACGCTTTTTAGTGGGATGGTGCTTTGATAATAATTTTGTAATATTTAGCTTCAATTTAATGAGAATTAATCTTATATCTTCTCCTGGGTTAATGGTGTCCAGTTCCTATTTTTTGTTAGATTGTCAACCGCACTAAAACCTTTTCCACACCGTGGGATAAACAGGTATCTTTTTGAAGCCAGAATAGCTAAAACCGCTTCTAAACTGTAAGTTAAATTCTTCTTTAGTACTAATTCTGACCAGTTTTTTTTTTGTGATATATCATCTGTTTCTTCATCATCGAATTATTTTATTGAAAAATTTTACATTATTCAGTCATAATAAAACTAATAATTATAATTATTTAATTACTGTCCAAAAAATGTAATTAAATATTCAAAAGTCGCTATCTACCTCAATGAGATTGACTATCGTGGACTCCAGTTTACATCCCTCAAGCACCTAATCCTTTTTTCGATCAGACGGTGGACCCCTTGGGTCAATACATATCACTTTGGGTATCATCGACATCAAAGATTACAATAATTGAAATATCACTACAACAGAATACACCTAAAATATGATTAAGTAATAACCATGCCGTAGATAAACACTGCTGATATTCATTCATTTTAAAATTCAATTTAAGGTTCTAGATTAAGAAATAAAAGTATTAAACTTCTTTGTTTCAGCTTGGGCATTCCTTGCCTTGACGGGCCCCATCTTTACATACTGTCGAACATTAAAAGGAAACTATGAATATTTAGAATACCCAGATGAAACTAGGAGTCCAGAATCATTTGAAAACTGGGCGAACGAGTTGTATAATGGCAAAATTTATGAACTAGATGAAGGAGACGACTTGGATGAAAATCGCTTCCGACCATATCCAAAACCACATCCAAGGCCTCCCTTCAGACCACGCCCGAGACCACATCCAGCCCCTCACCCCAGACCACACCCTAGGCCTCATCCAGTTCCTCCCCCTAGGCCACATCCAGCACCTCGTCCTAGACCACATCCAAGGCCGTATCCAGTACCTCCTCCTAGACCACATCCAAGTCCTCATCCTGAACCACGACCTAGACCACATCCAAGTCCAAAGCCGAAACCTCGCCCTGAACCACATCCTCGTCCGAAGCCGAGCCCTCGCCCTGAACCACATCCTACTCTGAAGCCGAGTCCTCATCCTGAACCACATACTAGCCCGAAGCCGAGTCCTCATCCTGAACCACATACTAGCCCGAAGCCGAGTCCTCATCCTGAACCACATCCTAGTCCTAAGCCGAGTCCTCCTCCTGAACCACATCCTAGTCCGAAGCCGAGTCCTCATCCTGAACCACATACTAGCCCGAAGCCAACTACTCATCCTGAACCACATACTACTCAAAAGCCGAGTCCTCATCCTAAACCACATCCTAGTCCAAAGCCGACTCCTCATCCTGAACCACAGACTTCTCCAAAGCCGAGTCCTCACCCTGAACCACATCCTAGACCGAAGCCGAGTCCTCATCCTGAACCACATACTAGCCCGAAGCCGAGTCCTCATCCTAAACCACATACTAGCCCGAAGCCGAGTCCTCATCCTGAACCACATCCTAGTCCTAAGCCGAGTCCTCATCCTGAACCACATCCTAGTCCAAAGCCGAGTCCTCATCCTGAACCACATCCTAGTCCGAAGCCGAGTCCCTACCCTGAACCACATACTAGCCCGAAGCCGACTCCTCATCCTGAACCACATACTACTCCAAAGCCGAGTCCTCATCCTAAACCACATCCTAGTCCAAAGCCGAGTCCTCATCCTGGCCCTCACCCGAAGCCACAACCTCAGCCTACTGAGAAACCATATCCACAGCCAACCAAAAAGCCACATCCTTATCCAAAACCAACACCTACAACACAACCAAGACCACACTCTTCCACTTATCCACAAACAACTCAAAAACCCGACCCTCGCCCTACAACGAAAAGAACACCGACACCTAGACCCCATCCACACCCCACTACCAATATTACTCCAGATCCCCTAAAACCAAACACAACTAAGACACCCTACCCTCCACATCCTCACACCACTAAACCACCACGACCTCCACATCCACATACCACTAAAACACCACGACCTCCACATCCACATACCACAAAAACACCACGACCTCCACATCCACATACTACTTAAACACCACATCCTCATCACACAACGACAATAAAACCAGGACCACAACCACATCATAAAACGACAAAGAAACCTCACCCACATCCTCGACCAACTGAAGATCCTGATGATCCAGATCCGGACCCATATCCTTACCCAACTGAAGATCCTGATGATCCAGATCCTGATCCGTATCCCTATCCAACTGATATACCTGATCCAGAACCAGAACCGACGGAACATCCACACCCCCATCCTACAGACATACCTGATCCAGAACCAGAAACTACCGAAGAGCCGGATCCCAGTCCACAACCTACCGAAGGACCAGATCCCGATCCAGAACCGACCAAAGGACCAGATCCCGGTCCAGTGCCTACTGAAGAACCAGGTCCTGTCCCAGAACCTACCGAAGAACTTTATCCCGGTCCAGAACCTACCGAAGGTCCTACTGTCGAACCTAGTACAGATCCTGGAACTACTTCTAAAACTAGTATAATACCAGATCCCTGTACAGGATCTACTCAACAACCTGGTCAAAGCACAGAAGCCACTAAAATAACAGACCCTACTTCAGCAACTACTATAATACCAGATCCCTGTACAGGATCTACTCAAGAACCTGGTCAAAGCACAGAAGCCACTAAAATAACAGACCCTACTTCAGCAACTACAATAATACCAGATCCCTGTACAGGATCTACTCAACAACCTGGTCAAAGCACAGAAGCCACTAAAATAACAGACCCTACTTCAGCAACTACAATAATACCAGATCCCTGTACAGGATCTACTGAACAACCTGGCCAAAGCACAGAAGCCACTAAAATAACAGACCCTACTTCAGCGACTACTATAATACCAGATCCCTGTGCAGGATCTACTCAAGAACCTGGTCAAAGCACAGAAGCCACTAAAATAACAGACCCTACTTCAACAGCTACTATAATACCAGATCCCTGTACAGAATCTACTCAACAACCTGGTCAAAGCACAGAAGCCACTAAAATAACAGACCCTACTTCAGCAACTACTATAATACCAGATCCCTGTATTGGATCTACTCAACAACCTGGTCAAAGCACAGAAGCCACTAAAATAACAGACCGGACTACAGAAACTACTATAATACCAGATCCATGTACAGGAAATACTCAAGAATCAAGTCAAAGCACGGTAACTACCAAAATACCATTACTTTGTAGTACAGAATATACTGAAGGACCAGCACCTATTCCAGAATCCACGGACCTGTTCCCAGCTCAGAAGGTGCGAACTAGAACTTACTAAGAACCATTACTATGCCAGTTACAAACACAAAGGCAATTAAATTACCCTGTGAAGAATGTACTGAAGGAGTAGGTTTGAGTACAGATGTTAGTAAAAAGCCAAATGGTACTACTGAAACTAGTACATGGACAGATTCTAGCTCAGAAGCTACTAAAGTACCAGCTCTATCTACAAAATACAATTAATAGCCGGGAAACCCATTGAAATGTCAGTACAAATAAATTAATCTACTGAATCAAGCTGCAGCTCAAGCTACATCTTTTTAAGAACCAAATCTCGGCACAAGGTCAACAAAATCGAGATGGAAGAATACTGAAGTTTAAGTTTCGACTCTTCCGACGGTTAATATTAAAAAGTATGAGAAATTTTACCCAGTATTACTTGTTTAATAGAATCATTAAGTAATTTATATTAAATGCATGTAACTAATTAGTATAATGTATGCTACAAAAATAGTATAATGAAAATAAATAATTTAATGAAGCAAAACTGGTGATACAAATATGATAAATATAATAATCTTGTAAGAAGCTAATAAATATCTGGGGCTCAGGTTAGCCATGCGAGTTAAAGCGTTAACCTTTATCTCACATGGTAAACCTAGAGTGGCGAGTTCGATTCTTGCCTGGGCAAAGGAAATTATTTAGTGACGAAATTCATTAAATAACGTCCTAAAATCCCACCCTGGCTAGAAAAGGGTGGTAACCTGTAGATAACCCGTCCCAATTAGCCTAAGTTGCAAAAAGTGGACGTTAATAAATAATAATATAATATAATAAATATCTAAGTAATCATTGAAATTGAAAAAACAAAATGGGAACATATGTTTTGTTATGTTTTATAATTGATACTTGATCCTTTGAAATAAATCGATGTAACACATAGTGTGCTTGATAACCAGAAGATAATCACACCGCTAATCCTTAGTTAAATAACGCAGACGTAAATGTGTCATAACATAAAAAATATGCCGACGAGTTCCAAACATTATGGGACTTCTCACAAAAATGTATAACTCCGAAGGTGAACCAGCAACTTTGTTGGGAACGTAGAAAATATTTTTTCAGTGGTTATTAAAGGGATTGCTGTCAATGATAACAAAGATTACGAGTATTTCAAAATATATCAAAAAATGTTTATAATTTGGGGAAAAAATGAATAAAAACTTTATATATCGAGTTTGATATATATATATATATATATATATATATATATATATATATATATATATATATATATATACTAGCTAAGTTACCCGGCGTCGCTCGGGAAATCATTTGAGGCTGAATGATGATAGTATTTTTTTTTTAGCAAGGCTTCAATGTTTACTACACTTCCCGTCTGGGCGCATTGTTTTCCCGTGAGGGTCAGGCAGGCGACTTACAGAAAAAAAAAATTATTTCAAGAATAAATGAAAATAAGTCCCTAATCATTGTTTCCCTTGAGAGTCAAGCGGGCGACGTATAAATGAGAAATTTTAATTTTGAAGAATAAATAAAAATGTGTTCCTGATCTATCCCTCTCCACTGTTGATCTCACCTTTTTGAATACTTCAAACCATAATCGTGGATAGCATTTATTATAATTAAATATCCTCTATAATGAAACTTATTTCCAGTCAAAACCAATCCGAGCACATATAGTTTAAGCATAGTTTTGTACATTAGATTATAGTCGTAATAGCAGAGCTCAGTGGAAATCACTTCCAGTAATTCCAGCATTTCAGAGGAAATAAGTTAACTCAATTAACTATTTAGGCTCCGGCCTCCTTCCACTCCAGCATCTCCATAGTTTTCCTTAAAATATTGATTCAAAGTATTATTTTAATAATTTATCTACCTGATGGAATTAAATAATAGTATTATCCTCAAAATAATTTCATTTATATTCAAAAATATAGGTGAGGGGAAGAGAACGTAGCCCTCCCTGCAAAATAAGTAATACTTTAAATCATATCAAATTTAAATGGATATTGTCTTTTTTCATAATAACATTACCATTAACGTCTAATTGTTATGATGGTACATATTTGTTTCAATAACATCAACGTATCGGAAATAAGATAATATATTAACAGAACCAACGAGTTTGATCCCCATAACATCCGCTATCACTCTTTGTGCCAATTCAGCATGACTTTGTTTAAATAATACATTACACAAATTAAATAACGGAAATGCTCTTATAGTTTACATTTCTATTGGAAATAAATAGCAATGTTATTTTCTAGGAGAAATAAATAAATGAGATGGGGACGACGGAGATATATAACCTCACTAATCAGAGTCATATATAGAGTTATCATACGTGACTAAAACATAAAATCATTTGTCATAATATTCATTCATTAAAAACACTTAAATAAGCACTAATAAAATTAATGACTCCCGCTATAGTTTTAGCGTATATCCCGTGTTTACTTCATTTTACGAACATAGTGAATGCAACAAAAGTTACACTAAATAATAAAATAAACAACTTTTATGTGTAAGTTTGCTGAGAATCAAATAGGAAACGAAATATCACAATTTTTCATTTCAGGCCTCCCTCATAACCCCCACTCCCGTTCGGACGTACAAATTTTAATATAGTTTATAATCATGGAAGAATTAATACTAATTGACATACCGAGTTTTGTTAATTTCGGTTCAATCGTTAGTGCCCAACAAAATTGTGGGCTCCCGCTTTAGTATTTAGTGTATTTGTCGTTTATACTTTGTTATACGGCAAAAGTGAATATAAAAAAAGTTACTTTAAATCACAAAATTAACAACTTTTGTCATGTGCATATTTGCAGAAACCCCAGTAGAAAACGAAATACCGCTATATTAAATTTCATGCCTCCCTTACAACCCCCACTCCTGCCCATTCCTCAAAATGTTGGTATGGCTTATTATAATGAAGGCATTAGTGCTAATTCACATACAGAGTTTTATTTAGTTCGGTTGAGTCTTTGGTGCCAAATAATATTGTTGACTCCCGCTATAGTCATTAGCGTATAACTCATTTAAACTTCGGAATACGACGAATGTGTTTATAACAAAAAAAATAACAAAATAAACAACTTTTGTTATGTGCATATTTGCCAAAAACCAATAGGAAAGGAAATATCGCTATTTTTAATTTCAGGCCTCCCTTATAACCCCCACTCTTGTTCGTCTCAGAGAAAAATAATACAGGCTAAAGTCTAAGTTGGGTTAGTAGTAATATACATACCAAGTTTCATTTGAGGCTGAATAGTGATGGTATTTTTTAGCAGGCTTTACATTGCACAATATTTTGACATTTACCCGTCCCAGTGTTTAGGATTGATACCCGTCGTTGCCGTGGATTTGCTAATAATAGAATATTTGTTCGATAAGGCTTCACTGTCTTCGATATTTTTATATTTCCCATCTCTTATACATGTAAATATGGTGAATTTTTATTTCAGGCCTCCCTTTAACCCCCCTCCCGTACAAACCTAAAAATTTTAATATAACTTATAATCATAGAAGAATTAATGCTAATTGACATACCGAGCTTTGTTAAGTTCGGTTCAGCCGTTAGTGCCCAATAAAATTGTTGGCTCCCGCTAAAGTTTTAACGTATAACTCATTTATACATAGGTATACGACAAAAGTGTATATAACAAAAGTTACTCCAAATAACAAAATAAACAACTTTTGTTATGTTTATATTTGCGGAAAACCAATAGGAAACGAAATATCACTATTTTTAATTTCAGGCCTCCCTTATAACCCCCACTCCTGCCCGTCCCTAGAAATGTTGGTATGGCTTATTACAATGAAGGCGTTAGTGCTAATGCACATACCGAGTTTTATTTAGTTCGGTTGAGTCTTTTTTGGCAAATAATATTGTTGACTCCCGCTATAATTTTTAGCGTATAACGCATTTAAACTTCGGTATACGACATGTGAATGAATCGACGATTCAGAAACAAAATGCAGATATGGTGTCTATGACATGTGAAACGAAAAGTTATAGTGAAATTTCGATGTACAGACAGAGGTTACAATTATATATATATAAAATTGCAACCTCTGTCTGTACATTGATTTTTTTCGCGAAATTTCACGATAACTTTTCGTTTCACATGTCATAGACACCATATCTGCATTTTGTTTCTTTCGTGTATGTTTGTTTGTTTGTTTGTTACCTTTTCACGCATAAACGGCTGAACCGAATTTTATGAAACTTGGTTTGTATATTACTACTAAACCAACTTAGACTTTAGGCTATATTAATTTTCTCTGAGACGAACAGGAGTGGGGGTTATAAGGGAAGCCTGAAATTAAAAATAGCGATATTTCGTTTTATATTGGTTTTTCGGTAAATGTGCACATAACAAAAGTTGTTTATTTTGTTATTTAGAGTAACTTTTGTTATATACACTTTTGTCGTATTCCGAAGTTTAAATGCGTTATACTCTTAAAGATTATAGCGGGAGTCAACAATATTATTTGGCAAAAAAGACTCAACCGAACTAAATAAAACTCGGTATGTGTATTAGCAGTGAGGCCTTCATTATAATAAGCCATACCAACATTTCTATGGACAGGCAGGATTGGGGGTTATAAGGGAAGCCTGAAATTAAAAATAGCGATATTTCGTTTCCTATTGGTTTTTCCGCAAATATAAACATAACAAAAGTTGTTTATTTTGTTATTTGGAGTAACTTTTGTTATATACACTTTTGTCGTATACCTAAGTATAAATGAGTTATACGTTAAAACTTTAGCGGGCACTAACGGCTGAACCGTACTTAACAAAACTCGATATGTCAATTAGCATTAATTCTTCCATGATTATAAGTTATATTAAAATTTTTAGGTTCGAAAGGGAGGGGGGTAAAAGGGAGGCCTGAAATAAAAATTCACCATATTTACATGTATGAGACGGGAAATATAAAAATATCGAAGACTGTGATGCCTTATCGAACAAATAATTCTATTATTAGCAAATCCACGGCAAAGAAGGGTATCAATCCTAAACACTGGGACGGGTAAATGTCAAAATATTGTGCAATGTAAAGCCTGCTAAAAAATACCATCACCATTCAGCCTCAAATGAATTCCCGGGCGAAGCCGGGTATCTGAGCTAGTATATATATATATATATATATATATATATATATATATATATATATATATATATATATAACTTAGAACGGACCTCATTTTCGTCATCTACTAGGTATGGACATTTGAAGAAATATTTCGAAATCAGGAACAGCCTCAATAGTTGATTTCTCTCAAGGGAAATTTGCTAAAATTGACATATGTTCAATCCCCGCCAAAGGAGTGCATTAGTTCAGGAGTTCGCAGCTGCATCAGCCAGAGTCTAACAATTATATATGTCTGACAGCCCCTAGGGAAGGTGAACTATTATGACTAATAAATCCCGTCCATGGGCAAGGTGACATAGCGTGAACTGACGACAGGACCTCCTGGTAAAATGGAGCCAGGCAGTCTACTGGAACAACCATTTCGAAATCTTCATTGTTAACGGGGATTGAACGTTGAGTTGATCACTCACTGGGCAAAACTCTGATCACGAATCCCTCGAGTCTTTCAAGTGGGAGGCTAAAGATCCTAAAAGTCTATAGTGCCAGCCAAAAGAAACAATAAATTCTTTAAGTTATGACTTTCTGATATTGTAATAAAAATTGAGGCAAATAGCACTAGTTTCACTAGAACTGTAGGTATATATATATATATACATATATATATATTGATTACGAGCATACCGTGAAAACCGTTAATTCGCTTAGAGGAATCCTGCTAACAAGCAATGGAATACAACTGGCTCTTATATATTTGGAGTTGACATAGAGGTGCCCAAAACAAATTTATTTACCTCCGAGTATAATCATTTTTTTCTTCTTCTTTTATTTATCAATTTACATCTTATTTTTGCAAGCTATGAAAAATCTTTAATTATTTTTGATTCAGTCAATTCAATATTTCGGTGGGATGTCGGATAGACAAACCAATCCACTTTCCATCAAAATCAATGTAACAGACTTTTGACGCCTGAATGATGGGCTCTGTATTGTTTTATAAAAAGAAATTATAATATTTTTTGCTGGTTGTCTGAAATCTACAAATTATGAATTAATTATGTCGAGTATATTGACTTTTTATTTTTATTTTGAAGAGGATTCTCTAAAATTTTTAGATATTAATTTCCTCAGTATAATATATTAATGTTTAATTGATAAATCAGGTATTGGTTTTATACAAAAGTATTAAAAAAATTACTGAGCTACTTGTATTTTTCAGTTTCAGGCATAACATTTTAGCCACTCTAATTCATTTAAAATTAAAAATAATCCAGTATATCTCGAAAGGTCTACTTCCATGCTCAAACACCAGATATTACTTTATCGGACTTTTACTATGTGAAATACAAGGATAGATAAATGTCCGATGGGATGCAATCAATATTTTATGCACTAGAGGCCTTATTTTTTTTTATCCTTAATTGTGATTTAATCAGGTCGCATAACTGAAGAAAAAGTTTCTTATTTGTTGTACCAGGAGGAATATAGAGAAAGAGTAAATTAGAAAATCTTGTATATCATCCTTATTATACCTTGGATCGAAAAATGATAAATAATCAGATTATTAACATTGCAACGTGCTAGAGTAAAAGACCCACTCCAGCACAAACCATATTTACTTTAAGCTATTATATCACTAAACATTTTATGGCTACACGCATATATGAAGTTCTCTTTTCATGAGGTTCTTACTATAGCAGAAATAGAGATTATTTTTATATGAAGTCTGTCTGTGACCCAACTTACTTGTCTACATGTACCGTACAATACCTGTACACAACATGCAATTGTTAAATTTAATAAGAGTATTTAAAACATTAAAATAATTTCAATATTTTTAACAACTATTAGAAAAAAAATAAAATAAACAAATTAAAGAAAATAATTAACATAGAATATTTCTAATCCATAATAAGTGCTCAAGTTTCCCAATAATTTATAAATTTATTTCAACTTCAGTCTGGGAGGTTTGTCTTTTTTGTGTAAGAAGTCTACGGTTGTAGTAAATTTTAGTAGGTTTGGTCCGTAGTAAAGTCACAGAAACAGTTTGGGTAGTCGGTCAATCCGAAAATGTAGAAACAGGTGTTTGTCGTCCCTTGTCCCATTAGTATTTGTGAAAAAGTTAACATGGGCGATTTGTTAAAATATTCAATGATGTTTGGTATAAAATGTTTTAAGTGTTAGTGTAAGTAATACAACCCTAAGAAAAATACTGAGTGTTAATATTTAATGATCTCTCAAGGTGTCAGCGGGAAACCAAGAGGGGGCCAGATTCTCAAAAGTACCGTGCTCAAATCTCAAAGTTCCTGACAATAATTATTAACATCAGAGAAAATTTGTTCTGAGCTAGAGGAATGGATTTTGTCGCCTGGGGAACATGAATTTAGTGACGAACTCGGTAAATAAAATCATTAGTCCCACCCTAGGTAGAAAAAAATGGTAACCTATATATAACCCGCCCCAAAAAGCCTTAGTAGCACAACTTGGCTGATAATAAATAACTCCTTTTTTAGCAGATTTCCCTTAAGGGAAATCAGCTATTGAGGTCGTACTCATGACGCGAGTTTCAAAAAATTTCTTCAAATGTCCATCGATCCTAACCAGGAGATGACGTAATGAGGTCCGTTCAAAATTTTATATATATATATATATATATATATATATATATATATATATATATATATTTGTCTGTTAACGCTCTAGCGGTCGCAATTTTCGTTTGATCGTTATCAAACTCGATATTTAAACGTTTTACGTTTCTCCGTTACTATACGGCGGTTCGAAAAATTATATAGAATTATTCTTATTGCAAATTAAATTTGCTATAAATAATGTTATATTCATTTATTCTGTATCTTGAATATTAACCGAGATATTTGCATTTTTCTGTTTTCAGCTTTGAGATGAGATCGGCTAACTTCGGGTCTAGTCGTGAGTTTCCGTCAAGAGTTAGTTCGGGCCGTTCCTGTAACTGTTTGACTCTCTATTCTGAAATTTCTCTATTGTAAAACTTCACGTGGGAAATCTGCTTAGTTTACGCAGCCCCTGCGTGACGGACTTTTATTTCATCATCTTGTAGCCTTCCTCGTCTACATTCATTGAGTAGGGTTTGGGGATAAATTTACATCAGCTAGCTGATTTGACCTTATAAATTCTCAGATAATATTCCTCTGGAAATTCCCACAGTGTTAATTGCAATTTAACTCACTCATTCATTTTTATTAGTTTTCCCTTAAATCAAATCGGCTAGTAGGTAAATTTTTGAAAAATGTCTTCACTAAAGCTCATATTCGTTAATGACTAGAATCGGGACTTGAAAAGTAGGCTTTAAAAGGGGCTGGAATCGAAAAATGGTATATTAGAAATTTAAGCGGATTGCTTCAATTTTCTATTACTATTAACTTATTTTAATTCTTGATCTATACATTTTATCTCTAGTTGGAATATGTAATTAATCTTTAGTAAACCATCTATTCTACTCATCAGTTTTTCACTTCCAGTAACTAATTCACTAAACACCTAATGATGTTGAAGTCATCATCATCGTCTCCCTTAAACATGGAAAAACTGTTTAGTTTAAGCTGCCCCTTTGTGACATTTATTGTCATACGATAGAGTATTACATTTTTCTTTATTTACTATTTAATACCCAATTTAAATTACCCAAATGATTGAATAAATGAATTTATGTATTAAATGACATTCTTTGGAGGATTCATTGTTGTTCTTGGATTTTCATTGTTAAATACCTCAAGAGGGCCAGAACATTGCATAACACTAAATGCTATTATATGGAAAAAAAAAAAAAGAAAAGATAAATGAAAATTTTAGTGATGGGCATAATTAAAATATCTTAATTGAGGAAAGTAATATCTAAATGTATTTGAATATTTGTAATGACAATTCGAAACACTTGAGATAATAGAATGGTAAATAAATTAGGTTATTTATAAACCGGATGTATAAAAGCGTCAACTTGAAAGGAGACATAACGCAGACATGGACCGGTTACTCCTTGGTAAGCATTACTTTATCACATGTTAGAATAAAAGCCAAAATTTCTCTTAAGTAATATGTAGGACCGGAGCCAACATTAATGAACGTAAATGATAAAATGTTAGTTACACAGAGGCTGGGTAAACTAAACAAATTTCCCACGCGCAGGTATGTCTCAACATCTCAACTCACCATCTTCTCTCTATTTCTTCCCCTTTGAGAAGTCACTGTAAACAGGTATAAAAATACAAGAAGCATATGAGATGCTTATTGACTCAGTTTCGCAAAGTGAAAATTGGATGAGACGAAGGGGGGGGGGGTTTACTGAACATTAAAAACAGTAGGAATAACTCGCTTAGTATTTAGGTTACGAAAGGATATATAGAACGACAGTGCAGATCACGATAGATTAACAAGATTGGTTCTGTAAAATGTTTTCTGCCCAAATCGTAATAGTGAAGATATTTTGATAATTTCGGATTCCACTCCCTCTAACACGCCCCGCCTCCATTCCTAGTCATTTCAGCCTTTAACAAATATTATTTTTAGTGTTGAAAAAGAAAGGTTAAACATCGACAACGGTAGAGATGAAATAAACATTTTCGAATCAAGAAATAGAATTTTAATTGATGCCGCCATCAAAGAATGTATTTGCATGTATCACATGTGCTAAAGATCTGTTGAAAACAATATTTAGTATTTAAGCTTGGAATAAGATGTTTCATTACATATTAGCTTATTGTCAAAGTGCAATAACAAAAAGTAGGAGTTTAATTAAGGCTGATAACTAAAAAAACTCAAATATCCCGAAAATTAAATTTAAAACAAGATCTTTTATATACGATGTTTAGATCAGACTCATAATAACAAAGATATTTGGAATTATCGATTCCCCCCCCCCTCCGATATCAGATAGATTTTTAGTGTTACATTAAGCTTATATAAGTTTTGGTAAATGTCAAAACTAAATTCAGATTGCTGGAGAAGAAAAAGACAAGTTTACGTATGTACATGCATACATACATACATATATGTGTGTGTGTGTGTGTGTGTGTGTGCAATATGGAACTCATTTAGTTATTTCCTTGGTAGAATCGCAGACTTTAAAATGGAATTTTTATTAAGTATTCCGAAATTTGTAGCTACATTTGTTAACTGGCAAAAACATTTGAGGAGGGAGGGGGTGGATTCAGCAAACGAAAATACAGAAATGTATATTCTTCTGTTTCTTTAAGGATAACAAAGAATATGGAATAGTAATTTATTATACAAGTGACGAAAGTAGATCATTTTACAACTCGAGTGAAACGTTTATTATAATTTCACGAGAGTTGGGGTGGAAAACAGGAGAGTTGTAAATTCTACTTTCGTCACGAGTGTAATATTAAATTTTTTCTGTAATCGTGTAATACATGATCAGATCTAACCAGAATATGAACAAAATTAGGATGTTGTGAAGATTATGGTATGTTGTTGGTAGGTTATAGGCATGGTTTTGAAAGGTAATAAGCATAGTTATAAAACAACTAGTGATAATTGTGAAGTAGTGCAGGTTATAAACAAGGAAGGTAATTATTATTATATTTAAATTTTAAAATATATTGATTATTTCCACCAATAATTCATTAGCATTTCAATTTATTTTGTTAAAATAAATTCTTACAATGTTAAGAAACATTTAAAAGCATTTAATTTCCAACTTCAAATTATTTTTTAATTTATACTTATTACTAATTAAGAAGGCAATTCACTTTCTTCACTTGTGAAGAAAGTGATTACTTTCTTCACTCATTTCAGTTTAGTAATGTTACCATTATTCAACGATTACAGAAGAAAAAATTGTAGAACTCTTACTGGTCCTTCAAAAAGTGTTTCATTACATAATTATAAAATTGTACACGTTCTATAACTATTAGCAAATTTTATTCTAATTACTAAATAAAGTCTGTCAAGTAGCGACCGCCTGAAATAAGCTATTCAGCAAAACTAAGAATATTCAGGTATGAAATTCGTTATATATTCTCCCCATACATTTTCTATTCTTAAATACAAATCTAAAAAATGAGGATTTTCTGAAGGCAGTTTATATGAAAATACGAATAAATTCCTTAATTCTTTAATCCCCCTTTCTGCTGCAGAAATATTTATAGAAAAACAATTGTAGAGCATAAATAGATTAATGTGATTGGTTCTGTAACATTTTTGGATAGGTCTCATAATAACAAAGATATTTTGAATTTTTGAATTACTCCCCCCCCCCACACTTGTATGATTACAGCCTTTAACGACTAGGAATTTTAGTGTTAAATGAAACGGTATATATCGTTTATGATATAGATAAAATAAAGATAAAGATCAAACATTTTCGAGTAAAGATCTTAATTGATAAGGTCATAACATATCATTATTCCAGCTATCTCACTAAGAGAAAGTTCAACAAATACAATATTTGGAATTTAACCTTGGAACGACGTGGTACAAGGTATAACAGCTTATTGTTAATACATATGACATGAGTAGGAGTGGGGTTTATATACTATTTATATTATATATTTTATTTAGCACAACATTTGGAATAAGATGGGTTATATAGATGTTTTCGATCCGAGGAATAATAACAGAGATTTTTAAAAATTTTCAAAATTCTCTCTCTCTAAAGGATTTTACAAATTTAGTCTTTAGTTTTATACAAAACCTTTAAATATCGCGTTTGGTAGAGATTAGACAAAAATTTCGACCGCTAGAGCGTTAACACACACACACACACACACACACACACACACACACACATATATATATATATATATATATATATATATATATATATATATATATATATATATATCAAATTGTAACCTCTGACTGTACATTGATTTTTTTCGCGAAATTTCACGATAACTTTTCGTTTCACATGTCATAGACACCATAACTGCATTTTGTTTCTTTGGTGATTGTTTGTTTGTTTGTTACCATTTCACGCATAAACAGCTGAACCGAATTTTATTAAACTTGGTATGTATATTATTACTAACCCAACTTAGACTTTAGGCTATGTTAATATTCTCTGAGACGAACAGGAGTGGGGTTTATTATAAGGGAGGGCTGAAATTAAAAATAGCAATATTTTGTTCCCTAATGCATTTTCGGCAATTATGCACATAACAAACGTTCTTTACTTTGTTATTTGGAGTAACTTTTGTTATATACACTATCGTCGCATACCGAAGTATAAAGGCCTTATACGTTAAAAACTACTGCGGAAGTCAACAATTTTATTTGGCACAAAAAACTCAACCGAACTAAATAAAACACTCGGTATGTGTATTAGCACTAACGCCTTCCTTATAATAAGCCATGGTAACATTTCTACGGGGACGGGCAGGAGTGGGGGTAATAAGGGAGGCCTGAAATTAAAAATAGTAATATTTCGTTTCCTATTGGGGTCTCGGCAAATATGCACATAACAAAAGTTGTTTATTTTGTTATTTAGAGGAATATGCTCAACAAGTCTTTTCAATATGAACTACCAGGTACCTCACCTGGAAAGTTTAATTCAAATTATAATATATTATTATAATATTTGGTCCTTAATAATTTAAATATATGAATATTTCAAAGTAAAGGGTAAATTTGAAAATATGGAGGACAGTGAAGTCTTGCATAAAAAAATTAATTTTATTATAAACAAATCCACAGAAACGACGGGTATTAACCCTAAACACTGGGAAGGGTAAATGTCAAAATGTTGTGCAAAGTAAAGCCTTGCCAAAAAAATACCATCACCATCCATACTCAAATGAATTCTCGGGCGAAGGCGGGTTTCTGTGCTAGTATATATATATATATATATATATATATATATATATATATATATATATATATATATATATATCATGAGTACGACCTCAATAGTTGACTTCACTTGTGGGGAAATCTGCTATAAACATCTGTACAATAGCAATTGAAGACAGTTAAATGCTACCCAGAATCTCTATAACATCATTTTTCAACTCCACTTATCATATTTAGGGATATTCCGAATTTTTGATTTGTCGCTCCCACTTGAATCTCCCCTCTTCTTGGTACCATTTCAGGTAGTAACAAAAATGATCTATAATTACTCATACCCCGTTAAATATCGAAATTTCATACAAAAATCAAACAAAAATTGCAATTGGTATAGCATTAACAGTTAAATATGTTTGTGTCCGATTACGTGGTATGCAGGATTGATTAACAAGGGGTCTTGAGTAAAATCTCAATAGGACATTATTCGTAAATTCATATGCTGATATGTTGAAAGAGTATTCAACAACTGCCATCTAATTTGTATTACAGGAATAAATGTTGACATTAGTAATTAAGCTATAAATGGAAGGACATACGAAGAAATTCTGTAAAAGTGATTATGGTCGAAGGTCATCAGATAGCAAGGAAGGATACATACAAATCTTTGCGAATCATTTCTTGATCTAATAAAATAAATACTAATTATTTGGACTATGCTAATTTATAATAATGTGCTTAGTAATAAAAAATAAGACAAATGAAATTACATAATGTTAATATTTTTTCAGCCTTAGTGGTAGCGGCAATTACTGGCCCAATCTTAATACATTCTCGAGCGATACAAGAAGATTATCCGGAAGACGTACACCAATTCAATGAGGGCAAATGGGTTGCTGACCTATCCGAAGAATGGTACAATGACCAATATCTAGACGAGGCCATATCGAATCTTAGTGAAGAGATCGATATAAACGGCCGTCATCACAAACATCATCCAAGGCCCCATCCACATCCACATCCGCCACCATTTCCCGAACCCACTGAAACACCAAGCCCAGATGAAGGAACTGCTGAAGAACCTGATCGAGAAGAATCAGGAGAAAATGGCAGACATCGTAGACCACACCCAAGGCCTCACCCACATCCACATCCCAAGCCACATCCACATCCAAAACCGACACACAAACCCCATCCACACCCCCAACCCACTACTACAAGGAAACCAAGCCCAAAACCTCATCCTCAACCCGTTACAACAAGGAAACCAAGCCCAAAACCTCATCCACAACCCGTTACTACAAGGAAACCAAGCCCAAAACCTCATCCACAACCCGTTACTACACGGAAACCAAGCCCAAAACCTCATCCACAACCCGTTACTACAAGCAAACCAAGCCCAAAACCTCATCCAGAACCCATAACAACAATTAAGCCGAGTCCACAACCACATCCCCAACCCGTTACTACCAGTAAACCAAGCCCAAAACCTGTAACAACAAGTAAACCAACCCCACAGCCCAAAACAACAAGACATCCAAAACCTAGTCCCCCACCCACCACTCCTAAACCAACACGGCGACCCCATCCACACCACACTACCACTGAACCAGGTCCAAGACCCGATCCACCTCCCTTTCCTGACCCCACCGAAGAGCCCACTGAGGATCCTACAGACGACCCCACTGAAGACCCCACGGAGGATCCTACGGAAGAGCCCACTGAGGAGCCTACGGAAGAGCCCACAGAGGAACCTACAGACGACCCCACTGAGGAACCTACGGAAGAGCCCACTGAGGAACCTACGGAAGAGCCCACTGAGGAACCTACGGAAGAGCCCACTGAGGAACCTACGGAAGAGCCCACTGAGGCTCCTACGGAAGGACCCACTGAGGCTACTACGGGACCCACTGAGGCACCTACGGAAGGACCCACTGAGGCACCTACGGAAGGACCCACTGAGGCATCTACGGAAGGACCCACTGAGGCACCTACGGAAGGATCCACGGAGGCACCTACGGAAGGATCCACGGAGGCACCTACGACACAAACAACAGGAGAATCTACGAAACCATCCACAGAGGGACCCAGCCAAGGATCTACACAAAAACCTGCAGAAGTAACCACACAAGGATCTACTCAAGGATCCACATAGATCTATGCAGTAGAAACTCAGACGAGATATATAGACTCATCAACAAAGCCCTACACAACTGAATGCAAAGGAATGGAGCAATTATATACTAAATGTTATTTAAAAAAAAAACATTAGACAGATCCCAGAATTCCACAAATAGAAAAAGACGCAAAATAATCTAGAATAGCAATTCCTTATTTTCTTTGTACTAGTATTTCGTGTATGTGGTTACAATAAATATAGCCATAATGAAGACAGTTTATTTATTTAATTCCTTGTAATGTACTGAAAATGACTTAAAAAAGGAAAGTCCGTCACGCAGGGGCTGCGTAAACTAAGCAGAGAAGTTTTAGAATAGAGAAATCTGCATACTGGTAACACAATACCACCATGATTAAATACAAACGGTAATGAGAAATCTTTCAGTTAATTAAAATAAATTCCCAACTGAAACGGCTACTGAATTGTAAGAATAATTTATATTTTAATAACTTAAATTTTAGTAGTCCAAGAACTAAAGAAGGGGGGGGGCGGATGAACAGAACGTATTTGCATAAATCTCACAAAGTAACGAAGGTAAGGTAAGGTTAGAAACGACAGGTAAGGTTAGAAGAAGCCTCCCACCTGAGCCGACAGAAACGGCCGACCTAATCCTAACTATACCCGACCACAGATTTCATAAAAATGCAAATATCTCGGTTAATATTCAAAATAGAGAACAAATGTATATAACAATATTTATAGTAAATTTAATTTGCAATAAGATTGGTTCTATTTAAGTTTTCGATCCGATGCATAATAACGGAGATATTTTCAATTTTCGAAAATCCTCCCCTCTAAACCCCTCCCCCTCCCTCTAGTCCGATTTCAACCATTAACGAACTTGATCTGTCTTTTTACATAAAACGGTTAAATATCGAGTTTCGTAACGATCAAACAAGGATTGCGACCGCTAGAGCGTTCAGACAAATATATATATATATATATATATATATATATATATATATATATATAGAGAGAGAGAGAGAGAGAGAGAGAGAGAGAGAGAGAGAGAGCGAGAGATAATTTTGAACGGACCTCATTTTCGTCATCTCCTGGGTAGGATCGATGGACATTTGAAGAAATTTTTCGAAAATCGCGTCATGAGTACGGCCTCAATAGCTGATTTCCCTGAAGGGAAATCTGCTAATATTATTCATTAGCTCAATACAGTATTCTCTATAAACCTAAAAAGGGGTGGCTTTTTTTTTTTTTTTAATTTGATTAATTTAAGTAATATAATATAATTAAGTCTTAAGCGACTGAAAGAACATTGAAGAATTTAAAGGTATATTAATATAATAGCTGTCACCCATCAATGATGGTTGAAAAACAATGGTTTCCCGTCTAGGGATTAGTTTTAGTAATCGGAATAATTCAAGAAAGGAAGTGTACTTAAATTAAAACATTAAAGCGATGATAACAGTGACAATTTTAATCACTTCCAGAGCTAATTAACAGGGCTATTCTAATATTACAACTCCTGGGATAACTAAGAGGAAGATAAAAAGTCAAGGAGAGATGGACTTAACACTGATTTTTTTATTCCTGACCTAAACCGGATTAAGTGGGGATGACTTTGGTAGCGAGATGAATCAGTTTCAGAGGTATCTCCATGAGGGATTAAGTCCCTGACATTAGCAGCGATATTAATAGTTTCAGATGTAACTATGAACTATAAACAATTGTAAGAGTAACTGTGATGCTCTTTAAGCATTCAAGTAATGAGGTGGGCTTAGTCCGGATCTTTAAGTCCCATAATTAAGAAGCGATCTTAATACGTTCCAGAGCTAATTCAGAGGGACACGTAAGCATTCAAGCTAGAACCCGGAACTTCTAGTCCCTGACTTATCTAGCAATTTTAATCAGATCCAGGGCTAACCTAAGCAAGGAAGGATCATAAGCAAGGTGGGGGTTTTCCACGCCCTTCAAGTTCTTGACAACAGTATCACTTAATCCCTGAAATATAAAAGGAATAGGCTACCTAAAAATTCAAGCAAAGGCTCATTCAAGTGCCTCACTATGCTAATAATATCAATCAGCTCCAGGGCTAACTCAGAGAGCAGTTCGCGTGAGACAGTAATAGGAGGCCAGTAATTCATTAGATCTAGAAGGCCGTTAGATTAATGATGGCTTACCTACAGAATTTCTGAATATCTCTAAGCAGAAGATTCAGGTATTAAAACCCGAAATTTTATTGGGTATTTGAAAATATCACGCCGTAGCAAGTAGAATGCCAATACTTCATTTCTCTAGGTTTCAAATTCACTATATAACGTACATATCAATGTAATTCAGTATTGAATTGAATTTATAAAAAATTAATATCATAATATAATATGGGTATATCAGCTTGAACTGATGACACAACTTTTATTAGAAGATTCCACTCAAAGGAAATCAGCTATTTTTCGGTTGTACTCATGATGTAAGTTACAACAAATTTCTTCAAATGGCCATACCTAGAAGATGTCGAAAATGAGGTCTGTTCAAAATAATATATACATTTACACACAGAATAATACAGCATGGACGAAGGATGTGTCGTCAGGATCCAATTTCGCCAGGAGGGAAATCATTACAATTCACGTACCACCTGCATGACCTAATATCTTTTTGCAAAAATGAATTAGTGAAAAAGTTTAAGAGGACGAAAAAAAAAACATTCTTCTAGCCAACCTTGATTTTTATGATTACTCTTGTTTCGTGCACTCCATAGCATCTCTTCAGCGGCTGAATGGTTTAGGTTTAAACGTCCCGCTTGACGGTTGGTCAAAAACTACTTGCTGGTCAGTACTGTGCCACCAGTGGTCAAGTACGTAATTATCTCGTAATTAAAGTGAACATATGGATCCTTAGGATGTAACAGTTCCTGACAAGTACTTAAAACTATTATTAAATTGATAACATGTCATAATTAAGATACAAATGTTAAGTAGAAAAACACATTATCATTGCACTAAATTTGTCACACAACGAAAACGCACTTTGCCGATTTGCTGAATATAAACTATAATTAATCAAGTCGATAAGGGCGTGGGAATTCTATAAAAGCCAGATCCGGGCGGCCTACTAACCTTGAAGCGGAGGAGGTACTTGTGCTTATTTATTACATGATTTTCTCTGATGATATAGCAGAGGACTCGAGCCTGACATACTGGCACCTGCAATATCTAAATCATTTACATCATAATTGCCTCTTGCATTTTAATCATAAACTGACTCATTCATTCAAGCTTTTTTCTTTATTTATATTGAGTTTACTAACAACAGAGTTATTTTTCGCTAACACTTGTATCAAAAGGAGGCGTTTACCTTTTTGCTCCGTTTCTCTGGTTTTGTTTTTCTTCATTTTTAAAACAATGAATTCTTCACCCTCGCTAGAAAAAGCTAGTAACTTATAGATTGAGAGGACGTTAACAATAACCAACGTGAATATGTATGTCCAACATTGTGTAATTCAGAGCCTGGCTACATTACGACAACTAAACAAGTCATATAATGTAATTCAAATAATAAAACTGAATATAAGGAGCATGGTGAAATTAAGCGGCCATAGCGACAAAATATATTAATATCCGCCAAAATCGTATTACAGAAATACCGTAGTAAAATTTCTATTCTATTCACTAGAATATTATTATATAGTCACTTTATAGTAAATTAAAACATTCTTTACTTCAAAACATTTGCATTCTTGGGTAACATAAATGTTTTATAAATTGAAAATTATCAAAGCAGTCAACGAATTAGGGAAACAGACTGACAAAAGGCTTAGACAGGATCCTGCTTACATCAATAAAAAGCCAGAGTAGCTAGCACTAATGTGCTCTTGAAGACTTGAGTCAATGTAAACCTTTACAACCACAGAATCGAACGACAACATGGGGGTTTAGGCCAAGTTGTGGTCCTGGAGAATCCCCAAAAGGACGTGAAGCTATGTCCTCAAATAACTATTTTCAGGTAATAAATTGCAACGAAGCGTCCGCAAGCAAAAGTAGTTCTGATTCACCCTTAGTGACCAACAACCACATCACATAAGGATAGCTCCAACGGAGGTCTTCCAAAAGAATATTCAACTATTTTTTTTAAATTACTGAATAGCCCTCCTGACAGCCTACCCAATTCTTATGAGGGAAAGAAATATCTTTACCCACTGAAAGAATCTCAGTATCAACGCCATTTATACCTTTTAGTGAATATGTTACTAAAACACTGTGAACACCAAAAACGTAACGTGGGATAGTGGACAAGTGCGCCTGATTCTTGACATGAATGAAAAGAAAAAGGTGTGCCACATCAGAGGAGTAATTAAAGGGAACAGGTTCTTGGATCGACCTTAATAGCCAACAACAGTACCTTCTAAGATTAAAATATTGATTCATTAGACCATAATAATAATTTGTAAAATCTGCTTTTTCGATTCGAATAGGTTTCCTTCACCTTAGTCTATCTGCAGTTTCAAATTAAAAGGGGAAAAACCCAATTTACTTAATACACGTGTGACAAAGTGTTCAACACTTCTTCTTAATATATCAATTCTTTTGCAACCTTCCTAACGTTTTTCCGTCTAAATTTCAAGATACATACGTAGAAAAATAAAAAAAACAATTTTACAAGCTAGTTTAGATAACTAGTACTTTATTTCAATACAATATAATGTATACTCATGAACAGAACTACCATATATATATATATATATATATATATATATATATATATATACACACACACACACACACACATGTATGTATGTAAAATTGATTCATTGATCACGTATTGATGCGACTACTTCTCAAGGATTTGGGATACTGTCAGGAAAATCCAACAAAAGTGTTTAAAGACAATCAGAGCATTTATTGAAAATGAGAAAGCTCGTGCTAGGATCAAGCACTTAACCGTTCAAAGGTGTTTCATTCACGATATTATTAAGAAGATATCATTAAGATATTATTAAGATAAAATACTGTCCTTTTGAAGAAAACGAACCAGGTTTATTGATGAAGCCACTGTCCTATTGACATCATCAAAAAGAAGAATATGTTGATATGTGATGTTGAGGTTAAAGTTGTCATGGGAACATCATCTTGTGCGATGAACATATATATTTTTGGGCTATAATTAAAAATGAACACGTGCGTGTTGTCTACTATTTTAACAATAAGCATAAAATTTCAGAATATACAAATTTTTCTGCTGGGCGGATTAGTTTCTGGAATTACTAACTACTGAGTCATTAAAAAGCTTTTTAAAGCACATCATGCAACAGAATGTAATATGTAGGCATTAGTTATTTCCAGAACTTGGTACTCAGGCAGTCAAGATTATTTGAATTTCTTTGAGTGCGGTTGTGGAATTGATTTCAATGCTGAGTTCGTCCACAAAAAAATATTATTTCAAAAGTACATCCATCCCATTTAAAGAGAAATCTTCATTCAAGAGATAAGTATAAGTCGACAACTCGAGTAAACTCTAAATATTATGTAAAATTAATATTATGTAATTTTTATTGGTTATTTAATTGTACTATTTAAGGTTTTTTGTTTTATTTAATCAAGTTTAACTTTATAATTTTATTTACATTTTAATATGTATATATATTATTATATTAAAAATTGTTACAATTCTTGACAAAATGCACAAATAATGCAACTATGCATGGGATGTGCAGAAAAATAAAATCCCTCCACATAGGGTTACTATGTAGAGGAAATAAATTAAAAAAAAAAACTCGACTAAACTCTCCTATTCCTTACGCCTTAACCCTGTATCTTTAAATATGACAGAAGTACTTTTGAAATAAATGCATTTTACGCAAGAGCCCATCATTTTCTCCACAACCGTTAAACAGTGTGTGCTAAAGAGAGTGTATGTGAGTTAGTGTTTGTGTGTGTCTGTGTGTGTGTGTGTGTGTGTGTGTGTGTGTGTGTGTGTGTGTGTGTGTGTGTGTGTGTGTGTCTGTGTGTGTGTGTGTGTGTGTGTGTGTGTGTGTTTTCGAATGGGAAGAGGGAAAGAGGTGAGGTGTCATACCCCGAACCGGTCCACTAGGAATGTAGAGAATGTGCCCCATTACTAACTTCTTCAACCTCCCCCTTGCCCATCTCCTCGCCCCCCCCCTCTCCCCCTCATAAAGATACACACACACACACACACACTCACACACACAAAACAAAGCCGTAAGAAAATGATTCTTAGGTCATCCAAGGGTCCAAAGCCAATCCCTGCAAAAGTACACCGGATTTACGAAAACGTTAACTATTAACGCTCTAGCTGTCGCAATTTTAGTTCGATAGTTACCAAACTAGATATTTAAACAATCAGTTTTATTGTTAGCCGTTATTATAATTCAAAGTAGTAGGCGATAGTTGGGTTTCGGCTAATAAAGTTTTCTAAATTCTTCTTTAAGAGGATTTTTTATTTGCTGACAGTTTCGAGCAACCGTTGGTTCCATTCTTCCGAGCTGAACAATGAAAACGAAAAATATAAATATACAATAATGAAATAAACGGAGCATATTATTATCTTTTAAGTGTACAATGGCCGTAAGTTGTAATTTATATTGAATATCACGCAACTTAGGGGGGGGGTGGGTGTAAACACCATAATATGAAATGAAGCGTACTACATCTAAAAAAACAAAAACAAAATATATGACAATGTTCATACCAGTTTTTTTATATATTATTATTTTTAGATATTTAAACGTTTCATGTAAAACACGCAAGTTCGTTAATGGCTAAAATCCGTCGAGTGGGAGGGGAGAAATTCCAAAACTATTTCTCCGTTATTATGCATTGGAAAGAATAATTGAATAGAACCAATCTTATTGCAAATATAATGTGTCTATAAATGTACGTTTTTCACTATCTTGATTATTAACAGAAGTATTTGATTTTTATTATTTTTCGGCCTTCATTAAACCCCCCACTACTAATCACATTGATAATAAGCTGTTACGAACCACATTATGTAAAGCCTAAATACCAAAAATGGTACGCGGTTAACAGCATATTTCATTAACGTTCAGGATCTAATGTATCGTCCTTCCAATTTTTTTCTGACTGGGATTTCCAAGGAAATATGAGATCTACTCCTGATGATGTGTATTGGTGAAATGAAGTAAATAAGAAGCACTGATAGAATTATTTCAGAGGAACGAATAAGGAATCAAAGCCAACTTCTTCAGGAGTATTCCAAAATGGCACAAGTCTGTGATTCAAGTGTTAAGAATGGTTAAATTGGGCAATTTATAGGAATACCGTTCATTTATTTATTTTATTTTTAAAATCGGATTTTTTTTAAAAAAAAAATACTTTCATTCCATTTTTTCATACAGTTTCAAGAGATATAACTGCTGCAGTTGAAATGAAAACATTATACTCATACTATTCCACAAGATAAACTAAAGGGAAAGAGGGTTGCATTTGTCACAAAAAACGTTATGCTACTACAAGCTTCCAAATTTTTTTTTTGTTTTTTTTTTTGAAAATTGTGAGAACGTAATTTTCAATTGATAAGTTACAAAGAATATAAAAACAGAACTTTAAGGCAAGAAGGACCCAGGAAAAGAATAGAGCAAGTCACAGTTAAACACGGCTACCAAGAGAGACCAAAAAAAGAAAGAACCACTTCGCCCCCCGTTTTGGTAGTTACCGTTAGCATCTCATCAGCCCTTCAAGGCAATATTGAGAGAAAGGTTCCTATAAGCTTTATTCCAACAAAATATAAATATTAATTTCATTAAATATAGCTATATTTTCGTGAAAAAGTAAATATCTTAAACTTTCACAATTATCACTTAATGGTGGTTTGCAAGGAGTAATTACAGATACTATAGGCGTTAGCATTCGTTAAAAATTCAAAAGTCAAGTTACATTCAAGACCATACTATAAAAAGGGGTTTTAATAAGATTTGATGACAGAGAAACATAGTGATGTAAGTCAAAATAGCTACTTTTACAATAATGAAGTATTTGTGTTTGACACTATAGTTAAATCTGTGGACCATTGAGCGTTATCTATTGACCTATAAACTAAAAAAGATAACCTTTTTATTCTGTGTGTACTTTCTTTTATGGAAATACATACTTGACCACTATTTTTCTCAGCCATCCATTTGTAAGTTGATAGAAATGTATCTTAAATTGGATATCTATATGTGAACATACAAACTAAATGATCTAGAAAGCGTATGAGGGAATGGATAGGAGCATAAACATTAGAAAAACTCACCAGAGAAACCTAGATGTGCAACATACAGAAATGCACAAAATAATTGAAGAGTTTGTGAACATTAAAAATATTACGACATGAGTACAATAACAATAGATAATGGGAAATCTGCATAAAATCAATTAACCCATCTAGCTGGCAACCATTCAAATGTAATCAATGTGTTTATGTTTGTACCACAACGATAAGACACCCATCGCTCAAGTGGTAAACTATGATGTGATAAGAATGGTTTATAAAAGGCGCGGTTAACAACTAATTATGAATAAGGATGTCATATTTATCAAAGAAGCTAATGATAACGTGGCCGTGGATTGATAACGGGCTGGGCTTGGTTCGTTAAGGGAGCAACGGACCAGAGTTCCGCCTGTTCAAGGGAACTGAGCAACCTGCGATTATTCATAATCTATGGGTGGAACTAAATGTTTCGTTAAATAATATATTATATGCAATGTTATTGTATTGCTTACATTACTAGGCGATAACTGTATATAGAGACTAATAAATGTCAAGATTAAAAGTTCTGCAACCTTCTATTGTAGCCTTTTTTTTTTGTAAGGAAAGAAGCACTGATAGTTCCTGAAAAGTTTTTCAAACTGAACATGCCATCTCAAAAATACACAACAGAATTGTGGACAATGAAGAGATACAACAAAGTGTTATCTGAAGTTCTACAAATATGTAGGCACTTACAGGTTAATATATTAATGTATTTTCGTTTTAGTCACTTCAAGCCAAAAGAAATCGATGTCACTTTAAGAATATTGTTTAAATGAAATTGAAATAACGGTGTAGGTCTTCAAAGCCTGTAATAAGTGGTGTAGATCTATAACTGAAAACGGCAATATGTTATAATAATAATCACAGCAATCCAGAACACTCGGCGAGTAACCAGTTTTACTGTTTTAAAGAAATAACAATGTAACACCTAAAATTCTTTTTGTGTGTGTGTGTGGATAAACCATTTTTGTTTATATTTATTTATGTTAAGTTCCAGTATTTGCAACTAAGGCTAATCGGGACTGGTTATCTACAGGTTAACACCCTTTTCTAGCCAGGGTGGGACTAAGGATTTTATTTAATGAACTCCGTCTTTTGTTTGACTTATAGTTATGGAGGAATTTACTATTGTGGTTTTATTTTCGCTCTCTAAAACCCATCCCTCATGTAATTTTGCTGATCAACAAAGTTAGATATATTAATTCGAGGTATTAGCTGATTCCATGAGAACAAATTTGCGAACCTTGGGAATGTACTACTATCTGAATATATTGCTGTTAGCAAGGGTACAAGGAAGGTTATGATTCCATTCAAATTTCTCCCCAGAATAATGAATGAGTTTTCGGAAAATGTGGGAGGTGACATAGGATAAAGGGTTCCCCAACCCCAAGGGCCAAAGGCGGTCACAGCACACACATGGCCCTCAGTTCGCAATGTGTGGGGTGTGACCAACGGGGACATGGCACCTGGAATGAGACACAACAAAATCGCCACCTGTCTGTAACGGACAAAGTATCCCGCGCATCCAATATGTATTAAGTATTCATGACAATACGCCACTAAAATACTTAAATAATGTTTAGACCGTAACCATGAGAAAACTGAAAACTGAGTACTATGTCCGGACCCATGACAAAAAAGTCCACCACGCAGGGGCTGCCTTAATTAATCAAATTTCCCAAGTGCGTCACATAGTTGCATTTATCTCAAAATGTATAAGTTCAATGAGAACAATATTTGGTATTTACGCTTCAAATAAAGTGCTTCATAATATCATAATAGCATCTTATTGTTAATATGACACGACCAGGAGGTTTACTGAATGCCGAAAACTAAGAAAATGCATATATCTCGGTTACTAATCAAGATAGTGAAAATACATACATAACAACATTTATAGAAAATTACATTTTCAATAAGATTGGTTCTATAGAAATTTTTGATCCGACGCATAATAACGGTGATATTAAATATTTTCGAAATCCCTCTCCCGGAATCAGCCATAACGAACTTGATGTTTATTTTTACATAAAACTATTAAATATAGAGTTTGGTAATGATTAAACCAAAATTGCGACCGCTAGAGCGATAACAGATATATATATATATATATATATATATATATATATATATATATATATATATATATTTGTATACTTTTTTTTTTTTTTGTAAGGTCATTTTCGTCATCTGCTAGGTAAGACAATAGAAGAAAGGTTCAAGTACAACCTCAATAGCTGATTTCCCTTAAGGAAAATCTGCTAAAAGGATCAATTATGTCGTCAAAAAATAATGGCAAAAAATCATTTCATTCAAAAAGTAAAACCTTAACAATGTAAATAATTTTCAAAAGCTCTAGTGCCAAACAAGGATAGGCTTTAAACCAAATACAATTCTATTTCCAAAAATACCTCCGAAATAGATAAATAAGATTGATGAAACATATTACACGAAACAAAATATTAATGCTGACATTAGATAATAAATAATAGATAAACAAATAATAATAGATACGATAAGGAGTTTTAATTATTATTAATAATTTTAGGGAGGAGAAATACCTCAGGCAACATTCTTTCAGCCATTAAGAAAACTTAAAAACCCGTTTTCAAGAATTGGCATACGACAGGTTAAAATATCGATCTGTTTCCAATGATAATACTCTGTAATTGTTGATGGTTCAGCTTCCAATCCTAGTGTTTAGGATCGGAATTCCTGCATATATATGTATATCATAACGGCCGTGTCCCGGCATCCTTGATTAATGTAAAGACTCGCCTGGAACCATTAGAGCAAATAAGTCCAGCTCTTTAGTCAATGATTTGTAGCTAGAAGACAAATATTTCATCATATTTACTGCTCAAGATGAAGGAAAACTCTTTGTTAAATTAAATGTGTTTGCGCTCCAAATGGTGAGTTGCTGGCAACACAAAAAATTTACCAACCTTATGAAATAACAACCCGTCGTTGACAGACTGAAATAGACATAGTTTCCCATGGAAATACTGAATTAACCTACGCTCAAAATGATGCCATCATTATCATCATATAACAAAAATGTCCGGTAACATGTACTGTAAATAAGTATAAGTAGTCATTCTGTTGTTATACCTGTGATGTAAAACGTAGCAGATGTTTTGAACAGCTGGTATTTGTAAATGACAACAATTAACAATAACAATGGTTCCCCTTAGAAATTTAAAGATTGGCTCAACGTTAATTAGATTATTGCCAACAAAATAAAGTCATATTATAGTTATAAGCTGACTACAAGACAAATATGGACAAATTTACTATTGTTCATTGAATCAATGAAATCTAGTTCTCCGTCAAAATACAGCAATTGCATTATCTTAACATTGGGGAAGAAAAAAAAAATAAAATTCTTTGGCATTCTGCTCCCCATAAATGTAAGATGTAGTGACCAGAAGTCGGAGGTCATTAGCTGTGTTACCCGTTGTTTTGGGTTGAAATAAAAAAATTTTTCCCGAAAATAAACAAAGAATTCCGTTCCATGGAAGTTAAGTAAATCCAAGTTTGCACTATTCCTGCCAATGGAAGATATTTATATCCTTGAAAGATATTCCAAAACCACAATTCTGTCTAGGCACTCAAATGGAACACAAATTATATTTTTTGGCCGGAGGTCGAAAGCAAAAATTTTGAAATTATAGATTTCAGCAAAGCTAAAACATTTTTAGCAGATTTCCCTTAAGGGAAATCAGCTATTGAGGTTGTACTCATGACGGAATTTTCGAAATTTTTCTTCAAATGTCCATCAATCCTACCTAGTAGATGACGAAAATGAGGTCCGTCTAGTGGTCACAAATTTTTTTTGATCTTTACCAAACTCAATATTTAGTCGTTTTATGTAAAATGAAAGATTAAGTTCGTTAATGGCTGAAATCGGACCAGTGGGAGGGGGAGTTTAGAGGGGGAGGATTTTCGAAAATTCGAAATATCTCCGTTACTGTACGTCGGATCGAAAAATAGTACAGAATCAATCTTATTGCAAATTAAATTTACTATAAATATTGTTCTATACATTTATTCACTATCTTGAATATTAACCGAGATATTTGCATTTTTATTAAAACTGGGCGGCTAACTGGGCTTCTCCACCAAAAGCTAGTTTGGTCGTTTCCTTAACTCTCGGCTCTCGTGAAATTTCTCTATTGTAATACTTCACGTTGGAAACTGCTTAGTTTACGCAGCACCTCCGTGACGGACTTTTTTTAAAAAGGCAAGTCACGGAGGGGCTGCGTAAACTAAGCAGATTTCTCAAGTACTGGTATAACACTTGTGATCTCATATCACCACGTGTTCTCTATTTATATCTAAAGTCCCAATGAGCTGAATAGGAGGGAGGTTACTGAAGGCAGAAAACAAAAAAGTACAAATAACTCGCTTAATGACTGAGTTACCAAAAAGTGCATAGAACAACAATTGTAAAACATCAAAAGTTTAACAAGATTGGTTCTATGATCCGACTCATAATAAAGAAGATATTTTGAGTTTTTTAGCCAACCACTACTCCAGGTCCAAATTCCTCCCTCTCTAAACCCCCCACTATTCATAGTCCGATTTTTTCAAATCACAGATATGATCTTTAGTGTTGAATAAAACAGTAAAACATCGAGTACAGTATAGATCAAATGAACATATTCGAAACAAGGACGTAAAACCTTAATTGATGACGTCTCACGCTCAGAATTTGCATGTATCTCGCATAATAAAGGTCCCATGGAAACAGTGTTTAAAATTTAAGCTGAGAATTGAGAGGTTCGAGCTATAACAGCTTATTGTTATTAGGACATAAGTAAAGGTGGGAGTTTACTGAAGGCTGAAAACCAAAAATATTAAATACATATATAAATTGTGGATCGATGGACATTTAAGAAACTTTTTCGAAAATCGCGTCATGAGTACGGGCTCAATAACTGGTTTCCCTAAAGGTAAATCTGCTAAAAAGATGGCGAAACTCGATTTGAAAAATCTCTTTTACGAGGTGACTCAAGTAGGAAAAAGTAGAACTCCTTTGTGCTACGATAACTGTTTTCTTGGAATAATTTTTCAAAATTGTTTTGATGAAAAATGTAGTTACTCAATTATGTATAAAATGAAATAGAGTGCTCCATACCTACAGCACTATTACATTTATCGGCTTTAATATTTGCATAACACCCCAATTGTTTTTTTTGGGGGGGGGGGATTTGAAAATTCAAAATATCTATTATTTTGCGTAGAAATATAGAATATGTGGTGAGATGATTTCACAAGTGTGATACCCCAGCACTTGGGAAATCTGCTTATTTTACGCAGCCCCTGCAGGACGTACTTTTTACGTAGAGATTCAGATTCACCCACGCGTACAACCAAGTAAACAAAGACAAAACTCATAAGAGGTTCATAACCAAGAATTCATAACCAGAATTATAAGAGTAATACGTACAATTATTAATTGTACCACAGCTGAGAACTACCTCTTTACACCGGGCAGTGGCAAGATTCAAAATCGAATATAGATAGAGATTCAACATGGAGAACATCAAATACTTGAACGCTAAGTTTAAATTAAACAGTTGAGTCGGTGGAGCTGAGGGGATTCGAGGTTACGACCTATCCACAAGCATGCACGATCCGCAGTCGGTAGCTAAATGCCGGCAAATCCGTGACTGCCTTGACCTAGCTCTCCAAGTAATAGGCCAACGAGGTTTTAGAAAAGGCGTTCTACCTCGGCGTGCAGTAATGGCTCCCTCTACCTCTCAATTCATGACTAATAGCAATTAGGAAAGAAAATTAGACGAATAAGAGAACGAGTTTAAAAGTAAAACCTTACAAGAGAGATTGTACAGATCAATCTGAGTTGATGGAGTGGTTTATTACTGCTTCATGCAGTTAGTCTTGTATGAAGTAATGAAATGAAAAGTATGTCTTTCCATTGAATATCAAAAAACAATAGAAAACGTCAAATATTTTTGATATTCTATAACTAAGTCCCTCCTTCCGGAGTGGTCGAGTATAATTATAATTTGCCTTTAATTATAAATTCTAGAAGTGTTATTTCATGTTATAGTACTGGTAAATGTCTTGATTATTCATGTATGATGAGAGCTAAACACAAGGGAAAATGGAAGTTCAATATTAGATACAAAAAATTGTAAATTAACAGAATAGTAAAACAAAATTATTGAGGGCATTTTATTTTATATTAATACCCCCTCAATAATTACGGACTTCTTTTCACACTCAGAAGTTGTATTTATTACTAAACTTTACTTCATACCCATCTTAAATGCCATGTCCTTTTTACATAGGCTTCTAATTATGGAAAAAGTAGAGAGTGAATGTGAGATGGCATCATCAATGTGTCATCCGAGCACGCGAGAAATCTGTTAAATTATAATATATGTTCCTTTTTTTAATATTGGAGAAAAATGATAGAATAGGCTGTGACTCAGGCCGGTTGGTGTTCTCTAACCAATGTTCAGTTATGAAGAGGCTAATTCGAACATTTCCTCTGAAAGCTAAGCTCCCTCCAGTTGGTGGTCAAAGAAGAAAATTTAGTCTAACTAGTAATATTTGCTGGTAGTGTAAGTCATAACTATTGATAGAAATCTTGTTGCAAATTAAATTTCCAACAATAGTTGTTATACACATTTGTTTCCTTTTCTGTAAAAATAATGTAACATTTGTGAGAGATACATTAAGCATGAGTAAGTTTACGTTCAAATAAGCTTCAAATCAATGTTTGGTTCCAGCTCCACAAGGAAAGAACGAGAAAGGGCAAAAAATTCAAAGAGAGTGTAAAGATTCCCCCTTATGGAAAGACTGGATCTAGTATAAGGAGGGAAGAAGTAGCACTGAATGAGAGTGGAGTGAAAAAGAATCCACTTATGCCCGCACCTGCTGACACCTGAATACGACCAACCCCTCCGCCCTCACAGCACAACCACAATATAATCCTCCTTACCGAATCATGTTCATCCTCAAGGATATAAGTATATATGATATCGGGATTTTCCCGTGATGATCATTCACTTATTCATTGATACGGTTCGAAAGAGAACAGCATTAAAACAACATTATTTTAATCATAGCAGCCCCTGAGAAATTTCGCGTTTTCTTTTTTATATATAAAAACTTTATATTTTACTTCTACAATATATAAGAATACATTTTGAACAGGACCTATTGACAAATCATAAATATAATTGGGGGTACAAATACGTTTTGAGGGATTTATAAAAGCATACATGACTAGTATTAGATGACATCGGATCATCTTGTGTTTATATTTATATTGAAGCCTAATTCATCCCCTCTAGAAATTAGTACTTGGCTTATCACGAAAGGGTAAAGAACAAATTTTCTTTTTTCTCTAACCAGGTAAATCTTTGTGCCAACAAAACACAATTTGCGGGAAGCCATACTTTTTTGTTTTCATTAAAAGAAAACTGCAGCTGATTGGCATTGATCGCTATGCAAAGCATATGGGGAACATGCTCCATCAATAAAACCATGTTAGTACTGCTTCTGACGTTTTAAAATTGGCACCAGTGACAAAGAACGTGAAAGAAGGCCACTAAAGTACGAAGACGTTGAGCGCCTCAAGAGGAGCTCGCTAATCATCGAGAGAGGTTCAACAATTGATTTAAAACCGTATGAAGCCCATGGTGCAGAAATAAAACAAATTGGTCCCGAATGAACTCGAATGAAATTTCGAACGCCGTCTTTTCTCGTGTGAACGACTGCTCCAAAGACAAAAGTGGAAGGGTTTTTATTGCATCGACGAGGGATGAAAAGTGCCCAAAGAGCACTGCGACAACCCAAAGCGCAGAAAATCGTGGGGTAAGCCCGGCCAAGCATCAACTTGAACGGCAAAACCAAATATTCATAGCAAGTGCATCTGGTGGGATCAGATCGGAGTTATCTTCTATAAGCTACTCCGAAACCGTCACTGGGGAACGATAGTATCAAAAATTAATTCATGATGAGCAAATCATTACACTTAATATCCCGCAATATACCAACAAACATGACAAAGTGATCTTCCAGCATGACAACGCTCTCGGCCGCACATTGCAGAAGTTGTCCATGACACTTTTGAGGTGCTTCAATGGGATGTCCTACCCTATCCACCATATTCACCCAGATATCGATCTTTCCGACTACAACTTGTTCCGGTCAATGAGTCTTGGCCTGGCCGAGCACTTCACGTTTTACCAAGAACCCCAAAATTGGATCGATTCTTGGATCGCCTCAAAAGACGGCAACTTTCTTCAAAGCGGAATCCGTACGCTGTCAAAAAGAAAGGGACAGTTATAGCTAACGATGGGTAATAATTTGAATAACATAAATTTTATCTATTTCTGTCAAGTAAGCTTCAACGATACAAAAAAAAGCCTCAAAACTTGTTTGAACCCCCGATAAAAGTAAACTCTATTTGGAGGATAGGTTGAAGTCATCATCGAGATCAAAAAGATACGCTTCTTAGAAACAATCATTGGTTTCTGCTATAAGTTAGCTATGCCATTGATATGAAAATAACTGCCATTTTACAATTTACTTAGAGTGGGACTAATAATTATTTGATGAGTCTTTAGCCAAATAAATATATCATGCCCAAGTGGCAATTGAACTACGGCCCAAATAAAATGTAATTAGATTATCAATTTAGCACACGTACTTACTAGAATAACAAGTGGAAGCTCATGTGAATAATTTCAACAGAGTATAATTTATAATACGAGAAAAGGAAAAATATTTTTCTATATTACACTCCATTAAACTGAGAGGGAGGGGGGGGGGTTAGAGGGGGAGAATTTTGAAAATACGAAATATCTCCATTACTATAAGTCTGATCGAATAAGTATATAGAATGAATCTTATTGCAAATTAAATGCCCTATAAATATTGTTAGATACATTTATTCTCTATATTGAATATTAAGCGAGAAATTTTCATTTTTCAGTAAAATGCAGCCTTCAGTTAACCCCCACTTCCACTCGTATTACATAATTAATAGTCTCTTATATCATTATTATTACATTATTCGAAGCTTAACTACCAAATATTGTTTTCCGGAGACCTTTATTATACGAGATACATACAAAGATGTTCTTGTGACTTCCCTCCAGCGGTCTTAAATTCTTGAACTACTAAAATTTGATTGATTGAGATAAACAATATTCTGATTCATTATATATACTGTACTATTTATAGTACATAATTTTCAATAAAATTAATATGTTTCAGTTATTGTTTTTCTTTCCGGTGAGCCGTTGGTAGACGTGTTTGTTTACATTTGAGAAGCTTACCGCCGGGAGGGGAAAGATTTCTTATTACGTTTTGTATTTATTCACTTAATATTCACGGTGTGTAATATGTTAGAGGTATGTATTTAGGTTTATCTATTATTAAACTTCACGAGGGAAATTTGCTTAGTTTGGGCAGCCCTGCATGACGGGCAAGCCTCACGGTTCCCTACTAGTACAATTCTAGTAGTCCCTTTTTTTGCGCCATCTGTGGATCTTCTTACTTATTTTCCTTATGTCGACTCTTTCGCAGAACAGCTGCGCTCTACTGTTTTCATCTGTGAAACTCTAAGATTCACTGTCATACATGTCAATGGTATAATCACTGTCTTCTATGTCATTAGTCTTGCTATCCGTAACATATTCCTGAATAGGAGATCTTTCTGGAGAGCAGTGAAGAATCCTGGGCCTCTAATCTTTGTAGCTCTAATGTCAACGTATATGTGATATCTCTCTGCTACCATTCCTTCCAGATAAATAAATAATGCCCGAGGAGGAAGCGTGTCCTCCATCAAAACCGACAGAAATATCTGCCTCTCTGGCCTACCTAGATGATCTCGTCAACTTCCTCCTGTCCTCATTTATTGTGAGTCCAATGTCGTGTCCTCCTTGTGCAAATTCTTCTACAGCACCGGCTAATGCCACTAAGGGTCTAGTCGTAATTAATACATTCGTTACATACCATATCATGTGAGGGTTATTGTTTATGGTACCACGAGAATTAGTTTGTTTTCCTCTAGTTTCCACTTCAGGGGCGAGGTCAAATATCGCAGCTATCCCAACACTGGCCTTGACTTTAAAGAAAGTCCTTTCCAGTGTGACCCTCGCCAATCTGATCAGCTTCCAGTAAATTAACCATGTCAACACTGGCACAAGCCTGTTGAAGTCAATAACGACGTCCTCCGTTCTTATAGAAAAACGGGATCACTCTCGTTATTTCAAATTTAAGGTACTAGCAAAACTTATTAAAAAAAAAGTGATCCGTACCTCTGTGAGTCGCATATGGATACAATTAATTATAGATGCTCTATGCAAGCATCTAAAACTTATCTCTATGTGATAATTGATTATGTCTATAAAAATATCTTAAATCAAGTTATAGCAGCCTCTTCAAGAATATTATAATAATAGTAGAAACCAACCGAGAATCTATATTCTTTCATTCAAATTTATAAATGAATATTTCAATTTGTAACCACAAGTAATCACAGATTTAAATTTGTCTCAGTATCCTTATATGCACTGATACAAAAAAGAAAGCGTACCTCCAGGTTTATAGGTCCTAGCTATGAGCTGTATTTTCCATCGGCAGATAAAATATAGACATTAAATTATTTGCAGTGACAAGAAAATGAGTGCACGTAATGAGAGCCAAAAACGTATTTCATTAAATAATGACCGAGTCATAGTCACCTGGCCCTCATGACGACATTTTATGCCTCCCAAAAACTTCCAAAATCGCTCGGAGGAAAGGTAATCTTCCGATGATAATCACGATAGAAAGAGGCTCTTTAAATGACGGGGATTCTCAGAGCCCACTTGGAGTGCGGCATTTCGGAATGGAATTGGTCAAATGTCGTCGAACTCATAATTTTTGGCGCCCACTCGTTGACAGAAGGGAAGTCGGCATCCTTTGAAGAGGATCGCCCTTTTCGAGCTGAAGAGTATAGCAAAAAAAGACTCAACCATCCCCCTTCCACTCCAAAAAAAAAGGGCCAGAGCCTCACGCCAGCTAAGTGTAACAATTCTTTCACATGAAACCCTATTTCCATTCCACATTAACCTCTTTCAAAGGGACGAAAGTACCGAATAAACGAAGATTTAGAACTTTAAACTAATGATGATTAAGCACACTAATGACGTCACCTCACATTCTATTTCCTATGTCTGCCTTCGTAAGAACCCCACCTAAAACATACTTGAAATTTAAGATGAACTCAAATAATACCTGTAAAAATATATGAGCCTATGTTCAGAGAGGGCAAAAATTGAAAAAGAATCCAATAAACCTCTGATAATGTTCCAATTACTCGAATATGTAAGCTAAAATAGATTTAGAAAGTAAACCGTCCAGCAAGATTGTTTATAAAATATTCTTCGATGCTTTGCATAATAATCGAGATATTTGATGATTTAAATTGTAGTCGTCCAGCGGCTGTAAGATAAAATAATTAGGAAGATATTTCCGTTTTTGTATTAATTAAAATATATTACGACGTATTATATAATTCTCTTATAGCCTCGGTAACGTGTCACAAGAAGAATACTATAAAAAAAAATGTTTTTAAAAGTTCTTAAATTAAGGAGCTCCTTCCAAAAATAAAGGTCAATAACTCGACCTTCGGCCAATGAGTGAATCCGTATTTGATGACTTGTCATCTCGAGTACAAAGAATGTAGAACAACAATAATACTTCTTAATGGGAAAGGAGTCAATACTTATTAAATGTGGAAATAAACGGTGCTTGGGAAGCTTTTGGAACGAAAGATCACACTGTTCATTCATGCCACACGAAATGTTCGTATAGTTGATGTAAAAACAAAAACTGTGTCAGAATTTATCAGAAAGAAAAAAAAAACATATAACAGTAGTTCCTATTGATACCAATGTTCTAGTACATATATTCATACACAAAATGTTTGCAATCATCTACATCAAATGTTTTATCAGGTATAAATAATTTTATAGTACATTGATAAAGAACATGCTTAGCAAAAATGAATGCATTTTTCTCCTTTCCCACGCTATAATTAAGCGGTTTCACAAAAGTTAATTTCTTTGTGGTATTCGGCTGAAAATCAACAGATATTGGCATCAATGAATTTGCGTCACATAAAAAATACAAAGGCTAGGCTGTAGACCAACTACTATAACAATTACGCCTGAATAATTACAAAAGTAGAAAATGACTTCTTATTGCAAGAGTGGAACCAACAGAAGTGATGTTGCAGTTTATGGTCTTCTCCGCTGCAATATCTTTGGTAGGAATACCCTGAACAAATACAGCCAATTTCGAAAAAAAATATGTTACCAAATTAAATCATAGCATGGTAATGTTGTTTATTAATGTGCACTTTATGCTACTACAACTTATCTACAAGTTACCATCCTTTTTTAGTAAAGGATTATATTTAATACGTCCGTAAATAAATCCCTATTGCCTGCCAGTTGCGATAATCAAACCTAAGACTCCATAACTGGTGAAATGAGTACTAACTATACTACAGCTATTACTACCAAGATCGGCTGACTCTGCAAAACCGTTACAAATAAGCTGTGCGGGAAGTACGGTATGTAACAACTGCTCACATATGCACATTTAAATTTAGCAGTGTCTACTGCATTTGACGTAATCACCAATGATTAATTTCAATGAGGGATGCTACGTTTTGACTTGTCTTTTGTAAATTTAACAAAGATGTCTATTGAATAAATTCACGTGGGGAAATCATCTCTATTTGTATTTAGCACCTACGTGAAGAACTTTTTATCATTTACTGGCTAACATCTACATCACTAAGCGCCATGAGAATAACCTCAAAGGTTCATTTCTCATAACGGAAATGTGGTAATAACTGTGCTAATATCCAACTCCTTTATACAAGTCATGAGGCCTCAACCTGAACATAATAAAAGACTCTTTTCTCATCTTCACAAATGATTCAAGCAACGAAAGGCTCTGAAAGACCTATCCAATTTACCCACATGACGATAAGCCAAGATTACTTATGATATCAATTTTGAACCATAAGGGTCACAATGAGCAAAATGTGGGTACATTGGAAGGCCCTATTTTTAATGCATAGCCTGCAACAGTCAGCCCACATGTATTTATGCGGGTAAAAGGTCATACTTAACGTACATTCCATTAGGTCTACGAGTAGGGGAACATCCTCAGCATGTTAAACAGATATCTTTCACAATTTTTATTTTTCACTTAAGTTCTCTTTCTCTAAATTTAATTTTATAAATAAGTGTACAGAACACATGCTGTGAAAAGGAGATTTCAGGCTGATAACATCTTAATAGAGATTATTTGTTATCAAAGGGAAATTCAAGCATTCAGTCTTTTAGAAAAGGTACACACATCACATAAATTGATTTTATATTAAAAAAAATGTTATTTGAGGAGATAGAAGACGAAGTGCCGAGATTATATAAAATAAAATAATGCATGGTGATGGTTCTCGTAATGATTCTCAAAAAGGATATATTCCGAATTGAAGAGCCAGTTACAAAATAATTTCCTCCCGACGAAGCGTTATCTCTTTTAATAGAATGAAAACTGCGCAAAAACCTATAATGTGCGGAGACTATAAGAAAGATGAAGGATATTTAATGGAGTTGTAAAAAGCTGTCAGAGGCAAACGATTTAGATACCCATAGAGACATTTAGAGTTCAAAAACAAACAACCATGTTCTATTGCTAATGTAGGAGTTTTTTTTTAACCAAAAGGGAAGGAAGGTTTTAGAGAAAAATCAAAGATTTTATTTAAGAGAAATTCAAACTTATCAGCAGGTGCGGCTTTGACAGCTCTTTAGACCATTCTGGATACAAGCATGGTTGGAAAGAATCTAGGTATAAAAGTATCTTTGCCACATCACTTGTACCCTTGAACATATTTGAAGAAGGTTGAACAATCAGGTGGAAACTACTACCCTTGACTCGATAAGACTCAAGATTTTTAAGGAATCAAAACAAATCATCGCCTCGAAGAAAGGCAAGATTTATCAACAAATATACTATATTCCATCATGTATATTTGATGAAAAGAAATTTCACAATATAATTAACTTCGGTCAATGAGTAACTCTTCCTGATTGCCCAGAATAGCATAAAGCAAACGTTAATAATAAATAACATTTTTTTTAATATGGGAAAACTATCTAGGGGAATCGCCGTTTCCATTATTAACTATATGCCAAAAATATAGACAGTAATAAATGTAGAATTGATTTGGCAGGTCATAAACTAAACCTCAAACTGAATATAAACTGAAATGTCAAATTATTAGATAAGGAACAAAATTAATAAAAAATAATAGACATATACAGTGTAATAGGAAAGTAATGCCTGATCTATAAAGACAATTTTTTCCATATACAATTTTAAAATTAACAATCGTATAAAATATTTATAATAACTTTTACATGAATTGCTGTTTGTTAGTTTCGTTAAATTGTTTTACAATAGGACTATACTTCATAAAAGAATAGATTTCTTAATCAGCTGTTACTTGTAGAGTATTGACGTGGCTCTTTGGGAAGGGGATCTACTTGATGTAATTTTATACTTATAAAAAGAAATAGAGAAGTATACTTGATGACAGAAAAGAAAGTAGAATTTTTTATTCAGTGTGATGAAGGGTTTTATTTTTCGATCTACTGCTGCTATCTATTTGATTAATTGATATTTATGTTTATTAAAAACATTTTTTATAAGAACTAGAATATTTACTTTTATTCCAGTTGACCGAAACCTGAGCATCTCTAGTTATTAGCACACATTAAGCTATTATTGAGAAGCTCTCTTCAACGACATCAAAATGATATTTCCTAGGGGGAAAGAAGAATAAATATTACTCGGTGGGGTTCACAAGTTTGTAAAAGATGCAGGGCAAACACCATGGCCTCTCTGTCCGAACGCAAGATAGGAAGGACAGGGACAAGAGCGCTGAATGAATAAATCAAGAGCTGATTGCGCCAACAGCCGGGATGATTGAAACAAGCAGCTCTAGCTAGCTGCAGACAATCGGTCTTTTAAACATGACTCGCATATCTTACAGTGTCAGCCAACAACTACCCTACAAGTACCAAACTACCCTCAGATAAATAGCAACAGCTGGAATCCAATGGTCATTCTAATATCTAGCAAGCATCTCATGGATATGACCCCCTCCTTTTTTTCTCTCCACTCTCCTTTCGTCTCCCTATAAGCATTTGAGCTCTACTAACTCAACATGTATATATTCATGAAAGCAGGTCTAGGGGCCTTTATCAGATCAAATATCTTGCCTTTAGATTCAACATATCCGATTGGACCCCTTTAAGGGAATGTTCCTTCACAAATTAAATTTTAAAAAAAAATAAACTTATTTTATGATTTGTTTTTTATGCATAAGTCGTTAGATAATTTTTACTGACGACCATGACAAGCTTTCTACGCCACTAATGGCCTTTCCTTTCTCTTCTCTAACTATTCAATTTACAATAGTTACTGGACAACTGGCATAAACGCAATCTTTCTTCTTCAAAGGTTTCAAGTATGTTATAGTTGATTATCTTCCATAGTGACGTTCTTGGTATCTGGTTTAACTACCACGGACAGATAACGCTCAACAGTATAAGTGCACTTAATCATGTCAATCAAATATTGGGCTTAATGCAACGGACGCACTTCCGCCCCCATTTGGCCCCAGCTTTAAACAGCACACAGAGGAAAGGGAATTCAATAAGAGGCCTTAAATTGTTGGAACATTATAAGAATTCCAAGATCTCATGGAGACATACTGTTGAGGAGACAAAGAGACCAAAGATAAGATTATGGATATTAGATAAGATAAAAAGGCTTAGTACACGAAGAATACATACTAATTTAACGGTTATGACCCAGATAAGCGATTAGTCATTATCGATTACAAAGCAGGGGACGATATTGAAACAATGCCCTCGTTGAAAACAAAGATACATATTTATACTGTACACAATAAGCAAAGCCATTAAGTTCCTCAATTTCACACGTCTCGGACAATTTAACCGAGTTTCAACAACCTTAGTGCTTTTTGGTCAGATATTCAAAGCCAGAAAAATAATCCTCGTTCTTGTACATGCCTAGAGAATACGGATATAATCAAACTGGAAAGGAACAGTGAATACTGTTGTACAAAGGTCATTTAGTATCATATTACAGAAATCCCTATTTAAAAAATATGCATGACTATATCCCAGCTAAATTTTAGATTAGAAATGGTGATTCAGCACCACAAACATCGATTTCCAGGGAAATAAAAATATTATCAGGACCTATAATATCTTTTTTATCATTCACACTTATATCTTTCATTACATATAAATAATCAACCATATTTACTCGTATTTGTAATTGTGCAACAAGAAACATTAATGAGTAAAAAAAAAATCAGTTTTATTGATATCTACAATTCTAGTTTACATTACTGTAGGATGACCTATGAGCTCAAATTTATATCACTACTTCGGTGATATGGTGCTTGATTGTTGTAGCAGTATCGTAAATGTAATATATTAATAATTATTACAAAAAAGATTAGCCAAGAAGAATAGACTTCTTTCTATCGCCAACTAACCTCAAATCACTGTAGGCTTCTAGAATACTATGATACCTCACTTACTGTACTTAGTATTCAAGTACATGATGATACCTCATCATATTTTTATAAATTGTTGAAGCGTTTCAAAGAAATGTCACAATCCAATATAATTTATAACAAGTCAACTCATAAGATTGCATAATAAAAATTCGCAATGTAAATATTTTCGGTACTGTGTTTTTACAAGGTATTTAGAGAATGAGCATTTTCGCCTGTATCAGACATTTTAAGAGATGTCTCCTTAACGGGAAATCAGCAATTGAGAATTTCAAGAACTCAGAAACAAGTCAAACTATCGAAAAATTCAAACGTTATATCATATGTACATCGAGAACCGATAACGAAAAATGACGACCCTTTAAAAAATATAAATATGAAAAATAAATATTTATGGCCGCCCTAAAGGTAATAATTTGTTTGTTGTCATTATTTAAGCGTTTCATGTAAAACTAAAGGCTAAGATCACGAAAGGCACAAATCGAACAAGTTATATAACATCTTAATTAATTTTTAATTTTCTAAAATTATTGTTCCATGCATTATTTGTAAACTTTAATATTAATTGGGATATATATATATATATATATATATATATATATATATATATATATATATATATATATATATATAAAGTTTTACGAAGTGAGGAAAAAATTATCCGTTCCTACGTAAACTAAGCGGATTTTCCAATTGATGGAACAACTGATAACATTATACCACATTCTATTCTCTATTTATCCCGTTATTAGAACCATCTGTAAAATTCCTTGAAATGGGAACGAAATGCTCATTGGTTTATTTGTAATTAGTATGACTAGGACTGGAGATTAGGCAAGGACTGAAACTCATATATATATATATATATATATATATATGAGTTTCAGTCCTTGGCTAATCTCCAGTCCTAGTCATACTATTTTCACATAAACCAATGAGCATTTCGTTCCCATTTCAAGGAATTTTACAGATGGTTCTAATAACGGGATAAATAGAGAATAGAATGTGGTATAATGTTATCAGTTGTTCCATCAATTGGAAAATCCGCTTAGTTTACGTAGGAATGGATAATTTTTTCCTCACTTCGTGTCTTTATTCTTGCGTATCACCTTGCCGAACTTAAATACAAAATTTACGAACATACGAAGGTCTACTGATAAGTCAAAAGTTGGAGTTTAATTTGGTATGGTCATTTACCTTCACGTCAAATATTCAAGTGTGGTGTTCCGCTTGATGTTCAGAATATGTCGATATAAATTTTTTATGACTACATGGAATTAAAATCATAAACATTATAATAGCATTTAAATGCTAAATGTTAATCATTAACACCCTCTTTGTGCTACTACAACTAATTTGGACGAGGTATCTATAGGTTACGACTCTTTTCTAATCTATAGGTTACGACCCTTTTCTATCCCAGAGTAGGGCTAAGGATTTTAGTTAATGAACGATTTTCTTTTATAAACAAATTTCTATAGCACAGGTTAGAACAAGCCTACGACTATTGGCGTGCCAAGTGAGATTAATACATCATTGCTAGCTTTAACTCACATGGCTAGCCAGAGCCCCCCCCCCCCAAAGAATCATAATAATAGAATTTAAAGATCTGGTCTATCCTAAAACTTTAGTTAGACTGACGGGCAAGAGGGAGTGGTAGTCCATCTTCGTCCTTGCCCTTGGGTCGTAACAGCCGACAAATTCTCGGGTCAGCTGCATTCCAACCTCATCCTCAAGGGCGGCTCTTGCTCCTCTCTCCACCTGCCGTTCGGGGAAATAGACTAACTACTACGGATGTCCTTCCAATATCCTCACAGTTTAAACGAGTCCTTCGTGCTCACAAACAAAGCTGGTTCACCATAAAACGTAGGGGGCTGCGCAAACAAAGCAGATTTCCCAGGTAATTGTATAACAATCTATTGCCCTCATCTCATCACAAATTATCTTTTTCTATGTAAAAAAGTCCGTCACGCAGTGGCTGCGTTAACTAAGCAGATTTTCCACGTGCACCACGAATTTGCGTTTATCTCAAAACTTAAAAGTTCAATGAGAACAACATTTGGTATTTAAGCCTCAAATAAAGTGCTTCATAACATAATAGAATATTGAAAATATGAGATGAGGAGGAGTGGGGCTTTACTGAAGACCGAAAACTAAAAAATGCAAATATCTCAGTAAATAATCAAGATAGTGAAAAAATGTACACAACAACATTTATAGAACATTACATTTGCAATAAGATTAGTTCTATATAATTTTTCGATCCGACGCATAATAACGGAGATATTAAGAACTTTCGAAATTCTCCCCCTCTAAACGCCCCCTCCCCCTGGTCCGATTTCAGCCATTAACGAACTTGATCTTTCTTTTTACATAAAACGATTATATATCAAGTTTGGTAACGATAAACAAAAATTGCGACCGCTAGAGCGGTAACAGACATACATACATATATATATATATATATATATAATATATATATATATAATATATATATATATATATATATATATACAGTTTTGAACGGTCCTCGTTTTCGTCATCTCCAAGGTAGGATCGATGGACATTTGAAGAAAAAATTTCGAAAATCGCGTCATGAGTACAACCTCAATAGCTGATTTCCCTTAAGGGAAATCTGCTAAAACCCGATGAACAGAGGGCACGAGAGGATGAAAACAAAAAAAGTAAGAATAACTCGCTTAATATTTGAGTTACAAAAAAATGTATAGAATAACAATAGTAGACCATCAATTGTTTAACAAGATTGGCTTTATAACATATTACAATCCGACTCGTTACAACTGAGATATTTAGAATTTTGGAATTCCTCCTCTGAATCCCCAATATTTCAGCTCCGAATTCATCCAACAACAAATATGATCTTTAGTGTTGACTCAAACGGTTAAATATCGAGTATAGTATAGATCAAATTAACATTGTCCAGACAAGAACGTAAATCTTAATTGGTGACGTAATCACACAGTAAAATAAATCATTTCGCACAGTAAAAGTTCAATGGAAACCTTATTTAGTATTTAACCTTGGAATAATGTGGTTCATGACATAACAGCTTATTGTTCATATGACATGAGTAGGAGTGGTAGTTTAGAGATGGCCCAAAACCAAAATACTGTAATATTCAATATAGAGAAAACAGCATCACTAGAACATTAAAATAGCGGAGATATTTTGAATTTCCCCTTCTAACCCCCCCCCCTCCCACTGGTCCAAAACTTCAGCCATTAACAAATTTGAACTTTAGTTCTGCATGAAACACTTATATATCAAATTTCGTAACAATCATACAAAAATTACGACCGCAAGACCGCTAACGGACAAATATATATATATATATATATATATATATATATATATATATATATATATATAATTTTGACCTTATTTTCGTCAGCTTCTGGGTAGGATTAATGGACATTGGAATAAAAGTTTTAAAAATTGCGGTATGAGTACGACCTCGTTAGCTGATTTTCCAGGAAATCTGATAAAATCTCATTTGGGTTTCGAGTAAATCAAATGGAAAAATGTTTTACTAAATATCCTAAGTAAAGTGCATTCAGAAACCAATAATGAAAAAGAAATGAAAAAAAAAATGACATCATCTGCAAAAACCTTTATTTTTTTATTACCTTATCGAGAGTGGCGAGCCCAAATTCGGGTACAAAACAATTTTCTCACCTGGTATTGCTTTTTACTTTACTGTACCAAGTAAATAAAATATTGAAATCCCGAAACAAATTCGGCTTTTACGTTTCAACAGAATTATCTATTTTGGCCCTTCCTGGATCATATGACTATTTTCATAGTGACATCCGTAATGAGGGGTTTAGAAGAGGGCGATAAAGAAAAATATTTACACATTTCTCTGAATCCAATACAGATAAGAATTTTAGCAAAGAATCATTCGAGTTTATCGCAAAAACATCTATAAATCATGTTCTTAGGCATGGTCCGATGCATTGGAACGGACATAACGTAAATGCCTTTCAAAAGAAATAATTATAAATGAAGTGCAGCAAAATATTTTGTTTATTATATTAAATCATGTGATTTCCATATCAGATTTGTTTTATTGCAAATTAGTTTGGCCATATATTGCACATCTTTATTTCTGTCTTTCTGTTTAATTTATTTGTTAATCCCTTGTGTTTACGTCCGCTAATGTGTTTCAATGTACATTTTTGGTAGGTAGGAGTTTTTCATTAGTTCAGTATGTTAATTCCATGGCGTTCCCAGTAAATGTTTTCAATAGTTTAGGTTTTTTTAACAATGGTTTTTGAATCAATAAAGACATAAGACAATAATTTTATTAGTTAGTAAAAATACTCAAATTGTTGCTAAACACGTCAGACAATTTCGGCTGAGAATAAAATTCTCAAAAGAAGAAAATGTTTGCCAAAAGAAGTATAAGAGACTGAGCGTGAGAGAAACATTTAATGACTTTAATATGGATTTTTTAAATGACGATGGAAAATGGCTGGCAAGTGGTTACATGATTATCCCTAATACTGATATGACATATAAGAATAGGTCATTGTTTTGAACCGTCTCCATCTGAGAAATGATTGGTTCCTTTCAACTCATCACATCTGACAGTGAAGGGTGAGCCATCTGAAATATGTAGGGGCAGCATGACTCGCCCGGCTACAGCCACACAACAATCGTCCCATTTAGTATTTATTATATACCGTTACAACTACATCGTAAGCGTTCAACGATTGACCTCGTTAAATCGACACATCCGTAAAGAATTAAATTTAAAAAAAAGTCCGTCACGCAGGGGGCTGCGTTAACTAACCAGATTTCCCACGTGCGTCAAGTACTCACATTTATCTCAAAAAGTAAAAATTCAATGAGACCAATATTTGTTATTTAAGCTTCGAATAAAGTGCTTTATTATATAACAAAGTATTATTTTTGTGTAACATGAGTAAGGCTGAAAACTAAAAAAATGCAAATATCTCAGTTAATATTCAAGATAGAGAAGAAATGTATAAAACAATATTTATAGTACACTTAATTTGCAATAAGATTGGATCTATACATTTTTTCAATCCGACGCATAACAACGGATATATTTTGATTTTTCGAAATTGTCCCTTTCAAACCCCCCTTCCACTGGTCCGATTTTAGCCGTTAACGAACTTGATCTTTTTTTTATTACATAAAACGTTTAAATATAGAGTTTCGTAAAAAGCAGACAAAAATTGCGACCGGTAGAGCGCTAACAGGCAAATATATATATATATATATATATATATATATATATATATATATATGTGTGTGTGTGTGTGTGTGTGTGTGTGTGTGTGTGTGTGTGTGTGTGTGTGTGTGTGTGTGTGTGTGTGTGTGTATATATGTATTTTTATATATATATATAAAATATATATATATATAATATATATATATATATATAAAATTTTGAACGGACCTCTTTTTTGTGATCTCCTGGGTAGAATCGATGGGCATTTGAAGAAATTTTTCGAAAATCCCATCATGAGTACAACCTCAATAGTTGATTTCCCCTAAGGGAAATCTGCTAAAAAGGCCAATAAATGAAATACAGCTCACAAAAACTACGAATATTCTTCCTCGCAGACCATGATTCTCCACCTCCCTCGACGCCATTTCAGCAGCCCATAACACTTTAAAGAAGTCCTTCTCGCAAGGGCTGCGTAAACTATGCATACTTCCCACTAGACGGAATGTAACGCTGATGATCTCATCTCACCAGCTATTCTTGAATTTTCCCTTAGTAAGAAACTTATGTGAAACGGAATTGAAATGAAAACTGGGCACGATGTTTAGTTATTCAGTTAAGTGAAAATTTAAGTGGGGGTTTACTTTAAAATCAAATACAAATATCTCGCTTTAAATAAAAAGTTAACTAACGATCATACAAAAGTTGCGACCACTAGAGCATTAAAAGCTTTATATATATATATATATACATATTAATTATAATGGGACCCCAGGAGGTAGGATGGAAAGACTTAGAGAAATGTTTCAAAAATAACGCCATGAGTACAATCTAAATAACTGATCTAAAGGAAATCTAATAAAACGTACGTTACACGTGAATAATTCATCAATACCATGCTAAAATACATAAAATCTGTTTTCGAAGATCAAACATTAAAAACTCGATCACAATAACAACTTGAAAGTCTAAATATGGAACTCATTTAAGATATTAAAAGCATAGAAAACTAGTAAATAAATTATTTACAGATACCTCTAATGGGTAAGACAAATTCATGCCACTTATAAAGAATAATGCAACAAAATATTTACAACAAAGTATACCGATTAAATTATTTTACTCTTCACTAATAATTAAAACAATTATTCATCATTAGGCAAAATGCAAATTAATGTTAATCTAAATATGGAGATACACATTTTTGTACCTTTTCTGGAATCGCGGCTACACGCACAATGACAAACTATGCATTGATTAAAAAAAATTTTTATGCCTCGGGAGACTTAGTTAAACCTAGACTAATAATATTGAGCACCTAGTTTCAAGTTGAAATAAATCCGTAGGTCAGACTACATTTTAGTTAACCAAGTTCTTTAAGTGAAGTAAGTAATCAGTAGAAAGTATGTGCGTGTGTGTGTGTGTGTGTGCGTGTGAGAGAGTTTGTATATATATCTATATATATATATCTATATATATATATATATATATATTTCTATATATATATATATATATATGTATATATATATATATATATATATATATATATGTATATATATATATATATAATTTAAAAAAAATCTTTTCTTAGAATATATCGTCGTGCTAACATATTGCATAATTATTTTATCTCAAGCAGAGCAGATGTATGCCTTCAGAACAAGTAGATTTTCTGGTCTCACTGCTTTGCCTCCAGGTGGTCAATTGTCAGTTGATGACAAGGGGTAAGACAACCTGGAAGACAACTCGACCTTCTCACTGAACCCTAACCATGACCGCCGCAGTTACAAATATTGTGTTGGGAGGGGTCAGTTTCACATTAACTACCCATCAACTACATCTGCATAAATTTCAGAAAGAAAGAGGGAGTGAGAAGACAAGGGTTGTACTTTTGTTCGGCGTTACTTTAAAGAGACGTTACGAAACTTACCCAACCCTATGAGTCCTGGGTATTTCAGCATGGCTATATTGTTCTTTTGTGTCCTTGTAACAGACGTTTGAAGGGTTCGAATACAGCTCATCGTTCAAAGATAAATCGTCATCGAAACGTGGATACCAGCAAGGAGTACGGGAAGGCCATTTTGGTCTTAAAAGAATCATTTGGGACCGGAATCGTGTATCAAAAGTAATGTCATACTATCGAAACTGTACAGAACAGTTTTGAAGGAATGACATTAAAAGCTTTGACTGATACAAAGCTTTGAGTGGTCGTAGGGAAATATGTTTTTAAAACCACCAAGTGGTTAAACTATTTTTAATAAAAAGCCCTATACTCCTTAATTTTAAATTTATAACGAAATGAAGTTTAAACTAATTTTTTTTTTGTCTTGGCCGAGGCAATGAATTTAATGAGCCAGATGTACATATGATAACATAATGAGTTTCAATCGATCCACAATGAAACATGCTTAAGTTAATAATAAAATTAATTCAAATTTTATAGAAATTAAAAGATATTATTTTCACTTCATAATTTTTTTTAGGGGGTGTGAAGCCCACTTCATTAATATAATGTCCTCTGACATTCTTGAAATTAGGGTCTTATTCAAGGGAATCAAGACAATTTTATCTAAGCCCCCAAAAAATACGATTTATAAAGGAAAGGTTGGCGAGTCATATTCGTCAATTGATCGGCAGTTTTTACATTGAAGATCCCATTTATTATTATTAATTAACATCCACTTTTTGCTACTGGCTAATTAGGGAGGCATATCTATCTACAGATCACCACCCTTTCCTAGCCAGGGTGGGGCTAAGGATTTTATTTCATGAGATTTTCACTAAATAAATTTCTATGTGAATCGACCAGGCATCGAACTCGACACTCTAGGTTCACCAAATGATGACTTTGCTCCAAAACAAATATAAATTACCAAGTCACAAAGGAAGACGATTTAAATGACACTCCCATCATCATCACCAGTGGGTTAGCATCTATCTGCCCACTAAATTCTTCAGCTGTTAAATCGTCATCATCTCACCTTAAGAATAATTAACATCATAATTTGATAATAATCTGGTGTTTAATGCCGGCTCCGCCACAAAACATATCATCAAAAAATACATACCCGAAAATGTTATCAATATTTAACCACTATAACAATCTTCATTATCGTCCTACCCTAGGAGTTATTCATGATAGTTAAAAAGCCATCTACATCACTCCAACCGTAAAAGAAGGCAATCGTGAATATGTAACACTCTCACAAACACACATACGTATATTTATTGTCTCGTTTGTGCATGGTTAGCTATGCCATAACTAAATACATAAAAAAAAAAATTCTTAAGGGAAATCTGCTAAAATGTATTGAATAGGATTGATTTTAGAAGTTTTTGAAAGATTGATTCTAGAAGTTTTTGAAAGATTGTTTTTATAAGTGCTTTTGAAAAATGATTTCGTGAAAAACTTTTCGTCTTTAAGTTTATTAAAACATATTGCTTAAAAAGGACTTCTGAGGCCCCTGGTCATCAATACAGTTCTTTCTGGCCCCATTTTTTCGAACCATGATTACTCATTATTAATTAGTTATTTTTCTGAAGAATCTGTAGTTATTATTTTATTTAATTTCCCATTTATCCAACTACGGCTAATCGGTATGTGTTCCTTTTCAAGCCAGGCTGAGAAAAATGATTAAGAACAAGTGTCTCTTTGAATCCATTACTAAAAATATATATTTCACAAATAACAGCAGACATTCAAAAGTACAATCTCTCTAGTACAATTAACTACAATACTTTGCTACAATTTAATATTATCGTTTCTATTCCTTAGGGGATCAGGGTAAGCCATGCGAGTTAAAGCGTTGACCTTACTCTCAACCTAGAGTGGCGAGTTCGACTCACACCTTGGCAATAAGAATTTATTTAGTGACGAACTCGTTAAATAAAATCCTTAGTCACACCTAGGCTTGAATAGGGTGGTAACCTGTAGATAATCCGTACTAATTATCTTTAGTAGCAAAACGTGGACGTTATAAGTTAGTTGTTAGTATTTGTTATCCAAGTTATTAAATCTTTATATATATAATTCTACTGTACGTGTTTATGTCACTGAACCCCTCCTAAACGGCTGGACCGATTTGAATGAATTTTTTGTATGCGTTTGGGTTACGCCCTGGATGGTTTAGATTCACAAATCATCCCGGCAGATGGATCAGGAGTAGGGGTCGCAAGGGAGGCCTAAAATTAAAAATAATGATATTTCGTTTCCTATTGGTTTTTCGGCAAATATGCACAGAATAAAAGTTGTTTATTTTGAGTGACTTTTGTTATATTCACTTTTGTCGTATACACAAAGTATAAACGAGATATACACTAAAAAATTAAAGTGGGAGCCAACAATGTTATTGAGCACTAACGATTGAACAAAGCTCTATATGTAAATTATTATTAATTCTTCCATGATTATAAGCTATATTACATTTTTTTAGGCTCGAACGGGAGTGGTTATTTTATTGAGGGAGGCCTGAATAACAAATTCGCGATATTTCATTTTCATTTTAGGCAAACGTGCACATAACAAAAGTTTTTTTTTGTATTATCAAAAGTAGTTTTTGTTTTAAACATAATATTATTAAATTTAATATCCTAATCGCTTGAAATATCATGCAGCACAACGTCTGTCGGGTCCGCTAGTATATTTTATAATATTTATAGTTAAATCATTATTAAGTTCATTGAATTACTGAGGTATGTTTAAAACCATAATAGCAAAATTATAGTTCTGTAATAATAGAATAGAAGTAACAGGTTTTATTCGCGCAGAGTTCCTTCATAATTGGCAACCGTGTTTAAGACATAAATGTAACTAAGAATCGTAACTCCCGTCAATGATTTCAGGAAGCTTTAAAATTAATATCAAAATGTTATCCTTCAATATTGGTCATGTGACTTACTCCATTCCCTGACAATAACCGTATAAATGAGGTAAAATAGAAAGATAGCCAGTCATGGAAGGAGGTCATGGTGTAGTTAAGCCAACCAACCCTATTGGGAAAATATATTAAAGTTTGGAAAATTTAATAGTTTTTTTCTTTACATTTTTTTTAGTAACTCAGGGATTTCCAATTCGGGAAACTGGTGTTATACAGTATTTGAAGCTTGATATAGTCCGGGCATTGGTGTACAAGCGACGGCCACAGATATATAAACTTGGGGTCGTGGATTCAACTTCCGCGAGAGCAAAACTAATGCATTTAGCAATAAAGAACCGAATAAATAAAATTCTTCCACTCATCCTGGCAACGGTGTTACCTTGTAGATTATCCGTCCCGATTTTGTTAATTTGCATAAAGTGGACGATAGTGTTATACAATATATACATAGTAACCTCCAAAACTAGATTTTTGTCAATCTAATTTCATAATAATATTAAATTCTAAAAATTAAATTAAATCATAATTACATAACCAGCTATTTTTTGGTTAACTTAAATAAATGTATGAATATTTTTGTTTCAATTCCATACAGTGCACTTCCAAGAACATCTGGTAACATTCAATTCAATTTCCCAGAAATGACGATTTTTTATAAAGAAAAATATATTTCTCAAGATAAATTACTTTGAAATAAGAATTGTTAATTTAATTGAGCTAAAAGCCCGCATTTTCATTTGCTCCTGGGGGGGGGGGAGCTCAGGTTAACCATGGCGTTGCTCTTAACCTCACTTGACTAACCTAGAGTCGAGAGTTCGATTCCCACCTGGGCAATAGAAATCTATTTCATGACGGGCTAATTAAATAATAACCTCGGTACCACCCTAGCTAAAAGATTGTTAGCTCGTAGACAAACCGTCCCGATTAGCCTTAGTAGCACGAAGTTAATAAATAGCATAAAACTATAGGTTTTATTTATTTTTTCATATTTATCATTGATTCACCAGGTCATTCATTACTCATGGATTTAAAGTACCAAGAGGTCTTTTCTACTTTAGGTACGCTAGTTACTTTTGGTGAAGATCAGTGATTTATTTTAATACTATGTTATTATCATTGTATAACATATGTTGTTTATTTAAATTAATTGTTATTTATTAACGTCCACTTTATGCAACTTAGGCTAATCGGGACGGGTTATCTACAGGTTACCACACTTTTCTAGCCAGGGTGGGCCTAAGGAGTTTATTTAATGAATTCCGTCACTAAACAAATTCCTATTGCCCAGGCGGGAATCGAACTCGCCACTCTAGGTTTACCATGTGAGATTAAGGTCAACGATTTACATAACTCACATGGCTAACCGGAGCCCCTTGTTTATTTATAAAAAAAATTCAACTTGTAAATAATCCTCATTTACCAAAACAAACAAATAGTTAAGCTCCTATAGAAGAGTGCTTAAAAATATTTCATTTGGGTGGCCAATAATTTTTAAAAGATTTTAGTATACATTGAAATAAGTCTTGCTTTTCATAACATAATAATAATATTCGACGGCCACGTTCCGCTATAGCTTCCCACAACTTTACGGCAACTACTTCTATTACATTGATATTTTGGAGCACTTTTTTTTTTTGTAAAAATATACTTTCATTAAGCGTCCTCTTCTGCATTTCCTTCTCCTCTGTAATATCCCTTATCTCTAAAGTGACTTAAATGCCGTTACATCTGATTTAAGTACACCACTGAGATGTATTAAATTCATGATTACTAAGTATAATTTTTGAACAACGTTAATTACTTAATAACTCCTAGGAGGTAATATATAGATCATATAGGAAGAATAATAACTATTATCACAAAAAGTGATCATATTACTAGAAAAAGTAACCTAAAGACCCGTACCAAGATAGCCAGTGTATTATATAAGTAGTATGCTTTACTTCCGATAAAATTTGAACTTTTGCGTGTAGGGGTGGGGCAATAGTTTATAAACTCCTTTCCTCCCAAATCCGTCAAACAGAGCCACCAGATAATATAAATATATAATTATGGTTAATAATGCAAATTCCCCTGTTCGAGAGGGGACGGGTGTCTTTGGCTCAAATAATGATAATGTGTCCAAAAATCTTGAATATTGATGTGAAAGAAGAAGAAGAATCAACGAAGAGAGTGCTCTTCAACCTATCTTCCCGGCTCCAGGGATCCCTCTCAATTACTACCTTCTCCATCTCAAACAGGTTTTATGTCCACATAAAAGGGTAGAAGAATATCACGCGTATATTATTACGATTCAACTTTTTAACCCCCCCCCCCCACGCACGAGGAAATAAATGATTACCAATAATTCTGATTGAAACATATTATATACAAATTCGAAGTATATAAATAAAATGTGTTTCTTTAAAACAAAATTCGTTACGTTGAGAAAACAAATACCAATTTTCCTGAGGCGATACTACGGAAATGAATTAACGAAGTTGAGTAGAACGAGACTGGGAAAAGTAGTGCTTTGACGACACGTTTGACATTTGATGGGCTGGTGACTTGAATGAACTACACTACCTCCAGTGACACATCGTCCTGGGTCAGGGATAACTGTTATTATCGAATTTTTTGTTCATTTCAATTTTAATTTTTAACAGTAAAATAGGAAACAATAAGGACGTCAGGAGTTCTTTTTCGTTGTCATTCCTTTTCAAAGGAAGCATAAAATAAAAAAAATAAATAAAGAAAGTACGGAGGTATTAATTTTAATACATGAAATTGTAAATTAATAGCAACATAAAATTCAAATTATCTTTGTTTATATTTGTTCAAAATACTTTCATAAAGTACATTAATTGTGAAATATACAATCGTAAATAAACACCAGACACACTTTTAAATCATTTACGAAATTATTGTCGACATTAGTTATACAAAGAAATATTTAAAAATTTTAATGAGACCATTAAAAAAAAAATTAAAAAAGAAAATGATATTAATAATAAGAGAGTTTTCAACTGGAAAGTCATTCTAGCTTAAAGAGAAATACATAAAAGTTAATCAATCAAAGATAAATATTACTTGTAATAAACTGAAAGCAGTCATTAACAACAAAAAGTAGCTAAAAAATATCAAAGTAGTATAACATCAGCTCACTTGTTAAATTCCAGTGCGTGTTCCAATGGTTCCTCAAATATTCCAGGTAACACAAAACTTTTCTTTATTATTCACTTCTAAACACGATAGAAAATAGCGACTGTTCATTCACAATTAACATTTTCGAAAAAGAACTAGCATACGATCCACACAGACAAGAAACCATCTATTATTACCTTCCAGTTTGGGTGAATTCTAACTGATGTTATGTTCTGTTTTCAATTCGTAGTTGAGCTATCTGCCAGTAGATAGCAGTAGCGTCTGAACGACTAGTGCGCACGCGCACCCAGGTTTAAAATACTTGACGTCATTGGTTCACGTGGAAAACCGCCAGATTGTTCGTTTTGAGTGTATCAGGGAGGTGGCGTGTACCGCCAAAACAAATTCCTCGGGTTAGTGAAAGGGTTACGGATGATAGTTACCTGGGTGATTGGTAGTAGTTTACTAGTTAGGTGTAATGAATTATTGAAGGAATATAGAAGAAAAGGATAAGAAATAATAAAGTAAGTCTTTATTATTATAAAACGCGCCAATTATGAATTTTGCACTGTTTGCATTGTTTATCTTAATACTTAGTCATCATTAGCCTAGGTTAATGTCCGTTCTCATTTTACAGGTATGGATCCAGTTTCTTTAAATTATAGGAGCCCTCCTAAAAGAGTTGTTTTAGGACATTTGAATCATAATGGAAACTCTCCTATTTCTCCAATGGCTAATTTAAAATTACTTACTAAGGTTGCTACTAGTCATTTTTCAATGGAAGAAAACTCAGAATTGTTGGGTTTTCAAGAAGAGGTAGAAGAAGTGAAGTCAAAATGTTGTAGAAGGCTCAGATCATTAAGCTATATTTGTCAGAAGTAAGCATTTCTAAAAATTTTATTCTCGGATAGTGTAGTTATATTTAGTTTCATTTCAATACTTCTTATTACTTATAAAACTGCTGTTTATTTTTGCCAGATTAGCATATAAAAACATTTATTTAAAACACTAAAAAGTGATATAATAATACTATTACTGTTAATATTTCTGACTGTTTTGGTCTTGGCATATTTATATTTCTTTGACATTGGGTAAAACATTTGAGACTTTTTTAGACCTAAATGAAGGCAATTTCATTTGCCTGTTATTTTATTATTTCTTTTTCAACTCCTTATCTCAATTATTCTTATTGCAGAAATCTTACACCCTCAATCATTTCCCGGTTAATAGATAGTGTATGTAAGAGTCCTTTATTAATGCACATGAAACTTGAGTATCGTTGTCATTAAGACTACTATATGTATATAAGCTGCTTAAGTCAATTAAGATTTCCTTGTTAAAAAATTGAATTAGTAATTCTTATTGTACCAAAAATCTGTTTAAGTGTATGTATTATTCTAAATGTTATTTGAAGTTTTTATCAATTGTGAACATAGTACATTGTATTAGTATGGTTTTGCTCTTTTAATATAGCTGAAAATATTTCTATTCCAGATTCCTGATTATGTATCCACTGAACATTTCACAAGGTGAATGTGGCCTGATCTCTTTAGGTAACTTAGCTTCAACATTAGGAATAGAGAAACGAAGAGTTTATGATATAATAAATGTGGTTGCTAGTTTAAAAATGGCTGTTAGGGTAAGTATTTTGTGTGAATATAGCTTAAACTACTCTGTTTATAATAATAAGTTGCCTTTAAACTCCTCCATCTTACGCTCGTAAATATTATTTGGTTTATTAGCAAACTATGTTCCTTGCCAATGTATAATGCTGCCAAGGAGATTTTACGAAAATATATGAACGATATACTATTTATATATTATAATTATGTATGTATGTGTGTGTATAAACATTGAAATTCATAAAATTGAAGATCAACCATGTTTGTTGAAGGTACATTTGAGGAAAGAATCCTAAATTATCCTCGAAACGAGTATTATTTTTTATTATCTCTATGTATGAGCAGTAATTGAACGCATTGTTATCCACCAGTAAAATTCTAATCCTTATAAGATATGATATTTAGTGATTTAATTCAATTTAAAAATGTTGTCCCTCTCCTCTTAGCTTCCAGAAATTGTCCCTCTTGTTTATTCTTAGTGATGTTTTGAAAACTTTTTGGTAAAGGAGCTTAATATTCCTCATACTATAATCAAACCTGGCTAAATAAATATTCAGCCTTTTTATGTATTGGTTTTACCTTTGTTAATCCCTCCTTTGAGAGGATATAGATTAGTAGCCTGATGTCTGCTTTAGGCCTGATAAGAGTAATCTAAAAAAATAAAGGGCTTCCTTAGTATGGTCTAGTTAGTCTAAAATAGCTAGTTCGTGTTTAATTATCTGAAATAGGTTTGCATTCAACTTTCAGGCTGAAACCCAAGAAATAATTTACTTAAATAACATTTACATTTTTTTGCCATAGATGTTAATTAATTCCAAATACTTAAAATCTATTTTTTGATGTATCAGTTATATTTTACTTGTATATGAACTAACATATTGAAAACCTATCTTTCAATTCGAAAGCAATTTTTCTTCGAACAAAACAAATAATCTATTCATTCCTTGTTCATAGGGTCAAATCAATATCCTATTTTTATATAATGATTCATAATTTTAGCATTAGTACAAAACATATGATAACATTTGGTTTAAGTGATCTGTTTAATGCCAGATACGTATGAGGTGGGCACTGGAAGTCAGAACCAATAATTTTTAATTTAATGCTATTAAAAAACTTTTAGAATTTAAAAATATATTTTAAGTGCCATTATTTTCTTTACATTTATTCCATTGAAACCCTATAGCTTCTAATATGTCTTGACTTTCATGAAACCCCTAATCCAGACTGTGGCAGTTAATTAATTATAAAATAGTGTAAGTTAACAATATTCAATCATGATGAATATTGCTAATGCAAGACAAATACTAAAACTTATTTGTATAGATAAAAACAAAATGGGTTTGCTGAAATAGTGGTTCAAATTTAACCAGGCCATTTAGCTGGCTATTAAAGGGATAATTATCTGAATTGTTTCTGTCCTGGTATCTTTTAGAAAGGATGTATAATTGTTCTCCCTGGCATTTAGGCTGTCTGGGGATTCATTGAGTGTCTGTCTTACCTTCTCATCTTGACTATTGTCTAAGGACTTGGTATTGCAAGTATTTAGAGATGTTTGTATGAGAAATATTAAACTATCTTATGCTACACAAGTTGTATTAATTTTTTTATAGATGTGTAGGATTAATAAAAATCAGTCTAGTTTCAATCTAGTTCCCTTACAGGAAATTAATAGAGTTATTTGTATTTTTTCAGTTTTAAGCCTTAAGTAAATCTCCCCCCCCCCTTTACTACTTCTCACTTGGAGACAGCACCTTACAATAGTTATATTCTAAGTTTAAATACCACTTATTGTTTTCGTTTGATGTTTACGATGTGAGACATGTAGATAAATGTATGTATAAAGTCAATAATCAATGCCCCAACAGCCTTAATTTTTATTTTATTGATTGATTACTACATATTTTTTTTTCATGTTAATCTTGGGAGTATAGAAAAGGATTGAAATTTAAAATTATTCATATCTCTGAATCAACATTTTTTTTTTTTTGTAAGATTTCTATCCTGTATACTTAATAATAATTATTTCTTTCATTGGTCAACATTAATATTACATAGTTTTATAACAGTTATTTTCCTTTAGGGCCCTTAAGGGAAATCAGCTATTAAGGTTGTACTCAAGACGTGATTTTCGAAATTTTTCTTCAAATGTCTTTTGGTCCTACCCAGGAGATGATGAAAATGAGGTCCGTTCAAAACTTGATATATATATGTCTGTTATCCTTCTAGCAGTCGCAAGTTTTGTCTTATCATTACCAAACTTGAAATATAATCATTTTATACAAAAAGAAAGATCAAGCTCGTTAACGGCTGACATCAGACCAGGGGGAGGGGGAGAATTTCGAAAATTCTTAACATCTCTGTTATTATGCTTCGAATGGAAAAATTGTAGAGAACCAATCTTATTGCAAATGTAAGGTTCTATAACTGTTGTAATGTACATTTTTTTCATTATTAACTGAGTTATGTGCATTTATTTGTTTCCCCCCTTCAGTAAACCCCCACTCATACTTATGTCATACTAACAGTAAGCTGTTATATCATTAAGCACTTTATTTGAAGTTTAAATACCAAATATTGTTCTCATTGAACATTTACTTTTTGAGATAAATGCAAATACGTGATGCATGAAGGGAATCTGCTTAGTTAACGCAGCCCCTGCATGACGGACTTTTGTAATAACAATGTTCTAACACGAGAGATGTCATACTCTGAAATAACAGGTCAGTCTCTTTAACATTATTTTACTCTTAAAACCCCTCTCCTCTTAGCCCGGTTTAGGAATTCAATAGCGGACAGCACAGATAGGTTGTGTATTTGTCACCTTCTAAGTAGAATCGATGAACATTTAAAGGACATTATTCAAAAGCCTCAATAGTTGAATAACTTTAAGGTAAATCAATATAAACATTATTACTTAGTTGTTTTCAGAACTTTTTATATTTTTAAGAAAAGGCTTAGTTTTCTTTTATTAAAAAATTATATCACTATAACATCAACCAAACGGTTTCACAATTAACTTATTATTAGGATATCTATATGCCATTCCTAGGCTATTGCATTTACAGACATTTTACCCAAGCTTCCCACTCAATACAAATCCTGGCTAATCCTATGATCGTAGAAGAGAAAACTATTTTACAAAGTACAAGTCTTATAGTAGATAGTAGGATAGGATTATTATAATTGTTGTTATTTTAACAAATTTCCCAATAAGTGGTTAGTTATTACTGCAGTTCCGTAGACCAAAATAACTTTCCATTTCCATGCATATATTATTCATGTACGGTGTGTATACCTTATCGGCAATTGTGTTCTTTCTGAATCTGCTCATGATATTTCTATACCTACTGAAATATTTTAGATGTCCCTCTTTCCTTTTGTCCATTGGTCATAACTTCAAATGCACTTCTGAAGATATCATTGTGCCCATCCATTTTATTAAAATTTGTAAATAAAAATTAAAAAAAAAAAAAAAAAAAAAAAAGACTGCCACACAGGGGCGGCGTAAACTAAACACATTTTACACATACGCCACGCCACTTATTTGCATTTATCTCAAAAATTCAATGAGAACAATGTTTGGTATTTAAACTTCAAATAAAGTGCTTAATGATATAACAGCTTACATATGTAGGAGTGGGAGTTCAGTGAAGGCCGAAAAGTGAAAAATTCAAGTAATCTAAGTTAATAATCAAGATAGTGAAAAAATGCATATAACTACATTTATAGAAAATTTAATATTCTATAAATTTTTACGATCTCATGTATAATAACGGAGATATTTCGAATTTTCGAAACTTCCCCCTCTAAACCCTCACTCCGCACCCCGTCCGATTTCAGCAGTATTTTTGTTTATCTTTAAAGAAAAAACAAAACAAATTTCGCTCTATGGAATTTCTTCACCATGCTTAGAAAGGGAAATATAACCGATTTTTTTTAATACTTCCAGATTGGATATAATATTATACCATAGTCCTAAAAAGATAAAATGCGTTCTTTTATTCACATAAATTTTAGATAGTATGTTGGTATAAATGAATTTCCTGGATAATATTTAAAGGTGTAATTGCAATTGGAAATTCGCGGAGAAAGCAGATTTGCTAAATAGGGGGTATATTAGTGCGAATATACTATCCACGAAGTAAACTCGTGGGCTCGAATGGTCAGTGATAACAAAGGTGATCACTACTATTGGAAAGTATAGGGACTTCATATTTATTAATTTTTATTGCTCTTTTCTTTCGATGATTCTGTTTGTTTTTCATTGTGCTTATACGAAAACTCGGCCTCATAAATATGTCTCAGTACTCCAAATAACTCAAAGAAAACCAGCCGAGTGTAAGATGAAGGTATGTAGGGGGAGACACAGGTAGAGTGGGTTCCAGTAGCTTAGGCTTGAGAGCAAGGTGCAGAGGATTGTTGCCAAGGAAGCATTTGCTCCGGATGAGGGAGCCTTAAGACAGCTGGGCCTCTAGATTGTATGGTTGGAACCACCAGCCTTCCACCTTGTATAGAAACCACCTGTAATACACCTGAGACGTTCAAGGAAGGGTCCGGCCTCGTCTGTCAACCGTGGGTGTTTGAACACACAAAGTGTTCCATTCTCTGCCTATACCTGGATAACCGTCTTCCGCGAAGGATAATTTCCATTTTGTCGTTTTTAAAATCCATAATTCATTTATTCAACAATGAATATTTCATGGGACAAAGGTCGTGGGATATGCCAAAGAGCAACTTTAACGTCCTTAAACTCTCATCGGTACAAAACTAATAAAAGTATTATTTATAGAACCACAATTGTCAAGTTCTTAATGAAGTGTAAATTGTCTCATACATATGTGCGAAGCCAAGGAGCTGCGTAATTTGCAAATGTTCTTTAGAGGCCTTGTTATATACGTATTTTAGTTATGAATCATGATGCGTTCCTATCTATGACCCAGAAACGTTTTGAAATAATACACTGACTATTCTCCGTGTTTATATAACTTTCTAAAATCTGAAGACTTCATATATTTTAATTATTTATTGTTTAATTTGGCGTCATATTTAAATACTTACAGTTCTAGCAGACAGATTTAATATGTGGAAGGAAACTGAGTTATAACTATTGCCGGAATAAGCCGGCAACTAAAATTACACTGCTGCACAAGTACTATTAAATACTTTTATAATAACCAATCCATGAAAGTAATCCAACAGATATTTAAATAAAGCACGTTAAACTACGTAAACAAAGTCTTAATTCTGGCTATTAATATTCACGCTTATTTTCAAGACGTTTATAGATATGCGGAACATTGTATTTATGCATTAATTTATTTATTTTATATTTACAAAAATATAGCATTTCGCCAAAACCGGAGCAGATCTTATTTTTGGGCCTCATTTATGATTTGAAGAATTTTGTCATTTAACTGGCCTCCATAATAAATTTTCTTGCAGAGGCTAGTTAAAATTCTAGAATCGAGTTGTATGGTTTATAATAAACTCAATATATAGGATTGAATTTCCTTTTAATAAAAATAAGCATGGATAAAACATTTAATGAGTGGGAGGAAACATTATGGTCTAAATATTTTTGGAACTCACTATTCAGATACATTACATCATTGAGGCAAATAAAACCAATAATAAAATAAGTTATTATCTTTTGATGGTATTGTGGTCTAATAAAATTAAAAGTACTTTGTTTTAAGCTTCAAAGGTTGGTTTCTGGTTCAAAAATAAATTCTCGTTTAATCTCGAATTCTATAGGAAGACAATCTTTTCTTTCAGTTTCTCCTCATTTTCTCTTTCTTATAAATTTATGTATATTTATATTCTTTATATAAGCATTTTAATTATTGTATGGGCTCGCTTGCGTGTTTCGGCGTTTGATTGAATTTGGCTATTTTAACCTTTTGACTTTTATCTATTACGTCCCTGGCATCTGTTAAACATGAAACTTGTGCCTTCAATGCGCTTATTAATATATTGTAATGGATGTACATATTTTTTTCTTTTTTTTCAACCACGTGCCCTGTTCATATCTATGGAAAGCCAGGCGACCTTTGGCCTTCATTTTTTCTCTTACATGAAATTGACGTAACATAGTTGCTGCGATTTATTGCGCTATTTTTTGCGGTTGAGTATTGCAATTGTTCAGTTCCTAGAAAACGTGGCTAGCATATTTTCTCACTCTGGAATCTGAGAATTTTATCATTCCTACTCCCGAGGTTATGGTCGAATTCTTTTATCAAATTGGGAGGGCCCTAATCTCTTTTATCAGAAGAAATTTGTTACCTGTAATTACTTTATCGCTGTATATAGTAGTTTTTTCGCTACGAAATCTTTTGGTTGGGGAATACCAGTTTCAGGGAAGTATTAATTTTAAAACTTAGAAAGTTTCTTTGATGTATGATCATCGAAATAGGCGAGTTTGTATTATTTATTCACAAACACGTTGAATCAGTAAATTAATTCTATTTCAACCCACCAATTGGAATTGGTATTAATGGAAGTGTATTCTTTCATATATAGATATAATGACTAGTGATTGTGTCAGGGAAATCTTTCTTTTTACGATTAAATTCAAAGTGTCAATTAGAAATTATTAGGGGGGTTGCCTATGCCAGAAAGGAGTTTCTCAACAAAAGAGAGATACAGAAAGAGGTGACCCTGCTTATTTTAACTTATTCCTGAGATCCCTGGACGCTCTCATTAAAACATCAAAGCATCCTTCAATCTTGAAGAATTAGAATGTTCTGTTTTGGTAGTAACGTGTCATCTCAGTATAAAACCAGCCTTGTGACTTTTCAAGTAAAACAAGTTAATGTGATTTGAGCATTTGCTTTATTAGAATAAAAAATGAATCGAAAGCAAGAAATGCAAGGCAAAGTTTGAAGGAAAACAAGGTACAGGCAGATCAAGCCTTATATGAGAAAAGTCCGTCACGCAGGGGCTGCGTAAACTAAGCAGATTCCCCATGTGTAGTTTTACAATAGAGAAATTTCACGAGAGCCGAAGAATAAAGAAAACGGTCGACCTAGCTTTTGGCTGGAAACTCACTCCCATCCGTTACCCGCCCCGATTTCATAAAATTGCAAATATCTCGGTTAATATGCAAGATAGAGAATAAATGTATATAACAATATTTATAGTACATTTCATTTGCAATAAGATTGATTCTATACACGTTTTCGATAGTAACGGTAATATTTCAAATTTTAGAAAATCCTCCCCTCTAAACCCCCCCCTCTCACTGGTTCGATTTCAGCCATTAACGAACTTGATCTTTCTTTTTACATAAAACGACTTAATATCGAGTTTGGTAACGATCAAACAAAAATTACGACCGCTAGAGCGGTAACAGACAAATAAATATATATATATATATATATATATATATATATATATATATATATATATATATATACAGTTTTGAACGGACCTCATTTTCGTCATCTACTAGGTAGGATCGATGGACATTTGAAGAAAAATGTCGAAAATTCCGTCATGAGTACAAACTCAATAGCTGATTTCCCTTAAGGGAAATCTGCTAAAAGTCCCTCACGCAGGTCCTACGTTAAATAAGCGGATTTCCCACATATTTGCATTTACCTCAAAAGTTAAAAGTTCAATGAGAACAATATTTGGTATTTAGGCTTCAAATAAAGTGCTTCGTATTATAACAGCTTATTATTAATATGACATGAGTAGGAAAGGGGATTTCTGAAGGCCGAAAACTAAAAAATGCAAATATCTCGGTTAATACTCAATATAGTGATAACAAACACATAACAACATTTATAGAACATTATACTTGCAATAAGATTGGTTCTATACAATTATTCGATCCAAAGCATAATAACGCCGATATTAAGAATTTTCTAACCCCCCCCCCTCTCACTGGTCGGAATTCATCCATTAACGAACTTGATCTTTAAACGTTTAAATATCGAGTTTGGTAATGATCACCGTCGCTAAAGCGTTAACTGACAAATAAATGGATTATTTAGTGCTTCCACTTATCCAATTTTTATATTTTTACGGGAAACCATTATTATGGTGTATATAAATATATATAGCGGACCTCATTTCGTCAACTGGGCAGGGTCGATGAACATTTGAAGAAAGTTTTCGAAATTGAGTCGTGAGGGAAATCTTCTAAAATGGAGTCATCGAGGATTCTCGATCAAAGGAATAGAAAAGAAGTGTATTATGCATAATAGATCTTGTAGTCTTGTCACTTTAAACGGGATTATGGCGGTAGAAGGGGTTAAGATGATGCTGATTATCGAGGGCGAGGAAATATGGGAATACCTATGACTGGCAAGATCACGATCTCCCAGGAATTCTCGGCTGAGACAATAAATGCGATTGTCCACATTTCCGCTGTTATTTATGCTCTACACCATCAGCGAATAAATATGTTTTGTTTTGATCGACATGAATATAAGGTTACTTCTCTGTACAGTACTTCGTGAGAAAATTGCTGTTTTTCGGTCACATGGGAAGCCTAAACAATGAAGTACATTGTAGTTGATGAATTGATCTCTAACACTCCCAACATTAAAATGTTATAACAAAAATCATATTGATATATCACTGAAATTTAAAAAAAAAAAACAACAGCGCCAACAATGAAATTCAGTGATAAATCTCACTTTTGAGTTTACATTGTAACGTTTAAAAATTATTTCAGTCATTTGTTTCAAATACTTTTTTCTAAACAAACTTCTGTACACTATATTTGACACTTTCCTTTAAATTCTAATTAAATAAAAATTTTATATTATTTTCACGCAAATATGTGGAATAGGTTAAATACTTAAACATTGACTTCAGATAACTCGTCCCAATTAGTTACAGCAGCATTAATTAACTGTAGATAAGGAGCCAACTGATAGATCAGTGACAAACCCGGTATCGTCTGTTATTCTGAAGCTCAGGTCACGGTCTTGGAACAAACTAAAAGTCCCCCCCCCCAAAAAAATAAATAAATAGAAAATGATATACACTGAAGAGAACAGAGGAATAGGAGCGCCAAATAGAGATGGTTTGGGGGACTTGGTAGCTACAGAGAAACCTAGCTGCAAACCACTATGGATGGTACAAAAACTAGGTATAGTTGAGTTCATCAGACATGAGACAGTCCGCGCATGGGGGTGGGGATGGATGGTAGGCTTGGTGGGGATGAGAGGACGTGTACTACCCAAGCTGAACATATTTGCCAGCATGCCGTACACTTGCTCCAGCCCTTTAAGTATGGATACTGAGTACCTGCAGTCTAACCTTTCTCTAGTATATGTTCTACTTTTCCTAATTTATATAAAAATATAGTGCAGAAAATGAGAAGCAGCATTGATTAAACATTATTAAAAATCAAACGTGAATAAAAAAATAAAATAATAATTTATTTAATGCACAAAAAACGTAATTTATTATTGATTAGTGATAATAGCAAGTTAGTGGAATTGCATATACTTAAATAGTTTACATAAATAATATTTTGACATTATTATTTAAATTTTTTTTTAAACTTGCAGAAAATTATTTATACTTAAAACGTATGGATATTTGTTTAGAAACTTAAAGATAATTTATAAGCTTACAGATAATTATTTTTAATACTTTAAGATATATTTTTAAAAATGTAAAGATCATTTTTTTTTTTTTTTATAAATTACACAATGATTTGTGATACTTAAAACTTACAAATACCTTTTTAAAAACCTACAGATAATTTTCTTACCAAAATTAATTTTCAAAAAATATCAAAATAACTTATTTACCATCTAAATTAATAGAAGTTAAATAAAATATAACAAGTTAACTTTTATATATATATATATATATATATATATATATATATATATATATATATATAATTGCTTTAAAATTGGTCAAATGACAACCCCATCTCCTCAATGCCGCTTAAGGGCTCATCATTATCATCGCCGCTTGAATGTATGTCACTATCACTGTCAATTTAAATTTAAATGGCGACTTATTGACAGGTACACTAGGGATGGTGAAAAAATATCAATATTTCCCCCAAAAAATTTCTAAATAATACTTTATATCCCCCCCCCCCCCGCTCTATCGCTATTAAAATTCAAGTATCGAAAACCGATTTCTTTTTTTAAAAACAAAAATAATTGTTGCAACGTATTAGCTTGAGGCTGCAAGACCTTGCAGGGATTTATATCGACATTTCTTCCTACATAACCAAGATAGGGTTAGATTTTAGCTTCAAGCTACACTACATACACACTGAGGGCTAATGTTTTCAGGACGCCCGATACATATCCGTAGCTCACGAGAGTCGTTAACAGACTGATAACGGGAGCATGCGCAATAGCCTTCTTTGCTACTGCGCATCCTAGCCAGTGTCTCATGTCTTATGAACTCAGCTATACATGAACTGTAGAGTCAGTGAAAATAAATTATCACTTAATATTGCAAAGTTAAACTTAAAATATCTCATTGATTAACTAATTTTACTTTGCTATTGAGGAAATCCGTTTGAAAACGAATAACTATGTATGTGAAAAGAAAATATGTGGTTTCATTTATTTAGAGGGGAAAGATAAAAGATTGTTTATTAATTTGTACTAACAAATTGTTATTTTCTGTGGTATATGACATAATGGTTCTATTTTTATCGAACTTGAACGATTACTTTTTGCATTTACGAAGGACATTTTTGTGATCATTGTTATCTTGTGTGTTGCATTTCTGTGGTTTGATAAGACGTGTTTTATATTTTGTTTCATTTCCTCGAGGCAACGATTTATATACGCTAAATTTACTGGGTTTTGAATTTCAGGTTTATTTTTTTCATTGTCATGAGGCACTGAGGGTTATTTGTGCCTAGGTGATCAAAGGTCCAAATTCGTGTTTTCCTTCCTTTCCTTGGGTTGTCCTTTTCAAAGAGATCCCGTCCTCTCGTGGTCCCTCCTTCAGCCTCGCGCCTAAGATGGCTCCCTCCTCTTTTTAGCAGATTTCCCTTAAGGGAAATCAGCTATTGAGGTCGTACTCATGACGCGAGTTTTGAAACATTTCCTCAAATGTCCATCGATCCTACCCAGGAGATGACAAAATGAGGTCCGTTCAAAATTATATATATATATATATATATATTTGTCTGTTAACGCTCTAGCGGTCGCAATTTTTGTTTGATCGTTACCAAACTTCATATTTAACCGTTTTATGTAAAAAGAAAGATCAAGTTCGTTAATGGCTGAAATCGAACCAGAGGGAGGGAGGGTTTAGAGGGGGGATTTTCGAAAATTCAAAATATCTCCGTTACTATACGTCGGATCGAAAAATATTATAGAACCAATCTTATTGCAATTTAAATTTACTATAAATATTGTTCTATACATTTTTTCTGTATCTTTAATATTAACCGAGATATTTGCATTTGTATTGTGCATGTGCTCATGGCTATGTTTCGGACTTTCCGCCGAGAGCTCTGGCGGCCGTTTGTGTAACTATTCGTCCCTCTCGTGAATAGGTTAATTATTAGGCAGATTTCTCTATTGTAAAACTTCACGTGGGAAATCTGCTTAGTTTACGCAGCCCCTGCGTGACGGACTTTTTTTTTCTATCCCCGCTCCTGTCACAAATACCAAAAACACAACAGTATCTTTTTTAAATCTACTTTATATATAAATACTAATCTTACTGGCTTGTGTGCCCATACGTTGAACTTATATATGAATTTCAGATATATTAAAATAATAAAATATTTTATTTTCTGTGGCAAGTGGATCACCTGAGCTTCAAGCTACGGCAGCATAGTAAATTTTAGGTTGTAACAGTAGGCCTATTAAGGAGCTAATCAGGGCTTACCTCTTCAGGATGTGGGCAATATTTCTATAACATTTTATCTGAGTGCAAAAACGGATTTCATCTAATCACTATCTTATGGGATCGAATCCCGCCTGGGGAATAGGGATTTTTTTAGTAACAGAACTCGTTAATTGAAATCCATAGGCCCACTTTGAATAGCAAAGGGTAGTAATCTGCAGATAAAGCCTAGTAGCACAAAGTATAATATATTGATTTTTCGTTTAATCTGTTATGATTACCTGATATTAGATGATGGATTGATACTTTTATGGGATTTATCTTATATTTGAACCATTAGAAAATGGGATACAAAAATTATTTATATTCCATAGTGCATAACACCATTGGATATTTTGTCATGTGCTCAATACTTATCAATTATATTGCCTCTGTACACTATATGATTTTATAAGATACCTTTATTGAATAAAGACTAATTTGTATATTTTCACTTTGATAACAAATCTTTTAATGAAAACATTTGACTACTTTTGAAGAAAAACAAATAAATACATTAATGGGACTACCAGAGAGCGTGAGGGGTGGGGGGAGGAGAGATGCTTTTAGCAGATTTCCCTTAGGGGAAATCAGCTATTGAGGTTGTACTCATGACGGAATTTTCGACATTTTTCTTCAAATGTCCATCAATCCTACCTAGTAGATGACGAAAATGAGGTCCGTTCAAAACTGTATATATATATATATATATATATATATATATATTTGTCTGTTACCGCTCTAGCGGTCGCAATTTTTGTTTAATCCTTACCAAACTTCATATTTAAGCGTTTTATGTAAAAAGAAAGATCAAGTTCGTTAACGGCTGAAATCGGACCAGTGGGAGGGGGGGTTCGAAAATTCGAAATATCTCCGTTACTATAAGTCGGATCAAAAAATTATACAGAATCAATCTTATTACAAATTAAATTTACTATAAATATTGTTATATACATTTATTCTCTATCTTGAATATTAACCGAGATATTTGCATTTTTCAGTTTTCACCAAACCGCCACTTCTACTCATGTTACGGAAACAATACTCTGATACATAATAAATCACATTATTGGAAGTTTAAATACCAAAAATTGTATTCAAGAGACCTTTATTATACGAGATACATGCAAATATGCACTGGTGACTCCCCCCCCCCCCATCTTGAAGTTTTGGACTACTAAAATTTTATTGATTGAGATAACAATTATTCTGACTCATTATTAATTACAGTACTAGATATAGTAAATAGTTCTCAATAAAATTAATGTGTTATATTCTGATATATTTCAGTAATTGTTTTTCTTTCCGGTGTGAGGCGGGACCCGTTTGTTTACATTTCTAACCTAACGCTTCCTGTCGGCAGGCTATTAAAATTGGATGAAACATTTCTTATTTCCGTTTGTATTTATTCACGGTGTTGTGTTAGCTGTATGTATATTTATCTATTACTAAACTTCACGAGGGAAATCTGCTTAGTTTACGCAGCCCCTGCGTGACGGACTTTTATTGTCATAGGATCAATGGTCCTCTCTTACAGACAATAGATATGCATGTTTATTATTTTACTATTTATAAATTAAAATAATCTGTTCTAAATTAAATTAAAACTTGCACAACAGATAGAGAGTTTGTGTCTATGTTGTATGTTTGCTAAAATGGATGTTAAAGAAATATTGACATCCCTTCGGACAATAAAGACATGCATTATTTATTTCCCTTTAGGTGCTAAAAATGGTTTTACTTAAAAGAGACCTAAAACTCGTACTGAGTCACACAGAATTAAATATTTTTGTCTACGTTATACATATTTGTTAAGTGCGTCAGTTATGTATGTTAGAATCACTAGATCCCAATACAAACAAAACAAACACCTGTACAGTTTAATGTTTTGCTTTCATCTGTTTGCATTATGATTTTTACATTCCAAATGCCAATGTTGTATTTAAGATTGATTTTAACAGCCATTTTCCCTCTTACAACTATTCATTTCAGTAGGTTCTTTGTCAGTCCTTTTCCTTTGTTATGCCTTTTGATTGACAGTAACTCATCTTTCTTCAATAGAGAATTCTATACGCCATTCACGGGTAGCAATTAATATTATTCATACTTACTTTGTCTGACAAGTATAATATTTGCAGCATTCAGTCTTAAAGAAGCTTGCAATTTTAAATTGTACATTTGAGCTTAACAAAGTCCTCAGGGTTTTACTGGTTGTATGAGCAGAGATGATGCTTTAGGCACTGTCCTTTTGTTGATCGAAATGTATTAGAGACACCTAGCTTTTACTTTATTTACACCTAAGTACACAAAATTTACTAATCTGTATTAGAAAGATTCCTTAAATAGAACTTTTTAATATACCTATCTGTCTAGCTACATCTATGTACATATAATATAATATATGTACGTATATATAATAAAAATAATGTTCTATTTGGTTTCAGGTATGTAAAGATAAATATAAGTGGTTCGGAAACCAAAATCTAACCAAACATCTGTCTGAATTGAAGGCATATGCATTGCAAAATAACCTAGACAAACAGGTATTATGTCATTTTATTCTATTTTTTTCTCTACTTCCTGGAAACAAGCTATTTATTAATCCCTCTGTTTTTAATTTTTTAATACATTTGTTTGTACTGAACCAATCATAATTTTTGGGAGATCATTATAAAATTGTTTTAGTAGGAGTGTCAGTTTAGAGAAAGTCAAATTTCTATGTTCTGTGAGTTAGCGTTGACCTTAATCTCACATGGTAAACTTAGAGTGGCGAGTTTGATTCCTGCCTGGGTTAAGGAATTTATTTAGTGACAGAATTCATTAAATAAAATCCTTAGTCCCACCCTGGCTAGAAAAGGCTGGTAACCTGTAGATAACCTGTCCCAATTAACCTTAGTTACAAAAAGTAGATGTTAATACATAATTTAATTTTAAATTTCTATGTATAACAAAGAAACATTTGATCTTATACAATTGATTTGTAGGATTTATAATCTTTTTCATGATTGTATAGCTAGTCTTAATTATAATATAATCTCCCACAAATAGTTGGTGTGTACATTTTTCTGTAAATCATATATTAAAAGTTATTTGTATTTTTCCATGTTCAATAAACCTCGGCTCCTCATCAAGCGATTTTTACTTTATTATTATTATTATTTATTAACAACCACTTTTTGCAGCTAAGGCTAATTGGGACCAGCCTTTTCTAGCCAGGTTGGGATTTAGGATGTTATTTAATGAATTTTGTCACTAAATAATTTCCTTTACCCAGGCGAGAATCGAACTCACCGCTCTAGATTTACCATGTGAGATAAAGGTCAACGCTTTAACTCACATGGCTAACCTTAGCCCCGATTTTTACTTTAAACTATTATATTACTTATATATTCTTCAAATTTGATGGCAAGGGTCTCCAATAAAAATCATTATTTTCGGTGCAAACTTTATTGAACATGTCCTACATGTTTCGTGGCTTATTTGCTACCTCTTCAAGGGCTAGCCATTTCTGAAGTGCCTGTTTACCCTTTACATTAAGTTGCGACTGTCCTTACAGAGGAGGTAGATGATACTTAAAGAAGAAGAATATTATATTACTAAATATCTCATTTCTGACATAAATTTCTATTTTTATTTGCGAAGAATTCTCAAGAAAGTATAAAAAGAGAAAAGTATGTGAGATTACATATATGTGTTTTGTTACTCTGTGTGTGTCTGCATATATATGCTTTTAGTATATGGGCCACTCTTGTGGTAGATTTTATTTATTTTTTGCGAACTTGCGAACTATTATAAAATGCTTTGTATAAAAATTATAAAATGTACAAGTTTCAAATTTCCCATCAACCTGTTACAAGTGAATTTGTAAATTGTTAAAGAAAGAAATGTTATGACTTTTTAATAATTAAAACAATTGAACTATATTAGAATATGTATTTTTCTCAATTTCCTAAACCATGTATTTTGTACAGTTTTCATTATTTTCTAATTTCAGGTTGACAAAATTTTGAAGTATCAACAAATTAGTAATGGAGATGACCAATGTCAAAGTGATTTTGAAATCCCAAAGGTTCCTGTAGACAATGAAAAGTCTGAAGATAATAGAATTGGAATTTTGTGCCAAAAATTTGTTATGATGTTTCTTGTTGTCAATGAGGTATCTTACAACTTCAATGTAAATTTATAAAAACCTTATACTACCATTTCTGAGTTGTTGTCTTGTTTCTCACATTAGGATTAGAATTAGTTTATTTTTCATGATAGACTCCTTTATTAAAAGCCTTACCCCTTCATTGGCTATACACGACTGGTAAACTATGGACAACTCTTTCCAATTACAATTGCATAACATCGTGATAAATTTAAATACATGCTTATATATATATGGGGCACTTGGGTTAAGGCGTGGGTTCATCTATGGCTACTCTCAGGAAGCTGAAGGTAAAAATAGGTTCAGGTTATATCCCTGACAAGGGAGAAGATTAGTTCACAAGTTGCTCACCAGAGCTGCATCGCTTGTGTAAGTAACAGTTCCTCTGGGGGACTAAAGATTAGGACTCTGTTAGATCTCGTCCACAGGCAGGTACAATTAGTCCTGTCAGACAACTTATTCAAGACTTTCCTTGGATAACGGGAGTCATACATCGAATTGATCACTCACTATTTAAAGCTATGATCACGAATCTCTCAATGCTTGCTCGAGGGGCCGCCTAAAATCTATAATACCTATGGGGTATACATATATCAAATTCTCAAAGCTGTATAGTTTTAGAAAAAAGAATAGTAAAAAGACTGGATTTCTTATAGAACGAGTTATTTAATTTTTATTTTGATGTTAGTGTTTATAATAAATTCTCTGTTGATTTTTTAGGCTGCATTAAGCTTAACTGGAATTGCAAAACTCGTTCTTACTGCAGAACAAGGTAAAACAGGCATGAGAAGGCTTTATGATGTTGCCAATGTCTTAGAAACTCTTGGAATAATCAAACGCCATGGAAAAATACATAAAAAACCTACTTTTGTTTACTGCGGGCCAAAGATTGAATTAAGTGAATCAGGTAAATATAAGAAGTGCTTATTTTCACTCATATTTTAGTGTTAATTAATATGGTATTACTTAAAGGACTTTACATTTTTTCCCCAGATTTATCGAATCAATATATAGGATCTGTTATCCAGAATGTAGACTATTGTGATACTAGTTCAGGTAAAACAATTTTTTTATTTCTGAAGGAATGGATTTAGTTTTTTGAACTTAAGACAGTAGAATACATATTTTTAATAAAATATATGTTTCCCACATTAATACTATTTAAATTATAACTTGTTCCATTATTTTTTTTTATCTCTTTATATGTTTCAGTATACTTATTGATTACTTATCTATTGTTTTCATTCCGCCAAACTTACATTAATCCACTCTTGTGTTATAATGTTGTAATTATCGTTGGGAATCTCACATCAATTATTATTTATTTATATTGCTTCTCGATATTGTCGAACCAATTTAATTTTATAATAAACTCTTTGAGTCCATTTTTAAATGCTATCACAGAGCTCATAGATAACATGATAATTATTATGTTGTATTATTTATATTTTCTTCCCGTGTTAATTATGAACTACAGTGATCTATTATTGTGTAATAGTTCGCTTGTGCACTCACTTATTCTGATGACATTATGAAATCTAGGATGAACAAAACAAACTATGGGGGGAAAACCTTTTCATTACTATTGTTCTTAAATATCTCAAAGATAATAATGTGACAACAAGGATGTTTTTGTACTTTCACGAGATTTGTAGATAGGGCTTGTTAACAAGAACTTCTTTCATGATAAATCCTTACCTCTCGCTTGAGATGTTTCATATCCTAAATAATATAATACCCCTTTTCTGGCACCTGTGTCAAGGCGATTTAATGGTTTTTAAAAGAAAGAAATGGAGTTTTTTGTTTTTGCCTATGCATAAATTTCTGAAAAATATTACTACAATTGGGATAAAAGAATGATATTTTTGTTTTATTATTAAATAAAACAACCACTATTAAATAGATGTTTGGAAGATACCCTAAATGCAATTTTTTTATTTTTATTTTACTTTTAATAATTGGAGCCAAAAAAAATAAAAAAATTGTAACAATTGAAGACTAGTTTTCCTTACTTCACTCTAGCACCTTATTTCTGAACCTGCCTCTACTCTATTTGAGTGAAGGCTATTCCAATCGTATAATATACATTAAAATCCCCAATATATTTTTTCCAAAGTATTTTAGATGTTTGTTTGTAATTTCTGCATGGTATTTATAATGTTTTATCTGCATCTAATTGCATGAATATATTGTTGTATGTATATTAGTAATTTGTTTGTTTCCTTGTTTTATTTTTTAAACTAATGTTCACCTAACTATTACAAAAGTATTTGCAGTTTTCATTAAAATAAAAAGAAATAAAAGGATTCTACTTATTCCCTCAGAGGTTTACTGTATTTCCATTTTTTCTTATGATTACTCCTTAAATAATACTATTAAAATATCATATTAAATATGATGTTTAAGACTCCTTTGTCTGGGGTTTATTTCAACTGGTTGTCTGGCTTACTGTAGTGTTGGTGAAACGACCACAATATTATACATATTTTCCAACCAGATTCCTCAGATAGTTTGCAATGGTGGTTAATATGGCTTACAACAGATTGAAATGAATTTCCCACATAAAACAAGATTGAGACTGTGTCTGAAAAAAAAACTAGTTGGGAATAGGAAGCATAAAATGGTATGATTATTGAGCAAGAAGACGTATAATCATTTTTAGAACAGATAATCTTGTCATGTAGGTTCTGAAGTAAAAGACTTTAATTGACACAACGTTAATTTTAACAACAGTATTCAAATCTGTTTCTAAAACTGGAGTGATACATTAACAAAGAAGGGGTAGATTAGGATCCAGAAATTTTGAATGCCATTGATTTAAAAATTGCTAGAAATCTATCAGGGAATTAAAAGAGTTTCCAATTTATCTGTATGGAAGGCATAAGCATGTGTCGAAATTTGTTTGTCTTTTTTAGATAACCAAAACAAATTTTAAGGTTCTATCCTATGATATTGTATAAAAACATCCTTATATCACCATGTGTAAGACACCTGCGCTATATACGCAGTGAATGAATCTTAAAAATGCAGATACTTTTGTTACTTCCTAGTAGTATTTTTATGGTGGAGGCATATCAAAAATTCATTTTAATATATTCAGTCTCGTTTCTCTAATTATTAGAAATTAAACAAAAATCACAACAACAAAAATGGCAGTATGCATATTTGAAATGGAATGTAAATACGAAAGGTGTGACATAGCACCATAAATCTGACAGCCAACCTGTTTTTTGTTAATTTAAAATGAGTAGTTAAATGCACTGAGGTTTATATTTACCTAAAAACGTTTAATGTTAAATCGAATATGTATTTGACAAGCAGTGTGGGTTTAAGTCTAATATACATTTTATAGTCACAAGATTGCCTAAATAGCAGTCAGATGTTAATCCATTAACAGATTTTACTTAAATATCCTACCATGGAGTTGATAAAAATGGGTGTTTGGTTTGTACTGCCCCTTTTGATCTGTTTCATATTTTTTACCATTCTTCTTTACCAACCTATCTGTTTGCTTTAATTACGTCTAGTATGTAGTTTTCTGTGCACATCAAAATCCTGTTTGCAAGTTTTACATTGAGGCTGATTTGTAAGTTATATTTTTAAACTCACAGTGCCAGAGAATTATCAGTAACTGCTTAACGATTGCTTATAGTGCCTCTGTTAACACTAAGTCCAGCTCCAAGAGCCATCAGGTCAACATCCAAGACCTTCTGCACTGATGATGATGCACAGCATCGAAAGCGCTCTGCTGTTTTAATAAATTGTTATAGTTCAAGCGTAGCCAATTTTTTCATCCTACCTACATTAGAAGTCACTTCCACCTGCCAAAATACCAACTCAGAACATCTATTATTGTGCTATGGCTCATTATAATGACTAATCCCCCTATCGGGGTCGAAAGTTGGATTGCCAGTTGGTAATATTGGTGTTAAGTATTTCTTTGACCCTTTCCCCTAAGGCTTTTGTCTATTTATTTTATAATAAATAGAAATGTTAGAAATTTAAATAAGAAGTAGAGCAATACAAGATTTGTTATTGAATATTATCTCATGAAGCTTTTACAGGATTTCTTAATTTATACTTACATATAATTTATTGATTTTTGATCAGTAAGCATATATTTATAAGAAAATGTCACATACATTTGCATTTGGCAAATGCAAATTTAAATGTATGATCCTAACTACCAAGCTTTCTTCTCTTTTATGTTCCTGAAAAATCAAGAATTTGATTTTTTGTTGTTTTTTTTGTCCAAGGGCCCAAAATTCCTTCATGAAGTAGGTCATTTCAAATGAAGTCCATTTGTATCTTACCCATTAAATTTTTTACTTTCTTCTAGCCAGTTTCCCCATTTTAAATTCCGTCTAATAATGATTTTATAATTTGAGTTTCTTTTAACTTTTGCTTTCAGATTCCAGTTCAGATTTTACACCATTCCGGAAAATAGATACTATGCTGGAAGTTGTTTGTACTGAACTCGAAAAGTTTGATGATGGACCTAAGGCAAAAAGGAAGCTGTGTTTAGACTCCTTTAATAAAGAAGAAGCACCATTGAAAATTCCAACTTCCTTCATAAAGGCTCCAACCCAGTCATTCCGTTTTGCCTACAATCGAATTGTTAAAAAACCTGACGAATCACAGACTTTAAATGATAAAAGTAGTGAAAAGGTTAATAATAATAATAATGTAGGTTCTTTGCCAAAGACTGTTACATTTTCTCAGTTAAAAGGAAGTTCACTGATCTCAGCAGAAAAGAAAGTAGCCTCAAATGAATTTACTCCCACAAAAATTCAGCAACCAATTAAGATTATTAAGCCAATGAGAAAATTGTTTCCTATTATCCAGAATGGTGCTATTTACCGTGCAGTCAAAAATGGTAATGTTATAAAATTAGTGAAATTATGATCATTAGCATTATTGATTATTAGTTTTAAAAATAATTCTGCCTAGATTAAAATTGAGGCATCAGAGGAAACAAAAATCACTTGAAACTTTTATTTACATTTATTTCAAAAAGAAAGAATTCTCAAAATTTAGGGAAAAATTAAAGGGCGATCAAAAATTTTAACAGGAAACTCAAGATACTTTCTTTTTTAATTTTATACTTTTTTTTTAGAATAGGAAATCGATTTCCAAATTCAAATATGATTCATCCAAGACAAAAAGCACCTTATTTCTTCCCTTACTTTGTGTCTTCCAATAAGTGGATTTTTCTTTCTTTCTTTTTTTTTTTTTTTTTTTGTCAAGATTATTATTGAACGTAGTTCAAAATATTATATACAGAATTAAAATTATTTCATATTTTTTTTCACTATATTATTCTGTAAAATGCTTATAGAAAACTAATTGCCAAGATTGAAGCTACTATTTTATTTTAGTGGTATGAAAAGCAATTTTTCTCCACTTTTAAAGTGCAATGAGTAAAAAATAGTCATGTATAAAAAAATAAGAGTTTTGATTTTTATTTTGCTTAATTAGATTAAATATATATTTATTTGAATAAAAGTATATTTTTTGAATAAATGATTTTCAAAGTAAATATTTCTTATGAGATACTGTGAGTTTCATAAGGGTTTTAGGTTACAGGTTGATAAAATAATAAAATATTTAAAAGGAAGTTAAGTAATTATTTATATCTTTTGTCCCCTTTTTGAGTGCCTTCTAAAGTTATGTTCAATAATGTTTAGTCATAGGTATTTTCTTAGGTATTTATTTTAAATAAAGGATTCAAATAAAAATGTTATTTTGTACTTATTACTGTTCAATTCAACTGCGAGATTATATTTTAAGCCTTGCAAATTATTAATTAGTTGTTTGTTTATGAACTCTAGGGCAAATAACGAAGGAGATTATCTTGAATAATGATAATAAGTTCTTGATTTGTAAGAAGTCCTCCTTTTGTATGGTTAAGAAATAGTTAAGATTGTTTTGATTTAAAAAAAGGTCGTTGAAACTAACTCTGTATCAATACCTTATTGACCCAAAAATAAATTATGAATGTTGACGGTCTCTTTAAAAAGTCCACTTATTACTCCTTTGGTTCACCAGTTATCTAATAGTGTAACATTTGAGCACTGTTCTAGTACCAAGTGACAGGCATTCTGCCCGATGAAGAAACTTAATGGAAAGATTTCAATCTGCCAAGTCTTCAAATTAATTCAAACTTCATGAGAAAATGCATTCAATGCATCTTTCTTTTCTCCTGGACCCTGTCGCATTGATAACCAATTATTATACAAAATTCAAACTACCTTCTAGACATTTGAATTTTCTTCCATAACAGTATTTTTTTCTTTTTTAAAGTCTTATTATTCTTGACTAGGAAAAAAAAAAGAAGTACATTGCGTTGAAAATAATATGTGTAGTAATGCAGTCTCCCCACTGGTGATTTCATGTTGCTAGTGTTCGGAATTAATTTTGTCAGCTTTTAGAATAAGTGATGAAAATAACATATTTTAGGGGTAGATATCACAAATTTTACAGGAAGATAAAATGAAATGTTATTTATAACATATATTTTTTAAATTTATATGTTTTTCAATATACATTATATTAGTGTACTTATTAAAATATATTAATTTCTACAAAATTGTTATAAAGTATTTTTTTATAATGAATATTCTCTAGCAGACAATTCAGGTGAAGATGATTTTCCTTCTTATATAAAGGAAATTGAATATAATTATAAGAAAATATATCAACTGGGAACAAGAATGAAAAAATTTGGTAAATTTTAATTTGACCCTCAATATTTGCAGTTATATCCTTATTTTATTGACGGATTACAATTAAAATTCTTAAATTATTTTTAACCCAGTTAAAGATATTATTGTAGATAGGAGTTTTGGTTTATTTAGAGACCATCAATTCTGGGCTTCTGGTGAATTGTTTAACCCTTTCCTTGCGCACATCCACTATAGAGGCTTTGCACAAGGAAAGGGTTAACATCTTATCAGCTGCCGCTTTCCTTAATACATTTTTAGTGTCCAGAAACCTGTTCTTACAAAATGAATCATTATTATTTATTTTCCATCACCCACCCCCCCCTTTAAATTGTAATATGATTTAAGTACTCACTAAAAAATAACAAATGCTTAATAAAACAACCCCATTGAAGTTATAGAATTTAAGTTGAAGCCCTATAAAAAGATCAAATAACTGGTTAATAACAAATCTGTGCTGCATTGTTCTGAAGAATCTCCATAGTTAATTTGCTGAAATTTTATTACATTCCTGTTAATAGGGTGAAATGTGGTTTAGTTTTCTAAATTGATCAACTCTTATTGATGAAACAATTAAGTAGTATATTTATGCTGTAAATGTGTGTATATATATTGTAAATGATTTAGTGATACCTTGTTATTGAGCTCTTAAATCTGATGGATAAGTTTAACTTCATTATTGTTGCATTTTACAATTTTTCTTTGTTTATTAAGAAATAATTATATTTTAATTTACTCCGCTTCTTAGCAAAACACTTTCTTTTTGAACAATATTAGTCATATTAATTTCTACATCTTAATTATTATTTTTAATTGGCTTTTCTTTATTTGTTTTAGAAATATTTCAGCTGGTTTTAAAAGGTAAATTTGTATTTGTAGAGCTCTTTAATAATGTATTACTTATAGTTTAAGATTATAAAGCTGTTGCCTAGTTAAATGAAGTATTTATTGTTCCTTTACTAAAAGATGTAATAATTTTGAGTTTTAAGAAGAAGGTGCTTGAAGCTTTTACTCCTAGGTCAAAGGTTTTCAGCCCATAATTTGTAGTGTTTTATGCAGATTAAGCCAATTTTGTCTTTTGAAAATCCTGATCTTATGATTTTATTGAAGTTTCTGATTATTTAGTTAGAACTAGAACATATATCGTTTAATAATTAAAAAATAGGGAATTTATATATATTGCCCGAACAGGTCTTGTCTTTATGATTCTTAATCTAATATAAGCTATTATTTTTCACGTTTAAATTTTTTCTTTGCGTGTTTGATTCATAACTTTATATGCAAACTTGTTATTGCCCATCGATTTAGGGCTGAATAGCTTTTTCATCCTATGATAATGCAGGCTTAATATTTTCTTTTTTATAACACTATTTTCTGAAAAGTATCTGAAGAAAAATGTAGAAACCCATAATTAGAATATTGTGATATTAGGCAAAAGTTCTGTTCCAAGGGCTTTTATTGAAAAATTGAAATAATTTCCCTCTGTGTTTAAAGGAGTAAATGACAAACAATCTAGTTTAGTCAATGTCTCTTCAATATATTTTGTGAGTTATTATAAGCTAGCCTTTTGTGATCTAGAAGATGCAATGCAAAAGCTTCTTATTATTTCCCCAAACCTCTAAATTATACTATCTATTGTTATCAAATTAAGAGGTGTAGTTTATTATATGTTATTTTATGAAATATTTACTAGAAAAATTATTAGTTTGTATAAAAAATTGAATTATAAATTAAATAGTAAGACTGTCAATTTAACGAAGGCTTATTAATGTACATTGTATTGTTCAAAGAAATTATACATGCACAAATAATTAACTGTTATTTATGAAGTAGATATAATAGTAAATAAGAAGTGCATTTATTTATTAAGGAACTAATTATCAACAGTCCATTGTTAGTCATTTACATTGCTCATAGTAGTCAATATTATCACTTGATAGTTTCATTTTAGTCATTTAGTAAACTTCCTTAATTTTTTTTTTTGGCTTGATTTTATTTTATATGTATTCAAGTCCAATATATTATTATTTTTTAAACAATGGAGTGTGTATTTAAATTGGAATTGTGATTTATTTGAGTCAGTGTTGGATTAAATTGGGAAAAGTTTCCCATAATTCAAAATTTTATTCCTGTTAATAAAATTTTATATTTAGAAACTTTCTTCATTTTCTACCTTGTTTTGTCCTGTTTTATTTACTATTTTGATATCTAATATATTAAAGCATGTACATCTAAGTCAATTTGGTTTGTAATACCACCATAATATGGCAGGAATTGATTAAGTTGACCCTGGACCTAAAGGAGTTGTTGAGTTAATGATTTTCATTTTACTCATGAAATGTTTGTAATATTCAGAATAATGTTTGCTAAAATAAGAAATGCTTAAGTAGAATAATGGTTGCAATAAATGAATAGTACTGAAAGTAGAATATTTATGTATTGTTGAGGGTGAAAATGTTGAATGTGGGAATCTGGAATAATTAAAGGGATTAGAGGAGAAATTAAATGGGCATTCAAAGAATATCGCCCGTTACGCTTTGAACATGAATAAACTTTTAATTTTTAAACACTAAAGATAATGTGAAAAAAAGGAACATAGTTAGGTGGAAATATAGGGTGTGCTTATTTAAAAAAAAAAAAAAAAAACGATATTGTTGCGAAAATTAAATAGATGAATAATCCTTCAGAGAGAGAGAGAGAGTCGCGTATTTGGAAAGTGTGACGTAGATCAAAGAGACCGATAGAATGTTCTAGGTCTGACCAGTACCTTCCAGCCAGACGTCGAATGAACTAGACAATTCCCCTTTGATGTATGCCGCGACCCTATATATAGAGGGCCTGCCGGGAGCGAGGCAGTTTTTATTCTCACCTGTCTTGATGTTCACATCAGTGCGACTTAGTGCAATGCGGTAAAGTGTTTTTATAAGAAGAACAGTGTTGTGCCGTGACTGTAAGTAACAGTTTAGTGCTGCGTTTAAGACAGTGCAGTGCCGCGAAGTAAAGGACAGTGCAGTGCCGTCTTTCTGTGAATTTCAGTGAATTATTACATATAACAGTAACGCTATCAGTGTATACTGTGAGTAGTAATTAAGAATAATCACCAAGTTTATTGTGCATTGTGACATAAATTTTGCAGTGATAAAAACTGTGAAACTTGCGAGTATTTAATTTTGCAATCCAAAACAACTCTTATTAAAAACGTTTATTACTGCTTTTGGTAATAAAAACGTAAAAATATTAAGCATTTGTATTAGAAATTTCAAATCTTATTGACCAGTAATAATTGTTTTATTCCAAATTCATATTCAATTAACATATTTTGGAAATTCAATTTCAGATTTAGATGTTGCAAACAGCTGATATGGGTCAGCCATATTCATTTACCTCAAAGCCTCTTTTTACCTCTTGATATTATCTCCAAAATACCCCATCCATTGATTTCAGATATGAGTCTCACTTAAAAACTATCCAAAACATTAATGGAAACATTTCTACCACTCCAGCCTCAACATTTACACTAAAGCTTAAGATAAGATCCCATTCTGTATGGCCAACATACCCACATAAAAAAATAAATTCCATGTAATACTCCCTTCTGCAAATTGTTTATACATGTAAAACAAAGAAAATCACATTCGATGTTATTCACTTACATCCACTTTATGGTACTAAGGCAAATTGGGACAGGTTATACCACCCTTTTTTAGCCAGGACGAGGCTAAGGATATTATATAGAGAGTTACTAAATAAATTCCTATTGTCCACATGGGAATCAACCTTCTTGACTCAGGGCTAACCAAGTATATTAAGATCAACACCTTAACTGGTCCATAAAAAAATTGTTTTACATGAACAAAAATCATACATGACAAAGAAATGTAAATAAAGAGGTTCTCTTCTAACATATAAATTCTCATTACTGTAAAATGTCAAGGAATTAATTAATTGTCTTACCGGTCCATATAAATCAGAACATGAATTATTATCAAAGGTCATTCCTATTTAAATTTATCAATAAGTCTTCTGGATTTATTTTAAGTACATTTCCCTTGAAGTTTGTAAGATTGTACTCAAGACATTTTTCTTAACGTCCTTCAAATTTTTATATTTACGAATTATGCATTAACACTCAGTCAAGATGTAGTTTTTATTTGAGCATTAGCAGACCAGGCCATACATATATTAAAATTAGGCTTTGAATTCAAAAACAATTAAAATCAACAATAATATCAAAAAACTGACCAATAAAGATTCTAAAAGAGGATATAAAAACTACAATTCATTTTTGCACAATGCTATTCAACATGCAAATAGAATATAAATAGCCTAAAAAAAAGTGAGTGATTGTAAATATGTCTAGCTAACAGGTAATGTAAATAGCATATTATGTGGGGTAGACTGATAATATGATATCAAAAAAAGTATGAAGAGGTAACTAACAAAAAGATAATAATTAAAATGGGAATTCATTTATAAAGAAAATAAACAAGAAATGGAAGAATCCATAACAAATTAAATGACATACCCTTAACAATCAACTAATTCTAATTAAAGGGGGGAACTGTCATTCAACGACTGTCCAAGTCAAAATTAATCCTATATACTACTATTTATTGGAGCTTTAATACAATTTTCATCATCACATTTCATTCGCCCTGTCTCCTTCCACTGTCCTAGATCTGACGTCCCATATTTTCTGTTTATCTGACGTCCTAAAAATGGGTTTGTTTTTTATTCCATGGATTCTTAGTATTATTAATGTATGAATTCTCTCCACAGTTTCGAAATAGCATAATTTTTAAATTAATTGTTTTTATCGTAATATGTATTATTTCATTACATTCACAGAATTGTCAAGATCTGAAGGCTAACTCTTGTAGATATAACCTGGTTTAATCAGATAGTACTCTTTTCATATTATAAAAATCCAAATCCAAGGAAGTTTGATGTATCTGAAATATGATCTTTTTTTACCTTCTTCTTTGCCCAATAATGTTGCCATGGAATACATATGTTGTGCCTTAAAATATGCCCCATAACTTTCATTCTCTTTTTTCCCATGGCATTAGGTCTCTACTTTTGCTTATGTTATTAAGAATTTATGCTTTATAATCTAGATGTTTCTGAGGACTGGAAACAAAAGCAGAAAGCTTTGAAACTAGCAGGCAAGAATCAATGAAAAAGGCCTCATTCCTTCACAGGTATAATATGCCTGTAGGTTTTTTTCTGTCCATTTTAACCTGTGATCTGCTTCCTTGACCATACAGCACCTCAAAAATGGATTTGAATCTAAGTGTCTTAGAGCCATAATAAATCCAGTGTGATAGAGAATACTCTAGAAGTCAAGAGAAGAGATTATATCTGAAAGGAAACAATCAATTTTGTATGGGTACAATGGACAAGAAATAACCCAACTGGCTCCCTACAGAAGAAAAAACGAATATGATAGTGTGGGTGGGTACCCGGCCATGAGATAGGTTGGCAGAGTGAAGAATGAAGCTATGGAGTTCCACATGTGGACTAGGAAACTATCACTCATGACAGACAGAGGTAGAGAAGGCTGGTAACCGTCACTAAAGATCCTCATCCATTGGTTTTTAGTTGCCTTCTGCGAGAGATCATGCAACAATAAAGACTTGAGGAACATTCGAGAAAACTTTTCTCTAGGTCAAAATTAACCACAATAAGTATGCTAACAGAAACGCTCAAGTCTAGCGAAACTGACATGGAGCCAGTAAGAAAAAGAACAAGGGGAGAAAATTGAGGGATGGAACACCAAATAACACTTGTTCAATAGTTTCTTTAGAAATTGGAGATGGGAATAAAACATTCTTAAAGATCAAAACAATTTAATAAAATAATATTACAATCTTAATTATATTCTCTGATACTGACTAATGGCTTTGTGCTCATTGATTTTTCCATTAACAGAAACTTCATTAATTCTGAGCATGGTAAACTGCGACCTGAAAACTAAACATGAAAGTATTATTATACCAATACTAGGAAAAATTGTACGTCATATAACATAAATTCTAATGGACAATCTTTGTTAATTTTTTATTACACTAATAAAATTTTGATACTGAAAAAGTCTGTTAAACATGGGTTGTAAGGTAAAAAAAACACTAATATAGCATCACCATAATTTATATTTGTTAATCACACTTGTGACAGAATAAAAGAGCAAAACAACAAATGGCTCAAATAAAGTCATGAATGTTTTGGCAGGCCTTCATGTAACTAAATGACTATATACATCAGGTATGGGCAACCTATGATATGTTGCTGACCAAACTTAATTGTGCAAATACATTCACGGGCCGCTTAGACAAAGCACGGATATGAGAAACAATCAGATATTAAAGAAATATTTTCCATAATATAAAAATAAAGTACAACAAAGGTTAGAGCATGAATGAGTAAATACATTATTCTAATTATGCCAATCACCATCGCTGTGGGACACAAACCAAATAAATAAAACATATAATTAAACCATAAAACATAGAATTATTACAAACAATGAAAGATAAATAGCGACACCGAAATCAATGAGCTTGAATGGAGAACTAATCCATCCATGTTTGGATTAATTCCCTTGACACAAAGACGAAAAGAATATGCCCATATATATATATATATTCATCCTTACCCTCCTACTCCATTTGATGGTAAATAATGATTAGTATTCTCAATTTTAATAAAGGAAACTAGAAAATATAAGTAAATATGAGTTCTAGGAATACTTACAATTAATTCGTTCGTACTGTTTTCTTCTCCTTTTATAAAATATTGTTTTAGTATGTGACAAGTCCTTTTCAATCACAGTTGCTCTCACTGTAACCAGGGCTTGAGGTAAAATTGGTCTACCAATTAAAGTGAAGTTTAAACCACCTACCAATAGCACCTAAAAAACAATTAACACAATGGAGCTTGGTTGTGATCTCAATTCATCATAGAATTGCTTTATGACATAATGAAACTACCCATCATCAGTGACAAACTCATTAAATAAAATCCTTAGTCTCACCCTGGCTAGGAATGAGTGGTAACCTGTAGATAGCCCGTTCCAATAAGCCATCACAGCACTAAATATATTTATTTTTATATCCAAATCTAAGCAAAGTTGTTTAAACTACAAACCAGAGTGCCAATGTGTTCTCATGGGTCAATAGCATCAGGTAATAATATACAACTATAAGCGAAAATTTATAAAAATATTTAATTCAAATGCACAAAAAACTAAATTTTCTTTCAGACCTCTACCTTCAGGGCTACTGGAGATTATTTGAGAAGAAATTGAGCAGAGGTTGCTAGTGTTACAAAAGATGGGGAAGTAAATTAGTCTTACTGCCCTGCCTGTGTGACTTTAGCCCTCTGACATTCTGTTATACACAATCTGGCAATGGTCATCAGAACATCAGTCCCCTTAGGTACATGAGGCCTGCTATTCTACTGGAGACAACTCATTCCAGAATGGAGTAGTACCTTGGGTTGGCCACTTACTGAGTAAACCATTAAATAGTAAATCTTTTTTGGGAGCAGCTAAAGATCTCAAATGTCTATAATGCCAACTAAAAAAAAAATGGCTATTATACTTATAAATTTACCTTTTCTAATTTTATTTCATCGCCATTTCGGGGAGGCCAATATCCTTCAACAATTATAACATCTTCAGGAGTAATTTTGAATTGCTTTCCGCACACATGGACAACAGCAAACAACCTTCCTTCCTTTCCATTTTTTATATGTTCATTGACACAAGATATTGTATCTAAAGAAATAAAAGTTTGAATCCAATATCAAAAAAATTCAAAATCCAATTAAAAAAAAAATTGTATGGTAAGTCACACACAAAACTTGAAACCTCTAAATACTGGGTTGGTTTTAAAGTTCTTCCTCTTTAAATACGATTTTTACTTAGGGTGATAGGTTTCATTCAAAAATGGAATTGAGAATGATGCAAATAAAATCCAAAGTACACCCTAGGTGGAGGAGGAAGGTAGATAATCTTAAATTTCTGGGGATTTTCTTTTAGCTTAGATGATTAAGTTTTTTGTTGTGATTTTAATTGTAAGATATTACACAGTTGATTGTCTAAAACTGGCAAAGGTTAAAGGAAATAAGAGTAAATTAATATTATACATTAGCCAGACAATACCTAACATGTATTAAATGTAATACAGACCTCTAGTTATTTTAAGTTCATCATTCTTCTGAAATATTTTTGGTCCTTCGAATATTTTTGGAACTGAGGTTAAATATCTTAATGTAGTAACATTTTTATTATCTAAAACAAACAAATGCATATTTAAGGAACTTATAATAATAAAAACTTATCATATAATCATTTCATGCATAATTTACTTTTAAAAATGTCTTGAAAACTAAAGGTATGCTGGAGATATTTTTTCGCTGGTCCAAGGAAACTGTTGAACCTATTTACTCCAATCATTATTAACTATTTTTAATTAATTTCATTCCTTAAATATTTCAGAAACTAAAACAAGCCTAAATTCAGAAATCAACTCCAAGCTCTTTTAGAAAATAAACAAATCCCATCAAATGCAAATAGAAACCTTCCTGCCCAAAGCAGTAGACAAGAGACACCTGACCAAAGAAGTATAGGCATACCTCTTTCAATGTTGTTAACTAATAATAACCTGATGAGTTAATATTGAATGTAAAAGCCTGGCATATAAAGATAAACGAAAGTAATTCTCACCATATCACTTTTAGCAGATTTCCCTTAAGGGAAATCAGCTATTGAGGTCGTACTCATGACGCGAGTTTCGAAAAATTTCTTCAAATGTCCATCGATCCTACCCAGGAGATGACGAAAATGAGGTCCGTTCAAAATTTTATATATATATATATATATATATATATATATATATATATATATATATATTTGTCTGTTAACGCTCTAGCAGTCCCAATTTTTGTTTGATCTTTACCAACCTCGGAATTTAATCGTTTTATGTAAAAAGGAAGATCAAGTTCGTTAATGGCTGAAATCGGACCAGTGGGAGGGGGGGTTTAGAGGGGGGGCCGAGATATTTGCATTTGTATTCTGCGTGTGGTCACCAGTAGGCTATGTTCGGACTTTCCGCCGAGAGCTCTGGCGGCCGTTTCTATAACTATTCGTCCCTCGTGAATAGGTTTAGAGGTTAGGTTAACTGTTTTTTGGGGCTAGAAACTACTGGGTTATTACGCCCTAAATAATGTTTTAGGTTTAGAGGTTTCTTACTACTACAGTTGTTATTAGGCAGATTTCTCTATTGTAAAACTTCTAGTGGGAAATCTGCTTAGTTTACGTAGCCCTGCGTGACGGACTTTTTTTTCTCCTCATAGTATCCCTCTTAAAAGTTATTTATTAGAGTACATGTTCCATTGCCACATAGCATATTACTTTATGATTATGTTTTAATACATTTTTACAATATATACTCTTTAATGAGTAATTACCATGTAATCAAATATAATAAAAAAGAATAATTATAAAAAAAATAAAAATATTTATTTATTTATTTGGTTTGTGCCCCACAGCGATGGTGATTGACATTATTAGAATGATATATTTACTCCTTCATGTGCTTACCTTTTTTGTACTTTACTTTTATATTATGGAAAATATTTCTTTAATATCTGGTCTTTAATATATACTTTTGTTTCTCATATCCGTGCTTTGTCTAAAGAATATAATAAAAGTTAACCCTTTTAAATCTTTTTAAGTATGCTGTAGACCTATTCTATTTTGAACTATATGTTTTTGTAAATGTTGATATGTTTTAGATATGTTATTTTTATTTTATTATATAATAAAATAAAAATAGATTGAAATAATAAAAAAGATAAAATATTGAAATAAGTAAGATAAAATAATAAAATTAATAAATGAAAATGGAAAAAAACATCAACCTATGGTTTTCTCTTCTTTAATTTGGGAGTCTATGTAAGGTAAATATATTGAATTATAATTCTCTTTCTTCACAATCAACTTTATATTCTAATTTATTTTTGCTACATCCATATCTGTACTTTTTATAAACTTTACGAGTTCTTTGTTATACGTATTAAATAATATATGAGTTGGTTCTCCGTCACTATACATTGGATCGAAAAATTGTATAGAACCAATCTTATTGGAAATTAAATTTACTATAAATATTGTTATATACATTTATTCTCTATCTTGAATATTCACCGGGATATTTGCATTTTTATGAAGTCTGTGGTCGGGTGTTCTTCGGGTTAGTTCGGCCGTTTTCGTAAGTCGGCTCTGGCGGAAGCTTCTAACCTAACCTGTAGTTTCTAACCTTACCTAACCTTCGTTACTTTGTGAGATTTATGCAAATACGTTCTGTTCATCCGCCACCCCCCCCTTCTTTAGTTCTTGGACTACTAAAATTTGAGTTATCTATATATATATAAAATTGTAACCTCTGTCTGTACATTGATTTTTTTCGCGAAATTTCACGATAACTTTTCGTTTCACACGTCATAGACACCATAACTGCATTTTGTTTCTTTGGTGTCTGTTTGTTTGTTTGTTTGTTTATTTGTTTGTTTGTTTGTTAACTTTTCACGCATAAACGGCTGAACCGAATTTTATGAAACTTGGTATGTGTATTACTACTAACCCAACTTAGACTTTAGGCTATATTAATATTCTTTGAGACGAACAGGAGTGGGGGTTATAAGGGAGGTCTGAAATTAAAAATAGCGATATTTCGTTTCCTATTGGTTTTTTGGCAAATATGCATATAACAAAAGTTGTTTATTTTGTTATTTAGAATAACTTTTGTTATATACAATTTTTTCATATACCGAACTATAAAGGCGTTATACGCTAACAATTATAGCGGGGGTCAACAATTTTATTTGGCACACAGACTCAACCGAACTAAATAAAACTCGGTATGTGTATTAGCACTAACGCCTTCCTTATAATAAGCCATACAAACATTTCTAGGGACGGGCAGGAGTGGGGGTTATAAGGGACGCCTGAAATTAAAAATAGTGATATTCCGTTTCCTATTGGTGTTTCGGCAAATATGCACATAAAAAAAGTTGTTTATTTTGTTATTTAGAGAAACTTTTGTTATATACACTATCGTCGAATACCGAATTATAAAGGCGTTATACGCTAAAAATTATAGCGGGTGTCAAGAATATTATTTGGCACAAAAGAGTCCACCGAACTAAATAAAACTCGGTATGTGTATTATCTCTGACGCCTTAATTATCATAAGCCATACCAATTTTTCTAGGGACGGGCAGGAGTGGGGGGCTATAAGGGAGGCCTAAAATTAAAAATAGCAATATTTCTTTTTCTACTGGTTTTTCTGCAAATATGCAATGACAAAAGTAGTTTATTCTGTTATTTAAAGTAACTTTGGTTATGTTCACTTTTGCTGTATAACATATACGAGATATGCGTTAAAATCTAAAGCGGAAGCCAACAATTTTGTCGAGCTCAAAAGATTGAACCGAATTTAACAAAACTTGGTATGCGAATTAGCATTAATTCTTCCATGATTATAAGCTATATTAAAATGTTTAGGTTCAAACGGGAGTGGGGGTTATAAGACAGGCCTGAGATAAAAATTCGGAATTTTCATTTTCTATTTTTTTTTGGCTAACGTGCACATATCAAAAGTTGTTTACATTTGTTAATTAAAGTATCTTTTGTTGTATTCACTTTTGCCGTAAATGAAGTTAACACGGCATATACGCTAAATCCATTGTGGGAGTCATTAATTTTATTAGTGCTTATTTAAGTGTTTTTAATAAATGGATATTATGACAAAAGATGTTATGTTTTAGTCTTATATGATAGTTGCAAGTATGATTCGGATTAGTGAGCTTATAAATCTCCGTCGGCTCCTCATTTATTTATTTATTTTCCCTATAACTTTTTTATTTATTTCTAATAGAATATAAACTATAAGAGCATATCTGGTATTTAATGTATACTCGATATGAATGTTTAAAGTATTACTAGGTTGCAGGGGGGCTCTCTTCCCCTCATCTAGCTTTTTGAACATAAATGAAATTATGTTTAGGGATCTATTATTTAGTTCCATCAGGGAGATAAATTATTAAAATAATATTCTGAATCAATATTCTAAGGAAAACAACGATGATAACGCTCCTGCGAGAGCGGAAATGGACGGGAGGTAATTGAGTTTAGTTACTTCCTGAGGAATGCTGCCACGACGGGAAGTGATTTCCACTGAGGCTTACTAATACGAATATAATCTTATGTATAAAACTATGCTAAAACTATATGTGCTTGGTTTGATTTTTGGCAGGAAATATGTTCATTATAGATGACATTTAATTGTACACATTGAAGTCTTGCTATAAAAATACAATCATTAGTCAGTCAGCAATGATTTCCCGGGCATCGCCGGGTACCTTAGCTAGTTAAAATATAAATTATTCTTACAATTCAGAAGCCGTTTCAGTTGGGAGTTTATTAAAATTAAATAAAAGATTTCTCATTACCGTTTGTATTTACTTATGGTGGTGTTGCGTTACCAGTATGCAGATTTCTCTATTGCTAAACTTCACATAGGAAATCTGCTTAGTTTACGCAGCCCCTGCGTGACGGACTTTTTTATATGTTCTAGTCAATTATCCCAAGATACAACGTAGGCTATGTGGGAATCCGAATTTTCAACTTCGAGGAGGGAGGGGGCTTACTTCGATTTAAAAAAATGTATTAGTCAATATCTTCCTTAGTATTGGTTTCATCGAAAATATGTAAAGAGCGAATTGTGTTTAGAATAACGATGACGGTCCTTCATCGTTATTTTCGTTTATGAATTTTGAATCCGCCTACCTGGCACCAATTACTTTATTCGCGTTTCATCAATATGCCTAAATAGACTTGGGAAATTGTATATGTACAGTTAATATGAACCACTTGATAACACTACTCCTTACATACTTTACACCACATACATTCTTCTGTCATAATAGTTTAACAACAGAATGTCAGGATAAAATATGTGTTTCTCCGTAAGCTAAGTTGATACAATTGTATTGTACTAACTAGACTTATTTCATCCCAAGAACCGTAATATATTCGTCTAATATGAGGAGTAAGCATATCAATAATAAGCTCCGAAGTCCGTCACGCAAGAGCTGCGTAAACTAAGTAGATTTCCCACGGGGAGATTTACAATAGATAAATCTACATACTGGTAAAATCACCGTGAATGTTAAGTGAATAAATACAAGCCGTAATAAGAAATCATTCAGTCAATTTACAAGTTAATATCTACAACGGAAAGCGTCTGAATTGTAAACAAACAGGGCAGCCAACTTCGCAGCGCTGAATAGATTGAATTATTTTAGACCGGAAAGATGAACAATTAATGAAATATATCTGAATATAACATATTAATTTTATTTACTATAGCTAGTGGAGTAATTTGAAATGAATCCGAATAATTTCTAGAAATATATGTATATATCAAATACGTTCTACATATATATATATATATATATATATATATATATATATATATATATGTGTGTGTGTGTGTGTGTGTGTGTGTGTGTGTGTGTGTGTGTGTGTGTTGTGTGTGTGTGTGTGTGTGTGTTGTGTGTGTGTGTGTGTGTGTGCGTGCGTGCGTGCGTGCGTGCGTGTGTGTGTGTATCTGTTACCGCTCTAGCGGTCGTAATTATTGTTTAATTGTTAGCAAACTCGATACTTAGTCCTTTTATATAAAAAGAATGCTCAAGTCCTTTAACGACTGAAATCTGACCTGGGGGAGGTGGGTTAAGTGTGGAGGAATTTCGAAATATCTCTGTTACTATACGTCGGATCGAAAAATTGTATATAAACAATCTTATTGAAAATTAAATTTTTCTATAAATATTGATCTATACCGAGATATTTGGTTTTTAGCAGATTTCCCCTTAGGGAAATCAGCTATTGAGGTCGTACTCATGACGCGATTTTCGAAAACTTTCTTCAAATGTCCATCGATCCTACCCAGGCGATGACGAAAATGAGGTCCGTTCAAAATTATATATATATATATATATATATATATATATATATATATATATATATATATATCTATATATATATAAAATTGTAACCTCTGTCTGTACATTGATTTTTTTCGCGAAATTTCACGATAACTTTTCGTTTCACATGTCATAGACACCATAACTGCATTTTGTTTCTTTGGTGTCTGTTTGTTTGTTTGTTTGTTTATTTGTTTGTTTGTTTGTTTGTTTGTTACCTTTTCACGCATAAACGGCTGAACCGAATTTTATGAAACTTGGTATGTATATTACTACTAACCCAACTTAGACTTTAGGCTATATTAATATCCTCTGAGACGAACAGGAGTGGGGGTTATAAGGAAAGCCTGAAATTAAAAATAGCGATATTTCGATTCCTATTGGTTTTTCGGCAATTATGCTCATAACAAAAGTTGTTTATTTTGTTATTTAGAGCAACTTTTGTTATATACACTTTCGTCGTATGCCGAAGTATAAATGAGTTATACGCTAAAAATTATAGCGGGAGTCAACAATTTTATTTGGCACAAAACACTCAACCGAACTAAGTAAAACTCGGTATATCTATTAGCACTAACGCTTTCATTATAACAAGCCATACCAACATTTCTAGGGACGGGCAGGAGTGGGGGTTATAAGGGAAGCCAGAAATTAAAAATAGCGATATTTCGTTTCCTATTGGTTTTTCGGTAAATATGAACATAACAAAAGTTGTTTACTTTGTTATTTAGATTAACATTTGTTATAAACACTTTTTTCGTATACCGAATAATAAACGAGATATACGCTAAAATCTATAACGGAAGTGAACAATTTTATTTGGGACAATAGACCCAACCGAAATAAATAAAACTCGGTATGTGTATTAGCACTAACGCTTTCATTATAACAAACCATATCAACATTTCTAGGGACGGGTAGGAGTGGGGGTTATAAGGGATGCCAGAAATTAAATATAGCGATATTTCGTTTCCTATTGGTTTTCGGCAAATATGAACATGACGATAAACAAGAACATTTCAATTGTATGAAGCATTTTAAAAACAAGTAGCTGTTTCATGAGGAGCAAAGTATATTACTCCCCCCCCCTTCCTCTGTCTTTCACTGGAGCATTAATTAATCGGAAGTAAGTAATTTCATCCTTTAATGTGTTTAAAACATCAATTAATTCACGAAAGTATTTAAACATACATAATTAGAATTGAAAATAGAATCTGAATATAAGGTAATGTTAGCGGAATTGAGAATTAGCCGTTAGTCATGTTCTGTTGGTTAACCTGCAGCGTCAGGGAGGGGTGGGGAGACCTTCCTGTAATCTAGAACCTTTCTCACTCCCTCTTTCTTTCCTCAGTTGTTTTACACACTTTTTTCGTATACTGTATTATAAACGAGATATACGCTAAAACCTATAGCGGAAGTGTATTTTGTTATTTAGAGTAAATTTTGTTATATAAACTTTTATAGTATACCGAATTATAAACGAGATACATATATGCTAAAACCTATAGCGGAAGTGAACAATTTTATTTGGGACAAAAGACCCAGCCGAAATAAATAAAATTCGGTATGTGTATTAGCACTAACGCTTTCCTTATAATAAGCCATACTAACATTTCTAGGGACGGGCAGGAGTGGGGGTTATAAGGGAGACCTGAAATTAATAATGGTGATATTTCGTTTTAATAACTGAGATCTATGCATAATGCACAGGAGACGGGAAACATGACAATTTGGAGGACAGTGAAGACTTACTTAAAAAATTAATTTTATTATTAACAAATGCCAACAACGGGTGTTAATCCTAAATAGTGGGACGGGTAAATGTCAAAATATTGTGCAAAGTAAAGCCTTGCCAAAAAAAAATACGATCACCATTCAGCCTAAAATGAATTCCCGAGCGAAGCCGGGTATCTGAGCTAGTATATCTATCTATATATATATAAAATTGTAACCTCTGTCTGTACATTGATTTTTTTCGCGAAATTTCACGATAACTTTTCGTTTCACATGTCATAGACACCATAACTGCATTTTGTTTCTTTCGTGTTTGTTTGTTTGTTTGTTTGTTTGTTTGTTTGTTTGTTTGTTTGTTACCTTTTCACGCATAAACGGCTGAACCGAATTTTATGAAACTTGGTATGTATATTACTACTAGCCCAACTTAGACTTTAGGCTATACTAATATTCTCTGAGACGAACAGGAGTGGGGGTTATAAGGGAGGCCTGAAATTAAAAATAGCGATATTTCGTTTTCTAATGGTTTGTCGGTAAATATGCACATAACAAAAGTTGTTTAGTTTGTTATTTAGAGTAACTTTTGTTATATACACTTTTGCCGTAAACGGAAGTATAAATGAGTTATACGCTTAAAACTTTAGCGGGAGTCAAAAATTTATTAGGCATTAAAGACTCAACCGAACTAAACCAAACTCGGTATGTGAATTAGTACCTTCCTTATAATAAGCCAGGGGGTTATAAGGGAGGCCTGAAATTAAAAATAGCGATATTTCGTTTCCTATTGCTTTTTCATCAAATATGCCTATTAAAAACGTTGTTTATTTTGTTTTTTAGAGTAACTTTTGTTATATACACTTTTGTCGTATACCGAAGTTTAAATGCGTTATACGCTAAAAATTATAGCGGGAGTCAACAATTTTATTTGCCACGAAAGACTCAATGGAACTAAATAAAACTCGGTATGTGTATTAGCAATGAGACCTTCATTATAATAAGCCATACCAACATTTCTATGGACGGGCAGGAGTGGGGGTTATAAGGGAAGCCTGAAATTAAAAATAGCGATATTTCGTTTCGTATTGGTTTTTCCGCAAATATAAACATAACAAAAGTTGTTTATTTTGTTATTTGGAGTAACTTTTGTTATATACTTTTTTGTCGTATACCTAAGTATAAATGAGTTATACGTTAAAATTTTAGCGGGCACTAACGGCTGAACCGAACTTAACAAAACTCGGTATGTCAATTAGCATTAATTCTTCCATGATTATAAGTTATATTAAAATTTTTAGGTTCGAACGGGAGGGGGGTTAAAAGGGAGGCCTGAAATAAAAAATCACCATATTTACAAGTATATTTGACGGGAAATATAAAAATATCGAAGACTGTGAAGCCTTATCGAACAAATAATTCTATTATTAGTAAATGCCAAAGATGGGTATCAATCCTAAACACTGGGACGGGTAAATGTCAAAATATTGTGCAATGTAAAGCCTGCCAAAAAAATACCATCACCATTCAGCCTCAAATGAATTCCCGGGCGAAGCCGGGTATCTGAGCTAGTATATATATAAAATTGTAACCTCTGTCTGTACATTGATTTTTTTCGCGAAATTTCACGATAACTTTTCGTTTCACATGTCATAGACACCATAACTGCATTTTGTTTCTTTGGTGTCTGTTTGTTTGTTTGTTTGTTTATTTGTTTGTTTGTTTGTTTGTTACCTTTTCACGCATAAACGGCTGAACCGAATTTTATGAAATTTGGTATGTATATTACTACTAACCCAACTTAGACTTTAGGCTATATTAATATCCTCTGAGACGAACAGGAGTGGGGGTTATAAGGGAAGCCTGAAATTAAAAATAGCGATATTTCGTTTCCTATTGGTTTTTCGGCAATTATGCACATAACAAAAGTTGTTTATTTTGTTATTTAGAGTAACTTTTGTTATATACTTTTTTTTTGTATACCGAATTATAAACGAGATATACGCTAAAACCTATAGCGGAAGTGAACAATTTTATTTGGGACAAACGACCCAACCGAATTAAATAAAACTCGGTATGTGCATTAGCACTAACGCTTTCATTATAATAAGCCATACCAACATTTCTAAGGACGGGCAGGAGTGGGGGTTGTAGGGGAGGCCTGAATTTAAAATAGCGGCATTTCGTTTTCTATTCGTTTTTCGGCAAATATGAACATAACAAAAGTTGTTTATTTTGTTATTTAGAGTAAGTTTTGTGATATTCATTTTTGTCTTTTAACAATGTATAAACGAGATATACACTATAAACTAAAGCGGGAGTCAACTATTTTATTGGACGCTAACGATTGAACCGAACTTAACAAAACTCGGTATGTCAATTAGCATTAATTCTTCCATGATTATAAGCTATATTAAAATGTTTAGGTTAGAACGGGAGTGGGGGTTATAAGGGAGGCCTGAAATAAAAATTCGCGATATTTCATTGTCTATTTGTTTTTCGGGAAATATAAAAATAGAAGACATTGAAGTCTTATCGAACAAATAATTCGCGATATTGTGATTCTTATTGGTTTTTCAGCAATATTTTATAAAAATAATCATTAGTCAGCAACTAATTTCCCGGGCATCGTCGGGTATATTAGCTAGATTGTATTCAGAAAATACGTACCTTATAGCTGAAATTTAATAATAATAAATGTTGTCCATAATTGTGAAATTATGCACTGTGCACAGGAGACGGGAATGATTAGAGACAATTTCAGTGAAGACTTACATAAAATAATTTTATTATTAACGGCCAAAAACGGGTATATGAGCCCAGACGGGACGGGTAAATGTCAAAATATTGTGCAAATTAAAGCCTTGCCCCAAAAATTCCATCACCATTCAGCCTCAAATCAATTCTCGGGCGAAGCCGGGTATCTGAGCTAGTATAGATATATATATATATATATATATATATATATATGTATATAGGTGTGTGTGTGTGTGTGTATCTGTTACCGCTCTAGCGGTCGTAATAATTGATTAATCGTTAGCAAACTCGATATTTAGTCCTTTTATATAAAAAGAAAGCTCAAGTCCGTTAACGGCTTAAATCTGACCTGGGGGAGGTGGGTTAAGAGGGGAGGAATTTCGAAAAATCGAAATATCTCTGTTACTATACGTCGGATCGAAAAATTGTATATAAACAATCTTATTGAAAATTAAATTTTTCTATAAATATTGATCTATACCGACATATTTGGTTTTTATAGCTTTACGCTTTCAGTAAACCCCCACTCCTACTAGAGTCATATTAATAATAAGCTGTTATATCACGGACCAATTCATTAATAATGTTAAATACCAAATATTCTTTTCAACAAAGCTTTATTATACGAGATACAAACAAATACATTCTGTTGACCCCCTTCCTTAGTTCTTCGATTAGTAAAATCTGAATATTGAGATAGAAATTATTCTGATTCAATTCAAATTACTCCAGTAGCTATAGTAGATAATTTTCAATAAAATTAATATGTTATAATCAGATATGTTTCATTAATTGTTGATCTTTCCGGGCTATAATAATTCTATCCATTCAGCGTTGTGAAGTTGGCTGCCCTGTTTGTTTACAATTCAAACGCTTTCCGTTATAGATATTATTAACTTGTAAATTGACTGAATGATTTCTTATTACCGTTTGTATTTATTCACTTAACATTCACGGTGATGTCACCAGTATGTAGATTTATCTATTGTAAACCTTCCCGTTGGGAAATCTGCTTAGTTTACGCACATTTTTAAATAGAAATATGGAAATGTTGCGATATGAGATCAAAAGTGTTATACTAGCACGTGGAAAATCTGCTTAGTTTCCGCAGCCCCTGTGCGATGAACGTTTTTTTCTTACACTGCTGAACTAACGGATTTACAGTTAATAAGCATGATATTAAATACTTAAAATACCAGGGACTATGAACATGGTGTCATTCATGCACCAAGGGGAAATAAACCTGGTTATATATATAATGAAACCATTCAAGCAGCAAAGAGGGGCATTACGTAATACTACATTATCCTCACTGCTTCAGCAATGAAGCTTATCTCTAAGCTATACATTTTCAATATTACAAATGGAAAGGAATAATTTATGCCTCCCTATAAATTTTGTTCTTCCAGTAGCATCATAATAAATAATTCCCTAAGTTATTTGAAGACCATCTCTTATGAACCCTGTGTATTCTTAGCTGCTATAATACAAAACCAATTAATGAATTTAATTCTGAAATTTTTTCCATTTATATAAATGCATTTGAAGGTGATCGAATTATATCATTTTTTTTTTTTTTTTTTTTTTTTTTTAAACATCCACTTTATGCTACTTTATCTAATTGAGACGGGTTATCTACAGGTGGCCACCCTTTTCTAGCCAGGGTAGAATTAAGTCATTTAATGAGTCCGTCACCAAATAAACTCCTATTTCCCAGGGTGGGAATCGAACTCGCCACTCTAGGTTTACCATGTGAGACTATGACCAACACCTTAACTCACACGGCCAACCTGAGCCCTAAATATCATTTTTTAATAATTGTATTGTATTACCTGCCGTATTTCCTGTCTTTGACGGGCTAAAACAGAATTGGCTACCCACAGAAAAAAAAGTCCGTCACGCGAAAATCTAAGTCTGACAATCTCTCTGGATTCCTGACAATATTGACTATCGTAGAACCCGTCTAATGCACCAGCTGACCCCACGTGAGCTAACCACTGACCCTCCGGTACAATGAGATCCGTCAGTCTACCGGAGACAATTCATTCCTGGTTCTTTTTGGCTAACGGGGATTGAACGTTGAATTGTGAAACACCGGTCCTGAATAGCTGCGATCGGGAAAAGCTAAAAATCCACAAGGTCTTCAATGACAACCGCTTTACATATAAATATGGATTGACCCTATTTTCGTGAATCGCGAGATGAAACATTTCGAAAATCGCGAATCTTGATTAAACTCTTAACAGCTGATGATGAAAATCTACCAAAATTTACCTTAGGGACTCTCACGCGACTCTAGCGTTGGGGCTATAACAAGACGAAATCGGCCCAACTTCTAAAATTTTCAAATATTTAATATGAAGATATGAGGTTTTCTGTTGAATAAATTAAGGGTAAATTCACAACTGGACGCAGATCTATTATTAACATTGCTTAATTCTGTGCACATGCTAAATAAGAATTTGTGAAGCTGCCTTCCCAAACCAGAAAGAAAATTATCGCGTTTCCGAAATTAACACCCGATATGAATCAGCTACCTACCAATTTCCATTAAATGATTTTAATAAACAGTCGAATATCATACAGATCTACAGCAGGAATATTTTGTTGCAGCTGTGTTGATGGTGGCTACCGAAACCGTGATCGGCAATATAATACTCCTGGGAAAGAAAAGATAATGGCTCAAGTTCAAGGATCTTGGGCGCGAAGACAAAGAATCGGTTTAGACGTCCAGTGCACAAATGCATTTAAGTTTTAAAATCCATTATACTAAAAATCATAAGCTCTCTAACAACTTTATTATGTAATATTGACGTGCTTTATAAAAAAAAAAAAAAAAAAAATAATTTCTACATGACTTCGCTTAACCTGTATTCTTAATAAAATTATTTTGTTGTCATTATCATTAGAATAAAAAATCCGTCAGATGCTGCGTAAACTGATTTTCCACATGTTGAAATGACACTCTATTGATCTCATTTCAGCATATGTTTTCTATTTCCAAAAAAAATAATCGGATGAGTAGTTGAGAAATGGGCGGTCAATAAAACCTTAATTGATGACGTCATCACACTAACTATTGGCATGTATCTCACATTATAAATGTTAGTTCAAAACAATATTTTTATGCTTAGAATAATATTAGTTTCATGATATATTCTCTTATATATAAAGTGCAATGATTAAAGGAGAGGAATTACTGAAGACTGAAATCTAAAAAATGCCAATATCTCAGTTATATTGAAGATAGAGAAAACATGTATATAACAACATTTAAAGAACATTACGAGTATATCAGTGATAATAATAGTTTCTTACAATTTTTCAATATGACATATAATAACGGAGGTATTTCAAATTTTCGAATTTCCCCCTTAACCCCCCCCCTCCCACGTGCCCTTTTTTTCATCACTATCCAACACTTAATTTCAAAAAGACGGCAAGAGAAGAGCAGCTTCTACCTGCCTGGCAAGGAAGTCAAGAGCTTAGGAGGAATATGGCACCTGATAAGAAAATAGCCACTGCTATCACCTCACTTAGCTTCTATAGATCTCTGGCCCATTGTCTCTAGAGGCGCCCTGGAAGGGGATAAGAAAGAGTGGTACTGTAAAGAGCTCGCACTTCTGGATTAGGATGTTTGGATAGCCTGCTGTGGAAGTTTTTGAGTCTTAAGGGAATTAGGTCCTTTACAAATGGGATTTTAAGATCGTTATGAAGGGTATAGTTTGAAATATATTAAGGAGCATCTACTGTAGTGGCACGACTTTGGTTTGGAAATTTTGGATATATCTGATGTTCTAAGGTTTTGCTGTAGCCCACACTTCTGTAGCTTATGTCCAAATTGGTTTGATTAGTAACTTGTATATTGTTAGTTACTTTTCGGTAGACAAGTGAGATCTTCTATTTAGCAGTCCGTAGAGTTGCCCGAATCGTCTGACAAGTTCCTGTCTCTTAATTATTGTGTGGGATTTCCAAATAAGTCTGGTGGCCAAATGTAGTCCAAGGTAGCATACACGATCGGCTCGTAAAATAATATTTTTGAAATGAAGAGGAGGGCAGGAACTGCGCTGAAGAGAAAAAGTGATATGGTGAGATTTACTTTCGTTTATCTTTATATGCCAAGCTTTGCACCATTTTTCAATCTAGGTTAAGTGAAATTGGAGATTCATCGACGCATTAATAGGATCGGGATCGGATGAAAGGATTACTGCGCCAGCTGCATAGGTCTTAGGCCACTGCCCAGAGGAACTCCCTTACCCCCAGGATAGTAAACTGAGTAGTCATTTCCTTGAAGGACTCGAAAAACCTGTTGGAAAAGTAGGATTTAAGTATAAGGTAGAATTTGCTAGGAAGGAGTAGCTTAGCTTATAAAGCAAGCCGTCATGCTAAACCTTGTCAAAAGCTACTACCTAAATATTGTTATCTGCTGGGAAGGGTCGTCATTTGAAGTAAACATTCGAAAGTTGAGTCATGAGGACACCCTTAATAACTGATTTCCGTTAAGGGAAATTTACTAAAAATGCTAAGGAGTTCAAAACTAGTTGAAAATGGGTTCCATCGCCCTAAAAAGTGATTTTCAGATAAGACATCTCTTTGCATTAATTAGTCAATTTTAACTCATTCTTGAACACTAAAAAGGGGTATATATTTCGCAGAAATGTCACGTCCACAGGCTTACAGGTTGTTCTAGGAAGAGCTCAGCTTGACCCATAAGTGGTGGGAGGAGCAGAAATGAATGAATGACGTCAGGACAGCTGTTCAATCTAACCATAGCCAGCTGCAGCTCTTTTACAAATGGCCCTTGAGAGGGAGTAGTCCCTTCCTGCACCTGCCCTTCCAGCAGCCCCCAAAGGTTCCGCCCTCATCTCGCCCTCTAGCCTTCCAGATTTCGAATGAGCTATGAATATTAAAATATTCTAAACGCGTTAATAGCCCCATTCCTGAACCCATTCTCATAATCAAGATTCAAATATTTCCCTCTTTGTATTATTCATGTTTCCACACAATTTTACAAAAGAGTCTAAAATTGTGAGACAACACAGATGATTGACGTTCATACCTTAGGGAAAATTTACCTTTTTTATATTCCAAAGTAGTTGTAAAAAAAAAAAAAAAAGGCGTGAGGACTGTTGATGAAATCATCTATCCAAACTGTCTAAAATCTTCTGGAATCGTACATTTCCAAAAACTTCCTTATTAAATTAAAATTAACTCCCTTTTCTTCTTACGTAAAATGTTACAGACCGGGTAATAACTTATTTATCAATATCTCCCTCCCTGTCTAAATTCTCGCTTACAACATGTGATTGGGGCAAGACTGTAGGATAGATTAATGTTGAAGTCTGCATACTCATACTGGCTAAAGCTGCCATTAGTCAGTTTATGCAGACTACAGGCTACCGAGGGATGGTTGTCTAACAACTCGGCCCTTGAATCGAATTTTCTCCACTCATGACTTTACTAGAGCGAATCGAATTTTTCTCATGATGCTTTTATTACTGTATGGTCCTATGCAGAAGGCAATGGGAAACCACTGCATGCCCATGTGGCCCTATTATTTCCTTGTCCGGTCCCGAGAAAATCAGGTTTACCTGTTCCCTAGATCAATTACTAGATGTAGCCTGTAAAATACTACATAATTTTCTACCAACTTAGAATGCGAAGTAGCCATTAATAAAGATTAAGAATGTGCAAAAACATGGATAATATGTCAACTAGTTTAATAGAAATTAAGTGTCAGACACAATTCTAAGACTGAAAAGACTTTTAAAGGACGTTCATTATCCTTGTGGGAGATTAAAGCATCAATCAAGGCTATTTAAAAGGCACTTCATTTATAATTTAATCACTTGAATAGCAAGACTCTACAGCTGGTAGAATTGCATGACTTTAGAAAATCTAGGGAATATCTATACATAACTCCTCACTATTTACTTAGGCTGTAGTTGACATTGGTGTGGAGAAATAAGCAAGCAGGATCTGTTGGAGGAGCCGTCAGACTTTCTGTACAATATGTTGCAATAAACATAAATATGAAGCCAATATAAGAGTTACTACATGGAAAATAAAATAATTTAATTTAAATTCAATTCCAGAATATAGTCACAATGAAACAATGCGATTTTCTTCATTTTCTGGATTATAAAAGTTAAGTAGAGTTTGATTCTCAATGATTATGATATCCGACTATATGATCGGGGAATTGTAAACTATTTCTGGTTCACTAACATGGGTATATACACACGCACACACACACACACACACAAGCACTGTTTGAGGTAGTTTCTTTTCCATTTTAGCAGATTTCCCTCATGGGCAATCAGCTATTGAGGTCGTAAGGATTTTCGAAAAATGTCTTCTTTCCATCGATCGGACCAGTGGGAGGGGTGGGGGTTAGTGGAGTGATTTTCGAAAATTTGAAATATCTCCGTTAACATACATCGGATCAAAACATTGTATAGAACAAATCTTATTGAAAATTAAATTTACTATAAATTTTGTTCCATAAATTAATTCTCTATCTTGAATATTAACCGAGATATTTTAATTTTTAGTTTTCGGCTTTCAGCAAACCCAGCTTCTACTCATGTTACATAAACAATACTCTGTTATGTAATAAACCACATTATTAAGCTTAAGTGCAATAAATTGTTTTCAAGAGGCCTTTATTATACGAGATAAATGCAAATATGTTATCCCCTTCTTAAGTCTTGGACTACTAAAATTTGATTGTAAATTACTTTATTTCCGTAATTGTTTTTCTTTCCTGTGAGAAGATGGTACACCTGTTTGTTTACTTTTCAGAAGCTTCCCGTCTGGAGGTTTCTTATTATCGTTTGTATTTATTCACTTGTTGACGGTGCTATTGTGTTACCAGTACGTTGATTTATCAATTGTTATACATCACTAGGGAAATCTGCTTAGTTTACGAAGCTCCTGCGTGATGGACTTTTTTTATTTCTTCCGGACGAAATGGCTCCTCGATTCTATTCATAAGTTGTATTGAATTTTCTTTAAATAAATGATTTACTTTATTAGTTCAGCTAATGACAGTTCCTAATAAAGTTTATAGTAAGTTTATTGACGAAAAGTGGTTAACTAATATGGCCTGACGTTAAGGTGATCATAAACGTCCTTTGTGGACGAAGTTTTTGGCTGTTTTATTACAAGCCGAATGGTAATATGCTCATTAAACGGATTGAAAGATTCTAACCCTGGATATATGATACATTAAAGACATGATGGAAGGTGAAGGCTAAAATTATGCAAGCAATTAATTTTGCAGATTTAGTTAATAACTGTGAAAACTGTATTTTAAAAACAAGTTATTTGCATTTATTTTGTTTTTAGCCTTCAGTCAACCCTCGCTTCTGCACATTTCAAGTTAACAATAAGCTAATATATCGTGACCCATTATTCTACACTCAAATACCGAACGTTGTCTTCAGGAGATCTTTACAAGATGAGATACGTGCAGATATGTTATGTGTAGCGCTATCAATTAAGGTTATACGATCTGTTCTCGATTACGTATGTTTATTTGATCAATCTAAACTTACTTATACTTGTTTATGGCTGAAATCAAACGAGGAAAAGGAGTGATTCTAAACCTCAAATTAGCTTAGTTGCTAAGAATCAGAACAAAAAATTTTATAGAACCTTTAATGCTCTACAATTGTCGCTTACATAGATTTCTGCATAACTCGAATACTAAGCCAATTAAGTACACTTTAGCAGATTTCCCTTAAGTTCATCGATCCTACCTAGTAGATGACGAAAATTATGTCCTTTCAAAATTGTAACTCTCTCTCTCTCTCTCTCTCTCTCTCTCTCTCTCTCTCTCTATATATATATATATATATATATATATATATATATCGTATATATTTGTTTGTTACCGTTCTAGTGGTTTTTAGTTTAATCGTTAAAAAAATCAATGTTTAGAGGGCTGGAATTTTGAAAATTCTTAATATCACCATTATTATGCGATGGATTAAAAAATTGTATAGAACCAATCTTAATGAAAATGTGAATGTTCTATAAATGTTGTCATGTAGGTATTTTCACTAGCTTGATTATTAACCGAGATATTTGCATATTATATTTATCAGCCTTGAGTAACCCCCCCCCCCCTCCTACTGATGTCACATTGACAATAAGATGTTGTATTATGAAGCACATTTTTGAAGAACAAATACCAAATATTGTTCTAATTGAACTTTTACTTTTTGAGATAAATGCAAATAATGGTACACGGGGGAAATCTGCTTAGTTAATGCAGCCCCCGCAAGGCGGACATTTCTTATTTTATTTCAAGTTTACATAGGTTTCCTTCAATGAGATTAAAAATCAGAAATTCAACAGAACCTGATTTTTGGCACTGATTTTCTGAGATTTGAAAACACTTTGCCATTCAAAATGGGATGATTAACATAGGTCTAGTAGAAGCCAATATCAGTTCGATACCCTTCTTGTTCTGTTATTAAACAACCTTATCTACACTTTAAAGAATCTGTCCTGTAATCTCCTTCTGACCAAGATACACCTTCACTATCTCATGAGTCATGACCATACAACGTTTCAATTGACAACAATATCAGTTTGGCCAAATAGTTTTAAGATAAGTGTGGAAGGGACTAGTCCAAAGGAACTATTATATCCAAATATTCTGCGTAAACCGACTAAGTACAACTAAACTAACACTGTTTTATATATATATATATTTATATCTATATATATATATATATATATATATATATATATATATATATATATAGTTTGGTTGAAAAAGAGGAAACAACCCCACTGAAGTATTCTCTTATTCAGTCCGTCTTGGAGGCACAGACTCATCTCCAATACCTCCACAAATATACAATACCTTTCTAATTCAGTAGCGATTGACGCCGATTTATTTTTGAACGTCTTTTCAATTGCCCCCTGCGACTTTCTTTTTAGCAGAGTTCCTTCCCTTAAGGGAAATCAGCTATTGTGGTTGTACTCAGGACGCGATTTTCGAAAAAGTTCTTCAAACGTCCATCGATCCTATCCTGGAGATGAAGAAAATCAGGCCCGTTCAAAACTATATATAAACTGCTCAAAAATGAATAGGGATATTGGCTGTTTTGTGGTATGTATGGGGCCAAGCATATTTTTTTTTTATTATTATAAATGTCATAAATATTTATTAGAAATTATTGTCTTTTTCCCCCATAAAAAAGAAATTTAATTAAGATCGATTTAATTAAAATTAATAGGATAAGAAAAAATAACCAATATCCCTATTCATTTTTGAGCAGTATGTCTGTTAGCGCTCTAGCGGTCGCAATGTGTTAATCATGTGTTAATTTGTTTAATCATTACCAGACTCGATATTTAGTCGTTTTATGTGAAAAGAAAGTTCTAAGTTGGTTAAATGGCTGAAATCGGAAAGTGGAAGGGGGCTTTAGAGGGGGAGTTTCGAAATATCTCCATTATTATGAGTCGGATCGAAAACGTCTATAGATCCACTTTTTTTTTTACAAATGTAATGTTCTATAAATATTTTTACGTGCGTTTTTTCATTGTCTTAATTATTAACCGAGATGTTTGTATTTTTTTAGTTTTCAGCCATCAGTACTCCCCCACTCCTAATAATGACATATTAACAATAAGCTGTTATATTATGAAACACATTATTTGAAGCATAAATACCAAATATGGTTCTCGTCGAAATTTTACGTTTTGAGGCAATTGCAAATTATGGGTTACGCACATAGAAAATGTGCTTAGTTACGCAGCCCCTGCGTGACAGACTTTTGCAGAATTCATTTCTAGAACATTATCTATTTAGATTGCAGTCAAGACGCGTTTTTGTATATAGATAAATAGATAGATAGAATTGTAAACTCATAGATTTATTTTCTCGAAAAATGAATTTTTTCGGTTCACATGGAATTTATGCGATATCAACAATTTGCGGCTCATATGGCCGTTTGTTTATTTGTTTCCATTTGATCTTGTGTGTGAGAGCGTGCGCGCGTGTAAAACATATCTGTTGGTTATATAAGAGTTTTAATCTATAAAAACCTTTTTTTATTAAGTAGGTAGAATACAAGAGGCACTTATAACTTCTTGTATTTCAGATTGTTTCCTCTCAATAAGATAGTTGACTATATATATTTGTATGGGTTGTTGTAATCGAAGTTGAATACCGATGAATAATTTCTTAGTGATAATAAGCGGTGACATTTCTGCTTTATCTCGTTATTTATACTTTTTCCTCCTTTCGATACCCGGCAGTTCTTAAAGGCTAACTTTACATTGCTGGATGTTTTATTATTCAATAATGAAATCCATTTCACAGGGCACCTAGAATTTAGATTGCACTGCTTTTGTAAGCAAAGTGCAAATAATAACATATTCATTGAATAAAAGTCCGTCACGCAGGGGCTGCGTAAACTAAGCAGATTCCCTCGTGATGTTTAACAACAGATAAATCTATATAATGGTAACATAAGAGCACCGTCAACATCAAGTGAATAAATTCAACGATAATAAGAAACCTCCAGACGGGAAGCACCTGAAACGTAAACAAACAGGTGTGCCAACTTCTCACAGGAAAGAAAAACAATTACGGAAATATATCAGAAAATAACATTATTTTTTTTGAAAACTATTTACTATATCTAGTACTGTATAATAATTTTTATCTCAATCAATTAAATTTTAGTAGTCCAAGAACTTAAGAAGGGGGGGGGTAACGATAACATATTTGCATTTATCTCGTATAATAATGATCTCTTGAAAACAATTTATGGTATTTAAGCTTCGAATAATGTGGTTTATTAACAGAGTATTGTTCATGTAACATGAGTAGAAGGGGTCTGCTGCTTGCTGAAAACTGAAAAATCCACATATTTCGGTTAATATTCAAGATAGAGAATAAATATATATATCAATATTTATAGTATATTTAATTTGCAATAAGATTGGTTCAATACAATTTTATGATCCGACGTATGGTAATGGAGATATTTCGAATTTTCGAAAATTCCCCCTCTAAACCCCCCTCCTACTGGTCCGATTTCAGCCATTAGGGAACTTGATCTGTCTTTTCACATAAAACGTTTAAATATCGAGTTTGTTGACGATCAAACAAAAATTGCGATCGGTAGAGCGTTGACAGATATGTATATATATAATTTTGAATGGAACTCATTTTCGTCATCTCCTGTCTAGGACGTTGGACATTTGAAGAAATTTTTCGAAAATCATGTCATGAGTACGACCTCAATAGCTGATTTTCCTTGAGGGAAATCTGCTAATATCGAAAAGTATATACTATTTAAGGTATTGAAAACAATTAAATTATAAACATTGATAGGGTATTAGGTAGAGTAGCAATCTTTACCTTGCAGGAATCAAATCTATTGTTTATTAGAGGATACGTGTGATGTCACACAAACATGTAAGTAATTAGTGAATTTGGCTTTCAGAACACGCCGAAGATGAGACATGTTTATAGCTTACAAAGTTTTCAGTTCCGCTGAAGGTGGGCTAATGGCATAAGTGACATTCTAAGTTAAGGAATTTAAGTTCAAACTTTAGTTTGCATTTTACACCTATCAGCTGGATTAATTCATAGGATCCGTATATCTTTCAATGGAACAATGATTAACTAAAACCATTAATAGACAAATAAGCACTCTTGTACTTGGATACTACACTGAGAGAGAGAAAAAAAAAAGTCCGTCACGCAGGGGCTGCGTAAACTAAGCAGATTTCCCACGCGGTTTACAATAGAATAAATATATATACAGGTAACACTACCGTGAATGCTTAGTAAAGGTACTATACAAGTTAATAATCTCTGCAAAGGAAAGCGGCTGAATTGTAACCAAACAGGCCAGCCAGCCTGGTAGCGCTGCATAGATAGACCGGAAAGACAAACAATTAATGAAATATATCTGAATATAACATATTAATTTTATTGAAAACTATTTACTAAAGCTAGTGCTGTAATTTGTAATGAATCAGGATCCATTTTATCTCAATCACTCCAATTTTAGTAATCCAAAAACGAAAGAAGGGGGGGGGCAACAGAACGTTTTATGTAAAAAGACAGATCAAGTTCGTCAAAGGTTGAAATCGGACCAGTGATAGGGGGGGGGGGGTTAGAGGATTTTCGAAATATCACCGTTACAAAACGTCCGATCGGAAAATTGTATTGTATTAATCTTATTTAAAATTACATTTTCTATCGATATTGTTATATTTATGTATTGTCTATCTTAAATATTAACCGAGATATTTGCGTTTTTTAGTTTTCGGCCTTCAGTAAACCCCCACTCCTACTCATGTCTTATGAACACTAAGCTGTTATATTATGAAGCACTTTATTTGAAGCCTAAATAACAAATATTGTTCTCATTGGACTTTTACGTCATGAGATAAATGCAAATACGGGACGCAAGTTGGAAATCTGCTTAGTTAAATGAGTTAGACGAATTTATGTTTAGAAATGTTGTTATTTGTAAATTAATCATATTATGAAAATATATTATAATAATGGTTCCCTCCAAAATATAAATGTTGGATTAGCGGATGCACTAAATAATCTATTTATTATCAATATTATAGTTTTAAGCATGAGATATGGGATGACTTGATGGGATCAAATAAATCTATTTCCATTAATACAAAATGATAAAATCATCTTAGCATTCCTAGAATTAACTCAAAGTAGGGCGACTTACTGACCGGATATTGTATTTTTTATTTTAGTTTAGTGTATTCAACCCAACGAGGGGGGTGGGTGGAGGCTGTACAAGAATGATGGGTGTAGTTACTTCAGTACTAGTGTAGTTGGTGAGAGGATCTTAACTTGTTGCCATTGTAAATTTCCATATACAATTGTGCCTGCTCCCCCTCCCCTTTCATTGTTGAATTTTCCCAGTTTTTAGCAGATTTCCCTTAAGGAAAATCAGCTATTGAGGTTGAATTTTAAATTCAGGCCTCCCTTACAACCCCCACTCCTGCCCGTCCCTAGAAATGATGGTACGCCTTATTATAATGATGACATTAGTGCTAATACACATACCGAGTTTTATTTAGTTTGGTTGAGTCTTTTGTGTCAAATTAAATTGTTCACTTCCGCTATAGGTTTTAGCGTATATCTCGTTTATAAACCGGTCTACGAAAAAAATGTATATAACACAAGTTACTCTAAATAACAAAATAAACAACTTTTGTTATATTCATATTTGCCGAAAAACCAATAGGAAACGAAATATCGCTATTTTTAATTTCAGGCCTCCCTTATAACCCCCACTCCTGTTCATCTCAGAGAATTTTAATATAGCCTAATGTCTAAGTTGGGTTAGTAGTAATATACATACCAAGTTTCAAAAAATTCGGTTCAGCCGTTTATGCGTGAAAAGGTAACAAACAAACAAACATACACGAAAGAAACAAAATGCAGTTATGGTGTCTATGACATGTGAAACGAAAAGTAATCGTGAAATTTCGCGAAAAAAATCAATGTACAGACAGAGGTTACAATTTTATATATATATACAGTTTTGAACGGATCTCATTTTTGTCATCTACTAGGTAGGATCGATGGACATTTGAAGAAAAATTTCGAAAATTCCGTCATGAGTACAACCTCAATAGCTGGTTTCCCTTAAGGGAAATCTGCTAATGAAGTCGACCTGTAGAGAATAGAAAAATAAAAAAAATCCCCAAAAAAACTAACTAACGGCGATTTCTGCCCGGCTTCAATTTAGTCCCGATTAGCCATAGTAGCATAAAGTGGACGTAAATCAAACCAAACAAACAAACTTTCCGGCTTCACCCATTAACTTTTTTTTTTTTAATTTCTCTTGCACAGTATGCATTTACTACTACAGAAATGCTTTTCAAGTGAAATTCAGGTCAAAGTCTTTATCCCTCTTTTAAATGACTTTCACTGGGGCACGTTTACAAATATTAGGAAGACTTCTTTAAGTTATTATATATTGATTTTTCAAGATTCTGTTTCAGTATATATAAAATTAAGTCCATCACGCAGGAGCTGCGTAAACTGAGCAGATTTCCTCGTGAAGTTTAATAATAGCTAAACCTACATACACTTAACACAACACCACCGTAAATATTAAGTGAATAAATACAAACTGTAATGAGAAATCTTTCCCCTCCAGACGGGAAGCTTCTGAAATGTAAAGAAACAAGCCAGCCAAAGGTTCAGCGGAAAGAAAAATAATAACTGAAACAAATCAGAATATAACATATTTATTTTATTTAAAACTATTTACTATGTCTAGTACTGTAATTTATAATGAATCAGAATAATTGTTATCTTAATGAATAAAATTTTAGTAATCCAAGAATTTAAGACGGGGGAACAAGAACATATTTGCATGTATACTTCCTATGATTATGAATTAAATATATAAAAAAAAAAAACTACATGCACGGGAGACGGGAAATATAAAAATATTGTGGACACTGAAGCCTTACATAACCAATAATTTTATTATTAACAAATCCACAGCAACGACGGGTATACATCGGAAAATGTTAAAGTATTGTGGAAAGTAAAGGCTTAACAAAAAAAAAATGCTATCATCATTAAACCTCAAATGAATTCCCGAGCGAAGCCGGGTACCTTAGCTAGTTTCCATATACAATTGTGTCTGCTCACCCCCTTTCAATGTTGAATTTCCCCAGCTTTTAGCAGATTTCCCTTAAGGAAAATCAGCTATTGAGGTTGTACGTATTACGCGATTTTTGAAACATTTCTTCAAATGTCCATCCTACCTAGTAGACGAAAAAGTCCGTCACGCAGGAGCTGCATAAATTAAGCAGATTTCCTTGTGATAATAATAATAGCCCTACATACTGCTAACGAAATATCGCTATTTTTAATTTCAGGCCTCCCTTATAACCCCCACTCCTGTTCATCCCAGAGAATTTTAATATAGCCTAAAGTCTAAGTTGGGTCAGTAGTAATATACCTACCAAGTTTCATAAAATTCGGTTCAGCCGTTTATGCGTGAAAAGGTAACAAACAAACAAACAAGCATACACGAAAGAAACAAAATGCAGTTATGGTGTCTATGACATGTGAAACGAAAAGTTATCGTGAAATTTCGCGAAAAAAATCAATGTACAGACAGAGGTTACAATTTTATATATATATATATATATATATATATATATATATATAAAATATCACATATATATCTATATATAAATATAGATATATATATATATATATATAGTTTTGAACGGAACTCATTTTCGTCATCTCCTAGGTAGAATCGATGGTCATTTGAAGAAAAGTTTCGTCATGAGTACGACCTCAATAGCTGATTTCCCTTAAGGGAAATCTGCTACAAAATATATAATGTTATTTGTTAAGATAGTACAATATAATTATGAAGGACACAGTTCTCAGTGATTATGAAAGTATAGGTCAGAAATTCTCTGGCTAAGCGTTTTCTTTATCATAAATGATCAGAGTAGAAAGGTCCTTGACACTTATCAAGTAATATGAATGGAAAAAAAGAAAAAAAGTTTGAAAGACCCGCCATTACTGACGTAGTTTCTTTCCCCGCCTGACAGAGCGCTCTGCAAAGGAGTGGGGGCATCTCAGAAGTGTCAAAAGAGCAGTTTTGTAGGTGAAACGCACAAGGCTTCTTACGTAGTAGTTTTATGGTCTGTGATCTGAATGTTGTCAAAAATAGATGAAACCTGAAATGAAAACGGATGCTGCTTAGGAGTTTCCCTGTAAATAGTTATGGAGGCAGATCATTTCCTGAATAATAGAACGAGATTTGCTGATTATTTTGTGATATGTGGTTTAGATTTAACATCAGGTTTAGAACCTGACAGCTTTGCAGGTATGTGTTCAAGTTTAACTTTACTTATTTCATAGGCTACCAACTCTTGTTATATATAACTGGCATTTTAACAAAAATATTTTGATAATTGAAAGCAAAAGTAATCCAGTGAAAGTTATCACTTTTACTTCACTTGAATGCTTTCATTGAGCATTGGTCAATTACATGTGAAGCTCTTTCATAATCAGTCTGTGTGGTTTTTGTGTACATTCGACCTAAATATGTATAATACTGGAGCTATTTATGTATTTTAAATACATTTATGCTTCTTTCCTTATCTTTTGTCTTTGTAAATAAATGGGCTGTGTGTCTGAAGTTATTGCTTTGTTTATTTATTTTTTGGTTTGGTTTTAGGTGATACCTTGCATTCAACTCCTTTAGAACGACCTTATAAAAGTAAAGTTTTGGGCCACTATCCTGAAAATGTTCCTTGGAATCCATTTGATAAAGATGCTGTTGGGATGGTATTTTCTGCATTGTTATACTCTGTGAATACTATATAGTGGAATTTCAGTTTAATTGATTCAAATTACTTCTTTATTTGTTTAATTTCAGTTGTGTCTTCCAAATGGTCTTCAATTTAGAACTCAAAAGAGTAACTTAGATCCTAAATTTCATTCCTTTGTTATCACTAAAGAGGATGGCAAACGTTGTTATGGTGCGAGTTACATATTTTATGAGGAGATTAGAAATAGAAAGATCTGCAGTGCCATGCAGACTTTGCAGGTAAGCTTTTTCATTTGGGTGTTAATCATGTTATTTATTTATTTAACATCCACTTTATGCGAGTAAGGATTGCGACAAGTTGTCTATATCCACGTAATAATTTATCCTTATTTATATGTTAACATTGTAGCTTTACTTGAACTCCTTCATTTCAGGCGATGCACCTTACTGAGCTTTCCTCTGGGCGCTATAAGAAGTCGATAGAACATAACACAAGGTCTCTTCCCCGCCACTTTAAATTAAGTGCACATACTCGTGCAGCCCAAAGTTACTATGATCATGCTAAGGACACATTATATGTATCAAAGAGTGCTGCTCTCATTATGCAGCAACCTTATATCCACTCACCTCATATATTTCTTGCAGGTCTTTACAGGTATTGCTATTTTCTTTCAAATAAATAACTTAAATTTTACGTGTTGTCCTAAAGAAGTATTTTTGGGTGTCATCAAAAATCCTGCCAATAAAGAATAAATTTCAAATTGAAATATAATATTTGATATTTAATACATCATTAATATATTAAATTCTCCCAAAGGTCAATATATATACTCGCACATAAAAAGTTATTTTTACCATGTGATACATACCTCTGCCACAAGGCATATTTTCTACTTTCAAGTGTCACAAAAATTCTGAGATGGGTACAATAATACTGCCAATTCTACTTTGATATAAATGTTTTCAGAGAGTACATTTGGCCTTTCTAAAGGCCACCTTCTGTCCTGCTATGCTACAAGCTCTCTCATTAGTACCAGAGGGTGCTGTTCATCTTAGCCAGACTGAAGATGGAGTACCATATTTCAGAGGCCTAAGTGGCTCGCTGGAAACTAAATATTGAAGGAGGCTTGGGAGTATTATTCTATCAATTTTAAATGTCTTTGAATGTCAAAAACATTTGTAATTTTGTTTATATTTAAGTATGTTACTTATTAACGTCTGCTTTATGGTACTAAGGCTAATCAGGACAAATCATTTATAGGTTCAACTGTTTTTTAGCCATATAATGATGACATAATAAATGGAACAACCAGTGCACCATTAATTAATTAGCTGTCATTAATAATCCAATGATTGTATATTACTGTTATAATTTTAAAATTGGCTAATACCAAAGGATTTTTGAACATGTTTGTATTTCCTATAAAGTATTTTAAAGTATAAAGATTATAGCCTCCAATTATTTTCTGCTTAGCATTCCCTTAATGATTTCCACTCTATTTAATATTGTGATGAAGAATATACAATCTTTTTTACCGATTTCCATTTTTTTATACTGGCTTTCCAAATGACCAAAATTGTACTTTTAAATTGCATTAATTACTTTATTGATTTAAGTGTTTTCTGCATCTTGAAAACTGATAGGACATTGTTTATTATGATCCGATATTTTTTTTTGCAGATGCTGGAAAGACCAAGGAACACCAAGCTTGGAGAGCTCAGTATATAATCTCTTATATGAGGTATGTGTTCCGGCACCTGGGAGATCCCTCAGCTTCATGTGCTATCCCCAGGAAAGAGTAATTCTACAGTCGCCTTCCTCCTTGGAAGAACTGCCTCTCTTTGATTTCCCCCTCCGAGAGCTGTTCACTCTTCTCGGTGTCGATTGTGTCATTCAGCTGTTTACTTGTCTTCTTCTTGAAAATCAAATTCTTCTTTGTTCTGGAGGTAAATTTATTGTTTCAGTATGCTAACTCTATTTCAAAACGACCTATGAAAGATAAGGGCCTGTTGTAAGTCGTGCATTGGGGCACCAATGTGTGCAGCTCCTCACTAGGTGTTCATATTAACTAAAGTTTGACACATTTTTAGTAAAACAGCTCTTCAATTTTTGGGATTCTGAGTAAGTCCTTTGCAAAATTGGCAGAAAATTCCTCTTAAATCTCACAGTAAAGAGAATTTAGTTGGAACTTAAACTCAGCTTCTCATGATACCTACCTAGCACAATATAAAGCAGTTATCCATATCCCATGTATATTATAAACCAGGGTCCATAATAAAAATGAATCGTTATAAAAAAAAGTCACAATAATTATTGCTTCATAATTTTTAATTTTAAAATCAAAGGATAACTATTACAAATTAATTTGTATAAAAAAAATATTCGATAAGAATTATTAGAAATTGTTATATATATAAAATCCTTGAAAAACAAAAATGTTTTTTTATTCGAAATCACATCAATTTTCATTTGTTTTTCAAATATTGTTGAATGGCAAGGAAGTATTTAAATATGTATAATGTGTATGGTATTATTTTAATGCTTTAAAATAAAAGTATACTATATTATTTTTCAATTGAAAAGTACATTAGAGATCACTTCATCTTACTGTGTCTGTCTTCCATCATGACTTGGTTATTTCATAGATTTTAATTATTGGTCTTGATTTAGGTAAGGGAAAATGATATGTTAAATGCTTTAACTTGAATTACATTTCTTTGGAGCTACATATTCTAGTTCTTCTGCTTTTTATTAGTGACATTTATGATTGCATGGGGAAGGGGGGGGTGCCTAGGTTACTAAATGCAATATTATTTACTAACAAATACTTTATGGTAATAAGGCTAATTGGGGTGGGTTAAATATACCACCCTTTTCGAGTCAGGATGGGGCTAAGGATTTTATTTAATGAGTTTTTCACTAAATAAATTACTATATCCTATTTAGGAATTGAAGCACATGACTCTAGGTTTACCAAGTGCATAAAGACCAACGCGTGGCTAATCTTAGTCCCCAGTTTACTAGTAAAATCAGAAATAAGAATCTAGTGTCTGAGTTCAAATCTTATTTTGCTATATATTAATCTTTCTTTAGATCTTTCTATTAGAAGGCTTTTGTCTCAGGTCTTTATCTCTTCCCAGGGTGCTTGAAGAGCTACATTGATCAAGAAGTCACATATCAATGCCACTGGGAAAACAATTTACTGTTCACATTTCAGAAAGAAAGGTGAACAGCTTTCAAATTTTTTTGGAAGCAAAAGGATCTGTGAAGCCTGTCCTAAACTACAAGGCTCACAGTTTTACGTAATGTTCTCAATATATAATGAAAATTATGAAATAGGCCAATACTCTGATTTATATTATCAATTTTATTGTTTCCTAAATAATTCAATAGAAGAAATCTATAATATATGAATATCATTGGAGATGTAATTATTTAAGAGTTGCATTAGCACTACCAATGCAGAGCCTGGTTCTTCAACGGGTTAAAATCTGTATTATTGTGAACATAAGAAAATGTGTACCTGCACAGCTCTTTAATTGAAAAAAATAATAAAAACTACTTATCCAATCATTGAATCTGTCCAGTAATTTAATAATTATTGCTAAATGCATAAGTTATCACTAATACGAAATGTAAATAACTCAACACTTATTAATTATTATTTGTTATATTTGCAAATAATTATTAATTCTGTTATTAATAAACTTGGTAAACCTAGAGTCCGTTTGATACCCATATAGACAGCATAAATTTATTATGGATTTATAGTAATGAACTCACTAAATAAAATCCTTAGTTTCCAGGCTAGAAAAGGATACTAACCTGTAGATAACATATAACAATGTTAACAAATAACTTTTCATTTTTTTTTTAATTATTATTATTATTATATGATTGTTCCATGTGGCATTTTTTGAAAAAAAATCAACCATAATTTTATATCATGCTTCTGAATAAAATTAATCATTTATTTTACAAAATTTGGCTGGTAATTTAGGATTGGAAATGCACTTTTATTTTGTCGAAGTTAAGATATTAATATATTTTTCTATAAAATTTGTAACAGGATATTTTTATTTCCTCATTTTTATAATTCCATTATGAAGACAAGGAAATATAAATGGTCTCAAGCCACTTTAAATTAATTTACAGCAATGTCCACTATTTCAATTTAGGATCTCTCAGAACTAACTATAATTTGTCATACGATTTCAATCAGTGGAGACAATCATATCAAGATATAGGACATACAAGACAAGTGGCCTCCAAGGTTGGGCAGATATTACTTTCCTCTGTTTTGAGGCATCATCCCTTTATCTCATCAACCACAGAGTTTTTATCTTTCCCCACAGATAAACACGGCATTTGTCATTGTTTTATTAACTACAACTTTCCCACAACAATTAAAGAAATGTCTCCTTTCTAAGAGAGGACTTGATAAGATTCACAATTAATGTAATTTATTTTTGTGACATATTTTTGCATTGCTTAAGATCAAATTAATATTTCGGGTGCCAGTCATGTATTTTTAAAAATAATAAAAGCAATTGAAACATCATTAATGAATTTCTGATATTTAAAATGAAATTATTCAGTAGGAATTTCTTCTGTGCTCATTATTATATTTGTATTTGTGGTAAGCACCACATATTTTAATTACAGATGAACTAAGTATAACATTTCTAATAAAAAAACAAACTTGAAAACATTTTTACTAAGCAATAAAAGCATCCCTACAATGCTTAGTATTATTATAGTAGAGAACATTACCATTTTTATTAACATAGCATTTATACTTTCAATAGCATTATAAAGTTTTGGAGCACAACTATACACATAATGTAAATTATAAAGGTGTTGGGATTGTAGGCTTTAAGTTTGTTTATAGCTTCTTTATTTAACAATAATTTTTACATTTGGAATTATATATCTTTTTTTGCCTTGGCAACCTATAATATTGCAGGTAATGCACAGGTATAAACTGTTTGTTATAAAGTTGGAATAATGAAGATATTATCTTCCTCCAAAATTCTTTGTTTGGTAATTAGTTTTATTGTAAGTGATATATCTTTAAGCCTGTACATTTATATGAATAAGATAAACTACTAAGATGACAGAATTGAAACATGGCTGACTCATAAATTTCCCACATTACAATTCATGTTAGAAGATGCTGATCCAATTGTCAAAATCAGTTGTTGAATAAAATAACATTATGTGGATTAATCTTATCTTCAAGATCATGACTTTAAAATAATTCAGACAATTTATACCTCCTTGTACTTAATAAGTGATCTAGGCATGAAAAATACATAATTAAAAATGTTAAAATTATTGTTAAATGAGGAAGGAATAAATGAACTTCATCCCTATATTTTTGCCAAGACCTATATTGTCTATTAAGCTTACAGTTAAACACAAAAATTTAGAAAGATATCTAAAGTGTAAATAGTGTGTTTTTTATTTTTCTCTAATATAAAAATAGTAACATTAGTAGGATTGCTTTTATTAACATTAATATATACTTTTTCTTACTTTTTGTGAATTATTGAAATAATTGTTTAGCTACTGTAACTATAATTAAAATATGTGTTGTTTACATAGAATAACAAATGTAATATGAATACTGGATAGAATGTTACTTAATGAATTCATTTTAAATATCAGAAATTCAGTATTGTTTTGAGCTTCAAAAAATATGAGAAACAGAAGCCAAAAATGTTTTTAATATGATATTAATTATTACAAAACTATGTTGTTAAGATAACTGTAAATCTTTTCAAGTTCTCTCTTAGCAACGAGAATTTTCATTACACTGGTTTACTTGATCCTGTAACATCGACCATTCACTTTTATTAATTATCAAGTGGTAGTTAATATAGTAATATTAATTTAAGATGTTGGATCTCAATAAAGTAGTATTTAAATTATACTTTTAACTAATTTATCTTTATACTTATGACTACAGAATCTCATTTGTTTTGATGTTTTTTAGCCTCTAATATTACTTATTTGATTATGCAATATTTTGTCAACATACTTAAATCATTTTAATTTAGCAATCTATATGATAACCGGCTTCAAATTTTCAAGCTTTTCTGATACTGAACTTATAATGAAAACAAGAGGTGTACGATTATCATAAATACATGGGAATCAAGGCATTTTCATATTGTAAAACAGCTCATAAAATTGCAAACAATGCATTCTGAATAATAGTGTGAGCACATTTTGGGGTCAGCAGGTTCAGAAAAAATCACAGATATTTGTTTTTAATTTCCTCAATTCTATTTGTATATTTTGTTGAAATTGAGACACACCATTAACAAATAAATATTTGTTTAATTATAAATTAGCTTATATTTACTTTTTAAAATGTTTATAAAAAAAATAGGAGGCATTAATAACAAAATAAGAACAATGTAAGTTTGAATAGTAAATCCTTTAGATTTTTACATCTCATTAGCTATGGATGGTGTCCATTATTTTATAATTTATATTACTTATTTTATTACTATTTACTAAAAAAAAGGTCTGAGTTGGGTGGGAAACTGCATCAAATTGATAAAAATCCTATGTCTGGTATATAACACCCTTCATGTTTTGTATCATTTCTTTTAATGATTAATTTTTTTGGTTAACATTAGTATTCAACTTTTAAATTCAGCCCCATACAAGCTTTACTGGAATGTACTTAAAAATTACATATTAAATGCATACATAAATTATAATCACAGACAGAAAATTGAAAAGATTTTCCGAAGTTGTAGCTAACTTAAAAAGAATGTTAAATCCTTGATAAGCTTTGGAATAATTCTAAAGGGTGGTTAGGCAATGAATTCATAATCTTGACCACAATGGGAACTGTTTACAATGAAGTGAAAATCCACCCTGGGAATATTCAGCAATTGTAAAGTGTGAGAATTTATATAGGTCATTCATTTCCCTTTTCTTTTATTTTTATCATCACACATGCCATTGATGAATTATGAAATAAAATATTCCTGTACAAAGGAATCATTTATTTTTGAATCTATTTGTTTATGTGATTATTTTGGGAAGACAGAAAAACTTTATTCATCTAAAGTTTTGCTCCTAATTCTTTTAGGTTGTTTATTACAGATTACTCATCTTCTCTTGGACATTGAGTATTAATTAAAGAGAAAGCATTTTCTAAACCAAATTAAAAGATAATAGAAATAATTAAAGATTTGAATTTAGCATAATAAATAATAGTATAATATTTAACGGAAAAAATTAATGATTGAAATTCTATTTATTTTCCTTAGTAGTTTTGAATGAAAAAAATTATAATTTTTATTAGTATTTTCTTTTCTTACTCATTTTTTTTTTCTATAGTATAGTTGCATTTGTACAGTTAACTGTACAGTTGTGTTCTATGAATTTAATGTGTATTTCTAATAAGGTGTACTGTTGGCTTGTATTGATATCCATATTTGGTTGGATGTTAGCATAGTGGTGGGTAGTTGTTTTAATATGTTTTCAAGTTATTATCATCGGAATGTTGTTTCTCAGAATCAGAATTAAATTAAAAGTTAAAAATCGGGTTAATGATTAGACTTTCAACAATGCCTTGAAGGTGTTAAATAGACCAAAATATTAGAAATTATGGACTAGTTCCTTTTTTAACCATTTCTTCTCTGAGACCCACATTGAAAATTCCAAACTGTGAATTATGAAATGATCATTTATAACCTATCATTAATTATGAGCAATTTATTTTATTTTTTTTTGTTTAATAGAAAGAAAGAAATTTTTTTATTTTAAATTTCATACATTAAAATATTGTCCCAAAATATATTTATGAAATACGTGTTTATTTAAATTAATAATGTATCTTGCTTCCTGAATGATTATTACAGAACCTTTAAAGTGATTGTTACTAGGTGTATTTTTAGTACAACTTTTTCCTTATTCTCTATTCCATGCAGCTAATGGCCTGACCTCCTGAGAGTTCATTGGTTTTCCTCCAAGTCTTTGAAAGCACCATTGTAAACTCTATACAGTTATTTAGAGCCATTTTGACCTATTAATCTTGTGAGCTTTTTTTCTTATTTTCCTGAAAACAGTTGACATAATTTGATAATTAATATTTTACAAACTCTTTTTAACATATATCACTTATCTTAATTATTTCAATAGGAAATACCATCACATTTTAAATTGTTAATTATTTTTTAACATCTTCTTTCAAAGTGTTGTTAATTATTTTTACTTCTTTTATAAAGTATATTATTCTTATTAAGTAGTTAGTAGTTAATTCTGTTTTCCTAAAAATTGTGAGTCTGACCAGTATCCTCAATATGGAAATTAAAAGATTATTGATAATTTTTCTGTTAATTCTTTTTTTTGCTTGACAATTTTTTTTTTGTTACTCAATTTCATTCTATAGTTGTTTACTCTGTTAAATGTTTATTTTGATTTTAGTATTTAAATAAAGTTATCATCAACTTAACATTATACCAAGTCTTATCAGATCATAGTGAAGGGATTTTTTTTTGGCAAAATTATTTTTTATGTTCTTTAAATGCCTTTTTTTGTTAGTTCTTGGTCTTCAGCATTTGATACTGGGTCATTTCATTATCATAAGAAAATAAATAAATATTTAATTTATTGCTGTTTTTAAGTTTGTGAATTGTATATTATTATTATTTATTAACATCCACTTTTTGCAACTATGGCTAATTGGGACGGGGTTTCTACAGGTTACCACCCTTTTCTAGTCAGGATGGGACTAAGGATTTTATTTAATGAGTTTGCCACAAAATAAATTTCTATTGCCCTGGTGGGAATTGAACTTGCCACTCCAGGATTACCATGTGTGATTAACACCAGCGCCTTAATTCACTTAACCTGAGTCCCAATTTTATATTAAACATTCTACCTAACTCAAGGTACTAGAGCATCTCACAGATGAAAGGTGATTTTTTTTTGTTTTGTTTCCCCATTATTGCCCCCTCCTCTCATATGGACTGTTTCTAATGATTATTGAACTTAAATATTCCCTATGACGTTTGGCCAAATATCTCATAAACTTCAAATGTTAGAGAGCAATATCAAACAATCTATAGGGAAAAAAAAGTCTGTCACGCAGGGGCTGCGTAAACTAAGCAGATTTCCCACGTGAAGTTATACAATAGAGAAATCTCCATACGAGAGCCAAACAGTTATGGGAAAGGGCCGAACTAGCTTTTGGCGGGAAATTTAAAAGTCCGTTATCGGCCCATATTTAATAAAAATGCAAATATCTTGGTTAATATTCAAGATAGGGAATAAATGTATATAACAATATTTATAGTAAATTTAATTTTCAATAAGATTGAATCTGTACAATTTTTCGATGCGACGTATAGTAATGGAGATATTTAGAATTTTCGAAAATCCTCCCCTCTAAACCCCCCCTCCCACTGGTCCGATTTCAGCCGTTAACGAACTTGATCTTTCTTTTTACATAAAACGACTAAATATCGAGTTTGGTAACGATCAAACAAAAATTGCGACCGCTAGAGCGGTAACAGACAAATATATATATTCTGAGTTGGTATTCTGGCAGGTGGAAGTGACTTCTAATGTAGGTAATAATAGTTACAATTTTCTATAAAATATGTTAGGCACATATAAAAAAAAAAAAAAAAAAAAAGATATATACATATATATATATATATATATATATATATACATATATATATATATATATAAATATATATATATATATATATATATATATATATACATATATATATATACATATATATATATATATATATATATATATACATATATATATATATATATATATATATATATATATATATATACATATATATATATATACATATATATACAGATATATATATATATATATATATATATATATATATATATATATATAGATATATATACAGTTTTGAACGGACCTCATTTTCGTCATCTACTAGGTAGGATCGATGGACATTTGAAGAAAAATTTTGAAAATTCCGTCATGAGTACAACCTCAATATACATAGACATTACATTACTTATACCAATTCAGATCTTTATTTAGCAGTCATATATTATATTGATAAAGATTAAAAGTAGCATATTTCCTTTATGAAATTTGTTAAAAAGTCATTCATACTGGACAAAACTTGCTTACTACTTGCATCCTTCCCTGTTAAGGGGAGCTATAACTCAGAGTAAATCATGTCATATTAACTATATGCCTCAAACTTTGTTATTTTTTTTTTTTTTTAAGAAATATATTAAGCTAAATGCCTTTGTAAAGTTTTTGAAATTTGAACAGACTATCTGATGGATTTATTATATATGTAATTCAAAATTCATGTCTATTGTTAGAAATTTCACAATGCTTTTCTTACTGTGTATTCCTTCAAACCAACAACAGGTATTAAATAAAGCTCTAGTAATAACCTGCTGATAACCAAGTTTCTGTACATCCATAACAGTAACTAAGGGGTTGAATTATAGAAATTGTAGGCTAGAATGTTAGGCAGATTATATTCGGTTATTCTAATTGCCGTTTCATGCATTAATGATCTTCTTTTCCTTAGCCATTTAAGGATCTCAGATAATTTTTATTTTTCAATTTCTTTTTCAAATGTTAAATTCTATTATTGATAATAAATGAAAGCTCCCCAAGAATCATGTACTAAAAGAATTAATAGCATTTTTTCAAAGCTATTCATGCTTTACAGATATTTTATAAGTAGGAGATTTATATAAATCTCGTCAACCGTAATTTCTTTATGTGAGGATATTGTATTAACTTACTATTTGTACAGTACTTGTTTCATAAAAGCATCAAGTGTTCTCTCTAGACAGCCTTGATAACTAGCTTATGAGACATGAATGAAAAAAACAAATTATTTTAAAGCTTCAAGTTTATATGAAATCTTTATACATTCGTATAATATTTGAGTTTTATGCTGACATACTGTTTACTTTGCAGAGTACCAGAGGTTAATGCTGGTAGCAGAGTCATTAACAACCTTGTTACTGCCATTTTCTTGGCCTCATGTATATGTTCCAATACTGCCTGCTTCTTGCCACCATTTCCTAGATGCACCAGTTCCATTTGTAATGGGCCTTCATACCAGAGAGTCAAGGGTGAATGTTCCTAGTGAGGTAATACTAATCCTAAATTCATATAATTGATTTGTTCGTAACTATTAATTTTAATTCTATTGTATTTTTTATTCTTATTTAATTTATGTTTATTTTATATGTTTGTATTAAAATTTGAATGAAAAGTAATTTTAAACTTTCTGAATAGCCCTTGAGGAAGAGCAGGGCTGGGCTTGCATGTCTTTGGTTTGATGACATCATCTTTAAGATAAATTATTTTAAAAAAGCAACCACATTTTTATTTCCTTGACTGATTTAGCTTACAGAATGTTTAGATTATATTATTAGAACAGGTATAAGTATAAATATTTTTTCCTCTTTGATGTCTGAATATTGGCTTCCTATAAATTTCTGATCAAGATTTTTTAAATAGCTCTTCATTTATGATAGAATTCAAGAATTCATCAGAAAATATGGAATTTAAATATTTCCACTTATATCGCATGTTTAAATTGTTAAAGTATATTAATTTATATATTGAGTACTTTTTAATTAGTCCAGCAAATAAAAATAATAAAAAAGGCATCATTTTTTTTTTTTTAAGGAAAATTAAGTCATTGAAGCTTAAAGTTTTAAAGGTAGCTTATTAACTGGTCAGTTGTATAGACATTTAAAAATGTGTTTATATTAATTTGTTTATGTTTAGGTTCGTTTAATAATTAATGTATTCTCAAAATTTGAATATTATATTCATGGACGTGTTCATGGAGCTCATAATTGTTAAGTTATTTTATTTAATGATTCACAAATTCATTTTACTTTAGAAATTATTTTCCATTTATTTCAATATTGTTTGCCGTTTTCAATTTCATTTGATTTAGTTTTAATTAATTTTTTTCTCCCTCTTTTCTGTGAAATCTTGTTTTGTATTGATATGAATATCAATTTTAAAATTTGTTATTTAATAATTACTTATTGTTATTGATTATTTACAGGCAAATTTGTGTTATATGGATTTAGATACAAGGTCATTACAAACTCCAGAAGAGTTACCTAGTTTTCCTCAAAAAACTGAATTTATTGCTGAAATATGTGACGTTCTTAGGAGGCATAAAGTTTCAGGAGAGCATCTTGATATGTGAGTTGCTTATTGTTTTATTAGAAAAAGTAAACTTGTATAAAAATATAATCTGCAACAGTTGTTTAAGGAAAATATTACGTACCAGTGCGATTAAGTTAATACTTATTGATTGTGTTTGCAGGAATTTGAATAATCCTGGAGAAAACTTGATGACTAGTTCTTGTATAAGTATGAGAACTAGGAAGCATTCTTGGGCTGATGATCTTGAGGATGACCCTTCTTTAACCCAAGGTTCTGATACATTACAGCGAATAGTTTCATTAGCAAAAAGAAGCGGAGTGTCTCTTGATGCTTTAGATGATTTAAGTAAGTTTCATTACTATTTTTTTATTCAAATTTGGGTCTCTAAAAATGATTTTAAAAAAGAAGAAATGAAGAAATCTATCTGGTATGTCAAACATTATGCAACTGAGGCTCAGTGAAATATTGGTTTTCTAGCTACTTTTAATAAAGATCATTATATAATTCTTATTTAGATTCTATTAAGTTTTTACCAAGTAAAATATTATACTCTTAGTTGGGCCTCAAGTATCTTTATCTAATGATTTGATAAGGGATTTATGCTTTGGAGGCCTATATTAAAATATTTTTTAAATGTGTATAGCAAGGGTCACCAATAAAAACCTCTTCAAAACGTTATTGTATAATGCTCTACATGTTTCATGGACTATATACCACCACTTCAGGCGCCATTTCTTTTAGTTGTTAAATGCTAGTCCACTCTACACTCCTCGAAATGAACCTTCCACACTCGGAAGATTGTATTAAAATTAATAATTATACGTTTGAAAGAAGGTCAAAATAGTAACATCCCATCATTTTGAACAGTGGTTCTTAAAGACTAGTGATCTGCAATTAAGCCTGAACTCTCAGAAGGATGTTCTGGCCTCCTTACAATTATGAATGCCCAACATCTATAATTACTCTTTTAGATCATCCAATCATTGCTCTTCATGCCTTTTTTTTTTGTTTTGTTTTTTTGTAATTCATGTTGTGGGTGGGCTTATAGACAGACAAAAATTCTTGTTCTGTTTCTATAAGTCTTGGAGTGAGCCATATTATTGATTTGATTAGTATTTTACATATTTTATTTTCGATTAAATTATAAAATGAATTTTAATGTTACTCTCTTTTAGATGATGACTGGGATAGCATGGTGGATGATGGATTTTCGGAAGAAACAGAGATTAGTTCCGAAGCTCAATATGCAAGAGATCTTAGGATAAATAATGCAATTAGAGAAATATTTCTGAATCGATTTGTTCAAATGTTCTCTACTTATGAACATTTTATCATTCAACCTAGTCAGGTAAGTGAGTCATTCAATTTAAAAATGTTGTATTTAATTTTAAACAAAGATTTTGGTTTGAAATTTGGGATAAATTTAGAATTAAATTTTAAATTTCTAGATTTTTTAGAGATTCTAGATAAAATAAAATTGGTGGATATATTTTACAAGTAAAGCTGTTATGAAAATACTGGCTTTGTGAAATAAACTCTACTTGTGATTGTTCTTTCTATTATAAGTACTTGAAATGTTATCTGAGAAACTAAAATGTTCTGAACTGTGTTAAATAGTGTGAGGGTGGAAGTTAGTTTCCATATGTCTCATTGATTAATCACAAAACTTTTTTATGGCTCCTCACAATTTTATTTCTTATAAACGCTGAGCGCTTTCGGGGACTAAATCCCCATCCTCAGAGCTACAAAACAATGTAACACCATAATTAGGAGTCTAAAAATCAGTTGTTAAAAATGTTTTACATAATTGGTCATATAACAAAAACGTCTATAACATTATAAAATTTTGTTACAATAATAACACCTATATTCAAACACATTTACAATTAAAATATAACACATTAATAATTACTATTTAAACATTAAAATAATATTATAAGCAAAAAATTACCGTCAGAGCGTAGGGCGATCCTATAGACTTGCTACCAGGCTAAACCCTGCCGATGCACTGAGGCCAAGGGGATCATTCCAAGCCGCTAGGGAGGGGGCAGAGACAAGTCTGGACATGAGAGACGCGTTTGTGTCAGTCTGCACATTTACATTGTCTTTATTTATGGCTTTTTCCAGTTTTATTTCAATAGCCTCCACCATGTCCAAGAGATAACCCCTAACATCACTATGAATTAATTTTATCCGGTGGTCTCCAGCATGGTGGTTGTGCTCCTTACAGTGTGCATAAAACTCTGAGCCTGCTCTCATGTGTTCCTTAGCCCTGATCCGTAACTTCCTCTCTGTCCTCCCAACGTAGCTGGCTTCACACATCCCACACTTAATCATGTACACCCCTGATCTGTCTCCTAGAGGAGTAGCATCCTTAATTTTAGAAACAAAATTCTGAAGTGACGCCCTCTTTCTGTAGGCTATTCTAATGCCCTGCCTGTTTAGTTTCCTTCCCAGGATTTCTGATAGCCTGCCCAAATATGGCAATATTCCCCAGGATTTAACTTCTTCCCCTCCACCCCTAAAAGTCTCCCTCATCAATTTTTTAGAAACCCTCCTGTCATATATTTTTCTTATAAATTCCCGACTGTGGCCATTCCGTTCTCCTAAGTGGTAAATATGGCATAATTCTTTTTGGTAATTTTCATCGTCCATTGGAACAGATAGGAGTCTGTCAATGAGATATATGAATGGGGTTTCTTTTACTCTGGGGTGTTGGAAAGACATTTGGTTTATACTTATGTCCGTGCATGTGGGCTTTCTATAAATTGAAAATTTAACTCCCTCTCCGCTCCTATAAATGTTTAGGTCCAGGAAGGTTATTTTTCCTGCCTCCTCTTGGTCCAAAGTAAATTTTATGTTGGGATGTTGCGCATTTAAGTAGTTGTGCATCCTTTGCAAGTCTTCAGTTGAACCATCAAAAATACACATAAAGTGTCATCGACGTAACGTGCCCAGAATTTAATTTTGTTTTTAAAGGGGTTTCTGTCCGACATTATAAAACAATGTTCGAACCAATTCATGAATATATCGGGTGGGATGTGTGAAGCCAGCTACGTTGGGAGGACAGAGAGGAAGTTACGGATCAGGGCTAAGGAACACATGAGAGCAGGCTCAGAGTTTTATGCACACTGTAAGGAGCACAACCACCATGCTGGAGACCACCGGATAAAATTAATTCATAGTGATGTTAGGGGTTATCTCTTGGACATGGTGGAGGCTATTGAAATAAAACTTGAAAAAGCCATAAATAAAGACAATGTAAATGTGCAGACTGACACAAACGCGTCTCTCATGTCCAGACTTGTCTCTGCCCCCTCCCTAGCGGCTTGGAATGATCCCCTTGGCCTCAGTGCATCGGCAGGGTTTAGCCTGGTAGCAAGTCTATAGGATCGCCCTACGCTCTGACGGTAATTTTTTGCTTATAATATTATTTTAATGTTTAAATAGTAATTATTAATGTGTTATATTTTAATTGTAAATGTGTTTGAATATAGGTGTTATTATTGTAAAAAAATTTTATAATGTTATAGACGTTTTTGTTATATGACCAATTATGTAAAACATTTTTAACAACTGATTTTTAGACTCCTAATTATGGTGTTACATTGTTTTGTAGCTCTGAGGATGGGGATTTAGTCCCCGAAAGCGCTCAGTGTTTATAAGAAATAAAATTGTGAGGAGCCATAAAAAAGTTTTGTGATTAATCATTCATCACCCTCACCACCAGCTAAAAATAAATATGGGTCCATATCTCTCCCTTATTTTCTTACTTGCCTTGCTTAAACAGAATTCCTCAGAACATTTTATACAAGAAGCTCCCAGGGGAACAATGCTCATTATGTCATATACGATTAATAAAACCATTATTTGTTGTGGGTTTTGACCATTACATTATATTTAAAATTAATTTGAAATGATTTTTTAGTTATCATGCTAGATGTTAGAATCTTGAGACCTCATTCTGACATTCGTTTCCATTTTTGGATTACATAAATATTTTTAGCTATGTATTGGGTTTTTTTTTATTTATTTAATGTTGTAGCTTGGAATAAATGGTTTCACAGTTGTATGTATTTGGAAAGAGGATAAGTGACTAGCCATTCTGTATCTTGCCTGTCTATTTCAAATTATAGTATCTAAATTACTGTGATACGTGACTACCATTTGATCTCGGTCCATATTTTTAAAAATAATGAGCTTTTTATTTTATATTTCTTGTCATAGTAGGTTATTTATGAGGTTAATGCTAGTACAGCTAGCATTTAAGGTTGGTGGAAAGAAACTGTACAAAGTAGAGTGAAATTTCTTATTTTTTTAAATTTATTCATAAAGAGATTTCGTTAAGAAAAAATTTGGGCTATTGGCAAGCTAGTAGAATGGCAAAGTTTTTATTGTTTTAAAATTGTAGATAAATGTAGCTATCCCCAAAATTATAGATAGTCCTCCTTTTTCCAATACCTTGTCATTTTTTCAACAGTTGGTCACTCTACATATATGGCATCTCATTTTTTTATCTACTGTTGGTGTTTTCTTATGACTGTTAAATGTATGATTTAATTTTAAGGTTATTATTAAGGTGGATTGATAATAGTTTATTTTTATTTGGAGGCATGTTTATTTAATTTAAATTTATTTGTACACATATTGAATGAAATAAAGGATCATATCATGAGTACTTATCTTATTTCTTGATTCATTTAACATTTGAAAAGTCTTATATTTGTATGTTAGGATAAAGAAGAGTGGCTAAACAATAGAGATTCCATGCAGAACTTTGATAAAGCTACATTTCTTTCTGATCAGCCTCAACATCACTTGCCTTTTCTGTCAAGATTTATTGAAACACAGATGTTTGCCACATTAGTGGATAATAAAATATTGAGTAATTGGAGTCCTCTTGATCCTCATCTCAGGGTTTTTGAATCTCGGATAAAGCTTTTGAGGTAAATCATTTATTTATTAATTTATGTGAATCATTTTAAACCCCTTAACAATTGATGTAGTTTCTTTAAGAAAACATTTTTAAAAACAATTTATATCATAGAATGAAAACCCGTTTCCTGATTGCGTTATTCAGGCCAAAGACCAGATATTTAAATTTAATAAATAACCTTGTTAGGATCAATAAAAAGTTGTCTTCAATGCTCAGGAATTGGATGATCTGAAGTAAATAGATGAACTCTGAAAATCTATGAAAAATTTTTATTTACCTTGTCAACAACCTAGAAATTATAAATTTATATTTTGCATTTTCAGCCTTCAGTAAACATTCTTTGTATACATGTAATGTTCAATTTCAGCTATTATTTGCATTAACATTCTTCCTCAAATTTCGATTTTAGTTACATAGTTGATCATATTATAATATCCCAATGACATCATATGTATATCAGTATATCATTCATGTACATCTAACATTTTCTTAGTTTACGAAATTTCTATGAGTCGTGTGTGTATGCGTGCGTGCGTGCATGCATGCATATATGTTATTGGCCATGATATAATAATGCTAGATGATAATAAGACTTTCTTTTTCTATTTTTTTTCTTTTAGCCAAATATATAAAGATCTCACTGTGTTTCTTTCCAAATTGTAATAACATTATTATTTCCGGTAGCATAAAACTAGTTAAGTTATTACAATAAATTTCTTAATTAAATAATTCACCAGATTTATAAATATTGCTCAAATATCTTAGTATTTCTTTCAACTGACTTCTTTAAATAAAAAGAAATATAACTTGAACTGAATGGTGGAAACAAAGACATTTTGATCCTTAGCTTTACTTATCCATCCATCTATTGACATTTATGAAAATATTTCTCTTTCAGGAATAGATATGGAGATTCTTTAGTGAGGTCTCCTTGTTATGAGCCATGTTCAACCATTTGTGATTCTCAGCTGCTTCTTGAGAAAAGACTATCTAATATAGACATCGAAATTTCACTTCCTAAAGAACTCCTTCCAAATCACTCTGTAAGGACAAATCGGGCAGGATTTCCTCTACTCGACAGTGTCATTTTGAACCAAGAGCCGATCCAAAGGTCTAGCTAATTACCTATTATATTTTATTAATTTATTAGCATTTATTTGAATATTTATTTTCTTAAATTTATTTCAAAGCTTTTTTTAGAAGTATGTTTGCACTGTAGCAGATGTCAAATTTATTTTATTTATTAGATGCTTGTGTTACTGTTTAAATGTCTAGAAGGTTTGTGAGAAAGCTTTTTAGTGGTATACTCTCAGTATTATTTTTCTTGAACTTATATTATAAATATAATTAAGTTCATCTACAACAATCTTAATTTGTCATAAGCAACAAAAGTATTAAAAGTAGAACTAGTATTTTAAGTCTCCATATATTTATTTAAAGGTTTATTTAAAATAAACTTCAAATAAATTTAAAATATGTATTTTAAAGGTGTGGGTTTGATTCTCGTGTGGGCAATATACAACGAAAATGCCAAATAAAATCCTTAGTGCCACCCTGGTTAGAAAGCAGTGTTAACCTGTAGATAACCTTTTGAATTTACCATAGTAATATAAAGTGAACATAATTAATACTATCAACTTTTAAAAAAAAAATTACATTAAAATTTACTTTTAAAAATTCAATTGTTTAATTCATACTTTAATGTTTTATGTGATTTAGTAGCTTTGGGAGTTACAGGACTATTTCATTCAGGATAAATGAGAGGTTGATTTGTTGAATTATAGTTCAACAGAAAGGCAACCTCTCTTTCATCCTTTCATAAACTTTTATAAATATGGAAGTGTCTCTAAATTTATACATATAGATTTCATATCAAGCAAATTAGGTTTGTAAACTTGAGTTGTAATTTACTATAAATGATTACAATGGACTGATCACTTGAAAAAGCTTGATGAATATGGGCCCGCTTAATACCTAATCATAATAACTTTAACTTTTTCATTTACTATACCCAAATATACTCGAGGGGCATGCCCTTTTCCTAAAAACAACACCCTAGTGTATTCAGAGAGAGCTTATTATGAGACTGTAGAAAACTGAACGATTCATATTATAAGTAGAGCATTCTTTCTGATTATTGCGTTGTATATTATTATATCGAATATTCAATTATACACTATCTTACTAGATAGGATTCGAATATACTTTTAACACTTAACTAGGCCAGCAATGATACAAAGTTGGTCATTGTTTTCTTATCCATGTCTCTCTTGTTGCAACTCTTTTTAACATACTCATTCCAGTTCTGTCTTACCAACTGTGAAGCTGTTGCTCTTTTTTTTTTTACTTATACAGTTTTATGAGTAAATGTTCACAATGTTTGATGATTCATAGCAACAATCAAATATACACACAAATAGTTGGACATTTGATCCTGAAAACAAATTATTATGCCTAAAGGTAAAAATATAATGTTCTTGTGACATTTAGAAGTAAGTCAATATTTCTTGTGTTCAAACAGTGCCAAGTATAATGTGCCACTTGATTTCGTGATTGTGCCTTAATCTATTATATAGTTTTGATATTCTTTGAAAAGTTTTCTATACTCAAGTTATTGTCTCCCCCTTTATTTGGTAGAGTAGTTGTATTTTACAGATGAGGTTTACATTGAAAAAGCAGTTCCTCTAAATCCATAGTACTATGGCCAAGTCAATGGATTTTTCCCCATTCAGAAGGATTTCTTTTCTCAGTTGGAATACATTAAGCAATTACCATTAGCTTTATTCCCTTTGTTCATATCTTCTGAACTATCATTTTTTGAGAATTTGTACACTGGTGGATAAATTGAACTTAATATAATAGGTATTATTCAAGTGCATAAAATGCCCTTGAAAGTAGTATATTAACCGTTGAAAGTGGTAATTTTATTTTTATGATCCATAGTGTTATTTATTGTATGAAAGTAGCTATTTTGGTCAAATATACCTTATTTCTGTATTCATAGAGGCCAACTGGGGTAGTACCTAACCAGGAGTTCTCCTAGACGAGTGAAATTAAATTAGTTAAAGCTAAATCAATTATCATATATGAATGATTTTGTAGAACATATATTATTTAGGAATTATGACAAATCCATGCACCTAAAATGAAAGTAGAAGGGAACAGTGACTATTAATCAAAACCTCTTGGATGTTTTATGTACTTAAATTACCCCTTGAAACTAACAATTCAGTAAAAGCTGTCCTACAAATGATAAATTTTGTTAAATATTACAGTGTTTCATCAAATCATTTTCTTGAAGTAATATTTCTCGTGTTATTCATATTTCATATTGTATTTTGGATTATAAAAAGTACTTTTAATGATATGCTTTTGCGTATTTTTTAAATGTACTTATTTGAAACATTTGTTAAAATTTAAGACTACTATATTTATACTTACATTTGGTTTTCGACCTGGGGAATCAATGTTTTCATATACCGAAGAACTTTTATCCATAATGGGTAAATATAACTGCCTCTAGTTGGGAAATCATTTTACCTAGCAATATTGGTTCATATCTTTTGAATTTATTGATTCCTTGTACAATTAGTGTAATGAATGAACTTTTATTTACTCATGTTAGTTTTTTTCCTAAACTTGAAAGTTTTAAGTTTGGAATCACAAATTCATTATTTTTATTTTTCCTCATTAATATTATTTCTTTTAAATTTTGCAGGACAATTTTGTGTACTGACTTTTAACAAAGAAACGTGATATACCTACTTACATTACTGGACTAATAGCTACTTACCAATTTGACTTGATCTATATGTGTTTGTGAACAGATTTAGACAAATGATCATGTTTATTTACATATCAGGCATTGAGAGAAATTTTGAACAAGCTTTCTTAAGCAACTGAATAAATATTGATTAATATTATTCCATTTTATATTATTAAAGCATCAATGAATGTAGATTGACTATCTAGTAACTATCTGTTCCTTTAGCGAGAGATATTTTTGGAGTTAAAATAATGTTTTTACTTCTGTTTTAAATTATATATTTATTATATTTAAAGTTAAAAAATGAAATGTTATTATTTATTGTGATTGAAATATTATTATGTTATAATAAAAATTTGTTTTAATCAAAAGCAATTCAATTATTATAAAGGTTGGTTACCTTTTCCTAATTGTAAAAATGCATGAATTTATGTGCATGAAAATAATAAAGCTCATTAATATAAAGCATTGTGATTAGTTCATTATTTTAAACAACTACTTGACTACTTTTTTTCTGTCCTAAGAATGTTAGTTTCTAAAGTACTACTATTTTCTCTTGTAAATTTTTTCATGACATTTCATTTCCTTCATAACTTCTTTACTATTTATTTAAACTGAATGAACTCTGCTATCTCTTTCAAAGCAGATCCATTGTTTATATAATCAAAATAACTATTTCTTCTTCTGTTTAGGTATATTAATGGCATGATTATTAAAAATGTATTCTTTTTAATATCCATCTGTCTTACCTAGTAAAGAAAATGAGGTCTGGTTTGATTTATATATATATATATATCACAATTTTTGGTTGAACATTTCCAAACTCAATATTTTGACGTTTTATGTAAAACTAAGAATGAAGTTCGTTAATGGCTAACATCTGATCAGGAGGGGGTTTCAATTAGAGGTCAAGTGTATATTGTATTTTATCTCTGTTATTTTGTGAGTAACTTTATATCACCATTCTTTTTAATAAAGTAACTTCCACAATTGTTCTAAATTAGTTATTTGTTTTTGTCTTTTTTCAGCCTTAGTGAACCTCTGTGCTTCTTCATGCAATTTTCACTTAAGTTATTATATCATTTACCATATCATGTCTAGGTCAAGTTCCAAGTCTGTTTTAAAGAGAATGCTTACTAAGAGATGAATTGAGAATAGAATTTACAGATGAAATTATCTGCGTGTAATTCTTTCATTAGAGAAATCAGTTTATTTTAAAATTCCCCTGCACGGCATAATTTTATTAATATTTTTTATGTACATATACTATTTACATTACTATAGCACATACAATTTTACTCTGTTGTTCATTTTATTTCATTTGTTTATTTTTTTCATTTTAGCAGATTCCCCTTCTATATAAAGATATAACATTATTTTTACTAATGGATTAAATCAGGCCATGTGAGGGAGAGGGGGCTTGACAGGAGGCTACCCGAAAACTCATTATATATCTGTTTATTTAAATTGGATAAAAAAAAATTGTTTATAACCATCCTTATTACACATTTAATATCTTATAATGTTTTCCCTTGCATTGTTCCTGTCTATTGAAAATTAACAAAGAAATTTGAATGTTTTAGTATTCAGTCTCTACTAAGCCTCCATTTCTTCTTATGCAGTTTTTACTTTTAGTCACTGAGTCATTAAACATCCAGCTGGAAGTATATTTGTATCCAAGGACTTTTGGATGTTGTTTTCTTATAAATTCGGGTTTCAACATAACAAATCAAAATAATCATCTTAGCACAGCCAACTCTCTTGACCCTTAACAGCAGTTTCTGTGTCTTACTTTATTTTTATTTTCTTATTATAATATATATAAAAAAACCACCATTTCTCAGTCGAGATGAGATGATTTTGCATTCAAAAACGAAGAAAAAAATGCTTTACTTCTTATAATTGTATTATTTTTTCAGTGCCTAATGTAATAACAGAATTTCCTTTTTTTTTTTTCTTTTTTTTTAATTGATTTTCTTTCTACTGTTTGTTTTTTAGATTTTTGTTTCTGATTATTTATTTTTGCTTTTTTCATTAATTTTTTTAACTGTTTTTGCATGCCAACCAAAGAATACTTAATCACCAATAGAGCAACAAACAATTAATTAAATGAGTTACACACGTATAACAGATTAAAAGACAAAAATTCCATTCCAAGTGCTAACCAGATACTATATAAATCCATCACACAGGCATTACATGAATGGAGCCGTTTCCTATCTATACATGATACATGCATGATGACATCTCTATATTCTAATCTTTATTCCTTCAGGATTACAGGATTTAGAATGGAAAAATACAATTAAGGCTGACAATGGAAAATTACAAATAACGTTTGTTAAGAGTACAATGCAGTCATTTTCTTTACAAATAAGATTTTCTGCATCAAATGTTTCAATCCGATTCAGAACAAATTTATACATATTAATATTTTGTCTCACTCCTTCTGATCTGTTATAAACCATTATCTGTTGGTTAGTGTAACATGACATGTTTCTATATAGAGTTTGTTAATTATTAAATAAATATTTTGAATATTTTTTTTTTTGGTATCTATAGAAATATTTGAAGAGACCTCATTTTTATCAACCAGTTACTACATAAGATTGATAGGCATTTGAAAAAAAATATCAACAATTGCATCATGAGTTCAACCTTAAAAACTGATTGGCATAGAATGCATGCAGTCACATTTGGCCATTTTTAATTACTTTGAAATTATTTATTTCATATAATCTTTAATTGATATATTGGGAACATTCACCCAGCACTTGTTTGTATATATTCACTTCGTTTGACTTAAATTATTTTTTATTTGAGTTATTTCATTTGGTGGTGGCTCTAATAACTTACCTGTCAACTATACTGCACAGCTTATCTGATTTGTTGTTCATATTTTTATTCTTATTTTGCAATCATTTACATCTACTCAGGTCAATATATTATTGTAATTATCATTATAAGTTAAAGCTTTGTCCTTAATCTCAAATGGTAAATGTAGAGTGGCAGGTTCGATTCCCGCCTGGGCAAAGGAATTTATTTAGTGACGGAATTCATTAAATATAATCCTTAATGCCACTCTAGCTAGAAACTTTACTTGTTGGCATAATAACGCTTGATAGTAATGTATATTGCAATTTTTCCAAGATTCTACAGGATTTGTAAACACTTACTGCATCCAATAAGTCTTATTGGAAGGGAGGGGGGGGGATCCAAACTCTTTTCTTTTTTTTTATAGATTATTGCTTATGTTAAGAGTCACAATTAGAATTATGGATAAGATCGAATCCCTAAATGGTCAATTATTCCCAATCATCGTGTAATTATTATATTTAATTCGCCCTATTTTTTGTGTAAACTGCTTTTGGCAGATTCCTCTTAAGGTTAAAATCAGCTGTGGAGGTTTTTGTTCCACATATGATTTTAAAAGAAAATTTGAATATCCATTGATGCTTACATTTTTGATATCACTTCATCAATGAGTTTTCTGTTTTAGAGGTCTCAGTTTTCATTTGATCTGTACCATATTCAAGAACAAGCTTGTTAATGAATCAAATTGCTTAGTGGTTTTTGAGCCCCACAATAGTAGTGGATCATTGCACTGTTGGTGACTCAGCTGTTTCCCAACCCATTTTCTGTATCGATGTGTATTAATTTGAAACAGTGTAAGACAAATGATATAATAAGTAAATTAAAAAGTACGGGTTAAGTTAGCAGCATGTTAGATCACATTGTCCTATCATCACCAATAAGATAATGAAGAATGAGCCTGTTAAGGTGAAGGTTGGTGACGGTTGCAGTAACTATAGTACTGCTTACGGTTGTAGTAGTGGTTTGTAGGCTTGACAGTGGTTATGTTTTTAATTCTGATATAGATTTGGTGTTGCTGACAGTGCCAATGAAGGTGAGAGTTATGGCGATGATTCTAGTTAAGATGAAGATAAGGGGGTGCCATATAAGGTGCCCATTGCCCATTGGTGGTTAGAACTTACTGTGGTTCAGACTTGTGATTATAATGATAAATGAACCCGGCTTCCCTAGGAATTCTGAGGTTGAGCCACATATATGTTGTAAACATTGGGTAATAGTAAGAGATAATAAAGGAATGGCAGCCAGAATATCATTGAAATTAATTGTTCAGGAAATCATTTTTAGTGGGCAAAAGTAAATATATTTTGAAGTAAACAATTCAGACAGCGTAAATGACTGTGACTATATTTAGAGCTTTCCATAATTGAGACTTCCATTAAATCAGATAGTGTAGTATACTCCTTCAAATATAGCACTCCATTTCAGAACATCATTTAAAGCACAAAGCATTATTAATACTGTAAAATTTCTTAAACAAATAAGCTAAACTGAAATTTTTAATGAACAAGTGTCTACTAGGATTCACATGATGCTTCCTCATCAATTATGAATGTTTCTTCAGTGAATTACTTTTCTTTGTATGAACCCATAAACTTAATCTTAGAAATTTATTATTTGGAGCATGCACATATCACAACATATTTCTAGAACATGTGTTACTCATTATGTCTACTTCTTGTTTTTGATGTTCATGAATGCCTTAAATTGGCAGAAAATTTAAGGGTATTCTTTCATATAAAAAAATTCACATAAATATGAAAGCATTTTAGTTTATCGATTAATTTTCATTAATGCTATCTTAAAATGCCTCCATTATTCTTCAAGAGCCTAAACATGTCTCCCTGCTACCAATGTAGGGGAGTTTTTTATTTCTGGATATATATTTAATTCTTGGCCTTGTAGTAAGTGATCGGATGTTGATATTGTTCACGTTATGTGAAAGACAAGTTTCTTAACCAACCGGAATTGTTCACTAAAAGTGTAATTTTCTAAGGGAATTCCATAGGGAAAAAAAGTTAATTCTTAAGTTGTTCTTTTCTTGGGTTTTAAATATGCTATGCCTCTTATTGAACTCAAAAAATAAATATACTGCTAGAATAATACAACCATTTATGAAAAATTTGCAAATGTTCCTTTTCTTTTCTTTTTTTCATTTAGATTACTTCCTTCCTTTTACAAGTTTAAGAACACATTTTAGGCTTTATCTATGAAATAGACTAAGCTAAAAATAATTAGCTGAATGAGATAAATGTCTGTAAGTTATGTAGACTAGACTTACAGAGAATAGGAATTGCCAAGGTAAGCAGGCATAGAAATGTTATGTAATAGCATTGTTAAGCAGGAGAATTATGTTGTCTTGTTGAATCTATTTTGCATAATAAGCTGGTTCATTGTATGTAAGTTTGAAGGTTCAATGGCTTCAAGTTCACTGAATTTCGGAATGAAATATTGTGGTATCACCTGTGCTGTAGGCATCCATGACTATGTGGAAGAACATTCTTCAAATGTTTATTTAAAATATACTTCCTGTAGAGAAACAAAAAATACTTCCTTCATGTGCTCAAAAAAGATAATATAATGTGAAAACTACTACTTTTGTTCACAAAGTTTTTCCTAATTATTATCAGGAGCAGATTTCTATGAAAAATCTGATGTGGCATCAAATGTACTGGACTACAAAGGGTATTTAATAATATAAGACAGAACAGCATCATTTAATGGGCTTGGGAATAATACTGTGAAAAGTTTGTTAAGCATTAGTGTAGCTCTATTTAGCCAAATGAAATGCACTTTTAGTGAGCGAACGTATGCTAATGATCTAACCAGTGTTGCTTGATCACTAAATTCCAAAAGGGGAATAATTGATCCTTTCTGGTCTTTAATAATTATAGTTTCATTATAATACAAAATATAATCTTCAATAAATTTGTAAGAGTATTCATAAGTTTTATTACCTCACTGATAACCAAACATTTTACTGGATCACCTACAGTAAAAAAAAGAGTTTTTAAAATAAGTTTGACACATGTTTTTTTTGAAACTCTAAAAAGGCTTAAATGTATTTATTTTATTGACAGGTGCAAGAAGAAAGGTTCAAGGATGACCAATTCATTCTCTTCATTAAGCTTTGACACATTGGAACAGTTGGATAGTTCTATATGTGTCCGGCGAACTGCTTCAGAAGCACGACCTCTCATTGGAGGAGACAGGCTCACTACACTTCCTGCCCGAACAGAACCTAGTCCAAAGTTAATCGCTCTCACCAACTGGGAATTTATTGAAATATTACTGAAGGTATTAAAAATTAACTTTTTTCTATAATTTATCTATGGAATGAATTGATAATAAAAACGAAAATAGAAAACTTTATTAAAACATGTAAAGGAAGTTACCTTAGTTTGCTCTTTAATTTGTTTTTGAAAATTTTGTAGGAAAAAAATATTTAGTTTTGCCTAAAGTATAAAACGTCCGTCACACAGAGGCTGCGTAAACTAAATCATGAGAATAAAATATATATATATATATATATATATATATATATGATTTTGAATGGACCTCATTTTCATCATATCATGTGTAGGATTGATGGGCATTTCATGAAATTTTTTGAAAATTTCATGATTACGATCTCAAAAAAAAAAATATTTAGTTTTGCCTGAAGTATAAAACGTCCATCACACAGAGGCTGCGTAAACTAAATCATGAGAATAATATATATATATATATATATATATATATATATATAATTTTGAATGGACCTCATCCATCATATCATGTGTACGATTGATGGGCATTTCATGAAATTTTTTGAAAATTTCATGAGTACGAACTCAATAGCTGATTTTCTTAGAGGGAAATCTGCTAAAAACTATGTGCAGAGCTTTCTCTCTTCCTTTTACTCTCTCTTAACAGAGGGAATGGAATTGCATTTTAATAATGATCAGAAAGAGTTTTATTTCATATGTGAGGTTGGAAATGAAAATTTTACTCTCAAATATGTATCTATTACTGTATCAAAATAAATGTTGTGGAATCTTAAAAAAAAAAAAAAAAAAAAAAAAAAAAATAGAAGTGTATTCTGCTTTCATTGTTCCCTTTTTAACAGTCATATCCAGTCTTCTACTTAATAGAATCAATTTTTTTCTATTTGCGGTAGGTTAGTTATTTTAGATAAATTGAACTAAACTTCAAATAAAGAGAGACTCCTATAGCATAAAGTTGCAGATCCTGTGACATGAGCTCCTGTAACATATGAATAATAAATGACTTGATGTTAAGAATTGTGTTCATGTGTAATGTCCTTACCATCACATGCAGTACAATATTTGTACTTTTTATGTAACACTTGTCTCATAGTTCTTTTTTTTGATAAATATGATTTATACATTTAATGAATTTATTTCTGAAACAATTCTCTCTTCAAGAAAAAAGTTTTATATATTCTTGAAGATTCTGATTGATTGAGCCCTTGAAGGAATGAGGTATTTTGTTTTCTTCCAAAGTGATAGTATTTCCCACTTAAAGATATATCATAATTTATTGTAGAAATATGAACTGCAGCATAATCCCTTACCAAAGTAATTATTGCTTAGTTTTTCTCCCGACAAATCTTATGGTGCCACTTAAGCATACTACATAGTTTTAATTTAATTGAAATAGTAATTTTAGATTTGTGACCTTTCTAATAGGAATGCAAACAAAAGACAAAACGAATGCTTGTTGAGAAATTGGGAACTGAAGCCTTAGAGATGGGTCATTGTGCTCAAACGTCTATTGTAGAAGAGAACACTTTGATTGCGAGCTTATGTGATCTTCTAGAAAGAGTTTGGTCAAATGGTCTTCAAAAGAAACAGGTATGTTAAAAAAAAAAATTTTGTATACATGTATTCAAAATAGGAATCATCAGATACACAAATGGAAGCACTTTCTGAATAGATTTATACTTCTCTCAATTATTATTTAAGTGTAATAGGTATCCTCTATTAATTTTTCATTTGATATTACTAATCAATTGTTTCAGGGCAAATCAGCATTATGGGCTCATTTGATGAATTATTTAGAAATGAAAGATCGCGAGGAATCATCCAATCCAACAGTTTATAATCACAACATCACTCCAGGTAAATATTTAGATTTATATTTTCCATGCAACTTCATACACTTCAGTGTAATGTACTTAAAGGTATACATTAATAAAAAAAAATTTGCTATAGCATAGTTTAATCTTAAATAAAAAAATGATTGAAGTTATAAATGTTATTTAAAAGTTTTAAGTAAATCTAATTTTAATCCTATCTTGGGAGTTATTGAATGCAAGGACTTCCCAACTTTGTTCATTAATATCATAGTAATTATAACTCTGTCTCAGTCTGTTTTAATTAATTCAAATTTCATTATTTCTAGCCAGAGTTTTGTATTGGTATTTTATTTGATCATTAGATATTTAAACTCTTGCAACTATGAATGTTTATTTATTTATTTTTATTGATAGGATATGAAGGTTGCATTAAAATTTTAAAGTTTCTGTGCATAAATATACTCATTTTCAGTAAAACATCAGGATTAATGCTGTTGATTATTGTTATCTATATGAAAACCAATGTTTGGTATTTTTTAATTTTAATGAATATTCATGCATTTAGAAAGATCATTTCCATTGACTGGAGTTCCTTATGTAGTACTTCTTTTATAACTCCTCTTCGCCTTGGTATCTGTGTGTTAACAGAAATAACTGTTTTATACATGATTTAAATGCATATAGATTGTACCTCAAAAACTGGGGGTGGGGCTCTCAAATAGCAACTAGTGTCTTAATGATGAATCTCTCTGGTTTGATTAGAATATGTAAAGAAAATATTAACTATTATGCTAAACAAATTTAGCTCCTGTGTAGAGGTATTGGGACTTGTTGATGCTGATCCATTTCAATTCTAAAATAAAACTTAACTCTTTGTACCTTTTTCTTTATTTCTTTTTTGAGGAAATAGTAAATGAAGGGAACACCCATAATGTTTTGTTGGATGCATTTCAATGTTTTATTTATAAATTTTTGATCTTCAAAAATAATTGAGAAAATCATCCATCGTTGGAAAAACACACCTCTACTTGGTTACCATTTTTACCATTAAATATGTTTTCAATTATTGAAAACTTGGAATGCCACATGAATATTTATTTTATTGAATTTTTGAGGGTTTGTGAGTTATGATAGTCAGTATTACACTGCTAATATTTACTTATATTTTGCAGCCATGAAGTGTGAATATAATTACTGTGCCTTAAACCATGGAAAGTTATTTTAAGTATAATACAGCTTTAATTACTCAGTTTATTAACGAAAACACATTAAACATCTAATTGGGCAATCCCATCAACTATAATTGTTAGAAATTTATTTGGGCATACAGTCAATGTCATAAATATCTCAAATGAAAGAGAAAATATCCTAACTTTGCTCTTTCAACTATGTATATTGTTGTAACTCCTTGTACATTAAAATACTTTTTAGTGGATATTCTAATTCTACATTAGTTATTGATTTGTCATAATGAGAATAAGTATCAAGATCACATTAAACCGATGTTTTACTATGCTTTAATGTTATGCACAAATTCTTGCTTGAATATGTTCACTTTTCATAACTGTGGTGGTGGTAGCAGCTATGCCAATTGATCAAATGTTCACACTTTGCTTTTCCATATATGCCATGTACAGTCCATTATCTGACCAGTTCAAAAATATTTTAATGCTTAATGCTTAATTAATAATGAATTTTAAACCTTCCTAGAAAGGAAATAGGATTAATATCTTTAAAAAACTATTGAAGTAATACATATGTATTTAAAAAGTTGTAGGCCCTTAAAATATTAAAACCAGTCTCCATTTTACTTCCTGCAAATTAAAACAAAAAAGTTGGAACAGAACCTTTATTGTTCTCTCTACTATTACTGTCCCAGTTTATCTCCTTGGCTCATGTTTTTACACTTCCTCATGTTATGAAATGCTTTGTTATTATTAATATCATGCAAAGTAGTAAATATCTATCATTAAACTGGAAACTTATTTTTAGTGAATGGCATAATATGTATCTAATGATGTTTAACATTCTTACTGATTGTACATATTTTTAATAGTTTTTATTGATTATTAGTATAAGAAGTAAAAACTCAGAAATAGCTTGGAAACTGAATCTGCCAAAAATGTGTAAAAATAATAAAATATATCCCCATCAGAAATATATTTAAACAACTTTGGTAAATAAATAAAATATATTCCTCAGTTCTCAACCACATTTCCTATTGGTTTGAGTATAACGTAACATGGATTTCTTTATATTTAATACCCATCTAGGATTTTTTTTTTTAAATTGTAGTACTTTATATTTATTCTAGTAGCCAGCAAATTTTCAAATGAAGGATTTGAAGCTTAATTGTCTCAGAATATTATAGTTTAAATTGGGGCACTACAGTTTCTTTTAGGACATGCATCTTTGGCCATTTGTCGCCTCCCAGTTGCAGATATCTAGGCTTCAGAAATCTTCTAAGCTATCTATCCACCTCTGTCATAGTTTGCTAATCCTTCATGTTCCCTTGGTGCGCAAACCACCATCTAACTTTTTTTGTTTTATTCAAAATGATTGAAGTCTAGGAGTGTAGTAATGTGGTATAATGTTAGGTTGTTTTTTGTGAGACTGAAGACGGATTCTTTTTTTTTTTTTATCATGCCTACTAGTTTATGGAGGAAGAGCCACACGTTTATAATTATACCTTTTAATTACTTGGTCTCGGTTTTGCTTCTTTTGAGATTCTAACAATGTCTTTTGGAACTATAGGAGTCCTCAGCTTTCTGTTTATAGCTTCTTTTCCATTTAAATTATATAGGTTCTTGTACAATTTTGCAAATGTTCCTATAATGCGTAAAAATGACATTTCTAGATTACTTGTATCAAAAGTCATTTAGATCAATTTAATTGTTACTGAATAATGAAAATAGTCAGAATTCTCAAGTTTAATTCATCTAAGTTTTTTGTGTTTTCAGATGAGTTCAAAATATAAGATTTTTGGCAGATTTTAGGTCAAAATTTCGTATATATAAATAATTGAAATTTAAATTTGAGAAAAACAACTTAATTTTGGTTAATGCTGACAGGAACAGACGGATAAAACATTCTATTTTATTGCACGAAAATCATGCTGTTTTTGAGAATTTTTTTTAAAATGTTATATCTTTTAAATAATATGTTAGTTTTTTCTATTTCATAATTAACTTTATTTTTTCCTAATGGACGCAGCTTTTCCTTGGCATGTCCTGAAGAAAAGAATGGACTGTACGTAACAGCACTAATATACTTATATAAGCTTTTCCTAATTAATAAATATGCTGTAAATATTTTAATGTTATAATAATTTATATTTAGTAGAAGATATATTTATTGTTTTTTCTAGAAGGTAAAGGTTTATTGTATTTATTCATATTTGCACACAGCTGAGTTGGTTGCACTTGCTTAGCTTTAATATTTACTTAACTTTGGGTTTCACTATGCTTTTGGTGTCGGCAGAACCTGTTAAAAAGGGATTCCATGAAAAAGTTTTATCTTCAATTAAATCCACAAATATCAGGGAAATAGCTTCAGTTATAGCTAATAATCTTGGTGAGTTATTTTGTTTTATATATTGATATATTTTTACTTTGTCCTTGTGCCTTTCAATAATATTTTATAATTAATCCAAAGAATAAATGTGTATATATATTTTTTATTTTTGGGAGGGTCAAGAAAAAATATGCATTACATTAAGGCTGCTTCAAGCAAGGATTAAATTTTAATGAATTTATCTGTTATCGTTGTGTAGCCATTAGTTATTAGAATGACAATCAAGAATGGTTGGGTATACACTACATAAACGGCACCTGAAACTGTCAGCATTAAAAATAAACTCACCTATTTCATGGATTGAATACTTTTTGTAGCTGACCATCCTTGATAGTCGTTTAATTAATTTATGTATGTTCCTTCAATAATATGTCACCCATAGATGTTTTATAAATGTAATCGATGCATATTAGTAGCAAAGTCATTAAAAAGAGTATAAAAAGTAGCTTGATTAATTCTCCGTCATTATCTACATACTTTAATGCCTCAGCTTCAAAGAAAGTGGAAATTGAGATAGCAAAAAAAAAAAATAAAACTGTACTAATGATTATGAACAAGTGAGGAGGAGCCAACAACTCTAGATCAATTTCACATATTTTTTATTGAATTGTCTATCTCTCTTTGAAAATCCTTTGAAATTTTTATTTTTTAAAAATAGTACGTGAAAACATTAGTTGTCAAACAACTGGGCACACTTTTGTTCAAATATGAACATGAATCTTCATCTGGAATATGATGGTTCAATTACTACTTTAAAAAAATACAATTTCACTTTAGGGGAGTTTGGAAACTTATCCTTTTCCAATATTAAAATGTTAAATTTAATTTTTCATTACTTGTTACAAAGGAGGGGGGGGGACTGCATTTTTTAGATCAATCATGGTGGAGCTATTATACAAAATTTTGCATCAATATTACAAATATTTTAATTTGTTCCCTATATTTTTATTGCCTGATAATGTTGAAATACCAGATTGTATTTGGTAAACATCGGACCTAAAAATTTGAATGACATGTCCTAATTAAAAGAAGTCTTTAAGAATATATTTTTGAAAGAGACTTGGTATAATTGGCTGTTTAATTAATAAATATTTAATCCTTTTCATTTATAATATAACTACTTTCTTTTGAAGTTATTAAACAAACTAGAAGAACTACTACTAAGACCTAAAAGTTTATAAAACAAATAAAATTAAAATGCAACTTTTATCCATAGATGTTTCTAATTTGTCTTGTGTAAGCATTACATTTCTTGTCACTGGGGCACCCCACCCCTTCAATTAATTTTCTATGAGATCTTTTTCATTTTCTTTCTAGGAACATACAGGCAACCATCAAACTTAAGCCTGTGTGTGCACTCGTGTTTATGCTGTATTTATATTCATTTTATTTTATTGTGTATGAAAGTGTTTTTTCCCTAAGACTCTCCTACTAACATACCCTATCCAATTTAAGTTTATTTATTGCTAAGAGTGAAGGCAGTCATATAGTGGGATGAAATCACTAAGTTGTCAGTATTTCACAATATTCATCTTTAATTTTAAGTACTCAGCAGCTTTCAGCAATTGATATCGATATCTTCAGAATGTTTGAGTGCCTTATTCAATTGTAGTATTACTAGCTAAGAAGTGTGCCTGCTTGAATGCTGTCCAGTCTGAAATACTCTGAGAATGGATATTATTTGCTGAAAAGAGTTTAGCAGTTAAAATTAAAAATAAATGTTGTGAAGAAATCTGATGACTTTGTGATTTCATGTCATGGTGTGTCCTAATTATATTTTGAGTAGTGGACAAAAAAAAATCATTAGGACCAGATCTTATACGTTTCACTTGTTGAGTGTTGCATAAAGAGCTGGTAAATCCACGACTCTTTTAAGCACTGGTTCTCTATTCAGTATCTTCTATGTTCTGCTTCTTTAGGCTTCTGCTTATTTCTATACTCAGTGCTTAATTATAGAATGAAAGCTACTACAGCTTTAGATTTATAATATGCTCCCATTGTACAATTTTCCGGTATATTTAATTTTTAGGTAATTTAATTGCCTCTAGAATTTACCATTAGATTTTGTGTGAACTAGTAGTTTACTTAAAATAAGAAATTATTTATTAGGTTTAGTATTTACGTAATTTAAAATTTCATTGGGTCAATCAAATATTAATTATAATTTTCTTTTCTGTGTGAATATTCTTGTCGAAATTCTAGATGAGATTCAACATTTTATTTACTTTTCATGAAATTCAACATTTTATTCACTTTTCATGTTATTTAACATTTTATTCACTTTTCAAATCTGAATCCCTTTCTCGAATGTTGAGACATTTCCTTTGCTCATCCAACACATTGCTTCTTTCCATCCTACATTTCTTATGTAAACTAGAATTTTTCTTATGTAGGAAGTTCAGTGGATATAGACATAAATTAGATTCTTGAGGCAATTACAATATTTTATTTATTTTTAATGCTTTTACATTAATTCTTAAATATTCAAAATCAAAAGTATTTTTGTTTTTTACCTCATGTTTCATCAATACTCTTGATCTACTGTTATCGTACTAATAGAGTTAAAGGGTTTAATGAAATTCGCAATGAAACACAGTTCTACTTTTAAATATAAAAATAGGGTTAGTTCAAATAAAAAATGTCTCATAATGAAATCCTTTGCCTGACCCTTCAATGCATTAGTGAATTTAAAGGATGCAACAAATTGCTATTTCCTTGAGCAGGAAAGACATCTGATTCATGAAAAATGTGTTAGGGGAAGGGACCATAAGAACATGCATTGGGCTTTCTACATGAAAGTAACTAACACGAAAGATTTCCTATAACAAATAGGATATTTCACCCAAGGCCAAATTTGTTTTTCGGCATTAGGCTAGTGTGTAAGCACTTTAGTTTTACATGATTGGCATTGAGTCAATATGGAAAAAGGAAATACCCCTCGCCAGTAAAGTTGATAAATAACCTTCAGATATAATGTATAGTAGTTTTGAAAGGACCACATTCTTATCATCTCCTGTTTAGGATCGACAGGCATTTGAATATATTTTTTGAAAATTGTGTCATGAGTACAACCTCAATAGGTGCTAAAACCTAAGTTTTTATTGTATATAAAAATACCTTAAATATCAATGATATATAAAAATATCATTTATTTTTTCATCAACTCAGTTTCTCTTAAAAATTTGTATAAAAGTATTCCCAGTGTGTACAGTGTAAAGTGGTATATGTGTGTGCATGTATGTATGTATGTATGTACGTGTGTGTGTGTGTGTGTGTGTGTGTGCGTGCGTGCGTGTGTGCGTGTGCGTGCGTGCGTGCGTGCGTGCGTGTGTGTGTGTGTGTGTGTGTGTGTGTTTGTGTATGTATGTATGTGCATGTGTGTATGCATTTGTGTGTGTGTACGTGGGACATTTGATGAAAGTTTGCAAAATATCTGTTTTGAAGACAACCTCAAAACCTTAAGCTGCTTAAGAGTATAAATATGAAATTTGTTAAGTATGTGAGAGATGTTTGTCATTTTTTTCTTTTTTAATTAATAACTTTCTTCCCCCTCTCCCTAGATTTATCTTCAGGTTCCATTGAGTCATCTCCTGATAGCAGAAGTTCCCCAAGGAGTCGATCAGAAAGCAGGACTAGTAATTCAAGAAGAATGAGTGAAGATTACCAGCCAGAGCCAATCTTAAGACCACCACCTCACACATTAGTCTATGACCTTAGGTGATTGAAATTTTATTTTCAAACTTTATTTTATGATTGCTAATGCTTGTAAATTTATAACATATACTAGCTAAGGTACCCTTTGCTAAGGCTTTGCTCAGGAAATCATTTGAGGCTGATTGATGAAGGCACTTTTTTTGGTAAAACTTCAATTTGTAAAACTACACTTCTTGTCTGGGTGTATTGTTTTCCCGTAAGGGTTAGGTAGTGGACGTATAGAATAGAAATTTTAGTTTTGAAGAACAAATGAAAATAAGTCCTTAACCAATTTCTCTCCACTGTTTGACACCCTGTGAATAATTCCATTCATAATCATGAATAGCATTTATTATAATTAAATATCATCTGTAATGTACATATTTCTTGTCAAAAACCAATCTGAGGATACATGGTGAGCATATTTATATACATATAGTAAATATGAGTAAGATGCAATTCTAACGTTTCAAAGGAAATAAGTTAATACATTTAACTGAGTTAGCCTCCCGACAACTTCTGTAATAAAGAAAATTAGAGCTAAAATGTACCTGTCTGTACCTGAGTTTGCAAACAACTGGTTTTTGTGAACTTCCTTCAAAAGTTTGCCAATTCCAGAACTATACTATTTTCCCTACAAATTGATATTCTTCAATCTCCTTTCCACTTGCTATAAAATAATTTTGTTTTTATTTGTCATTGTTTGGTTCAAGATTATCTATTGTCATTTTTTACTATAAGAATTATTAATTGTAAGCTGGAGTCTCAGTTCAGCTCTGTGTATTTGGTTGAGCTTATTATGCTTTGATAACTTAAGGGTCATGGCTTCTATTCTCATATGAACAAAAGAAATTTATTTAGTGATAGGCTCATTAAATAAGATCCTTAATTATATTATTTATTAATTTCTTATCCATGACTGAGCAATTTTTCTTTACTTCTTGTCACCCTCCTTAATAGTATTTAACTTTTAAATTAGGAAAAAATGAGGGTTGGGAAGAAATATTCTCTTATTATTTTACAATAAATAAATATATTATATGTATTATTATTTTTTAAATAGGAACATCCAAGCCATGACTGACATTAAAACTCATGTTGGCTATGCAAGGGCATTTGTTCGTCTATCACTGGAGAAGAAGTTGCTTTCAAGGCATTTAAGAACACTACTCTCAGAAACAACCTTGTTAAGGTAAAAATATTATTGAGTTGGTTGTTAATTTTTTTATAGTCTTATAGTTGAATGTGATAGCATTTACACTTAGAAACATTGTTTTCTTCTTCTTCATTTTTTTTGCTAGTTTATTGCTACATCTTTTTAATTCTTCTTTCTTTCTTCTTAGGGCCCAGTATAAAAGGACTGCATTTCTTCGCTGTGAAGAGGAGAAAGAACAGTTTCTTTATCATCTTCTTACCCTGAACGCAGTAGACTACAGTTGTTTTACCAATACATACGTAACTACATGTGGGTACTACTAGAAAACTTGTAGTATTGAGAATAAATTATTATTATTTGCATAACTATTATTATTTATTAATGTCTACTTCTTGCTGCTGTGGCTAATTGGGATAGGTTATCTACAGGTTACCACCCTTTTCTAGTATGGGTGAGACTAAGGATTTTTTTTAATGAGTTTGTCACTAAATAAATTCTTATTGCCCAGGTGGGAATGAGACTCACCACTCTAGGTTTACCATGTAAGATTAAGGCCAACTCTTTAACTTACATGGCTAACCTGAGCCCCAATTAACGGTTTTGATTCCCGCATTCATTAATTTATAATGATTAAGTAACTCCAAAAATCACAAAACAAAGTGAGATTCAAATTACTATACGTCATAGTCGCTCCTAATTTAATTTTTATTATTTACTTAATTACATTTCATTCCAATAAATAAAGAATAATAATTCAATGTTTTGTCATTTCATATGACCACCCTTCTTTTCTACCTGACAGTCGGTAATCCCGGGAATATTGTTATATCTAGGGTTACTCAGTTATTAAGCTACTTTTGGGAAATTACATCCCCTTCTGAATAATGATTTTGATAGTAATGACACAGAGAATCACTTATATATGTATGTACCACCACATATGAAGAATAGCCTCCTGAAATAATTTTGTATTTGCTGAAGTATTGAGGTGATCGCATCAGGAGCTCTGTCAACTGATTTGGCATATGCATCAATGAAAAAATGCCAGCACTTAACTATAAACCCATTGTGTGAGTAGGCATATGAATATGATTCTGACCTGCACCACCTTTTCTTTGATTTCTATATGACATTTTTGTTTACTCTATTTGTCATCTATATGACAGGAGAAAGTTGATGGAGGCATTAAAGTCAGTTGGAAACCTAGCAGGCTTGAGTCTAATGTGGGTGAATCTGAAATGTACTTACTGAAATGTTTGGTTAAATCCATAGATGGGCTTTCAGACAAATACATACATTATCACCTGTGCTCTTTAACCTCTCCCTGAAATTAGTATTAATCTGAAAAAAAAGAAAGAAAAGAAAAAGAGATAATCCCTGTGGGAATCATTCTTATTTCAAGCCCTAAAACTCTTGATCCTTTCATGAACTCTTCCAGAGTACCAGCCAGTGCTGCAATATTTTTACCATTGATTAACAAATTTTTAGTATACAAGACTGAATGAATATTTATTTGTTTTTGGAGTTATCCCCATAAAAAAGGTGTTGGCCACACAGGTTGTAATAATCAAAATTAACAATAATAACGAAGTGATTTATGCCAATTTTGATTCACGTTTAGAAAAACTTGCCACTTAATTACAATCATAATTAATGCTTGATTATAACTTTTATTTTAATTATTATTATTTATTTATTTTTGCACAAGAGTTACATGGTAAACCTTATGGCATAAACTATTCATTAATAATGCACGTCCTCAGTTTACAACAACTGATTATAAACATTTTTTATTAAAATCCACATTCCCTTTGTTTGATTTATTAACATCTAATGTCCTCTTTGTGCTACTGTGTTAATTAGGACAGGCAGAGCCTGCGGCTAAGGGGTTTTATTGGTTATTCAAAAAAAATAGCTACTTACATCCATTTCATTTTAGCAGATTTCCCTTAAGGGAAATCAGCTATTGAGGTCGTACTCATGACACGAGTTTTGAAAAATTTCCTCAAATGCCCATCGATCCTACTCAGGAGATGATGAAAATGAGGTCCGTTCAAAATTATATGTATTTAATTTGAAAAACATTATACAAATAACCCCATAAAATTAGCTGCATGTGGGATGTAATGTTTTCTAAAGTGCATATTATAGGGTAGATAAATACACGAAGTTAATTAAATTCTAACATTGTAATGGGTATAGATTTCTTTATGCTAGAAAATATAAAAATAATTTTTTTTTGTAAGTTATTCTTTTTTGGTAGATTACCGAGAGTCTGCACTAATCCAATAATTGTCTTGGAGGATTTGTTAATATTTAAATACATCTGTGGCTTCTCTTCTTTTTCAAATATTAAAGGAATAGTATTATATATTTCCTGGTTCAATTTATTTAAATCTTGGGTGTCTATTTATGTCTTGCTAAGATCTAATAAGTTGGGAGCATTTTCTTCAAACAGGGGTATTGAATACTATATTGGGAATTATTGAATATTCATATTTAAAGTTCTTAAAATTTCCTTAATTTAAACGAATCAGTTGCATTTCTACTTTAAATTAAAGGCCATATCTTAAACTTAGAAATAGAATTTATTCATCTTTATAATCTTTGAAATCCATTATAGTGAATGTTTGAGAACTGTATAGGAAGAGTGCAACCTATTAAATTCTCTATGAAATGCCCAGAAAAGAATGATGCCCAGGAAAAAGATTCGCTTTGAAAAATGTTTATGTGCCACTTCTTAATGTAATGTTAAGATGTCATTGCTGACATGGATTGCATATGTTTATAAACTCTTTGTTCATTGATCAAATTACATAATGTAAACCTGTTTTACAGACTGTAATTTTGTAATAAAAAAAAATTAGAATTAAAATATACCTCTATGTACCTGAGTTTCCAAACAACTGGTTTTTATGAACTTTCTTCAAAAGTTTACCAATTCAAGAACTATACTATTTTCCCTAAAAATTGATAATCTTCAAGCTCCTTTCCACTTGTTATAAAATAATTTTGTTTTTATTTGTCCTTGTTTTGTTCAAGATTATCTATTGTCATTGTTTACTTTAGAAATTATTAGTTGTAAGCTGGTGTCTCAGGTCAGCTCTGTGCATTGAGTTGTTGGTCTTATTAAGCTTTGATCACTTAGGAGTCATGGGTTCTATTCTCATATAGACAAAAGGAATTTATTTAGTGATAGAATAATTAAATATTTAGTTAGAATCATTAAATACTTAGTTTCAATCTAGCTAAAGAATATGTATGGGTGGTAACTTGAAGATAATCATAATCAGTCTAAGTATCATAAAATGAACATTCTATTTTTTTTTAAATCCAAAACTCAGTTCATTTAAAAACAAAACAAAATGTTACCTTCAAGTTCCTTATACTTATCTTTTTTTTCAGTGATTCCTTACAGAGTATTCATATTTCCATCTAGAAAAAGCAGTTTCTCTTCTTCCACTTCTAACTGTTGGATACAAGTATATGGAACTCTTGGAGAAACTCAAAGAATACCTATTCCTAAAGGAACGTTAGATATGGTGTTTTGTGTAAGCTTCAATTTTATATTCTTCCATTACTATTAATACTCATTGTATACTTGATAATATGCAATATTATCTAACTTAAGTATAATAGTTGAGTCTGCATAGAAGGTTGACTTTTATTGTGAAGGTGACCTTGATAATTCAGTACTCACTCATAGTTGTTTTTGTTGATTTTCTATAGATTTACTTAAATAATCATTTTCCTTGAGGTTAATACTGTAAAATAATACTTCAGAGGAAGTAAATGTTTGAATAGGATTTTGATTTTTCTTCTGCAACAAATTTAGAATTTAATTTCTGTTCTATCTAAACTCTTTTCATGCTGTTACAGAATGATAAATACAGTTAATTAAAATGATGTGTTTTAAATGTATGGTTATTATGATGTCGATTGTACATTTATCATCATACTTAACTCTCCTTGTAAAGTTTTATGAGTAGTTTGCCTTGGTTTCCTTCATCTATGCTTTTGCCAGTACTTCTTGGGCTATTAAGCCAAATATTTTCATCATTACAATAATGGCTAAAAATGTGATATTAGTGAAACTTAAACTAGTATTGTAAAGCTCATATTAATTTAAACTATGGCTAAATTACAGAAGCATTTATTTCTTCAACAATATTACTTTTTTTTCACAAGTGTTTTTGATGCATTATATATTTTATTTTTAGCATAAGAATATTGGATATCTCACAACTGTACGGATAGGGCATGATAATGCAGGTTTGAGCCCTAAATGGCTTTTAGAATCTCTAACTGTAAGGAATGAAGTTACAGGTCATACATATAAGTGAGTATTTTTTAATTTATAAATATTGTAATTAAAAGGATTAGGAATCCCTCACTGAATAGTTATTGAAAGCTTAGCACTTTTGCTACAACCCCATATACAGAGCTTCTTTTTACTTATTCTTATTTATATGGCTTGGTCAGCCTCTCACTTTCTCTATGCCCAATAATCTTACCTTTAAATGCATTTTTAATAAAATTGCTATGCCTTAATGTATGCAGTCATTTTTTTAAGAGATATCAGCTGCCATGTCTTACTTATGAGTGTTTGCAATATCAAAGCTTAACACTGCTTATAACAGCTTGTTTATGTGGACCCTCTGCTGAGCAAATTAATATCCTTTACTTAATTGAAAATGTGCGTAAGCTTCTTCACTGAAGTGATTATAATTCTGATAATGCGTTTATATCTTTCTCCTGAATAACTTTTCTTACCTATGAATTTTTTTGGAACTCCTATCTGAATGAAACGCCTTTTACTTAGTTTCCCATGTGGAAGATGGCTTGGAAAAGGAATCGATGATGACTCAACAGAAAGGCTTCTAGTGGGAGAGCGAGAAAAAGACAGAGATAGTGATAGAGGCAGAGGGAGCAGTCGTGTCCGTAGTCCAAGTGTCCCACCTCCAAAAAGAGCTTTACCACTTCATGAAATTGAACAAATGCTTGGTTGGTATTCAACATTAGGTTTCTTTTCTTTTTTTGACTATAAACTGTTAGATATAATAATTTCAGTTTTGAAGGAAATTAGTTTTCAATTAATAAAGAAATGTAATGATTTAAATAGAGTTGGATTAGAATAACCTGAGTTCTCAGACTTTTATAGATACTCCAGCTACTTCTGAATGCCATAAGGCAATTCAAGAATTAAAGCCATATTGACACAATCAATATATTCATAACCATGTATGCCACAGAAATTTCAGTGGCATACTTAACTAGAGGTCAACTATTACAATGTAGATTTACATTTTGACATGAATTTTTCATTCAGTATATTTTTCGAACTCAAAAGTTTTAGATTTTTAAAATTAGTATTAGTTTTGAAATTTTATATGTAAGAATAATAAAATCATTAAAATAAAAAACAAAATAGATAACACACAATAATACATAAAAAAATACTATTGTAGGGTATAAAACATATTACTTACCATAACTGTTGCTGACTACTTCACTTTTGTGTTTTTTTTTTGCAAGAGTATTTTAATGTAACTAATATTTTAAATTTTAATATTGCAAAATACTAAATAGAAATAGTGTATGTTAATGTAACTAATATTTTAAATTTTAATATTGCAAAATACTAAATAGAAATAGTGTATGTTAATGTAACTAATATTTTAAATTTTAATATTGCAAAATACTAAATAGAAATAGAATGTTGGTAGTCAAAGAATTACACTCATTTTTGCCCAATTAATATACTTAAAATTTTCATTCAAATGTTGGATAACTAAGTATTATTAATGAGAGAATTCAACATTTAAAAAAAAAAAATAACATAATGTAGTTCTAAATGCTGTGAATTCAGGTATGGATACTATTCAGGGAAGCATTTGCTTTTTTAATGATAAATGGTTATTGGAATGTATATTCTAAAATGCAATTTTGTTATTTTAAATTTCTGAGAAAGCATAAAAAATTGCTTTGATTTTTCAAAATACAATACATTTATTATTATGATTTATTAACGTCCACTTTTTGCAACTCAGGCTAATTAGGACGGGTTATCTACAGGTTACCACCCTTTTCTAGCCAGGGTGGGATTTTAGGATGTTATTTAATGAATTTCGTCACTAAATAATTTCCTTTGCCCAAGCGAGAATCGAACTCGCCACTCTAGGTTTACCATGTGAGATAAAGGTCAACGCTTTAACTCACATGGCTAATCTGAGCCCCAACAATACATTTTATGGAATTCAGAATTTTCCAAGGTGAATACGATAAGTTGTAACTAAAACATTATTATGAGGATATGAAATATAAGAAACAAAATGTCAGTAAACCACATAATCTTAGATGTGATTTTTACTTCTTATTTTTCCAAACAGTACTCTTGATGTGTTATTTGTTGTTAAAATCCTTCATAAGTTAAATCAAAATTATCATTTGAAAGTAGAAAAAATACCCATATAAGAATATAGCAAAACCTAACCTATCAAGGTTCAAGCTGGATTATTTTCATCTAAACAGTGATATTTTAATCCCATGGGAAAACAGAATCTCCTATTTAAACTGATAGTTATTGACTGTAATTGTGATAAAAAAAAACATGAAGGTTTACCATTCTCAAATTGATCAGTAGTGGAGTACATGTGGTAAATGCTTTCGATGTGAGAGCACCATTTTCAAGTCAATCTAAAGTAGTTCAGGCTTCAGAATGGCGTCCATGAATTGAGAGTTCATTGCTGTTTGTTGACAATCTGTCATGATTCCCGTTACCGATAGATTTGGTGGAACCAATCCACTGCATGATGATCTGCCATGAAAAATTACATTGCTGCTTTTCAGTTGTTTCACTTGTATAATTTCAACTCTTGATATAAATAACCCCTTTTTCAACGTATTCAAACTTATATGGTTACACTTGAGATCTAAAAACTTAGGAAAAATGAACATTTCTAAAGAAAAGGTAGCTTATGAAGATTTCTATTCTTTACCAATTATTATGATATTTTGTATTTTAAACTTTTAACAGTTCATTATAAAATTAATTCTAACTATTGCATGACTAAATTTTAGGAATAATTCATACCTAAAATAATGTTGACAACAGAATGATGTGTTTTGATACTGTTTTTGTGCCAAAAATTAACCTGCGATATAAAATTAATTCACAATTTATAATATTTTTTTGCAGGAGATTGTGTAAATAACTTGGTAAAGTATTTCTATCGAATTCAAAACAAAGAAGGTTCTGGTTCCCTTACTATGCTTTTATGTGGAGAAAATGGTCTTGTTAACTGCATTGAACAAGCTTTTTTGCATGGCTTCAAATCAACTCGCCTCTTTGGAAGAAACTTGTACATATGGGATTATTTGGGTATGTTGACTTTCATTTTATTTATTTTCCCCATCTTAAAATTGAAGAAAAATCTAAACTATTTAGGCTTAGTTACATGTAATAATGAAGTACAGAATACGCTAACTGTAATGCCAAATTATCTACCATGGTTAACGCCACCTGTATTGTAAGTATCTGCGAATGGTAAAGAAACTATGTAATTATTCCTTATACTATACCTTACATTTTGTTTATCGTCATTGTTTGTTGTCACTTCACTTTCATATACAATATATATATATATATACAGTAGAACCCCTGTTAACCGGGGTAATGATGGGCATGGGTGTTCACGGATAATAGAAAACCCCGGATAATCGAATTACAATATTTTATTGCTTTAATGTGATAGGTAAGAACGTTAATTAAAAAACAAAACTCTGTAGAATGCCAGATTTATTAACGATCAAACGTTTTCTGTACATTAAAAATACATGTGAGTATAAATATACATATGTAGGTTTTACTATATATTGAATTTTCATTTAGAGAAAAAAATCAGTGATCTTAGTTTGTTTTTTATTAAGCATCTCTTTTCTAATATCACTTCTCATTGTTCGAAGCAAGATAATTCTGCTATAATCGGCGTTCTCTTGTTCAAAATAGTTTAATAGAAGTTCGGTTGCCTCCAATGCTTGGTTGTGTTTAATTTTCTTTATTTCCGAAAAAATAAGCGAATCTTCGTCCTCATCGCTCATATTTCCATAATCAGACTGCAACGAAGTCGATGGCTCGTCTTTTCTGTGAAGATCTGCTATTTCGTTATCAGAATTAACACTCTTTGGTATTCATTGTTATGGGATTTTATTCTGTTTTTTCAAATATAATAGTAAATGTTAAAAATATATATAATTAATGGCATTACATTTTTTCTATGTTGCATACATTAAAATTCATTTGGCTGTAGTTAATAATGTATAGGTTTAGTGTGTATTTGATAATTGTAAAGATCCTGAGAGTATTTTCCATCCAAGAGATGTGGTATTGGGCTAACCATAACTTGTCTTGAAATTGTTGTTTACATATATATTTGTGTTATAGGTTATCATGGGCCAAACAAACCCCCATATGCAAAATTTCTCTATTTCCCATGTAATTGCTTATACATACGTTTTTTCTTAAAAGTTCTCTGGAAAATACGGCAACATTTGCACTTTTTGGTGACTGAAGAATAAATGTAAAGGTGTTCTTTATCATTACTATTCAAGATATTGATGTAAGTTAAAGTGTTTATGTTTGCACATTTGATAAACTGAGAGCCACGTCCTTGTTTCAATTTCATCGGGTAATAAAATGTAAATATACAAACATTCACTTTATGCTACTAAGGATAATTGAGATGTGTTATATACAGGCTATCTCTTGATTGTTCTTGTCTTATTGAGCTAGGGGGCTGAATGTGTTTCATTTTTATGTCTTTTCGCCATTTCATACAAATGGGAAGAAGTTTTTGTTAAATTAATGTTGATGATTTCAGATGCATTTGAATTTTCCAGATTTTTAAATAAAATAAATTTTAAAAATTGATTGACAAAATATGCTATTTTCAGTGTTAGTGTTATTTTATTTTTTACTAAGTTATATTTAAATATATATGTATATACATTTTTTTTTTTTTACAGTCAAGGTTAAAGAAGAAGTGGAAGGACTGAGCCAAATAGATGATACCATTAGATATTACTGTAACTTAATTGATGCCATTATGAACTCGGGGCACAATTTAGGAAAAGATGGGAAATTTCAAATTTTTATTTGCTTTTCATTAAGGTAAGTCTATGATTGGGGTGAAGCATCTCTATGTCACAATGAACTTTTCTTTTTTTTTTAATATTGATTATCTTGTTTTGATTTTGATAGTTCTCATTAGAGTGGGTGTTATTGGGGTTTTTTTCTAAGTCAGAAAATAAATTTTTAAGTAATTGGAATGTAGTGTACCAAAATTGGGAGCAGAATACATTTTTCATTTTAGCAGATGTCCTTGAAGAGAAATCAACTATTGAGGTTGTTTTCATGAAGCATTTTCAAAATATTTCTACCTCCTTGTTGAATATATATGTATATATATATATATATATATATATATATACTCTAAACCCTCTTTCCTTCTAGTACAATTTTGGCCTTTAACAAACTTAATATTAGTTTTACTTGAGTCATTTAAATTTTGAATTTGCTAATTTATAATACATAATTAAAAATGTCCTGCTGTATAGGAGTTTTTACATACCTGGAGAAGCAATTAATATTGTACTGGAGTAACCAATTAATTATTTATATGCTCTATAGCTTTGAATGTATTCTATGGAATTAAGATCGAATTCTATTTGAAGACTCTAATCCAACTTCATGATATAATAAGATTCATGGAAGTAGTTATTTAATTTTTATTTTATACATTATAAAATACTGTAATTGTTTACAGGGACCATATGCTTCAGCATGTGATTTTAGCTGTACTTGCCACATCTAGGACTACATTGGATATGTTTGATGAGTATTCATTCTTCCGTGACCAAAATTTACTGAATTATATGGCTCATATTTTAGCATCTCTTGATGAATTTGACATTGCCTTGGAAAATTCCTTGACTTATGGGATTACCTATTAATTTTTTAATTGTCTAAACATTTTTTTAATGTAAAGAAATGATATTACTAGTCTGGTTACTTCTGTATTTCATGATCTGTTTTTTATTTTACTTTCCTGATCTGATTAGTGTATTAAAAGTACTGAGATATTTTTATTAGTATCATTTGAAATACTCAACACCTGGATTAGAATTTCCTAGCTATCTGTTTAAGAAATTACAAGTTTTATATTTACTCTTAACCTTAATGAATCAGTTAGTAATTTGTGAACTTTGTTGGCTGGATCATAACTAGTCTGCTCTCATGTTGATGTACCTTTTGTTTGAAATAACTATTGTAAATAATTTAGAAATGTTATTAATAGCCCTATAAGTTTTAGTGCCATATTTGTTTATATGATTCCTAATTTTTTTCCTTAATTATTAATTCAAAAACTATTAAAGGAAACATTACTTCTTTACTTTTATTATTTTATTTCCTTTAGGAGGAGTAATGACCTTTATTTTTGTAAAGAATGAATCATTCTAAAACATAAATGCTAAAAACCTATACCTCCTAGAATAGCTCTCTGATTGTGATACTTGAAACATATTTACAAATATATATATAAAATTAGATGATCTGATTGTTATTGTTAGAAATTTGTTAAGAGATTAATTTTGTATATAATAAATAATACATTAATAGAATGTTAGATACTCATAGATAATAAGCTGATTACCTTGATTTTGTCTAGTATTTTCTATGGCATTACTTTGAATATATTACCTATAAAAATTTAATTAAAAATCTGCATTATATAGAATTTCAATATTTAAATGACATGTATTATATGAATTGAAAAAGAATATTTTTTGTATACTTATTTAATGGTTTTATATTGTTAGGATATATAGCCTTTTTCATTGATTATTCACAACGTAGATATTATTTATAACTGTTACCAAAGATTTGTGAATGTTCCAGATTTTGTTTTATTGTGATAATGAATTGTGTAAAAATATATTTTCTTCTAAGATGTCATGTTGTAATAAAAATTTGGAAAACCATTGTAGCAAAACTTTCTTTGAACCATTTAGGAAAATAATTATATACAACTGCTTCTATAAAATAGTAATCTGAAAAAAAAAATCTGGATAAAGGGCTTGTTTCCAATAAATGGTATCTGAATCCCATTCTTCATAACTCATTTATACTTTTCACTGTGCAGTTACAAATGCATGATCATTAAAGTTTCATTCTGTTATTCAGAAACAGACTGAAATTAATTACTAAAGCTGAGTAGTTCAGTGAAATTAAAGGAACCTCAATCAGCATTCAAGTATTATTAGTTAGTTCATTAATTATAACAATCTTTATTATTTATTAACGCCCATTTTTTGTTACTATGACTAATTGGGACAGGTTATCTACAGGTTACTACCCTTTTCTAGCCAGGGTGGGACTAAGGATTTTATTTAATGAGTTTGTCACTTAATAAATTCCTATTACCTGGGTGGGAATCGACCTCACTACTATAGGTCTACCATGTGAGATTAAAGCCAATGCTTTAAACTCACATGGCTACCCTGAGCCCCTAATAATCTTTATAATACATTAAAAACCTTTATATTGTTCATTCATCATTACTTAACAAACAACATTGTTGTGTCTGTCAGATTTCAAATTTTGATGTACAAACTTAATAGGAAATAAGCTAATCATCAAGGCTTATGTTCATTCATTTATCTACAAAATTTTAAAAAGTCCGTCATGAAGGTGTGACATAAACTAAGCAGATTCTCTCATGTGCCTGTATAACATCCTTTTGATCTCATCCCACCACATAATCTATTTCTGTATAAAAAACTGAAGGCTAAAAACAAGAAAGTATGAATAAGTCGCTTAATTATAGACCATCAATAGTTTAACAAAATTGGTTCTACAACATTTTACAATCCGACTCATAATTACTGAGATGTTTTTAATTCCTTCGCCCTCTCTCTCTCTAAACCCCCACTATTCCAAGTCAAATTTCTGCCAATAACAAATATGATCTTTAGTATTGACTGAAATGGTTAAATATCAAGTATGGTAAAGATCAAATAAACATTTTTCTTAATTGATAACCTCATCACATTTTTGCATCTATCTTGCATAATAAATAACGGTTTCTTGTAATCAATACTTGGTATTTAAGTTTAGAATAAAGTGGTTCATGATATAACAGCTTATTGTTAATATGCCATGAGTTGGAATGGGGAGTTTCTGAAGGCTGGAAAAAAAAACAAGAAAAAAAACTGAAATATCTTGGTTAATATTCATGATAGAGAAAATTTGTATATAATAACATTATTGGTAATTCAATTTCCAATGATTTGGTTATATAGAATTTGTTGATCTGACTCATAATAATGTAGATAATTAAAATTTCCTTTTATTGTATCATACTGCAAGTTATGTCTTATAGTAGTCTTTGAAGGACCTTTTCATCAGGGAACTATTTCTTCTTAGAAGCCTCCCCTCACAAACCAGTAGGATATAGGTTCCTTCTCTTTGTAAAATCATTCTATTAACCCAATGTCGTCCTATATATAATTTTGTCCCTTTAATGGAATTCTATCTTATTCTTCCAACAACATCGTGCATTTCCTTTGAGACTCCTTGCTTGATTTTTAAAAGAACAGATGCTTATTGTTTTTGGTTGAAGAGAGTGAGTTGAAGCTGGCAAGCAAGATCTCATCTTTGACTGATTAAAATTTGTGAAGGGGCACAATTTAAACCTGTAATATAATTATTATACCCATCAGTTACCCTTTTGGATCATTGGTAAACTCATCATCATTCATTAAATAAGGTTATACATTTTCTAACAGCTTTCACTGTCATTCCATTACTTCTGGGGTAATGTAAAGTGCTGGTAATAAACAAAATGCCCTTAGCTCAATCATACAATTTGCTTTCAAATAGAGGGAATGGACTGTTAACAGCTACCAGAATCTGAAGGAATTAACAAGAATCTGAAGAAAGATATTCTGGTATATTGGAAATACTATCAGATGGATGGATGATGAATAGCTGGAGACACAAAAGAGGAACATGGAGCAACAGTGGAAAAGATCTTAAAAAGGACATGTGAGGTAGGCATTGTATTTAATAAGGATAAATTATGATATTTCAAGCTAGAAGTAAAATATGTGGGGCAAATATTTAGCCACCAAGGAATGAGAACTAATTATGGGAGTACTAAGAGCTTCAGATGATTATAAGTTCTTTTAGTTATGTTTGAAAATATGCGTCAAAAATGATTCCCTTATATAAACTGCTGCAAAGGCTGTGAGTGGCTTTGGAATCAGAATCATCAGAAAGAGCTTGGCAAATTAAATGCTCTAGGACTTGTTCCATTTAAGGGGGAAACATAAACAGTATTATAGCAATAAAAATGGGAATGACAGCTGTTTATTTCAGGATGATAAATAGCCAGCTGAAGTTAATTCCTTGCGTTTCTCGCTGAATGAACCACTAAGCTATCACAAGGTAAAAATAAAACAAATAATAATTAAATCATATAACACTAACTCCATATTCACAATTTCAATATAGTAGTGCTTTGTGAATACTCTAAACTCAGTTCAATATAGAATGGGCTACTATTATGTAATTTGGACCTAATTTTCATTTTATTTTTTTATTTCCAAGTCTCTTCCTTTTACTTCCAATAAATCTAACACAATATTAAATAAGTAATTTTTAAATTGTACTGTCAATTCGACTGTATTAATTTTTAACAGTAAATAAATAATTTCAAACATACCTCTCAATGTGGGTAGGACTTAATGGATGAAAGGGATTTGATTTCTTGCAGTTTATCCTTGTTCATCCTTGGCAATAGGAATTTATTTAGTGATGAACTCATTAAAAAGATTGTCACACAGCGGTTGCGTTAACTAAGCAGATTTCCCACTTGTGTCCTGCATTTGCATTTATCTCAGGACATAAAAATTCAGTGAGAACAATATCCGTTATTTAGGCTTCAAATAAAGTGCTCCATAATATAACAGCTTTTGTTGATATGAGATGAATAGGAGTGGGGGTTAATTGAAGGCTGAAAACGCAGATATCTTGATTAATATTAAAGATAATGAAAACATGTACATAACAACATTTATAAACCTTTTAATTTGCAATACGATTGGTTCTATAGAAATTTTCATTAGACGTACAGAAACGGAGATATTTCGAAAATCCTCTACACTAACCCCCTCCCACTGGTCCGATTTCAGCCATTAACGAACTTGATCTTTATTTTTACATAAAACGTTTAAATATGGGGTTTGGTAACGATCAAGAAAAAATTGCGACTGCTAGAGCGTTAACAGACATATATACATATATATATATATATATATATATATATATATAATATTGAACGTTCCTCATTTTCGTCATCTCCTGGGTAGAATCGATGGACATTTGAAGAAAATTTTCGAAAACCACGTCATGAGTACGACCTTAATAACTGATTTTCCTTAAAGGAAATCTACTAATAAAATCCTTAGTTCCAGTCTGGCAATAAAATTATGGTAACCCATTCCAGTTAGCAGTAGCAGCAAAACGTGGACGTTATAAATAATGATAATCATGTTGCATTATTGCTTATGTGAATTACTAAATTCTTAGCTCTTTGTAGGAAGTCTAGATATCGATAATTGAGTTATGAATGATATTGTGTTGGCGGGCATTTTTATTTTTAAAAAATGTGAAAGTCATGGTATCTAAATGACCTCGGCCAGATTAGGCCAAAAAATTAAATTAAAGAGCAAAGACCCATTCTGCAACAAACTTACAATAAATTTATTTGATTGTTGTTATTTATTAACATCCACTTTAAGCTACTGTGACTAATTGGGTAGGGTTATCTACAGGTTACCACCCTGTTATAGCCTTATATCTTGTACGTACCTTGATTATAGCCAGGGTGGGACTACGGATTTTATTTAGTGAGTTCACAAGTAAATAAATTTACAATTTGTGATTGCACGTACCCTACTGAAGTTTAGAAGTCTTCTTAAAAATTATTGAGAATTCCAATATGAGTAAAACCAGGTAAACAAAACTTATTATTTTTTTTTTACATTGTATTATGATTTATTAGATTAAGCTTGGTTATTAAAACCTCAGAATGAATTTTGGGATTGCATATTGTAAGATGCTGGACGTATGCTTTTAATTCACTCATTTGTTGTATCTCTTTGGCAACTTTTGTTTATATTCGATTTATTTGTTGGATGTTAACTAAATTCCTATGTAAGAATTTTTTTCGATAAGATTTTGTTTTTTCTTAAATATTTAAAATTATATAAGTTTACTTTTGAAATGGACAAAGAGTGTGCTCTCATAAAAGAATTTGAACGATTTTAGAACTGGTAGTCTCACAATGGCTTCTGCAATGGACGTTGACGATGAAGAGACCGAAGTTCCGACTTCTAGCAGTGGAAAAGGCGAAAAAAAGAGATTTGAAGTTAAAAAAGTATGTATTTGATAATATTTTGCGTTAATTGCTATTAGAGTGAGCAGTGATTCAGTTTTTTACCTTCGTTATAACCTCTTTATTTACCAATTAAACATAGTTTAGGATCCTTCCCTGTATTCCCTGTGTATATTTTTACAACTACAAATTATATGAATGTTTATTAGGTTGTTTCATTACTTTAATTCTTTTTTTGTTGGCTTCAGGCATTAGTCTACCTTTTCAGGTGCTTGTTGTTAAGTATTGTTATTTATTTCAGTGGAATGCTGTTGCCCTGTGGGCTTGGGACATAGTTGTTGACAACTGTGCCATTTGCAGAAACCACATTATGGACTTATGTATTGAATGCCAAGCTAATCAAGCGTCTGCTACGAGTGAGGAATGTACTGTTGCTTGGGGAGTTTGTAATGTAAGTTTCCACATTCTGCTACATACACTTTTTCAATACCAGACATATTATACTTTAAATAAATCAAAACTATTGAAAGGTAGTAGATATTGCTACTTTGTTTTTCTGCCATGGAGTTTTTGCATTTCCATATTCACTATTTCTAAAGTTTTGGCTCCTTCTTTTTTTCATAAGACATTTACCATTTTTGGCTTGGGAAATCACAATTCGTTGAAATATCTTAAAGACATTAATGAAAGAATTAGTATTTTTTATTTGAGTTTGAAATTGACTATGACCACTTCACCTATCATTATTATATTCTTACCACCTACCACTAACCCTAAATTTGGTTTACATCATATTTTAACAAATGCAGTTTGAATCACTTATTTATTTTATCTGTGGCTCATTAGTACCTATGCCTTGTTTGATATACTAGAACTATCAAGCCTGTAGGGTGATGAGTATGATAGTTCCCCTTCTTCTGAACATAGTGCTCTATTATAGCGGGGGTTTGTAGGTTTATATGGTGTGTAATTAGAGTGCTTGAAGATATCCCGGCAACTTGCGGTCCTGGGAGGGTTATGAGAATAGGAAAAATGAAAGAAGAGGAGATAGGTGTAGGAAGAAAGCCAGGTATATAGCCTAGGAGGAACTTAACCTAAAGAATAAAATATTTATTAATATTGAAATGACATATATACTCTTGCTTTAGGGAAATGCTCTCATGTTCATATTTATTAACACCCTCTTTATGGCACTGTGGGTTATCTAGAGGATGCCATCATCTTCAAAGCTTAGTGTGGCTAAGGTTGTCATGCAATCAGTTGCTCCCTTATTAAATTTCTGAACACCAATTAGTTTTTTGGTACTTGTGTATTATATCCACCACATGCTAGTTCCAATGTAGAGTGCGCCACTGTTTTACGCCTGAAGTGCGACGCTAGCTCTCGCAGGCTAATGAGGTTATCTTTTGGTTTTGTTGCGTTTGCTGTTTATTGTGCTGTTTAGTGTTTCTTGTTTATTCGTTTAAAAAATGCCTCTTTGGTATTTGCCAACAAGTGAAGAAGAGGCAGTGAAATATTTACAGGAGAGAAATATTTTGCCTAGGAGTCGAAAGTGTTCTAAATCGCATAGTATGAAACTTTATTGTGCAAAAAGTATGTTTTGGAAATGCAATATCAGAAAGTGTGGTGAGCAAGTCGGCCTTCGGAATGGGAATAGGTTTGAAGGAAGCAAATTTCCATTTTGTAATGCTTTAAAGTTCATTTACTGCTGGCGAGGAATTAACATCTAAAAAGTTTTGCAAAAAACAACTAAAATTGTCAAATAAAACTGTTATAGATTGGAACAATTACATGAGAGAATTGTGTGTGTTAGAGATGTGAATGAAAGTCAAATAAAATGTTTTATTGTTAAAAATTGTGTTTTATTTTATTTAGCATTATAATTCCTTAGAAGGTAATAAGATAAGTATAACCTCCTTTACGGGCGAGCAATCCTACTACTTAAACAGCAGCACACTCTACATTGTAACTATTGGAACTAGCATGTGGTGGATATAATACACAAGTACCAATTTTTCTAAGTTTATTATAGATTAATGTAATCATCCGTAGTACTGGATTTGTTTTGATGTAATAACTCAATTTTTACTACTTGTATTGCTCCTTCAATATAGGTGTAGGATAATGAAGATACCTCGTAGCAAAACCAAAGATTTTAGATCTTATTCGTATTGATGTGCTGTTGGTTGCATTTTTGAAGTACTTGTTTGCTTTTTTTAACATTTGAACAGCACTGTAAAGATGTTGGTAATGCGATGTTTTTTGCAGACTTTTCTTCAACTTTTAAACATAAACTCAATTTTAATGGCAGGGGGGGGGGGTGTAATAATCTAAAACCAGATTTTTTCTTATTTTTGTTCTAAACATAGCAACTGTACTTTGAAAGAATATTATGCTGATATATCAATAATGACTATACCAGTTATTAGTATAGGTACTTTTTAATAATAATTACTTGTAGTTTGAGTATGAATATATATTTCTTAGGTCTAAATGAGTTGGAACTTCTTGAGTTTTGATGAATTTTTATATAAATAGATGAACTGTATAAAACGAGTCGCATTCAGAAGAAAATACCCTTCCTAGTCACAGTAACTGAAAAGCACAGCCTAGTCATGTTACTGTAGTCGTTGCTAATAATACAATTAATTTTGTAGTGAAATAATTGGCAGATATGAAATGCAAAAGTCTCAACAGGTTTTTTATTCGATGTATTTTCAGTTGACGCAATGGCTGTGGATTTATTCTCTACATTATTTGCTTCCGGCCTATTATTAAATTTTTTTCTTGTGTTCTCTTTGCTATGCCATGGGGCCATAGGGTTATGTAACTGAAACATTCTTTGTTCTTGTTTTTTATTTGGAAATTCATGAATTGAAGCTTTTTTTTTCTTTTCTTAAGTCAGAAGTAAATGCTGGTTTCATTAATAATAAAACAATATAAAAACAATGTTATTTATCTTCATTCATTTCAATGGTGTAATATATTTTTGATAAGTACAAATTTTTGATTTTGAATTACTCAATTTATTAAACTTAAATGGAAAGTATTTTTGGCTGATATTTATGTTAAGAAATTATTTATTTTTATGTACTTATATATATTTTTTATTTCAGCATGCTTTTCATTTTCACTGTATATCACGGTGGTTGAAAACTAGGCAAGTTTGTCCTTTAGACAATCGAGAATGGGAGTTCCAAAAGTAAGTACTTGATTCTTCTACTGTTGTATCATATATAATCATCTGTAATTCAGAATGATGTATTCATTCAGTTATTAATTGCATTTTACAGTTTTAGTAACTAATAAATACAGTTTTCTATGTGATAATTTTGATGTTTGACGTATGTGTAGATGTTTTGTAATCCTCAAGAACAGTATTATTAAGCTTGCAGTAGATATACAGATTTACTAGTTTGATATTTATTGTTGGCATAGTGATTCTTACTTGTTAGTATTTATCAAACTGAATATTGGTAGTCTTTCATTTGGGTCAAATAATGTGAATCTGATATGAAAAATGGGTGAATGGGGTAGCAAAATTCTTCCGTTAAATATTTACTTGGGTAGTTCAGACGTTATCAGTCTAGATGAGTCATTAATGAGACACAAATTTGAATAGTTAGATCTTATATTTTTCCTTCCATCTTTCAAATAACATGAGACTCCACTTTGATGGATTAATTAATCATTTAAGGTTTTTGTCAGATTATTGACTTGTACTAACCTTTTTTTTCTTTTTTCTGAATCAGCTTGTAAATGGGTTTGCCAACTTATTCTATTTGTTTTACTAATATTAAGAGAATTGTTTTAAATCCTAGAAGAGTATTTTTCTCTGCTTGCTGAGATTTCTTTGCTTGTGTTGGACTCTACCTCATGGCCCCCTCTCGTTAAACCACTAATACTGGTGGTTTTACATTTTTTATTTATATAAAACATTAAAAAATATTATAAGCAGATGACCTCCAAAGTGAAATCAGCTATTGATGTTGTTGGTTAATAAATAAAGCAAGATTCGAGAGATAAAATAAGATTTAATACTCAAACATAATCTCAGTGCACTCTCAACTCATGACTCAGTCTAACTCTCAAAGTTCAATGTGGCGGGAACATACACGTTGCCTATGCCTTATATATTATTTAGTAAATTAGAATTACAATATTAATACCCCCCCCCATAATTCTAAATTTTAAAACACAATTTAAGACAAACAAACAAAAATTTAAAACGTCAATCCAATATTTTCAACATTAATTTTATGCTTAAGGCCACTTAAGGGCTTAGTTAAGAAGTCTGCAATATTTTTATCAGAAGCAATATACTCTACTCAAACATCATTATTTTTAATATGTTCTCTAATAAAATGATGCCTAACATCTATATGTTTAGATCGATCATTTATTATAGAGTTTTTAGACAATTCTAATGAACCAATGTTGTCACAAAAGAGTTTAGTAGGTCCACTCACTACACTAGGATTGATTTCGGATATCAAATTCCTGATCCAAAGGAGCTCTTGAAGAGTTGATGAAATACTCATATACTCCGCCTCACAACTCGACAAGGCAATCGTCTTCTGCTTCTTGCTATTCCAAATAATTGCACCACCTTGGATTAAAAAGCAATAGCCTGTGACTGAGTATCTTTCATTGATCTTATTCCCCCAGTCAGTATCACAGTACACGTTCAAATTATCTCCTCCATCTCTAGAAAAAGTCAATTTATAATCTACTGTACCTTTGATGTATCTCAGTAATCTCTTCACAGCATTCCAATGTACATTTCTATAGTTATTGTTGTACCTGCTGAGAAGATGAACAGCAAACGTGATGTCCGATCAGAAACTTGAGGATAGGTAGAGCAGGCTACCTATTGCTTCTTGATAAGAAATGTTCTTGCATTTATCTTCCTCTCCTCTCTATCTCTGTCTCTTTGTCTGTATCTCTTTATCTCTATCTCTATCACTATCTCTCTATCTCTTTATAGGGTCTGTCAATGTCCTCTTTCACAGAAACTTTCTTTCTACACTCAGTTGACTTATGCCCCTTCCTCTTGCAATTAAAACAAATTAAACCTTCTCGACAATTCACAGAAATGTGACCCGCTTTTTTACAATTATAACAAGTCACTGGAGGTCGATCACTTCTCTTGAATTTTGTTACCAAAGCCGACTCTTCTCCTGAATCCTCCTTAGAAGATTTTTGAATAAGCACTGATCTAATATAATCCGACGTAGTTTTAACTCCTGTGCTCTCCATAGCCATTATCATAGGCTCGTACTCGTCTGATAGCCCACTTAACATGATAACACCGATGAATTCGTCATCTAGGCCAGCTCCTATTGTTTCTAATTTCTGGGATAGTGACAAAATCTCATTTAAGTAATCTTCCATGCTACTAAAATGGTTTAAGTCAATACGAAAAAGTTTTCTAAGGAGAGATAGCCTTCTTGATAGGCCCTTGTCTTCATAAGTATTTTCTAGCTTCTCCCAGATTTCTTTAGCCATCTTGCAACATTTTACAATAGGGTAAAGGGATTCATCAATCAACAAACAAATTTTGGCTCTAGCTTTAGAATCCTTCTTCGTATCTTCATCTTCTCCGGTGATATAACCCCACAAGTCCTCGGCAGTTAAATACATCTCCATCCCGAACTTCCAAGAGTTGTAATTTTCCCTTCCGAGTAACTTTTTAACGCTAGGTGACCAACTAGAGCTGTTTTCCATGTTTTTCTTCGAATCCATAGCTAAAATAAACGATTGCAGTTAACACGCGTCCGGCCCGATTCACACTACTTACTTCGATTTACGCACAAATTTAAAAACACGAACTTTTAATGTCTCTCGAATATCGTGTCTGGGCCCATAACCATTGTTGGTTATTATTTAATAACCAACAATGGTTATAGGCCCAGACCATTGTTGTGTTGGACTCTACCTCATTGCCCCCTCTCGTTAAACCACTAATACTGGTGGTTTTACATTTTTTATTTATATAAAACATTAAAAAATATTATAAGCAGATGACCTCCTAAGTGAAATCAGCTATTGATGTTGTTGGTTAATAAATAAAGCAAGATTCGAAAGATAAAATAAGATTTAATACTCAAACATAATCTCAGTGTACTCTCAACTCATGACTCAGTCTAACTCTCAAAGTACAATGTGGCGGGAACATACACGTTGCCTATGCCTTATATATTATTTAGTAAATTAGAATTACAATATTAATAGGTGTTAACACTCCAAACTAAAGATCTGTTTTATTTCCTACTGACCAATATCGGATGAGGAATGATGGTATGGATTTATGATGTCTAAATTGTAAATTCTTAAAGATTTCTTCTGTTATACATCTGATCGAGAAATTGTACATAATTTATTTTGTCGATAAGGTAGTGCATTTTTAATTGTTGTTCAATTTCTTACTCGAAAATTAATAAGTAATTTGTATTTTATTTATTTTTATTTAATTTGAAACCTCAATGACAACCTCAACATCAGCTCATTTATAAATTATTTTGTTACTTAGCATGTTATATATAGCTATATTTCAAGACTAACATTAATTGGAAGATTATTGAGGGAGAAATGAAAATTAAGATTTTTTGATGTCATCTGTAAATCATTCCAGTGTGTAGGAAATCTACTTAGTTTACGCTGTCCCTTTGTTATTGAGTTTTGACTATTAAATTGAGTTTATATGTAGGCCAAATCGTGAACTGTTCTTTACTATTCAGTATTAGGTATGATTTTCTTCCCCAATTAGGATATGTCATCCAGATTGTTTTTTTTAAATAGTTAAACATTGTTCCAAATTATGGGTACATGACTCATTGAGCCAGTTAAAATGGAGATGATTTCGTTGTTAATAAATAATTTGCTCTTTGTGTATGAGTTATTGACTAAATATGTTAACAATACTTAATTTCACATGTTAAACCTAGAGTGGTGATTTCAATTTCCGCCTGGGGTATAGTGATGAACTCATTAAATAAAATCCTTAGTCCTGCCCTGGCTAGAAAAGGAATCTGTAGATTACCTGCCCCAATCAGCCCTAGTATCAAAAAGTTGGCGTTAATAAATGGTATATCTATATATATATAAAATTGTAACCTCTGTCTGTACATTGATTTTTTTCGCGAAATTTCACGATAACTTTACGTTTCACATGTCACAGACACCATAACTGCATTTTGTTTTTTTTGTGTATGTTTGTTTGTTTGTTACCTTTTCACACATAAACGGCTGAACCAAATTTTATGAAACTTAGTATGTATATTACTTACTAACCCAACTTAGACTTTAGGCTATATTAATATCCTCTGAGACGAACAGGAGTGGGGGTTATAAGGGAAGCCTGAAATTAAAAATAGCAATATTTCTTTTCCTATTGGTTTTTCGTCCAATATGCACATAACAAAAGTTGTTTATTTTGTTATTTAGAGTAACTTTTGTTATATACACTGTCGTCGTATACCGAAGTATAAAGGCGTTATACGCTAAAAAGTATAGCGGGAGTCAATAATTTTATTTGGCAAAAAAGACTCAACCGAACTAAATAAAACTCGGTACTTGTATTAGCACTAACGCTTTCATTATAATAAGCCATAGTAACATTTATAGGAACGGGCAGGAGTGGGGGTTGTAAGGGAGGCCTGAAATTAAAAATAGCTGTATTTCGTTTTCTATTGGTTTTTCTGCAAATATGCACATGACGCAAGTTGTTTATTTTGTTATTTCAAGTAACTTTTGTTATATTCATTTTTGTTGTATAACAAAGTATAACCGAGATATACACTAAAAACTAGGGAGAGCCAACAATTTTGTTGGGCACTAACGATTGAACCGAACTTAACAAAACTCGGAATGTTAGTCATTAGTCAGTCAACGATGATTTCCCGGACATCCCTGGGAATATTATCTAAATTGTAAATAAAAAATACGTACATTATAGATAATGTTTAATTATAATAAATGCTATCCATGATTATGATTTGATTTATTCATGGTGTGTCAAACAGTGGAGAGGGAATCATTAGAGACATTTTCATTTATTCTTCAAATCTAAAATTTTTTTTCTATAGATCGCCCAATGGACCCTTACGGGAAAAAATGCGCCCAGATGGGAAGAGCAGTTGTACACGAAGAAGCATTGCCAAAAACAAAATAGAATCTTACCGCCTCAAATGACTTCCCGAGCGAAGCCGGGTACCTTGGCAGGAGTGGGGGTTATAAGGGAGGCCTGAAATTAATAATAGTGATTTCCTATTGGGGTTTCGGCAAATATGCACATAACAAAAGTTGTTTATTTTGTTATTTATAGAAATTTGCTCAACACTTCTTTTCAATATGAACTATCAGGTACCTCACCTTAAAAAATTAATTCAAATGTATGTCAATATTTTCTCCTTAATAATTCAAATCTATGCATAATGCACAGGAAACGGGAAATATGACAATATGCAGGACAGTGAAGTCTTGAATAAAAAATTAATTTTATTAACAAATCCACAGATACGACGGGTGTTAACCCTAAACACTGGGACGGGTAAATGTCAAAATATTGTGCAAAGTAAAGCCTTGCCAAAAGTATACCATCACCATTCAGCCTCAAGTAAATTCCCGAGCGTAGCCGGGTATCTGAGCTAGTATATATATATAGGTTATTTTTAGGCTAAATTTGAGAACTGTTGTTCTTTTTGCTTCATATATATTACTCTTTAACTGCTGTACCTATCACTAATTAATTATCATGTCTCCCTTTAGATTAGCATTTTTACTAATGAATAACTTAGAACTATATGTTTGATCTATTCAGAGTCTCCTATTAGTGATAATGGTAAAAGATTTATTAAACACTTGCTCTAAGTTCTCTTTCTTAATTTTCAGGTACGGACATTAAAAATCACGCTTTTCAAATTTTATTTGTATGGATGGTGAGACACATTTACATTTTCCACGTCGAGGATGACATTTTTGATGCAGTTAACTTTTTTATACAGTTTATTTCAATTTCAAATGTTTTGTAACTTTTTTTTTAAATAAATAAATTATTACCATATTTCTTTTCTTTTATTATTAGTAATTATATGTCTTTTTTTTTTAAAGTTTTTTACTATTGTTGCTTTTCTCTAAGAACACTTTTTAAAACAAAAAGAAAAATATGAGATATATTTATTATGAGAGTTGTGTTTTGTACTCAAATTTTGTGAACTTAACTTGTATGTACCCATTTTTTTTACTTTTTAGTGGATATATAACTCTTTACCGTGTTATGATGTAAAAAAATAAATTTTTGTTTTCTGTTTTGTTGGTGAATAATATAAAATACATGATTAAAATCTATTTTATTCCTGTTTATGTTTTGAAGAATGCAATAGTAAGATATTTACAACTAATTCTTGGCGAGTTTAATTCCCGCCTGTGCAATAGGAATTTATTTAGTGATGGAAATAAAATCCTTAGTCCCATCCTGGCTAGAAAAGGGTGGTAACCTATAGATAACCCGTCCCAATTAGCCATAGTAGCAAAAAGTGGACGTTAATAAATTATATATATATATATATATATATATATATATATATATATATATATATATATATATATATATATATATATCTTTTATTTTTAGGCTAAATTTGAGAACTATTACTCTTTTTGATTCATATATATTACTCTTAAACTCCTGTACCTATCACTAATTAATTATTATGTCTCCCTTTAGATTATCATTTTCACCAATGAATAGCTTTATCTGTTATTCAGTAGAATTATACGTTGGAAATTTCAAGAGCTGAAAGGCAAGGGGGGTTTTATTCATATTTCCATTTTTGAAATAAGGGCATTATTCATTAAGTTGGTAATTGCAGTTTTATTTTATATAATTTTTTTTAATATTTGGAATTTTCCTTCATTATTTATCCCAAACTAAATTATTTTTTTATTTACTGTGCAATTCCATTGGTGAATTCAATGGGCAGGACTTTATTCTCATCCAAATGAAATTTCTCCTGTTGCACTTAAAAGTAGGATAGGAAGCTGATTTTAATTAAATAATTTTTTAATTAATATTGTAACTCCAATATCCATTGTTACTAAGGGTTATACTTCTCACTTTTGTAGAATTTAGTGTAAGGGAGGGGGCTATTACCAACAGGGTGTTCAATTTTATTGAGTTTCAAGATTTTTACAAATAATTTTAGTAGTACTTAATAATAATTTTGGTTGGGGATCTTTTACTCATTTGTCCGAAAGATTAATATTTTTTTTTTTTTTTATTACACATATAAGAATGACTGTTATTTAAGGTAATATGGTGGTTACTCTATCTGAATGTAGCTTATAAAGATGTTTTTCTGTAATCGTTGAATAATGGTAACATTACTAAACTGAAATGAGTGAAGAAAGTGAAACATTTTGCAATAGAGTGAAGAAAGTAATCACTTTCTTCACAAATGAAGAAAGTGAATTGCCTTCTTAATTAGTAATAAGTATAAATTAAATAGTTATTTATTATACAAGTGACGAAAGTAGATCATTTTACAACTCGAGTGAAACGTTTACCCACACGAGCGAAGCGAGTGTGGTAATTTCACGAGAGTTGTAAATTCTACCTTCGTCACGAGTGTAATATTAAATTTTTTCTTTCTGTAATTGTGTAATACATGATCAGATCTAACCAGAACATGAACAAAATTAGGATGTTGTGAAGATTATGGTATGTTGTTGGTAGGTTATAAGCATAGTTATAAAACAACTAGTGATGATTGTGAAGTAGTGCAGTTATAAACAAGTGCAGGTTATAAACAAGGAAGGTAATTATTATTATATTTAAATATTAAAATATATTGATTATTTCCACCAATAATTCATTCACATTTCAATTTATTTTGTTAAAATAAATTCTTAAAATGTTAAGAAACATTTAAAAGCATTTAATTTCCAACTTCAAATTATTTTTAATTTGTACTTATTTATAATTAAGAAGGCAATTCACTTTCTTCACTCTATTGCAAAATGTTTCACTTTCTTCACTCATTTCAGTTTATTAATGTTACCATTATTCAACGATTACAGAACAAAATAATTTGAAGTTGGAAATTAAATGCTTTTAAATGTTTCTTAACATTTTAAGAATTTATTTTAACAAAATAAATAATTTTCACAACCATGCTTACAACCTACCAACAACATACCATAATTTTCACAACATCCTAATTTTGTTCATATTCTGGGTAGATCTGATCATGTATTACTCGATTACAGAAAAAATTTAATATTACACTCGTGACGAAAGTAGAATTTACAACTCCCGTGAAATTACCACACTCGCTTCGCTCGTGTGGGTAAACGTTTCACTCGAGTTGTAAAATGATCTACTTTCGTTACTTGTATAATAAATAACTATTTGAGTTCATGGTATAAATTATGTTAATTGCTTTTCATGATAACCTTGGCCTTTGACTTCCCTAGATTGAAATTAGAATTAGTCCAGGCTGCATCTGAGACCATTAAAAAGAAATAGTAGATGAGATACAATTACTTGGGAACTAAAATTATGCTTGCCTAACCTAAATTAGTATCTACATTTTAGCTAAAATGAATCTGAACTAGTTTTTATGCTAATGTATATTTGTTCATTTATTGGCTGAAAATGCTCCTAAGTTGTTTGAGGAAGTTTTAAGCTTGCATTTCGAATGGGGGAGGGGATATGATGAGATTTATAGGAGAGTGACATCAAGAAGGATCCTTAATTAAACCAGCTCTTTGTCAATTCGCCAGGAGTTGGGGAAGTGGGTGAATTCATGGATTTATAAATAAGAGGTCACAGAAATTATATAAGAACCTTTAATTAACATTTATTATTGTTATTTATTAACGTCCACTTTTTGCAACTTAGGCTAATTGGGACGGGTTATCTACAGGTTACCACCCTTTTCAATCCCACCCTGGCTAGAAAAGGGTGGTAACCTATAGATAACCTGTCCCAATTAGCCTAAGTTGCAAAAAGTGGTTGTTAATAAATAATAATAAATGTTAATTAAAGGTTCTTATATAATTTCTGTAACCTCTTATTTTGAAAATTTCTTTAGTGTATACTATTAATTAAACTGCTCATTCTTAATCTATTTTGTAGAATTCACAGTTATTGAGTTGTTACAAATATAGAGGTATTTATTTAACCCATTAGCGCCCAAATTTTTTTAATGATTTTGTTAGGATCTATTCTTATTACGAAAACTAATATTATGAAATTTATTTCACATCCCTGCCTTCAATAAATAAATAGATATTTGCTGTCTTATAAATAGAACACTGGGCACTTTCGTAAATTTTGTCCCTTTTAAAGAAACCTTCATAAATATATGAGTTACCTTATTTGAAGAACAATATTTTCTGCTTACACAAACGGAAAAAAAATATGGATTACTAAATAAAATGCTCTATTGTAGTTATACAAATGTTTTTTGACAAGAAATAAAATTGAAAAGTAAGACTATGGTTTACATTATAATAGTACTCACCTAACTTTTATTAGAATTTTTGCACTTTAGGAAAGTAAAATAATAACATTATAATAATAAAGATTAATTATTTACACATAAGATAACAGATGAAAATTAGAAACTAAATAAATTAACGATGAAATTTTGGAAAACATGACGTGTACAATGTGACATGACATTTACAACAAAATGTCAATGGTTTTCTCGTATAGGAATATTGGCATCTTCTTTGTTTGCAACGTTTTTCGATTATATGCCCTTTTCCATCTAATCGAACACTATCTAACACCTTTTTCTTTGATGTTTGCACTACAAGTGGTCGCCCGATACTTTTTCTCATATTCTTACCAAGTTTTAGGTAAGTTACAGCAATATTTCTTTATAGGAGTTTCTTTATTGTTTATGTTATTATAAATTATGAAAGTACTGATAATAGCCATTTCAATTACCTTTACAAATATTGGCCAATACCACTTTTTTCCACGAATTTGAATTTTGTGTTTCTCCAATAACCAGTCGTGATGATCGACACCCCACATATGTTTATTTCTTTCTTCATCAGTAATGTCAAATTTTTCTTCATCAGTAAGCTCATCAACATCTGGGGGTAAAGCGATCATATCAGCTTCAATCTCAGAAGAAAATAAATATTCTACTGTGGTAAATATTCTATTGTGCACCATATCAATTTTTGGAAGAAATAAAATATAAGCAATGCTACCACTTTAGACCAGCGTCCTATTTATATGACAGCTACTTTATAAATAAATAAATTCAAGACTTTTTTATATCTTCTTCTAAAAATAATTTTCACTTCTTCTAAAACAATAAAACTTTACAATAAATAAGTTTGTTTTTACTTACCATTCATAGAAATGTATACAGAAAACAATATTTGTGAACTTATCAAAACATGAGAATAGAAATGTTAACGGTTCAACAGTAAATCACAAACTGATATCTGGGGTATGTAACATAAGGAGACCTGCATAGACAGACATGTGCTGAGAGGAGAGAAGGAATATTGTTGTTGAAGTGAACCTGTTGTGACTTGCACATTGCCTGTCCTGAAAATAGGATGCTGGGCGCTAATGGGTTAAAATCAGTGTTCAATACATGGTGGGTACTGAAAATGTTGAATAAATGTCTCTATCCAAGTGTGAAACTTATTCTTATTTTGAACACGCGCACACACACACACACACATATTATAAACTAAACATATCCACTGTAACTTATTTTATTTGCTTTTAAATAGTAAGGTAGAAATTATTAAATTTTGGTATAGAAAGATATTTATTTTGTCGTAAATTGATACATGTATTGGATTTTTATTGTTTTTTAAACTTCCTCTTCTGTATGATCTTTGAAAAAGTTATGTAATCGCATTTTATAAGTACATTTCCATATTTCGCAAAGGCAGACAGTTGAATGGAATCGATAGAAGACAGCTAGTGGCATTGAAAGATGTGTAATGATTGTCCAAGCCCATACTCCATAAAACTTTAGTTCAATTGGGTGAAAATCTGCACGGGCATTTTCTAGATGATTTATAGCCCACATTGCTATGTTGGCTATTAAGAGGAACGTTACTAACTGGCGAGCTGGTTTTTCTCTCATATTCTGAAACAATATTCATTAAAGTAATAACAAATAAAGGAATAATTTATTTTATAAAATATTGTTGGGATTGAAAGAGATCTAATAGAACACAAACGTGTTAAGGGGAAAAATATATTTTCTGTCACCTCTTTAATAACACAAGGGAACAAATTTTTATTAATTTTTTGTTGCATGGAGTTTTAGGCCTGTTGTTTACTAATTAGAGGTTGGTGATTACAAATCTAGCCTCAGTTTTTCTCCAGCAGCTTTTGTTTTTGGCAAACAGCTGATAGACATATATTTTACTAGTCACATTTAAACTTCAATTCAACTGAGTTGTTTAGTGAAAAAGTTTGTGCTCTTGTGTTAAATAACAATGTCCAAGTTAAGAAATATCTGTAGAAATGATCCAAACTATTTCTGTAACATTTTTGGTGAATATACATTCAAAAATTGTAGGCTAAGTGTGTCAGAGTTTATAAAACAGGTATATTTTGATTACTTTGGATTCGCTTTGGACATCCGTGACAAGTACTGGATCCCCCATATGGTATGTAAAACATGTGTTGAGTCTTTGAGATTATGGGCAAATAAGAAAAGACACCATTTTAAGTATCAAACACCAATGATTTGGCGGGTACCTTATAATCATCAAGATGATTGTTATTTTTGTGTGGTTGATATAAATGGAATTAATAAAAATAACCGGTCGAAATGGTCTTATCCTAACTTGTTATCTGTTACTCGACCAGTCTTGTTCTCTTGCGATGCACCAGTACCCCAAGCTTCTTCATCTGTACAAAATGATCATGACATAGAACAAAAAAAACTATTCTTCAAGTGATGAAAGTCGGACAAGTGATTTTTACCCTGATTTTACTTCTGAGCCCCAGCTCTTTAATCAGGAAGACCTCAATGCATTAATCAGAGATCTTGGTCTTTCTAAAAAGACATCGGAGATTCTAGCTTCTCGATTAAAGCAAAGAAATCTTTTAATCCCAGAAACAAGAATTTCATACTATTGTGACCGAGAGGCAGAATTGCTGTCATTCTTTTCTAAAGATGATGACTTTGCTTTTTGTTCAGATGTTCCTGGTTTATTGAAAGCAATGGGAGTATAGAAGTATGATCCAAATAAATGGCGTTTATTTATTGACTCCTCTAAACGTAGTCTGAAATGTGTACTTATGCATAACGGCAATGAGCTGGGTTCGATACCGATTGCACAATCAACTACAGTCGAAGAAGAATATGCTACTGTAGCTTCTGTAATGGATAGAATCAAATACAACGAACAAAAGTGGTTGATAAGTGTTGATCTAAAAATGGTGAATTTTCTTCTTGGACAACAAGGTGGATATACAAAATATCCATGTTTTATTTGTTTATGGGACAGCAGAGCTAGGTCTGAGCACTGGATTAGAAAAGATTGGCCTTCCGGACATCTATGGTTCCGGGACAACTGAATGTAATAAATGAGCCCCTTGTGCCCAGGGATCGAATAATACTGCCACCATTGCATATCAAACTAGAGCTCATGAAACAATTTGTCAAAGCTTTGAACAAGGGTGGTGATTGCTATAAATACATCTCTAAGAAGTTCTTTAATTTGAGCCAAGAAAAAATTAAAGCTGGAATTTTTGATGGTCCCCAAATAAGAAGGTTGATAAAGGATGAAAACTTTATTAGTTACATGACTGATATTGAAAAAAATGCCTGGAATGAATTCGTTTGGACTGCTCAAAATTTTCGGCGGAAAATATTAAACTAATGTTGCGGAGCATATTAAACTAATGTTGTTACACTTCCAGCAGCTTGGTTGTAATATGAGCATCAAGGTACACTTCCTCCAGAGCCATTTGGACCGTTTCCCTGAAAATCTTGGTGATCTGAGTGAAGAACAAGGGGAACGGTTCCATCAGGACATTCGAACTATGGAGGAACGTTACCAAGGTCACTGGAGGAATGCTCACATGATGGCGGACTATTGTTGGAGCATTAAAAACAGCCCCCGTGAACCGAAACAAGCAAGAAAATCTTACAAAAGAAAATTTTTTGATATGTAGTGGTAATTTTTTTAATAGTTTTCTTAATAAAAAATATTTTCATCTTAAAAAACAGTTTATAATTATAACCCCAAAAGTAAAGCTGATACAAACAAACTGACTTCAGATCTTAAATCAGCACCTCGAGGAAGTAGAATATTAGTCAAAATATTTCATGCAACAAAAATGTTGTTCCCTTGTGTAATTAATCCAGAAAATATAATTTTATTCAATATGTAGCTGCTAGTCACACGGAATCCTTGGTTCCAGTAACATCTATGTGAAGAGCAGGGCACTGATGGAGCATATGCTCTGAAAGCACTTTGTCGCATAGAATAAACAACTTGTGAAGGAAAGAGGCTCTTCTTTTCTGACCTGAGGTAATAATTCCTTCATCATCTAGCACCTCAAAAATGGGTGTAGCTACTATTCATTGAAGAAGAATCTCATCCATTAATTTCAAGGCTGACAAATGACTAAATATATGTTGTTGTTTTTTTCTGAAATTAAATAAAGCATAATTATTCTAAATTTTTAATTTGTAAAAGTCAGTTATTCAACTTTAGATATCGTTATTAAATAGTATTTTTCATGGCAGGAGTTCATAGCTTCTAGTGGACATGACACAAGGCATTATTTAATTTTTTGAGACTAACTAATTTGTGGAAGAAACCCATGGCTGCTGACAAAGGTAAATAATTGAAACTGCGTTTTTAAATTACATTTAATCTTTCCTATGCTTAATTATTCTTTATTTTAAAATTTTATTGATTACTTTTTATATTAAAATGAAAGAAGTCTTGAGTCATATTGTTACTCTACAAACTTAGAAGCATTTGTTTCTTTTCTTGGAGATAAGGCAGAAATATATTCACATTCTGTCTAATAATTCAAGGTTACTTTTCCATACATAACTTTAGTTGTGAAATATTTTAAATTGTCATTTACTCTTCAAAATTCTCATCTCTTCAGATTAGTCAAACCTTGATGACTTCTAAGAGATACGCCTACATTTTTTCCAAGGTTGAACTATCTATGAACGAGTGCATGACTATTTTCTAATGTTTTTTATCATAAAAATTCTTTATATTTCTTTAAATTCTTTGGGGCCAAACATTTGGTCTCAGAAAATTATTTTCAATATCCCATAAAATTTTGTCATTGAAATTTTTCCTCAAGTGCCATCTTAAAAAACCTTGCTTTGAATTTTTAAAGTTATTCACTGGTGGAGATATAGATGGCTGAAGTACTAATTTTTTTCCTCCTTTATGGGAAACATATTATAAAAAAAAGAGATGGATAATTCTGATTAAATTAATATCCCACTCCATTATTTTGGTTCGATTTTGAGAATCAATGGAAGTAGAATTTTTGATGTCTGCATGCACTAGTTTTTTTCTAACCTAATTAGAAATGACTCCAAATTTTTTAAACAACAGCAAAATATTTTGATGTGACTTTTGAGATGAGACTATGTATAGGTCTGGTACTCTCAGCATTATGATATCAAATATTAATAACATATTGAAAACTATTATCAATGTCTCCATTTAATTACCTATGTTAGTCAAGTCAATCTTCCTTGTCTCATTATAATTTTAGGTATTTTCAGATTTGTGTCAGTAAGTTATTTCATCACTGATTAAATAAAAAAAAATATAGTATTTTCTGGGCTTTATTTTTAGAATTGCTTTATTTCTATTTTGTTTGTTTTGAGCGTATATGGTGAAATAACTAGCTGAAACAAGGGAATATTCAATTAAATCTACATGGTGTGGTTACTAGTTGACTAATATACTTACAGCTGCTGTGCTACACCTTCTCCACCATGCATCAATTATAAATAACGTTTGCATTGATGACTGGAGTATTCCAAATATGGCAGTGATAGATATGTTTGGTCTTCTAAAAAATTCTTTTGTAAAATATCCAGCAATTAATGAGAACATGAAGTACATGTACAGACCAGTTTGAGCCATAACAAGAAGTATGTTGTCTAGTTCCAGATGGCGATTGCTTTCATATCTATTTACAAATAAAAATTGTGTGCTTAATTTAATTAGAAGCTTTTTTATATATGAAAAAAATAAAATAAACACCATGACTTACTTTAAATCCTTAATTTTATACATTGCTAATATTGTGGCTAATGTACAAAGGACATATAATGTCAATTCACATAAATTTACTTGAAAAACAGCAGTTGATTTATATTCTTCGACCTTTATCAAAGCAAAAAACATTATTAAACTTATTATCGTTAAGACCAGAACAAGTATGCTTGCAAATAAACCTTTATGGGCATTAGCACAATCAACAGTGAAGTAATGAGACGTATATGAAGTTACTGGTTTCAGCGCCTGCAAAGATATACTTTGATCACTTAATGAAAACAATAAAATAAATAAAAATTAGAGATTTTCAAGGGAAATGTGGTTGTAATCTTAGTGTAATTTATGAAAAATGTATTAATTTGCCTTCTTGTTCTAAAATTTGATGTTTAGAATTTTTGTTCATTGTTACATGTTTCTATTCTTCCAACTGCCATGTAATTGTCTGTCTGTCGTAACTCACACATAATGTAGTTATACGTTTGTAATAATATTCTTGCTATAAGTACATTGTATATACCCCAACAGGATAAAAACGGAATCTAAGGGTACCTAGCTGTCAAAGGTCCGGAAACCAGTGTCATGAAACCAATGGTCATACCAGTAACCAAAACAAAAGTATTTCCTGGCTACCAAAAAAAACAATTGCTCACCTCAATACAATAAAATATATAACTTTGCTATAAGTACAGAAGTGACTCCTTTATTATTTGTCTAGTACTTTTAGAATAGCACATTATTTGAGTATCTATGGATTTTGTCTATCAGCATCTGTAGCTACTTATTAGTCTTCATATGTATAGTTTGTGAATGTATTTGCCTGATATAGTATTCTGAAAGACAAGTATCAGTGTCCCAATGAACTCTATGTCTCAGTATGTTAAATTTTGACGGTGACAGTTTTCATTTGTAAAAATGATTTGTCTCTTGTGTATGTTAAAAAAATTATTCTCACCCGACTTGTGAGTCCTCTGTTGTGTTTAACCTTCTCATTTTTCTCGTTCAAATTTTTCCAAAGTGCATAAAGTATTACAGCACATATGAGACTATATTCTATAGTACAAGGAAACAAAAATGGAGCAGCATTTTGTACTAACGACCCCATAATATTTGCTCTTCTGCACTCATAAAGCTCTTGAGGCCGCCTTAGTCCCCTTCTAATCCTGGAAAACAATTATAATATATTAACAGTCTGAAAATATACATGCCTCTCTGAAAGTAGTAGAATACGAAGCCCAGGTGTATAATAGACAAGTTATATTAATTACAAATTTAAAAATATTTTCTGCACAACTTAAGTCTCATTCATTTTTTTTTAATCTATACAGCAACGCCTTAATATCTCCAGGAATTCATATCTTGTGTGCTAGGAAGTTTTGTAAAAATTCAAATAATATTACTTCCAATTACTTTGATATAATCCCACTCTGAAATTTACAGGAAATATATGTGGAAAACAAATTTTTCTTAAAAGTTATTTGTTTTTTAAAACAGGGAAGTCCATAAAATCTTCTCTGAAATAATATTCTTTAGGCTTCAAGATATTTAGTGGTAAGCACTTAAAATTTATATAATAAAATCCTTGAACATTCAATGTTTTTTTTCATTTATAACTAAAAATTTCTTCAAAAATCTTTATTTAATTTGGGACAAACCTTCCGTCATGAAAATTTTTATCTTTACCTTATCTTTACCTTTTTGTATGTGTAGCATTGAGCAATGCCTCAGTAAGAGTGATTAGTGTGTCTGAATCCACAATCAGGGGCTCTGGTTTTGAAGCTGATTTTGGCAAGAAAGTTAATGGCATCCCGAAGTTCCTTGAGAAATCTTGAAAATAATCAATCAACATACTTATTATACATGCATTGTTAAATTCTGTTTCTTTTGCATGTACACACATATATACAAAATAATAATAAGTAGGGGAAAATGGAGAGTTATTGATTCATATTTACCTGATGATGTATTTGTTGTGTTTGGCTTATAAAAAGTTAATATTTCATGTTTTGTTTCCTGAACTAGTATATTCAACCAAACACAGAGGTTTGTAGCAATCATATGCATTAATCCAAACTGAGACACAGTATTGAAGTTTTTTAAGGTTTTGTGCTAAAATTGTAAATTTTGATAGAATTGGTAATAAAAAAAAATTATTAAAAAACAAAAATAAAATCAGGAAGAGATAGTATCCATTACTAACATTATCACTAACAAATATGAATTGTAATTGGAAGACAATGAAGGCCATCCTTAGAGCTGGTGTGACTGCCATTAGTACATTACTGCATTTCACATTATTAACTAATTCAAAGTATTGACCAAATTCCAAGCCTGCATAAATCATACTTCCGACACCAAAGGCTGAAATAGTTGTACCAATTTTATATTTAAATAATTAATATATTATATATCATAAAAGAAGTGTATACGTAATCTAATTTATATATATATATATATATATATATATATATATATATATATATATATATATATGTGTGTGTGTGTGTGTGTGTGGGTGTGTGCTTGGGTGCATGCGCACGTTGTAGAGAGAGAGAGTGAGAGAGAGAGAGAGGTCGTACTCATGATCTCAGTTTTTGAAATTTTTCTTCTTCGAATGAAAGTTGTTTCTATGTTAATATAAATCAGTACATATAATTAATGAGGTTTTGAAACTCTTTGTAAAAATAATAATTCCAATAGAGATTAATGATTTCTGTATTATTCTATTGTCGGCTACATGTAAACAATCATACTTTTGAAACAATCTTAGACAGCCAAGGACGTAATGGATTTCAACAGTTCTTTCTTGGGATAAGACATGGCTACGCTTGCACGCTATTACACTCAGGCACGCACACACACCAATATAATGTCACACAATACACCAGTCCAGGCAACTCGTTAATGTGAGTGAAATTTTTCACCAACATCCTCTCTCAATCAATCTCTACTCCTAAAGGATGTGTAGATCACATTGGTAACCTGTAAATGACCTGCCTAAGTAATTTTGGAAGAAGAAACCCAATCTTGTTCGACATTAAAATAATTATTGTTTTACAACATAGACTTCATTTCCTTTGCTAGGGATACTTCAAAACTACTATTTCAAATTTTAGCATTCTCCCTCTTGGGAAAGAGGCAATTCTAAAATAAAACTCGTTAGAATAGTTATTTATTATTGAGAGTCTTGTCTATTGAAGTGCATGATTTGGTAGTTTAGCCAACGATGCAAGTCAAATTTAAGCATAATTTGTGCTATAGGTTTTGTGTACAACATTAGAATCGCCATGAAGAACAATAACATGTACGGGCAGATATATCCGAAGCATTACTATTAGTAATTTATATATTCAATTGTGATCAAATCGCATTCACTATGCTGTCAGGAAGTCAAGAATTAAAAGCTAAAAGTCCGTCAGGCTGGGACTGTGTAAACTAAGCATATTTCCCACGTGAAGTTTTACAATAAATTTCACGAGAGCCGAACAGTTACGGAAACGGCCGAACTAGCTTTAGGCGGAAACTCACTACTAGAACCGAAATTAGCCAATCTTATCTCGTCCGTTATCCGCACAAGCTTAATAAAAATGCAAATATCTCGGTTAATATTCAAAATAGAGAATAAATGCATATAACAAGATTTATAGTCAATTTAATTTGCAATAAGATTGATTCTATACAATTTTTCAATCGACGTAAAGTAACGGAGATATTTCGCATTTTCGATAATCCCCCTCTATACCCCCCATCCAACTGGTCCGAGTTCAGCCATTAACGAACTTGATCTTTATTTTTACATAAAACGTTTAAATCAACGATAAATGTTTATAGTGGAGGGACTGGCGTTTTATTGAAACCTTGAATAATATCTAAACTTTAATATTCATGGCTAGAACTCAAAATGAATTTTAATCACCTAATTTTACGGGGTTTGAGAATGTAATACACATATGTATTTGTAAATAATTAATCATTTAATAATGTTTTATAAAACATTATATATTCAATAACATCACATAGCTCAACTACACTGTACCCAAGCGATTTAAACTTACAAACATCCCATTATGCCTATGTGATTTTCTAATAACAAAACATCATCTTATACATGAGTGCAAACTAGTATTACACAAAAGGTATCTTTTAAAAGGGTCAGTGATGAAAATAACAAACCAATGACCTTTCGAGTAGAAATTTTTAGTCTATAAATTGAATAAAACACTTTGAAAATTTGCATAAGTGCTGTACCAGAAAATAAGTTATTGGAATAACTATTACGGGTAAATTGTGTATGTGCTATATACCAATCTATAAGTAATAATTTATTTTATGGAATAGCAATAATAATCTGTTTTCATTCTTTCACTATTTCAAATTTTGTATAACAATGTTGTTATTTATACATTAGAGTTAGGTTTATATGTATAAGACAAAAAGAGATTGTATAGGTATATGTTAATTGTTACTAATCTGCAAATTTATTTAATGTACTATATTGTGCAGTACATGTAGGAAATAAAACACCCTGTATAAAGGGCTACTTCATTGAGGAAATTAATATATATATATATATATATATATATATATATATATATATATATAGACACACACACAGTTCATAAGCAATGTAGAGACCCTAGAAGGTAGTGTAGAAGGCTAGTTCCCTATGCAGGGACCTCTAGATTTGCTACGAAATTTCTAGATTGGGCAGGAAAGATGTTATAGGAATTCTTACAGAATCTTGTGAAGGTGGTGATTTAAATCATTTAAATGCTGTCATTCATCTTTTAAAAATTCGATTTTCTTTTGGGTATAAGCTATTTACACTTGGTTACACAGAGAGGTGTAGATCTAGGACTAAGATGACTTTTCATTTTGATTGACCTTAGATGCTAAAAAACCAATCATCATACACATATAAAATTAAAAAATAAAATGTTTTTACACAAATACAAGATTATATATTGTGTATGAAATTTTACATATATAATTTTGTATGAACTTCATTTTTGTCATCTCCTATGAAGGATCAATGGGCATTTGAAGGCATTTTTCAATAATTACATTGTGAGTACAATCTCTATAGCTAATTTAGGGAAATTTGGTACAAGCTAAAATCCTGTATTTCTTCCATGCCAGTAGAGCAGTTTGATACTGTAGGCATTAAATTGTTATTCACAAATTTCTCACAAAATACTGAAATATTGAATGTGATAAATCCTGTAGGAAATGTATCGATTACACTACTTTGCTGTGATCTGGGTATATTGGTTTGTTTTCCCATTTAAAAATTATCATTAAATAATTCTATTTGTCCATACATAATAAAGGTATTAGCATTTTAATATTTTGGGGATATGATAAGCACAAAATAAATTTTAGCTCAGGGCTGTTAAATATCCATCTCTGTGTCCACTTATTGCATATTTTGTTATATAGTTGGAAATCATAGAGTGCAATTATAAACAACTGTTAAATGAACATTGCTCTTTTTCGGGCTAATAAGGAACTCAATGTAAGTTTGATTCAACTCCTTGTAAATCCTAAAATAACAAAAATAAGTTACTTTACCTGCTGCACCCAGGCGTAAGTAGAAACTTCCATAGCGACTGTTGTGTTGGTTATTTTTCATTTTAAGTTCATTTATATTTGCTTTTTCCAGTTTCTTCAGTGAGATTACTTTCCTTTTTCTTTTTTCTTTCAATGAGGAAATATATATAAATGTCAGAAAAGCCATGCTGCCATCATATAAGTAAAAGTAAAATGTCTGAATTTGAACAGTAGGCCTGTGTTATTTACTCTTATAAAAAAAGTTTGGATTTTATAAATTATATAAGAAAATAAAATACCTCATAAAATGATGATGGGACATATGCAGAAAGAACTTCAGCTATAGGGAAACACATGCCAAGAACGACTAGAGTTTTACAATATAAACCAGATAATGTCATAGTCATGGTATCCCTAAATATTAAAAGCAAATAGAGAGATTCATAACCATCACTTTGTTTTTTAAAGTGGATTATCATTTAATTTAAACTTACAAAAATATTTTATTAGTTTTGCTGTTGTAGCTTGCTGAAATCTTCTTCACAAAAGGCAGTGAGTAAGAGCGATTCTTTTTATCTTTTGTTTTCAAAATTCCATGGAGAGAAGGGTTTGATCCAAAACTGTGGTAAATATTAGGTTGAAGTTTGTTATAGGAGACTGATAACTGCAACCATAGCACACTTTGATGTCAAAAGTATTACCTCATTTTCAGTTGTTTATAATTCATTGGTTCCAATGCTTGATGCATATTAAGTAGTCCTTCATTTGGTTCAGTCCCTTTCTCATTAATTGTAGATAATTCCATATGGGAGACAAATTCAACAACTGAATTCCTGATAGAAAAGACATATAGTATACAAAATCTAGGTTTGCTTAATTTAAAAAAAAAAAAAAAAAAAAAAAAGGTTAAATTTACCGTTTTGGAAGAAAAGGCTCATCTGGATTCCTCATTGTTACTGGCATAAAATTCACTATTCTAATACATCTATTTTCTTATTGCCTTTTGTTTGTGTCTTCCTTGAAGTTATGCAAAACTTGTTTGCTGGTATTATTGGCACTGTTGTTTGTGCCAAAAAGATCTAATAAAAATTTGAATTCTCTAAGTGGATTTAACACATTCAATGTACATGTGCTCTTGTTTTATTTTTAGTGGCATTGACACTTATAACATTTATATATTAAGCAGTATAGTTAAACGGTATATCATTTTTATTAATTATGTTATTAGAAAAAATTGGGAAGATTTAACACCAATTGTTATACTGTTTATAAGAACAAAATATGTATGTAGAATAATAGAAAAAATGTTTATGATATACAAGAAATAAAGAAATTATGGGGTACAAGCTTGTTATAATTAGTTCGTTTCACTAAGGATTATTTGTATAGACTGAGTAGTGGTTGTTTTTGACCAGCATCAATTATTACTATTTTCATTGTATAAGAGCCCATCAATGGAAGTCAGCAATTTAAGTTGTACTCAATTGAATATAATTTTTCAAAACTTTCTTTAGATGCACACTAATTCTGCCTAATAGAATATGAAAATAAGGCCTGTTCAAATCTCTCTTTCCCCCTCCCCCTCTTTCTCTCTCTCTCTCTCTCTCTCTCTCTCTCTCTCTCTCTCTCTCCCCCCCCCCACACACACACACACACACACACACATATATATATATATATATATATATATATATATATATATATATGTATAAATATATAAGCACTTAAAACCACTCCTGGTTGAGCAGGAGTGCGTTATCTCCAGCCAGAAAAAAAAACAACAAAAAAACATTCAAATAACTCGGTTAAAATTCAAGTTAGCTTAAAGACTACAAGAGAACAATATTATATAACTTTTTTTTTATCCTATCAACAATCTTGTTCAATTTTCTTGGTAAATTTTCCAACTTGCCTTCTTTATACTTTGTCGTACAAAAATGTACATGTAAACAAACTTTGGTTATGTAAATGTTTACCGAAAAATGATAGTGAACGAAAAATCACTATTTTTCATTTCATGTTTTGATACTCCACTTCTGATCATTTTTAAAAATAATGATATAGCCTATTACACTGGTCTACAAGGTTTTCTTACAAAAAATCTGATTAGTGAATCTAGTGCAGTTTTTCATACTGAATTCAGATATGTAGTGAGATTTTTCCCCTCAGACACAGTTTTTTTGTGACAGCTACTTTTTAAAATCTGATTTTAGCGGTTTTTTATCTGTCATAGGAACCTTTACCTCACTTGTAGCGATTTTATCCAAGCTGTATTTAAGGAAATTTTATTTGTAATATTATGCCAAAGCAGTATAAAACAATGCTGTGGAGGTTCATCCATGTTTGGACATACTTGGACTTGTTCATCTGGCATTGTTATATGTCAGAATTGAGCTGACTGTGACTTTGTTCAGTACTGAAATATTTCCTTCCTTTCTTTTCGGAAGTATATTGTGTATGTAGTGTTTTAGTGCTTTGCTTTTTTATCATGCCAAGAAAATGTGTAAATCATGTAGAAAGCTTCTGCAATATACATGGTGAGCTGACCTTCAAGTCTCAGAGGCAAAATTTGACCCCACTCGTAAAAAAGTGTTATCAACTTTACTTTGGCTGTCAGGCTGGTAATTATGATAGGAGCTGAGCCCCAAATACATGCTGCGTTGCATGTGTTCGATTGCAGACTGGGTAGAAAAATGGTAAACATCGAATGCCATTTGCAATTCCCATGATTTGGAACCTAAGGATCATTTAAGTGATTGTTATTTCTGTTTGACAAATATTATTTATTTATTTAAATGAGTTCCGCAACACCGGCGATTTACTCATAATTAAATCGTGCACGCAAAAAAAAAGAATAGCAAAAAAAAAATAGAGGGAAACGTAAAAGGAATGAACAAAGGTGGTTTTTGATGGGTTCATTGGAATACCATTTTTATAAGAATCAAATAGTATTGTATGGAAACATCAAGATGGTGAAAATAATATAAATGAAAATATAAGATTGACTGGGGGGGGGAGAGAAATAAATAAAGATAATAATAATAAAATAAGGAAAAGAGAAAAGCAAAGAAATAAGTAAATTAAAAAAAGAGAAAACCAAAAAAAAAAAAATGAATAAATAAAAAAAAAGGGGAAAGGGAAAGGGAAACTAAACAATAAAATAATATATTAAAATAATAATAAATAAAATTAATGTTTATACACCCTGCTAATGTAAGAAAGAAGTAAGGAGTAGTGTGTGTGTGGAAATTGTAGATTATAGTGTGTTGTATATATTAATGTCTTTTAGGTGTTTAATGATTGAGTCTAAGTAATTACTGACAATATTAAATAGGTAATTAATATTTAATGACAAATATTAAAGGAATCATCTAAAAACAAAACATACAGTTAAGTATCCGAATTTACAATATGGAATAAGACCTGTCTTACACAATGAACAGTTCCCTTTACCAGTATGCAGACACTGATCACCTTGGGTGATAACTGAGTTTGACCTAACTGAAACTGAAAATGCTTTAGATCACAATAAAAATGATCCATCATATGTAGCCAAAACCTGTTCATCAGAACAATACTTTCCCTATCAGAAATACCTTAATGACCTGATTCGGAATTTAAATCTGTCAGCAAGCTGAAGGTTTTACTTCCAGACTCAAAGGGTGAAATCTACTCTAAAAGTAAGTAAGAATATGTAGTTATGGAGGTCACCATACTGATTACAAAGAATGACTACTGTTAGAAAGATGTTCCAGATGCAAAATATGCTCGAAAATTAATATCTACTGCTTTCTAGGTAAGTCAGAATGAGTAGTTATAATTTTGAGTTAGATCATTTTTTTTCAAATATTTTAAAAATTCAAAAGCATATCACACAAAACTTTGGCCTGATGGAGAAAAACTAAAGTTATATTTGAGTTCAGCGCAAAAAATACTTCTAGAAAATGTTATTTTAGTTTTTGTTAAAAAAAAAAAAAAAGTTAATTTTTGTGGACTAGTGTTATCTATGAGGGATTAGTGGTAATTTACAAACCAAATTTCGTTAAGTTCAGATCTGCTGTTACAATTCTTGTGCAAGTGTCGGTCGCTAACGCGATAACTTTCGAAAGGAATATCCTTGAAACTCAGAGTATAAATGCTTTTTTAAATTTATTGATCTAATTTCGTTAAACAGGGAAATGGTTAAGGGGTGGTTTTTGAGAATCATAAAAATACAAAAGAGCAAATATTTCCTAATCTGATATAGTCAGTGGAAATATTATCAGATTGATAAAGATAAATCAGAACAGTATTTTTTTGTAAGGTCAAAACCCTAGTTAGCTTCTTGAAGGCTTTGGGGTTACAACTGGCTTAAGACAATGAGATCCATTGTCACATATACTGCTTAATATTCTCCTAGAAGTGGCAATAAGACAAAATCTGGTCGACAATGCACATTTCATTTCAGTGCCCTCACAGTTACGTGATATATACTGGTGATGTGCTAATTAGTGCTAGAAATAGCGCAGTATTGGCTCGTGCTCTGGCAGAATTTTCACTAGCAGCGGAGTAACTAGTGTTCAAAATAAGTTTGGAAAAGATCCTGAACATGGGAAACATTAAAAGGATGGCAGGTTAGAGGATAGGGGGAGTTTTCGTTTCCTAGTTTTAGCATGTTGAAGTGCCTGGGTAGGCCCTCTGGTCTTTATAACTCTGCATTTTTTTTTATTAGCAGATTTTCCTTAAGGGAAATCAGCTATTGAGGTCGTACTCATGACGCGATTTCAGAAATTTTTCTTTAAATGTCCATCGATCCTACCTAGTAGATGACGAAAATGAGGTCCTTTAAAAATGGTATATATATATATATATATATATATATATATATATATATATATATATATATATATATATATATATATGTGTGTTACTGTTCTCGCGGTCGAAGTTATTGTTTAATCGTTACGAAACTTGATATTTAGTCATTTTATGTAAAAAGAAAGATCATGTTCGTTGACGGCTGAAATCGGACCAGGAAGAGGATGGGTGGTTTAGAGGGAAGGACTTTCGAAAATTTGAAATATCTCTGTTACTATGCGTTGGTTCAAAAAATTGTATAGAACTAATTTATTGCAGATATAATGTTATATAAATGTTGTTGTGTACATTTGTTCACTATCTTGATTATTAACCGAGATATTTGCATTTTTTAGTTTTTGGTCTTTCGTAAACCCCCACTCTTACTCATCTCATATTAACAATATGCTACTATGTTATGGAGCACTTTATTTGAAGCCCAAATATTGTTCTCATTGGGCTTTTACGCCATGAGATAAATGAAAATACGTAACGCATGTGGGAAATCTGCTTTCTTAACGCAGCCGTGACAGACTTTCTTAAAGTTATAGTGTGTTTATGTTGATTATTGGTGCTGGTGATTCCGAATGCTCTATGCGCTAATAAATTGTTTATAAGTGAGGGAATGTAATTTTATGTCGCCCAGTAGTCCTGGTCGTAATGAATCTTCATCATACATCCCATAAAACTGTACAAAAGTAATTATTATAGCCACTCTATTAATTACCGTACAAGATATTTAGAAGTTCCACTCAACACTATATTCGTTAATCGGATCTGGAATAGGGGTGTTTAGAGGGAGGGGAAATTCGAAAATGCAAAATATCTCCATTATTATGAGTCGGATCGGTAAATTTTAATGGACCAGTCTTGTTAAACTACTGATGCTCTACAATTCTTGTTATACAAACTTTTCCGTCACTCAGATATTGAGTTAGTAGTTCAAACTTTGTGTTCAGTTTTCAGTAAACCCCCTACTTAGAAAAAACATCATTTGTTTGGTTCCCCTCACATTTTGGATTGAAGGGAAATGAAATGGCGGATTTGGAAGTTCGTAGTGCTCGAGAAAATGAAACAACAGTAACCTTCATCTGCCCAGATGATTGGAAACGAGAGTTTTAAAACCTCATATTTCAAAGGTGGAAGTCAGACTCGACGAAAAAACACGACAATAAACTGTGACAAATCAAAGAAATTACTGAGCGTTGGAATACTGCAAATAGAAAAATCTTAAAAGAGGTCGTTCTTCCCCGTGCCCGAATTGGACAACCAAATTAACACATAGTTATTTATTGAAAGAGTTATTCCCACCAACCTGCTATTGCTGTAATGCCATCTTACCGTCTCACATCTCCTAAATTGTAAGAAAATACGATCAAGAAGAACCTTGAACCTTAAACCGAACTTAAGAGAACTCCTTAGAGATGATAAAGAAGACATAAAATGGCTTTTGGAATATTTAACTGAAACTTGTTTGTTCCATAAATATAGAACCACCTACCGCAAATGACAATTGTGAATGTGGTATATTGTAATAAAAAAAAAACAAAAAAAAACTTACTTTTACTAAACGGATTTTTATTTAGAAATAAAGAATATATGATGAGATGAGGTCAGTTGTGTGTCTTCAAAGCACCTGCTTAGTTTACGTAATTACTGTTTTGGACTTTTTAGCAGATTTCCCTTAGGAGAAATCAGATATTGAGGTTGTACTCATGATGGGATTTTCGAAAAATTTCTTCTTCATCGATCCTACCCAGGAAATACTTAATATAAGGTCATTTCAAATTATGTGTGTGTGTGTGTGTGTCTATATATATATATATATATATATATATATATATATATATATATATATATACTTGCCTGTTAACACTCTAGCGGGCAGAATGTTTGTCTGATCGTTACCAAACTCGATATTTAAAAGTTTCATGTAAAATTGAAGATCAAGTTCGTTAATGGCAAAAATCGGACCCGAGGGAATGTGGGGGGGGGGCTACAGGCTGAGAATTTCTTCTTCAATCTTGTTAGAGTTTTGATTTTTCTACAAACTTTTTGGTAAGGCAAGTATTATGCTAATTATTCGTACTTTTTGTTTTCTGCCTTCAGTAACATCCTCCTCCCCTTTTACTCATCGGATTTTTATATATGAATAGAGAATACGTGGTGATATGAGATTACAAGTGTTATACCAGAACTTGGGAAATCTGCTTATTTTACGCAGCCCTTGCGTGACGGACTTTTTTATATTGAGTCAGAATAATTTTTATCTCAATCACTCAAATTTTATTACTCCAAGAACTTAAGACGGGGGGACCAATAGAACATATTTGCAAGTACCTTGTATAATATAGGTCTGTTGAAAACAATATTTGGCATTTAAGGAGGCCCTTTTTATTGCGGCAACAATGCTGTAACAACACTTCTTGTTTGCATGACAAGACGCTTGGAAGTGGTCAGCCCATAAAAGATAAAACATTTGTTGATATAAAGAGACTAAGTCAACACGAGAAGATATAAATACCTCTCAGGTACATTTCGATCAACTTCTAGACTGTTGTTTTTTCTTTTTCAATTTTTCCTTTTCTTTTTATTCATATTTGTATTTGAGAAATTTAATATTATTAAAGAAGAGAGTAAGTTTCATTTTTAATCTTCTTAAGGTTAATATAAATGAGAAATGGTATAATACGCTTAATATAAATATTGTTTCCCGTTTTTTCCACCCAGTTTCCGCGAACTCATCTCTAACTTATTTTCCCAACTATCATTTCTTTCCAAGATTCCAGGAGGTAATTGTGAAAATTTTCAACCACTCAACTCAGTTTTAGTAATAACAATGTTAATAATATAATTTGTATTCTCTTAATGTATAATTGGTAATTTGGAGCACATGAGTTTTGTGTTCGATTCCTGTGATGATTTTATTTATTGTTATTATTAATTATTAACGTCCACTTTTTTCTACTATGGCTAATTGGGGCGGGTTATCTACAGGTTACCACCGTTTTCTAGCCAAGGTGGGACTATGAATTTTATTTAATGACTTCATCACTAAATAAATAAACTCTTATTGCCCAGGCGGGAATCAAATGCGACACTCTAGGTTTACTATGTGAGAAAAAACCCACGCTTTAACTTGCTTTGGCTAACCTGAGCCACAAATATATATATATATATATATATATATATATATATATATATGTATATATATATACACACACACACACACACACACACACACATACAAATAAACAAACAAATCAAGCTGCCCTCCTTCTGGAGGGTTCCCATCAGGGACAGCCTCCTAATCTGCCTAACTGGATGTTATTAAAAAATATCTCTTTTTTTTTCTTTTTCTTTTTTTTTTTTTAACACAAGAAATTTCTATTAAATTTTGATGGGTCATGTGGAAAGGAGAGCAGCTTTACGTGGTGCCTTTATTTATATAAGTGATAGTTTATGATTCTTGCCGTATGCTTGATAACGACAGTAGATAAATTCTGGAGGTCGTTTGTGGATAATTTTATTTAAATCATTATATAAAATCCTTAAACCAAACCTGAGGAGTATAGGATTGGTGTCTTTTATATCTTTCCGATTAGCGCATAAAGTAGATATTCATTTGTTTGTAAATATCCGAATTAATCATTTTGTCATTGAGTGACGAACTAGAAATTAAATCGTTAGAGCAGCCTTGGCTATAAAATGGTGGTATACCTGTAAAAAACCCGATCTGATAAGCCATTGTAGCATAGTCTGGACGATAATAAATAACATTCATGATTATTTAGGAAAAAAAAACAGATGTTTGAGTTGAGTGTAATTATGAACGAAATTTGAAGGTTTCTGAATTTCCAAGACGAGCCAAAATTACACGAGTGATGACATATCAAGATGCCTAAGATGCAAAACAGGTTCAGGAAAGAAGATGTCTTCCCGAGACCAATCTCGCATGCCTCAGGGCAAGAGCACTTCCATGTACAAGATGAACAAGGCGGCAAACATGAGAATGCAGGAGAACTTACGGAGGGTACTTACATACTCTCATTACAATTATTAACAACGACTTCTTAGATGAAAGTGACTGATAATTTTGTTATCTGCTCTTTGATTATCAAAAAGTTGTCTTATCACCACAAAAAGTCCCTAGGAAAATAAAATCCGGTATCAAAAAATTAAGGTAAAAAGAATGAAATCAAAAAGTCCGTCACGCAGGCGCTGAGTTAACTAAGCAGACTTCCCACGTGCGTCACGTATTTTCATTTTTCTTAAAACGTAATACTTCAATGAGGTCAATATTTCGTATTTTATCTTCAAATAACGTGCTTCATAATATTAACAGCTTCTTGTTAATATGACACGAGTAGGAGTGGGGGTTTACTTAAGATCGAAAGTTAAACATTGCAAATATCTCGGTTAGTAATCAAGATAATGAAAAAACTTACATAACAACATTTATTGAGCATTACATTGGCAATAACATTAGTTCTATACAATTTTTCGATATAACTCATAATAACGGAGATATTTTGAATTTTTGAAATTCCGTTAACAGACAAATACAAATATAGTTTTGAACGGACCTCATTTTCGTCATATCCTGGGTAGGATTGACGAGCAATTGAGGAAATGTTTGGAAAATCGCGTTATGAGTACGACCTCAATAGCTGATATGTCTAAACACTACAAAAATTCCCTAGGAAATCACGTTCGAAAATTTAAGGTTTACAGAATGAAATCATAAAAAGAAAATTTAGGTTACATTTGTTGAGGGACTCAAGGAGCCTTTCAGAATTTCTAGAACCGATAAACTAATACTACTACTCCCACTTTTAACAGATTTCCCTTAAGGGAAATCAGCTATTGAGGTTGTACTCATGACGGAATTTTCGACATTTTTCTTCAAATGTCCATCGATCCTACCTAGTAATGACGAAAATGAGGTCCGTTCAAAACTGTATATATATATATATATATATATATATATATATATATATATATATATATATATATATATATATATATATTTGTCTGTTACCGCTCTAATTTTTATTTGATCGTTATCAAACTCAATATTTAGTCGTTTTATGTAAAAAGAAAGATCAAGTTCGTTAATGGCTGAAATCGGACCAGTGGGAGGAGGGGGTTTAGAGGGGAGGATTTTCTAAAATTTGAAATATTTCCGTTACTATACGTCGGATCGAAAAATTGTATAGAATTAATCTTATTGCAAATTAAATTTACTATAAATATTGTTATATACATTTATTCTCTATCTTGCATATTAACCGAGATATTTGCAATATTATGAAATCGGGACGGATAACGGATGAAAGTGAGTTTCCCGCCAAAAGCTAGGTCGGCCGTTTTCTTAACTCTTCGGCTCTGGTGAAATTTCTCTATTGTAAAACTTCACGTGGGAAATCTGCTTAGTTTACGTAGCCCCTGCGTGCCGGACTTTTCTCATCCAAAGAGGTACCTCTTGAGGTCTCGATTAAATTACTTATGTCTCTGTCACACTAGTTGTTTGACGATTTTGCCTGTAATTGTAAACTGGTATGTAATATGATATGTTTGAACATTTATTTTGAAGCCATACCTTATTTACCTTCGATTGTTAAAATGTGTTCTTAGCGCCAAATGAAATTAAATGAAAAAAGCCCGTCACTTAGGGGCTGAGTAAACTAAGCATATTTTCCTCGACAAGTTTTGTAATAGATGAATCTATATACTAGTAACACTTAACACCTAACTTAACATAAAGTAATTAGAAATATTTCATTCAATTTTAATAACCTCCCAACGGAAAGCTTCTGAGTTATAAAAAAAACAAAAAACAGGTCTGCTAAGCTCTCATAGCTGCACAGATAGATAAAAGTATTCTTCACCGGAAAGAAAAACAATTAATGAAATATATCTGAATACATTAAAATATTAATTTTATTGAAAACTATTTCTATATCTACTACTGTATTTTATATTGAACCAGAATAGTTTTTACATCAATTACTCATATCTTATTAGCCCAAGAACTTAAGGCGGGGGGATATTTGCAAGTATCTTGTATAATATAGGTCTCTTGAAAACAATATTTGGCATTTAAGGGGTGGTTTGCTGAATGCTGAAAACTGAAAATGTCCGTCACGCAGGGGCTGCGTAAACTAAGCAGATTTCCCACGTGAAGTTTTACAATAGAGAAATTTCACGAGAGCCGAGCAGTTAATGAAACGGCCGAACGAGCTTTTGACGGGAACGACACTTCGTACGTTAGCCGCCCAGGATTTAATAAAAATGCAAATATCTCGGTTAATATTCAAGATAGAGAATAAATGTATATAACAATATTTATAGTAAATCTAATTTGTAATAAGATTGATTCTGTACAATGTTTTGATCCGACGAATAGTAGCGGAGATATTTTGAATTTTCGAAAATCCTCTCCTCTAAACCCCTCCCCGTGGTCCGATTTCAGCCGTTAACGAACTTGATCTTTCTTTTTACATAAAACGACTAAATATCGAGTTTGGTAACGATCAAACAAAAATTGCGACCGCTAGAGCGGTAACAGACAATATATATATACAGTTTTGAACGGACCTCATTTTCGTCATCTACTAGGTAGGATCGATGGACATTTGAAGAAAGATTTCGAAAATTCCTTCATGAGTACATCCTCAATAGCTGATTTCCCTTGGAAATCTGATAAAATGCAAATATTTCGGCGAATATTCAAGATAACAAAATTTATAGTACATTTAATTTGTAATAAGGATTGTTCTATACAATTTTTCGATCCGACGTATAGTAACGGAGATATTTCGAATTTTCAAAAGTCCCCTCCTCTAAAACCATCCCCTCGATCTTTAGTTTTGCATGAAACGCTTATATATCGAGTTTGGTAACGATAAAACGATAATTGCTACCTCTAGAGGGAACTGATATTTGCCCCAAGGGAAATCTGCTAAAAGATAATTAAATTCAACTAATTTGATTTTCAATAACTGAAGAACAGAAGATGGAATACTGAAGAGCTTAATATTTGAGTGTCTAAACTAAACCTGAAGTCAACTGGTGTATAATTCTACAAAGCATTACATAAATTAGGCAGGCGTAAATCAATTAAAAAAATATCCTCCATGAGGAACATAAATGAGTAGCTGCTCTCTATTTCTATCCAGTAAAATCTAATCATTGTTAAATTAAACATTATGTTAATTTAGATACTTTGTTTGTTTCAGACGGCAGAAGCCCTCCAGCCGGCCCGGAAGATGTCACAGGTGCGGGTGAGTAGAGTGTCCATCGCCTCTTCTCGAAGAAGTATCAAATCAGGTGGCGGAAGCTTGCGGAGCATCACTAGTGCCACAAGCAGGCGATCAAGGTTATCTGTCTATTTATTTACGCTAAACTGTTTATTTTTTATTATACTTTTATGTGTACGTGTTTTACATGAGTATGAAATTAATATGTAACAAAATTTGTTAGTTCCACATAATTTGACCTGTTTTTTTTTTTTTCAAGCGAAAAGCGAACCTTTGATGTCTCCTTAAGCATGAACTTTCTTAGTATTAGAACTTTTATTTAGATGCAGTGTGCGCATTCCACTGAAAATCACAATAGCATAGCACTGTCACTATAACCTCATATTTCAACGTCACTTTAGGCGGTAATTAAGGGAGAATTTATAAGTCAAACTACAAAAACAATAAATTAGCGTATAATGTAATAGTCTATAAAATGATAGTGATTCTATACAACTGAATTAGATTAGGGTGTTGACTATTGTTTCTTTGCCCACTAATGTTTACGTTTAAGAAGTTCAATATTTTACCAACTTCTCACTCATCATCTCTTCTGAACTATTATGTGATTTGAATTTATTATTTAACAGAGGAGAGACAAAAACACAAAGGAATACTATTTCTTCACGCAAAGGACAAGCTATTCGCAGAAAAAGAAGGCGAACAAATTCTAAATCACTATCATCAACAAGTATGTCCATGAATATTTAATTTATGAAATATCTTTCAATGGAAAAAAAATGTTTCTATATTTTAGCAATAATTCCGTTAAAAGAGCTTGTTTTGGGATAAGGTAGATATGGATAGTGTTGATCAGCAACCTCCTTTGTCAACAAACGATGAATCCTGATTTGTGCATATACACATTAATTGTACTGTTCTTGATGTTCAGTTTCGAGACTAAATTCAAAATTATTTTATATTATTCACCTGTACTTTGAAGTAAAGGTCAATATTTTCATTTCCTGAATGATTGAATTAGTTTTTATGTCTCCTGTATAAGTGATTTTTTTGACATACGAGGTTGCTTATCAACACTGCCGATATGCTGCTCACTTCTTCTATTAAAAAAGTTACTTAACATATATTCTAGCATTGCTACAATTAGTTTTCATATTAATATATTTCATAGTAAAAGAATATTTTTAGGAATTCAATTACATAAGACTGCAATTTAATATTTATTTTACAGAAATTAGTGATTCCGAAGGAATATCTGAGATGGGTCCTGTCCTAAATGAATCTAACGATCAATTTATGGCAAGTAATTATACTTATTCAGCGTTTTCATCCGAAGAAGCTCACGATGAAACACGATTGATCTCTGAATCAGACATATTTAATAAAGACGTTAAAGGCAAAATAGATGTTACTGAGGAGGGTGGATGGAAATTTGTAGAATACCTACGATCAGTTAAAAATTCACTTTTTAAAGAACCCGTAAATTCAGAAGCTGAAAAAAACACAGAACTTCAGTTAGCCGAAGAAATTAAAAACACTGAAATATCTAAACAGGCAACTTCAAAAACTCCAGGAAATGAAAATCGGAAGAAAGTCAAGAAGGGATTGACTTCAGCTTCGAAGCTTAACTCTTTGTCAATTCCAAGAAATGATAGAAAACTGAAGGAAAGCAATAAGAAGGGATTAGATGGAGCCCATAGAAATGTCGTGCATGCAGGCCCGTCACCATTAAAAGCTCAATCGAATTTTAATACTTCGCGATCTTCAATTAAAAAATTAGGGAGAAAACACAGTTCTCAGAAATTGAAATCCCCGTCAAAGCAGTCCATAGCGTCTAAGAAGTCTAGGAGAACGCATGTAGCGTCAAATGAAAAGCAGTCTAAGATTTTGAGGCGATCTTCGATCTCGCCTTCAGTATCTAACAGATCTCTGACAAGGTCGGTTTCCCTTTCCCGGGAGTCCAGTCCCCAAATAAATCTAAAGGAATCTTCTCAACCGATCCGAAAATCGGCTTTGAAGACTTCCAAGAGTCAAATAAGTGTTGCCTCGACCGGCAGTCAGGCGTCCATGTCACCGGAAAAAAAGATGAGAAGAGTGAGCATCTTGGCTTCACTGGGGTCCTTGGAAGACATGGCGTCTTCTATTGCCCAGCTCGAGAGGGAAAACAAATTGGAAGCTATCAGGAGACTGGAAGCAGTGGCAATGGAGAAAAGGCGACAGCTGGCTGAAACAAGACTCAAAATGCGAGCGTCTCTGGAGGAAGAGATCAAGATCAACAAGAAGCTGGAGAGTATTCTGACAAAAATAAAACTTGTTCGTCAGGCCGGTGAAGAGGCAGCTTCAATTTTTGATAAACAAACACAAGTATTTTCTACAAGAAAGCCTGATTGATACTAGCAAATTTCTTCCCTCCTATATTTTATTTTGGTCGAAAAAGAAGCTAAATTTGTTGACTTTACAAGGGTTTGCATGAAATAAGATTATTGTTATCTGGTGTTGTCTTCTTAATGGTGTTTATTAAATGAATTTGTCTGAAATAAATTATTAAATGTAACTTTTTTAATGGAAACAGAAGTACAGCAATTGGGTATTTTGAAAATTAATGAATATGTAATATACTTAAGGCATTCTTATGTAAAACTAATAAATTCCTTTATGATTGGAAGCTGGAATTTGGAATTTCGGAACTCATACATTTAAGCAACCTATTAGAACTGACAATATATTTTAAACCTAAAATGATCTTTACGTCTTTCTGACAAAATCAACATTAAGAAAGATATTGACGTCGAAGTAAGCCCCAACTCCTGAGGGTGGAAGCAGAGTTAAAATAGAGCACGTTAACACAATCCATTCCCTTAACTCATATGTAAAACATGTTTCACTTCTATTAAGGCATTTTTTTAGACAACGAATAATGCGTGTAGGTGTCCTTATGTCGGAGGTCAAAACTTTGAAAATTATAAAAGCGAATAACGTTTTATAACTAACATCGTTGTTCTAAACACATTATGTTCTGTACAAGTTCTAGATAAAACAATATCAACGACGCTATTGACGAAAATATGTTTTGCATCGAAGTAAACCCCCCCCCCACTAGTTAAAAATTCGATTTGTCTATACAATACTTTGGATATACTGTACTTTGGGATAGTTGATACGCAAATATAAAAATACTTAGAAATCCTCCTCGAGATTGTGTGATGAGTAACGAACGGGAGACTGACAGACAAACGAGATTTTCCATTTTGATGCCATTATTCTTAGAATGATCTGATACGTAACAAAAATTGATCCCCGCCGAATTTAAATAGATCACACAAACCTTTGAGTTTTATTTATTTAGACTAATATTTACCATTTTCTAAAAAGCCATTCCTTCAATCGGATTTGAGCCATTAACGATACGAATTCTTAGATCAAAACAGGCATCGTTTTGTCATAATTTGGTGGGGACATTGAAAATTTTTTCAAATAAATCAATAATATGGACACAACAGTTGTGTCATATGCTAAAATTGATGAAATAAATTCTCTGAGACACACAATCACATCATCTCATTTGGTCCGATATTTCCTTAATATTTTATAATAGGGGAAGTATATTTTAATTCAAAATATTCTCTCGCCAGCTTCTTCATGAATAAACCACTTGTATTAAAGTAGATGAACCCTAATAGTGATTAAATTCCTTTATGAAATGTTATATATTCCTTCAACTCCTCGTGAATGTCAAATTATTATATATATATTTAATTCTAATTCGTCCTATTCCTGAAAACTTAAATGCTGGTTTGATGCCAAAATCCCTTTTTTGTTTCTAAAAGAGGTAACTTATTAGTGCATCAGGGAAGAACTTTCATTAAATTCTTACTTATCCAACCCAAATCTCATTACCCCTGCGTAACTCAATTTAGATGCGCCCCTCATATTGTACTCATAATGGTGAAAAACTGGCCTATGCTTAGAATCCTTCATACTGAAGCCGGAATTTGCCTGGATTAGGTTTATATTGAAAGCCTTGTACCCAAATTTACATTATATTTTAAACGGTCATCCAGTTCATTTAGCAGATTTCCCTTAAGGGAAATCAGCTATTGAGGTCGTACTCATGATGCGGGTTTCGAAACTTTTTTTCAAATGTCCATCGATCCTACCCAGGAGATGACGAAAATGACATCCGTTCAAAAAAAAAAATCTCTCTCTCTCTCTCTCTCTCTATATATATATATATATATATATATATATATATTTGTCTGTTAACGCTCTAGCGGTCGCAATTTTTGTTTGATCGTTTCCAAACTCGATATTTAATCGTTTTATGTAAAAAGGATGGTCAAGTTCGTTAACGGCTGAAATCGGACCAGTGGGAGGGGGGGTTTAGAGGGGGAATTTTTGAAAATTCAAAATATCTCCGATATTATGCGTCGGATCGAATGAATCTTATTGCAAATTAAATTAAGGACCGACGCTGTCCTGCATGATATTTCAAGCGATTAGGATATTAAATTTAATTATATTATGTTTAAATGAAAAGCTACTGTTAATAACACAAAAAAAAAACTTTTGTTATGTGTATGTTTGCCTAAAAACAAATAGAAAATGAAATATCCCAATTTTTTTATTCAGGCCTCTCATATAACCCCCACTCCCGTTAGAACCTAAAAAAAAATTAATATACCTTATAATCATTGAAGAATTAATGCAAATTCACCTACCGAGTTTTGTTGAGCTCAGTTCAATCGTTGGTGCCCAATAAAATTGCTGGCTCCAACTTTACTTTTTTCGTGTATATCTCGTTTATACATAAACAACTTTTAACCTGTGCATATTTGTCGAAAAACCAATAGGAATATAAATATCGCTATTTTTAATTTTAGGCCTCCCTTACGAACCCCACTGCTGCTCCATCTGCCGGGCTGATTTGTGACGCTAAACCATCCAGGGCGTCACCCAAATGCGTACGAAAAAATTCATTCAAATCGGTCTGGGCGTTTAGGAGGAGTTCAGTGACATACTCACGTACAGTATAATATATATATATATATATATATATATATATATATATATATATATATATATATATATATATAATTTGAATGGACCTTATTTCCGTCATTTTGTAAGTATGATCGATAGACCTTTTGAAGGAATTGTTTGAAAAGCGCGTCACGAGTAAAACCTGAGTGGCTCATATTCCTTAAGAAAAATCGTCTAATAAGCCATGATAACTTAAAGCCTGCCTTTTAAGACTACTCAAGCTTGTGATAAGAAACCTTTGGTAAGGATACATTAAACAAAATATTTTTAAATATCCTCACCAAGATCAGGTATCATCTCACAGTCATTATTAGTCTCAAAAGGCAGGCTTTAAATTACTATGGCTATATTTAACCCTTCATCGCTTTTTGTAACTGCACTCCAGGCCTCTTTTTCTTGCCCCTTTTGATGTTGTCATTCCACATCTTCTCTGGTTAATTCCGTCCTTTGGTAATAACCTAACTGCTGAAGTATTCCCGTTTTAATTGCATGTCAGGTTCACCAACAGAGTACCCACCATTTGTAATTAGGTTGTGCCTCCCCTACCAGAAAGGACAGTTTTTCTTGACGTCCTGTTTTATTATTCTAATCGTTATTTATTCTCCCACTTTTCAGGGACTTTTCCCTAATCGAATGAATTCCTCAACCAGCTAGTGTAGGGAGTTTTCTATCTGGGATACACACGTTTTGAGCATTTTATATCCTTGGAATCACTACTTGTAGAGATCAATTAAACAATACTAATGATGATTTGCTTAATCTTTGGGAATTCCAAAGATATCACCGACGCCCGGAAGTATAAATGAAAAGACGAAGAAAGTTTCGTCTGATTCCAGTGCTGCGCGAGAGCAGTGTAAGGAACATAATAGTAAATCTACCTAGAATCGTTTGTTCAAGCCGATACCATCTTGGCAAAAGTGTTTACGAAATGTGAGGATTCATATTTAATTGTTTAACACATGATTCCAATTCACATTCATTCTGGATAACTTATAGTAGAAAGCTATTTTAACCAACCTGGCGCTTGCTTAACTTATCCTTCAAAATTGGCCAGATCCTGAAAATCTTTTAAAACGGTAGAGGTCATTATAAATATGGATTCAGGAGACGTGGTCTACGAACGCCGTTGACATTTGAAATCCTTGCATTTTCAAATCCTTCAATTTTGCCCTACCAATATTCATTCCTATTTCATCTCAGTTGGCAAGAACAGATCAATAGCTGATAGAGACGCTGAAAGTTGCTTAATTGATCGGGGCGTAGTAATATTTCACAGATGTTGTGGCAATTTCGACTTCGTTAGAGTTTTCAATAGGAGGTTTTAAATATCAAATTTACTGGGGTAGCATCCTTTTTCCAATTCAAAGTGAAGATTTGTCCTAAGAAAATTTCTCACCTTTTTTATAAGAAAAAAGTATGTCAATTTAAAACGCCCCCGGTCTTCTTGTATTCTTTCTTGGCGCCAATATTCAGGGAAGATAGCATAAAAGGAAGGTAATATCACATTTCAATCCGACGCTACATAAAATATAATAAAAAGGAAGTAAATAGAAGATGGAAGATTCTTGGTGGGGGTCCATAAGATGGCTGATCAGGGGTTTAGTGGGGGATGGGGCGGGGTGAAAGGGCCTCTCTATAAGGGTTATATATTTTCCCTTCTCGACCGGTGGGGGGGGGGGAAGCCTTGGGAGTACTGGGGGAACTCTAAAGAAAATTGAGTTTCTAGGGACGACGTTCGTAATTGGTATTTTACAGCACTCCAGTCCTTGACCCTAACGCCTTCTGATTTTTTTTTTTTTTTTTGAATTTTCTTTTTTCATTCGGTGTTGGCAACACTGAAACATCATACTTGATGGAAGATCTTCTTCAGTTATGGAGATGTACGCTGCTCTCTTGTGTACCCTACGTAAAATAAAGTATAACACTAAAGCTACAGAAGAGCTGATACGTTATTTGAGTCCTCTGCCTTCGGTTTTTTTTCAGATGCAATATTTTGCATCGCTTTTTTATGGCGTTCTTCACGTGAGATTTTCAACATCACAATACAATATGGGGAACATCAACACAGCTTCTTGAACCCCACATGTAGTTATAATGAACAGGGATTACGCAAAACAAGTGTATTACGTCTATTGGTTATTAATACAGAAAGCTATGGCAGACGGGTATTCCTTTCCCAGATATTTTTTTATTATTATTTATTAACGTCCACTTTTTCCTACTATGGCTAATTGAGACGGTTATCTACAGGTTATCACCTATTTCTAGCCATGGTGGGACTAAGGATTTTGTGAGCTCGTCACTAAATAAATTCCTATTGCCCAGGCGTGAATCAAACTCCCCACTCTAGGTTACCAGGTCAACGCTTTAACTCACATGGCTTCTGGTACCCAGAATTTTGATCGAGAGTAGAAGATAGAAATACAAATAATAATTTTTGGGAGAAGCCACCTTCCTATAGGGATAGCTTCTATATTGATTCTGTCACTTTTGTAACTTAGGTTTACATATGCATATTTGAAAATAGACACTGCAGAGACTGGTCTTCGGCGTGTGCATACTTTGGTTCAAACCCCAACATCCAAAAAACTAGTTCTTGGTCAAGAATACAAGAAAATAAAATTCAAGTAAGGTAGACAAATGTAGACAGCAATATGCTAATTGCTAAATGTTAGGATTAGAGATATGGGGCGTTGAGAGGAAATCGTCTCCCGCAGGAGCTGTGAAAACTGAGTAGATTTCTCACGTTCTGGAAAGATGCACAGATAACATTATCTTATGTTTTATTTAAAGATATTTAGTCACATATCTTTTGTTATATAATTTATGGGGCTCAGGTTAGCCATGTGAGTTAAAGCGTTGGCTTTGATCTCACATGGTAATCCTAGAGTGGCGAGTTCGATTCCCGCCTGGGCAAATAGGAATTTATTTAGTGACGAACTCATTAAATAAAATCCTTAGCCCCACCCTGGCTAGAAAAGGGTAGTAACCTGTCGATAACACGTCCCAATTAGGCATAGTTGCATAAAGTGGACGTTAATAAACAAATAACTTAATCTTTTATTTCTACTTTTTTTATTTTCTGCTTTTGTTAATTGTATGTGTTTAACAACTTGAAATTTAAGCCAAAAATTTGGCTTGCATATTGAAATACAAATAACTTCTGTAATTTTCGATTTAGAGAAATTTTTTTTTTTTGATGAAACAAATATAGGGCATTTATTTATCAACAAATATGACGTATGATCGGTTTTTTTTTTTTTTTATTTTATGAAATGCTATTCTAAGAATATCTTGTTTATAGTGATTGACGGTTCGATTTGTCATCATTATAGCTTAATATTTCCTTGTTCTAAGAATTTTGCGATAACAAATGCCTTTTCCCCAATTTGTCGAATCTTCCTGCCTATGCATGGTGGTATTATGGCAATATGTCCATATTATATAAATATTGTTAAATCTTCCCAAATAATCGGATAATGTAAGAATTTAGGGACCAGTAGTTATAAGTTCCATAGAATCAAATGTCTGAATGCATAGTCTATCTACATTTATCTGAAATATTGTAGTCCTTTCGGATGAACCTTCTGTAGGACCTTGTTCTTTCCCCCCCAAGTTCGCTTACAGACCTAGAAAATGTTTAGTTGCCATTACTAGTCCCCCACCTCTAACTATCCTGGGCTATGGCATTTCTGGAACTCCATAACATTCTGCTTCACACTGTTAACCCATCTATTTTTCCGATTCTCTCATGACCAACTACTATCGCATTCGTTTTCTATTCGGAATCAGCTGGATTACTTTTGCCGCGTGTAATCTCTTTCATATATGAAATCGACTATCTCGTTTCAGATATTATCTCTTGTCTTCCTTCTCCATAGTCCTTAGTCATCCCCCATTATGGCTCCAAACACTCCTCGCTCTCAAGCCCTCTAACCTTTCTACCTTTGTTTCCCGTACCTACCGTTCTACTTTTCCCCGTTATGCCCAAGGTAACCACTATGGAGCTCTTTGTTCTTCCTTTCAGAATGGAAATGTGGACCATTATAAAATTCAATGAAGTTAAAACTATCTATCAATAATAAGGGAGAGGAACTGTGCTCACTGGATGGCTATGGACACGGATATGCTTATAATAAGGTACACGTGGTAACGTAATTTCGTGTTGTTATTATTATATGGAAAATAACTTAAATATAAGAGTATAACATTTTCATGACTTAAGCATTTGTTTCATTCTTTGTCCAATTCAGCTTCAAGGATTTAGTTCACGGACCTCTTCCGCTGTCCTCATTCTGTGACTCATTTCATTCTGCTAACTTGTTGCTCCGAATATTTTTTCTTGACCATATGGGTAGTCCACTATTGTGGAATACATTTTTTTTCTGAGTTCTCCGACCTAGAAAAAATTGTTTATGGTACTTGAACCTGTGAAGTCAGTATTTTACTGTAATGGTTTTCTCATTACAATTATGAAATAACGTTTTACTTTACCTTCAATGGTATCGCTTTGGATGCAAAGTAATTGGATTGTCTTTTAGGGTTTTATTTTGTTTTCAGAAGAGTTCGTCTTGTTTCCCTGGGAAAGTCCGCCGCTCGAAAAACTTGCCTAACGTCATTACAATGGCGTCCGAAACGCCCCAGGCACGGCCAAAGATGGCATAATAAAAGGACAGGAATTTTCCTTTTAGAAATCTTTTTATTTGTTTATTCGTAGTTGTACATTTTTCCAAGACTCGGAGCTCCCTGCCTTACTTTAAGTGAACCTTCATAAAGATGAGGCTCCAACTTACACGGAGCTTTAATCAACTTTAGAGTTTGGTTAGGGAATTGAGGCGACGGAAAACAAATAATAAAGTTTTAAGTCACCTCCATCTTTGCCTCTCGCTTTTCCGCCAGAGCTCTCTCTTTGCGTCCCTTTTCTCTTTTTAAAACTGAATATCTGATTCCGGTGAAGTTTTTGCTGAGAGCAGAGTTGTTAAGCTGAAAGGCAATAAGCAGAGACGCATGAAATGTCTATTTCCTTTTTTTAATTAAAACTTTCATTGAAGTGAACCATCTGTTGAATCATGTCACTGAACATCCTGAAGGACCAATTATCTGTAAGCAGGGAGGCGGAAGTCAAGAACTTTGAATGAGGTGGCCAGCACCTACAAAAAAGCCTTAGCAAGGAAAGTTAAGTAATATGACATGTACTTATAACCATCAAGTCATTTTAATCTTTACCTTTTCACTGAACAAATATTTGTTTATTTTACACGTTATCGTTGTTATTTGTGAATGTCACTGAGCAAAACTACTTAAAGCAGGATTTCAGAATAGTGAAAATTGAGTTGTTTTCGCAATTGTGGAGTAAAATAGAGAAACAATTCTATGATTGACGAGGGAAAATTTATAACCCTTTTTCCCTATTAATCCCTATGAGTTCCGTCCCTAAATAAATTCCTTTTGTCCCTATGAGAATCGAACTCACTGTTATAGAACATACGCCAACAACAGACAATTGGAAGTCTTATCTTAGATATTTTTGGCAGGCTTTCACTTAAGGTGTTAAACATTAAAAAAAAAAATAGCTTTCCATAGTCTCCGTATAATATATTACCCCTATCGAGGCTTAAACCACATATTACCTTAAATTACTTTAAATGATTTGAAACATGTTCACATATACTATGTAATTAATTAACACACCTACTCGCAAATCTATATTAAGGTAGTTTGCTCGAACATTTAATGTTATTTATTTATTTTTATATGTTTTTCGTAACAAATAAAAGTTCAAAACAGATTTTTAAACAATTTTATCTTAAACTGTTTATGTGAGGTGGTAATTTTAGATTATAAAAACGCATCAGATTTCCGCATTGAAGACGTTGGCATTAAATTGATTATCTCAGGACTGGATCGTTCTAAAACATCCGATTTGACATGATTGTTTTTAGAACTTTCTCCTTTCCCATATTGCCATTTATCCATGATGTCATAAATGGGAAATTTTCCGGTCAAAATGCGTCCAAAGTGAAGGTTTGAAAATTGAGAAACTCCACTTTTTAGAAATTAAAAAAACTATGAAGGGGTGATTTATCAGAGATAATTTTTATTTTGTATTAAGACATCGACAAGTACTCACATTTTTTTACAGTAACAGCGTAGAGAGTTGTTTCCTTTTTTTTATTTTTAAAATTTGGATTTTTTAAATTTTTGTAAATTTTGAAGTTGAACATCTGTGGTGGGATTTAATATGAAATAAAGCGTTTTACACATTATATGATAGTAAAGTGGACTAAAAATATTAAACTTTGATATTTGATTCTGACCCAAGTTATGAATTTTTTAAACAGTTTTGGGGGAAACGTTTTGAAACATAAGAAGAATATAAAGAGAAATAAATTGATAAGTTACCTGAATGGAGATCTTAAAGAAAAAAATAAGGCCATACAGCATATGGTCAAACATACAAAATAAGGGGGAATAAGATGAGGTGTATAGGAAGTTTTGGAAATATGGGCTAAATAACTTACCGAGACGTACACAAATAATTTTGATTTCACCTGTATACATATTTAAGTGACTGATGGAGAAATCTTTGGAAAAGGTTTTCCAAAATAGGAGGAAATGTTACTAGCGCTGTTCGTTTGAAACTAGAATCGGTAGCAGCCCTGATTAGCAGCAGCACACCGAACTAACTTACGCGGGAACACAATCTAGAGGTGGATGACGGAACGTTTGGTCGAAAGGAATTTAATTTCAAAAAGTTGTACACATACAATTAATCCATAATACTTTATTAAAACTTCTGTCAATCTGTCTGAATATGTTAAATAGTCGTTTTATTTTGACTTCATATTGAAATATTTTTTCTATGAACGCACTAATTACACAGTTTCAAAGACTGAGTAAGTTTTTAACTTCGATATGCAGCACGTAGGAACTCCGAAAACCCAGGCTGTTTCTCCCATTTAGTAAGAACACAATACTATATTTGAACCTAGAGTTGGGCACGAAATGATTGGAAGGAAATAGTTTAATGTGAAGAAGAGGGATGGGTTACTGAAAATTAAAAGCGAAAATATGCAAATAACTCAGTTTATATCTGAGTTACACAAAATAAATGGAATAATAAGTGTATACATTTTCAACAAGATTATATCATACAGATTAGATGCACAATATTTTTCAGTCTTTTAAAATTACTTTATTTTGAAATTGGTTTGATACTTTGAAGTGTGCTCTCACGTTTTATCTTGTTCTTACCCCCTTATAACTTTCCAATTGCTTAATCAGTTCAAACATTCTTTCCTTGATTTTTTTTCTTGGCACTTTTTTACCAGCGCCGCTCACAACTTCTCATTTATTTCCTTTTTCTTTTAAGAATTTTCTAAAAGTATCTTTTATTTTCGATTCAAAGATTTTTCTTTCATTTTGGAAGCTGATTAGTTCAATTTCATGCAATCTCGTTTCTTATTTTCCCTTTACAGTCGCTTGGATGGCCATCCGTTGATGAGATGCGGGGACTAATCTTATAATAAAGAAGGTTGGAAAGAGAGCTAGCTGTCTTAGCATATTAGAAACTCATGTTCAAAAGCATTCAAGTATGGATCTCACTCGTAGCAACCAACGTTTTCGGAGTTCAGAATAAATTCAGAGAATAATTTCCTACTTTAATAAAGATAAAGCTTACTCTTACCTTAAATATGCGCAGACCATTCAGTGGTATCTGTTGGACATTTTTTATTTGATCTCATTTTGTATATAAATGGTCAGATAAAAGAATTGTACAACAATGTTCAGTAACAAATAAAGAACAACATTTAAAAACTTTCTTTCCCGAAATTGCAAAATATATGAACATTAAGAAAAGCCTACTGACTTTTACATAACACAATTATTAACAGGACATGGCTCGATTAAAGTGTATCTAAACGGATTTAAACTGACTAATAACCCATGCGATTTTACTACTCAACAGACCTACACCCATCTCATACATGTATGTACACTGCTTTTAAACGGAAGGTACCTTTTAAAAGAGACAGTTATCAAATTTCCTACTTTAATAAAGATAAAACTTACTCTTACCTTAAATATGCGCAGACCCTTCAGTGGTATCTGTGGGACATTTTTTATTTGATCTTATTTTGTATATAAATGGTCCTATAGCCCTGTTTGACAGAACGTTACTTTTTAATGTACTTCGATAACTTTGGGTGGTGAATTCAATATCTACTTCGGCTTGGATATTTATTTTATGGCAGACTCATCTTATAAAAAGCTTAACTTCACACTTTCCGAAAAAGTGTGGTAACCTGTAGTTTATCCATTCTTTTAGCATGTATAGCACACAGTGAAATCTTAATTATATTCAAAGGCGAAGTTAACCTTGCTCTTGAGCAAGAAAACCTTTTTGTACTCGACCAAGAAACGTTTTGTCGCAGTTTTCAAAGAATTGTAATTTCTTTAGTCATCAAATATTATGTTTGTAAAATCAGAGGTTCCTGCACTAAATTATTAAACAGAATACGAGGTTGTTTTAAGGAACACCCGTTTATGAACCAGCTCATATTTTTCTTTCCAAGAAGTTTATGATTAAGGCACGTTTGAATTGCTAAACTTTTTTTACATTAAGGAATAATATATATATATATATATATATATATATATATATATATATATATATATATATATATATATATACATCAAACAAAATACAAAGCAATTGCAATTTACACAGACAGTAAAATTACACTACAATCACTAAATAACCATTTCACAATTTCACGACCTCTCATAGAACAAATTGGACACACATTAATTTTACTCCTCAATCATCAACTTGACATCAATTTTGTATGGATTCGTGGTCATTCTGGAATTTTGGACAATGGCGTTGCTGATAAAACTCCTCGAAATCTTCCGAAATTATGTAATGTTACTCAAAAATACCTAATAAGACACACATTAAACATTTACTACTCACAGACACCATAAACAAATGACTATTGCAATGACCGGTAACAAATAAAGGACAACATTTGAAAACTTTCTTTCCCGAAATTGCAAAATATGTGAACAAGAAACGCCTACTGACTTTTACACAACACAATTATTAACAGGACATGGCTCGATTAAAGTGGATCTAAACGGATTTAAACTGACTAATAACACATGCGATTTTACTACTCAACAGACCTACACCCATCTCATACATGTATGTGCACTGCTTTCAAACGGAAGGTACTTTTTAAATGAGACAGTTATCAAAATAATAAACCAATGGCCTGTTGAGGATAGAATTTTATTATTTAAGTACAGTAAATCACTCAGAAAATTTTCAGAAGTTTTATACCAGAAAATAGGTTGAAGTGGAATAATTAATATGGGTAAATTGATGATATCTACACAATATACATTGATAATATACTAAATATTGATATTTTCACTTTTTCATCATTTAAAGTTGTGTATAACAATATTATTATATATTCAAGAAACGTTTAATTAGTTTTATATATATATATATATATATATATATGTGTGTGTGTGTGTGTGTGTGTGTGTGTGTGAATATATATATCAATAAAGAATTTGTATATAAATTATTTGTTATTAATCTATAAATAAATGTAATATACTGTATTGTACGAGACAAGTAGGAAATAAACTCCCCCTCTGAAGGGCTACTTCATTGAGGAAATAAATAATATATGTATGTATGTATATGTACACACACATTAAGAATTTCCTTCATAGCAGTTAATTAATGAAAAATACTTATGCTTAGTGCACAATGTCCCCGATGATTTATGGTTACTAAAGAATTATATGATACTGCATCATAATCTAAAATGAAGAAAAAATTAAATGAATATATTTCATCACTGAATTGTTGGATCCGTCAAACCCGTCCGTCAAATTGGGCGGGTAGTCACAAACTAATTATAAGTATCAGATGATGACAATTGCAATCTTAGTGGCACCGGAAAAGCTGATTGAGTTGAAATTGATAATATGGTTCTATAGATTAATCAAATATATTAAGATAATATTAAAGTATTTTATATATTTTTTTGTGGATTTTGGATTCTTTAAAAACAGATTTAAAGGAAGACAAAAAAATATATATATTGAAATCGATACATTACATATTAATATGATATCGTTACATTTGAAAGAGTTTAGCCTCTGAAGAGGTGTCAAACAGTGTAAGAAACATGTAGGAACTAATAAAGAAGTTCAAGTGTAACAATTTGTGTTTATCTTAATAGGTTTTTGAGATATGGTTATTTAATAAAGATATTTATTTTATAAAGAGTATGTGAATTCTTTCCACGAAAACAAGTACTATTTTTTTACTATATTACGAATTACTAGGAAGGTTGGACTTATGAATTCTTGGAATTATAATATTATGTAGATTTTTATGTAGAATTACAAATAATAGCGGAGGAATAGGAAATAAATCTCAAACTAATACATTATTTTTCCATATATGTATGATTTTTTATTATATGGGATAGGAAAAAGACATACATGTGTTTCTTAGTGAGTACTCCTCACAAAGAGGACCGTAGGAGTATATTTTATTCCAACTGTGACCTCAATCGGAATTTCTAAACAAAAAGTCACATGACAATCTTAAAAGCAATGTCCATTGTACATGTTGAAGATATTTCATTTCTTCTCATGTGTTTAATAAGCGTCCTTCCTATCTTTGGAGCCCAAATGTATATATATATATAAAATATTACCGGGACTGCGTAGTCTTTAATATACATTTTCATCTTGTCTATGTTGTATTTAGATAATTTATTGCATTACTAAATACTAAATGAAGTCTTAACGCGTCGTAAAACTTATAAAAATACCTTGTTTTTCTCCTCTTTTTTTCTGCTATCATAGGAAGATATTAAATATATCATGTTTATACTCTATTTTTTGTTGGTAAGTTAAGTTATATCTTGAAGCCAAGTTATATACTCGATCCTGTTCATCCAATTTGTGTCGGCAAATCATATGTTAATAACACCTCATAACTAAACAATACCTCCGTTTTATTTTCACCTCTTAAAAACATATTGAGGTTGAGTCAATACAATTTAAAAGAATTCAAATTTTATCTGCTCTGCTTATTGGATGTGCTACAGTAGCTACAAGAAATCATCCATGTAAGAGTTTCAGGTTATGTCACATTAGAGATTTTATGGTTGGAAACAAGAAAGATGTCATTAAATACGTTTTCCACATATCCATCCATGTGATTTAGGATAGACTCATGATAAAGTTATGTTACTCATATTTGCCAATAGGTATCCTTAGTTCTGAGTGCTACTAAGTTATCTCTCTAAAAAGATCTTGAGTGTAGATTTTCCCATATTCCTGAAAGTTTTATTTACCATATTAGGATGATTTAGTGGGGTGAATCACTTCTTAATAAATAGGTATAATTCATATACATATGTGTGTGTGCGTGTGTTTGGTGAAAAATTGTAGCTTTTATCGTAGATTCGTCTTAACAAGAATCGAAAACGACCACTTCAAAACCCATTTCTCTTGTTTGAAGAATGTATTACATCCACTTCACGGAAGCAGCTACAGAGCTTAGCTCTCTGGAAAATCCATCATTGCAATATACTTTTTAAAAGTATTTTTTGGAAACCACTTTTTTTTTACCTTCTTTGAAATCGTCCGATTCACTGAACTACCCAGAAAGGCAACTGTATTGGTACGTTTTCCCCCATAACAATTCTTGATAAATCCTAAATAATTTTGGCATAAAAGGGGAAATATTTAAAGGCGAAAGCCCTGATAACATTTACGTGGATCTCCATTGTAGAGTAGTACCGGTTATTGACGTATGGTGGAGAATGCCCTGCGATTCGGCACATCCATAGAGGTAGGAACTTTTGTGCCCCGCTTTGCTCTGTTTATCTGTGCAGACAGCCCTGGACTGAACGGGATACAGTCGGGTGAGCGCCACTGTTTCACCCCGAGGTCGGGCACAATGGTCCTCGCTCCCACACTGTTCCCCTCTAGATAATATTTCAATTTATATCGTCCCCCACCCCACCGCCGTCTCTCCGAACCTCCTGTTTTTGTGTCTCGCCTCGGTGTTTGTGTGTATTTGTTTTCATAGCTTTTTAATTAACCTGCAACCCGTACAGTCCAACAATAGGAATATGGGGACGATCCGGGCCAGCGGCCTACGTATTGACTCCTTTGGTGATCAAATGTGGCTTCATTTCCTTTCAGAGTGCTATAACAGACTTGAATTGAAAGATTTGCTTCAAGGAAGAAGAGAATAAAAAGCGAGAATAGACTGCATTGGCTTAGATTGGCTCATTTCAGTAATTTTTACCAAAAACTTTCATAATTTCACATGACAAATCTAGTCTCTCGTCTGTGCAATAGGTTTTTTTTTTTCCAGGGAAGCTGGATTGTAAAGGAACGGATCAATCTGGGTGCACGCCTGATTTCCTCTACAATGCGTTTTATTTAGGTAAAGTGCACTTTCAGAGCAACAGCTACATCCTCAGTGCCTTTGAAGACTGCTAGAGAGGTTTTATTACACGGCGGAATCATTAAATAAAATCCTTAGTTCCACCCTGTCTAGAAAAGGTTGGTAACCTGTAGATAACAGGCCAAAATTAGCCTTAGTGGGCGTTATAACAACGAAAAACGAATACTATAATATTTTATTCCATATTTATCGATCGTTTACTTAAACGAATTATAATTTTTTTTTGTTTTCTCTCTTTTTTTTTTAAATTACTTATTTCTTTGCTTTTCTCTTTTCCTTATTTTATTATTATTATTTTTATTTATTTCTCCCCCCCCAGTCAATCTTATATTTTCATTTATATTATTTTCACCATCTTGATGTTTCCATACAATACTATTTGATTCTTATAAAAATGGTATTCCAATGAACCCATCAAAAACCACCTTTGTTCATTCCTTTTACGTTCCCCCTATTTTTTTTGGCTATTCTTTTTTTTTGCGTGCACGATTTAATTATGAGTAAATCGCCGGTGTTGCGGAACTCATTTAAATAAATAAATAAATAATAATTACTTAAACGAATTGAAATAACTTTCTTGGTTGTTTTCAATGTTGTATATTCATTTTTTTTTTTTTAGCTTAACACCTTTAAGGCCTCCCATATAGGTCTGCTGGGAAAGCAAGTGACCAGCTTAGAGGATTTCCGGCATTATTATGGTGGCACAACAGGCATTTGGCTTTTGACGCTCAAGCGGTAGAAATTTTTTCGAAAACTCGTAATTTAATCGTTTTATGTAGAAAGAAAGATCAAATTCGTTAATGGCTGGAATCGGAACAGTGGGAGGGGGTTTAGAGGTGGATTTTCGAAAATCCGAAATATCTCCGTTACTCTACTTGGGATCGAAAAATTCTATAGAACCAATCTCATTGTAAATTAAATGTAATATTAATACTGTTATGTACATTTATTCTATATCTTGAATATTAACCGAGATATTTGCATTATTGAGTTTTCTGCCTTCAGCAAAGCCCCCATCCCTACTCTTGCCAAATAAACAGTACTCTGTTATATTATAAACCACTTTAGTGAAAGCTTAATTACCAAATATTGTTTTCCAGAGACTTTTATCAGATGGATACATGCAAATATGTTTTATTGATCCTCGCCCCCTGTCTTACATTCTTGCGTTACTAAAGTGATTGAGATAAAAATTGTTCCAATTTATTATAAATTACAGCTCTAGATATAGTACATAGTTTTCCATAAAATTAATATTTTATATTCAGATGTTTATCAGTAATTGTTTTTCATTCCGGTGAAGAATAGTTCTATCTACCTGTTCAGCTCTGAGAGGCTAGCAGACCTGTTTGTTTACAATTTAGGCGCTTTCCGTTGGGAGGTTATTAAAATTGGCTGAAAAATTTTTCATTACCGTTTGTATTTATTGAGTTAATATTCACGGTGATGTTAAATGTTACCCGAATGTAGATTTATCTGTTTAGTTTATGCAGCCCCTGTCCGAGGGACTTTATTAGAACCTCATGGTTCCTCCTTTTATACTTTTGTGTGACGATGTAAATCCTTTTCTTTTTGAGTATCCTTATGTGATTTGGTTGTCGGTCACCGGTTGAAATAAAACTACTTCAGCTTGCCGACGTTTCGGAGCTATTTATTACCTTTGTCAAGGCGAACTGAATGGTGTACAAGATCTGATTACTGGAATTGAGTCAAATGCTTAAAGAAATGCTGATACAGGACTATAACTTTCTACAATCTGATTTCGTTCATGAACTGTCTCCGACACTTCTTCCCGAAACAGAGTTTTATATTTTATATTATGGGCATTTCTTTTAGCATTTGTCTCAATTACAGTATTCAGTTCATAAACACCATTCAGTTCGAGTTGACAAAGGTAATAAATTGCACCGAAACGTCGGCAAGCTAAAACAGTTTTGCTTCAACCTAAGGGACCGATAATCATATCACATGAACGTACCTTTTCTTTTTCCTTGTTAATTTCTATTATCATAATTATATTAATGATTTAGTTTATTTACTATAAATATAATGACAGAAATTATGATTGCAGTAATACGTGTGTTATCTTTGATGACACCCGTAGTAAGAAAAAATAAATTCTCATATTTGAGAGGTACTCTAGTGTCAATAACGTTATGAATTAAATCCTTTAGTTATATAACCGCGTCAATATAATTTTTTTAATCTTTAATAATTTGATTTAAAATTTATATCAATATAGCAGTATTGATCATAGTTTTTGCTTATCATAAATGGCTGCAATAGTGATAAGGAGCGTCCTCCACTCATTATGTTAATATGTATAATATGGTTGGTGGTAGAAGGGCAGTCGATTAAACAGCGAGTTAGCGGCCTATTACAGGACGTTAGCAATTTCCTGATTACAACTGACCGAGCACCCCCTCTGCCACCCCCAGCTGTTGTCAGGGAGTAGGGCGGGTGTTTCATCTCGCATCACTCCGCCGACACCTCTGCCTCTGTTTGCACAGCCCGGCTCTGACATCCCTCAATATAGCCGCCCAGAGCTCAATTTACCTATGTCAAGCGTGTACAGGTGTCGAAATTATTATTCATGAGATTTGGAATATGTTGTCGAACATTGTAGTATTGAATTAGAGCCCCTAGATTGGCTTGTCCTGACAATCCGATATTGGGTATCTCATATGGGGAAACATGCAGCGAAATTAGTCTCTTCATTGCTTACATGGCTGAAATGTCATGACATTAAATAATATTTCATTTTTTTTTATTGCAACTTATGTATTCAGCCAACATCATATTGTATTTATAAAATTGCATATTTCGAAAATTCCTTCAGGAGTGAAAACTTAAAATTTTAAGTCTATGCCTGAACTCGGTTTATTAATTTTTGTAATTTGTAGTGAAATATTTGTAGTATCTTGAGTAAATGGAGATATCCTAATTTGTGAAACGAAGGATAAAAAGAGTAGTAAATATTTCGTTTCTTTGCGTTAGAACAAAATTAAAGAAAAAGTATGTATTTGTTTTATTATAATGAAATGATTATTATTATCTATTAACGTCCACTTTTTGCTACTCTGGCTAATTGGGATGGGCTGTCTACAGGTTACCATCCTCTTATAGCCAGGGTGGAACTAAGGATTTTATTTAATGAGTCCGTCACGAAATAAATATGGCCAAGCGGAAATTGTACTCACCACTCTAGAATTAGAAGAAATGGTTATAAACTAGATTAAAATAATACACCTGGCTTCAGCACAAGAACAATTATTGGTGAAACATTTTTCACCCTTTTCCAGAAAAGGGTGGTTACCTTTTGGATACTCCGACTAATAAGCTATAGTATTTTATATGTTATAATTTCTTGTCTTGAACTGCAACAAATTCGCCGCGCCGGACTTTTGACGGTTTTTTATTTTATTTTGATTATATACTTATCAGACTCTTTATTTAAAGAAAAAGTTAGTTAACTCCTAAAATCGGAGAAGGGGAATTTAGATTTAGCGAAGTGGTACCAAGCAAAATTACAAATATATAAATTATAATGAATCAGATCGCAAAAGTTATATGTATAGTCTTGTTGTTAATGCAATGTTCAAATTGTTCTTCAGACGCACACACACACACACACACACACACACAAACACACGTGTTCCAACTTCCCGCACTCCCCATTTTTCTTAGGAGCTTTGAGAATTTCGAAATGAAACATGGTAGGCCTTACTTATGGGGAATGGAGCTTACAAGGTTACAAATTATTTCAAATCCAGTAATTGTTCCAAAATACCACATAAAGGAAAAATATACTTGAAGCAATTCTGAAAGCACACTTGTTTTAGCAGCTGAAAATAAAATGTGCTTGTGAATTGTTTATGATAATTTTTGTAATAGTCTCTGTGGCATAAATTAAATAATAAATATATGAATTGATTAAAAAATCATGTTCAATGTTGCTTGTATCCTCCTTATGATTCATTTGGATACTCCAAAATAATATTTAAAATTTAATAATTTTTCTTTGTAAACAATTTAAAATATTAATGGGAATTTGAAAGAGAATATTTATAATGAAAAAATGATATCTTCGCTTGAAATTTTCTACCAAACATTAAATCTACTGAATTAAAAAGTGCATCCATTAGGGGTAATTTTCCCTGTTATTCGTCGAAGTAGTGGCTTATGTATTTAGACACACAGCTGTGCTATATGAGTGCTTTGATGATAAATAGATGCTATCTAAAGGTCTGGTTAGCTATCGACGCAAGGATTACTGATGCCTGTTCAGCTAAGTGTATTAGAGAACTAATCCTAAACCCCTCACCAAGCTCTACATCCAAATCCACTTATTGATTTAACAACTTACTCTATATGGAGCACAATATTAATGCAACCATTTACTGATGGTGAGGTTTATGCGGGTTGATTATTAACGGTATCGATTAAAATTCTTTTTGATGAATAAGAGACACAGTCCTATTAATTGTTTATTTATGAGCTGAATACTATTAATGTTTGATGAGAACTGAAAGAAGGATGATTGTTCAAACGGAGATTAAACGCTTTAAAATCCGATTACAATGGATAGTAACTTAGTAGTAAAAACGTGAGGCACAAAATACAGCTACCTTGGGAAATATTCCTCCTGAATAACGAATGGATATGTTATTCAATAGGTTCCGCTTTGAATCATGAAATCATTTCAAAACTAGTATTGAAGACCACTCTCTCACCTATGGATTTGAAAATAGTGATATACATGTGGCTGTGTTTCCTATCCTTCACTGTGTTTCCTATACTTCCTCTTTCCATGTATCGTATCTGAACATGTCCCAACCTCCCAATATGACATCTGATAGAACGAGTCATGGTAGTTTATTGTTAGTTATTATTTTTTCCAATATAGAGGCCTACATGCCTTGCAGATCATGTAGGCGACTATTTGTTTTTCAGTGGTTTGTAGGATACTCAGAGAATACTAGACCCCAGATCATCGCTTCTCTAATACGAAAGTGCTTTAGACGGCAGAAGAAAACTAATGAATATGATGCAAAGGACATTTTTGACTTCGGGCTGGTATTCGGCAGTGTGCATTGGTTAATAGTGTTCATTAACGTAGGGACAGAGCACGCCCATGGATTTAATAGAAATATGAAAAAACAAACTTAGTGAGAAGAACTTAATGAAAACTTCTAACGTATTACATTCTAATGTAGTATCACTGATTTCTATTAGGAGTACTTAAATGTTTCCAGTAGAAGCACGCTCAAGCCCTGAGAATGATTTTTATTTAATGCATTTATTTGGCGAACGGATTATTGTCTATGATATTAAATTCAGGAAGTCACGTTGGTTGAATGTTAATTAGAATGGTTTCGAAAAAAATGATCTTACACCATGAGTTACGAAATGAGTCAGGGCAAGACATGACTTTTACTTAAGGAAGGGCTTGATGTCATTACTGAGAAGTGCACCATTGAAGCATCTAAGTTGACGACCACTCTATCTAATGGTATAGCCATGAAGAAAGGTCTATGTCGCCCAGGGTTTGGTGTGTTAGTACATGTTATGTAACATGTTGAGAAAATAGGCATAACACATCACGAGACTGCCTGACACTTCTCACTACTTTGGAATCAACATTACAAGGCTTTAGTCAATTTTTTTTAACATAACAGTTCAGGTGTTGAAAAAAAATCCTTAATTTCTGTATAAAAATATTGTCATTCTCTGAAAATAGAATAGCAAGAAAATGTTTCAATAGACTAATAGCACTGGATGCCAGTAGTCATGATACAAATTATAATTGGGTTTCACAAATAAAAGCTACAGCGAATTTAAATAATGTCTAAGAGTACTTTACCGATATCTCCTGTGAAACAAATTTCCTAGCCAATAAAAACAAAATTTTGGAACAAGCAACAAGTCATATTATCCACCGACATCAATAGAGTGTATTGTACATCATACAATCCCTTTTATAGAAGTGTCTGTCATTATACCTGCCCCCAATTATCTTAAATTCAAAGTGAAAATGAAGAAATTAGGATTAGTTTGTCAACTGAGAATTTCAAATAACGATTACTTGAAGCTGTATCACAATAAAAAAAAATGAAAATAATAAAATCCGGAGAAATTTGTGAATGCTGCCAGGAATGTATATCGGACGGACTAAAGCATGCTCGGAATACTGATATCACAGACAGCAATACTTGAAGAAGTTTATAGGCACAAGTGATGACAATGTCTCTGGAAAATATTCTTCACATTGAGGACATTCATAAACTGAACATGATTTACTTATTCCTTTCAGCAGCATGCAACTAGGCAACGACATAGTATATACCATTATCTTGATAATTAAACACTATGACATAGAAATGTCCAACAGAGTCAATTAACACGTCACAGTAAACAAATAAATAAAAGGAAATATATATGATGTAAAATAGTACTAATTAGATCAAGTTATAAAGAATTTTAGAAGTTTAAGTACTACTTAAAAACATTAATTAAAAAAAAATGTATTACTTTATTGTATATAGTTGGTTAATATTATGTCACTAGTTCTTATATATATACTAGATGACCCGGCAAACGATGTTTTGCCATATAAATTATTTCTATTTTCTAGATAAATTCTAGTGTAGACAAAAAGTAACTTACTTATTATAAGTGTGTATGTGGTATATGCATGAGATAGGCATGGAGCGCTATGAACGATAAGGGAATATAAAAATAACAAACGCCAAACAATATTATTTTTATGTTATTATAGTTTATTTCTTAAAATTACATATCACATTTTAATTACGACAGTAACACTAACAAACAACATCAATCTTTTAATGCTATAGCATGAACAATATTCTGTTAGCCCATCTTTAGCGAGCACAAACAAACTGGATGGTTTACCTACTCGAGAGTATGCTACGTACAATTGCCCGTGTGAAAAACATGGTCTACTCAAATCTAAGCCACAAATATACATCGTTTGGCCTTGGCATTTGTTGATTGTCATTGCAAATTGAAATTTTAATCGAAGTACAGTTAAAACACTATAATTGATCAGTTACCGAGCATTAAATTACTAAAATGGCTATAAAAAATAGAGGTTGGTATAAAATGGCTATAAAAGTTTAGGGTTGTATGTATTTTTTAATGTCACATTATAAAAACAAAATATTTCGTCCAAAAATTTAAAAAAAAAATGTTAAGGGTGAACAACCCTTATTAATTAGGGGTATGAAAAATAGATAGTAGCCGATTCTCAGACTTACTGAATACGCATATAAAATTTGGTAAAAATCGGTAAAGCCGTTTCGGGGGAGTACGCTAACTAACATTGTAACATGGAAATTTTATATATTAGATTTTTTTCTTTTTGTATATTATTTGTAAGATTACTAACACTAAATGGGCCAGACTCAGGCTAAGATATGTATATATTAGCCAATAAAATCTATCTATCTATCTGGTCTATTTTTTGAAAACGTTTTAGAAGTCAATTACACTTAGTAAACCTTGAGTTGTGGGCTCAATATCCCCTCAGGTAATAAAGATTGAGTGACGAACTCACTAATTAGAGCCCTTAGACCAGAAAAGAATGATTACTCGTCCCGATTGGTTATAGTAATTAAACCGGTATTTAACTAATTGAAAGTTTTGGTCTTATGGGTATTTGTTTTTAAAACTGTTTTGGAAAGGTAATAGAAGGGTCAAGATAGGATGAGTTAATACTTGTGAGTGATGTATACATAAGTGCTTTTATTCTATTATTGTAGTCATTGGGTGGTCTTTGAACTAATTTACAATTTTAACTTTTTTTGATAGTGTAATATTATCTTTGAAAGGACTCAAAATTAGTGCAATTATATTTTTATATGGAATTTTACTAATATCCGACGAGATAAGTAGCTCACCTACTTCTTCTCACCTATACTTCTTCTTTAGTGTTCATCAGGAAGACTGAACGTACGTTCTTTTTAAAATAGCAAAAGGATCATTGTTTCAGGGATTGAAATAATTTTCCTCATTATAAGTTTAAAAAATATAATTAGTTATTAAATGCATGATTTGTAAATAAAGAATATACAATAATATGTGGTTTAAATTTATAAATTATTAAGATAGATGTATTAGCTCAGATAATATCTTGTATAGGACTTGCACAAAATTGAAATAATTTTCCTCATTATAAGTTTAAAAATTATCATTATAATTTATAAATTATTAAGATAGATGTATTAGCTCAGATAATATCTTATATAGGACTTGCACAAAATAAATTTAAGCCAGTTAATAACTAATAACTCTGTAATAGCTAAGAAATTATTGGAGTTAGCTTTTGTGTTTACAGAGGCAGTGGCTTCCAACTGAAGGCGCACTAACGCAATCATCAATAAACTTGGTTACTACTCAAATAAAATAAAGCTTGATAAAGGTTTGATCTCCCAAAGCGCGTGTTAATAACCAAAGTAGTAAAGACTAGTGCCTGGTCTATTTGATTTTGGCTAATAAAATTAAGAAAAAAAAAAAAGGAATTGAACTGCTTGTATAAGGCTAGTCTTAAGGTGAAGCGAGGGCAGGGTAGGATTAAAGAGAGAGCAAGAGAGTGAGGAAAGAGAGAGAAGAGAGATGAGAGAGAGAGAAAGAGAGTGAGAGAGATAGGGATAGAGTGATTGGAAGGGGAAGGGGAGAAGTAATTAATTAGATAGTCTTTGAAGCCCTCAAATGCCATTTCCTATGGGTCTGAGTTGGCTTTCCGTCCTTTTTAGTCTGACTTGGAATTCTAACTATGATGAGTCTTGTGTGGTTTAATGTTCACTGGTTGTACTCGTATTTGATGGGTATCAGTCGGAATAGAAGTACAGAGGTTCACATGTAATTCCCAAGGACAGAAAAAAAATACACTTACTTTCTTCTCATTTCGATAAGATCTTTCTTACGAAGATGGGTGATACCAATATAGTAGGTTGAGATTAGAAGCTAGTTTCTTCTGTGTTTCATAATTACACTATATTTATTTACTTAATCGATTTGATCCAACTTGCTTTATTAAACATATTTGAATGAACCTCATCTTTGTCATCTACTGGGTTTACGGATATCTGAAAGAAGTGTTCGAAAATCATGAATACATTTTTTTTTAGGCCCCCTCCCCTTAATGAGAAAATCAGCTGGTTCAAGGGTGATTAGAGCTTACTACATGTTCATATAAAATTAGAGATTATGAATTAGTTCATTAAATTAGTGCCTAAAGACCGCAAATGCCTATGCTATATGTGTTTAAAGATCCCAAAACCTTCAGAAGCCAAATTGGAGCCGAGAGGTTTTACTAGCCGATGACTGTTATTTGACCCATTTCAGAAACAGCGAGTTTGGTGGGAGTAAAGGTATTTTAAGGATATAGTATACAGGTCAAAAAAAACAATTTTACCACTGAAAAACAATTTGACCGCCTTTGAGCTCATGCCTACAAGAAGAGCCTACAATTGTCTACCTAAACTTCCTACTAATGAGTCAACAGTTAGAGGCAGGACGAATAATTTTATCAGGATGAAGGATATGTAAATTGAGAAACAGAAAATATTTCGACAAAAACAGTAAACATGAAATATTGAAAATATTTGTCATGTTCCGACCACCGCAGAACATAACACACTATTTCACGTGATTAGCGCTGAATATGGCGCCTACCAATGCTGAAATATTTCTTATATTAGAGGACTGGCATTTATTGAAACCTTGATGATCAGCCTCATCGTCCAACCAAAATGGCTATTTTGAAGGAAGATTAATTTTGGCCAAAATGAGTAAACGTCTCCTAGTATATATATCATGAAAAAATAATGTTTTTTTCATTTAATATAGATATTTTTTAAGTCTAGTTTGCTTCTGTAATGTGAACTACTCGTGTGGTTTCATGCAACTGGAAAATGTGTTTCAGTGCAGCCCTATATAACTGATCAGCTTGGGGGCTATCAAACAGTCTCAAAGACGGATTATGACGCAATCCATGGCATAAAGGGCAGATTGCGGTGGATAGGACATTTGAAAATAATAAATAAGTAATTTAGGGACACATTTTCCTGGTGAATGACTTGAGAAACATGAAGAATTTATACGGAACTTGTTTGTAGAGGACCATGTACTTAAGTGCTGTAGTGCCAAAGAAGCATATAGGGAATTGACAGGTATATATGTACTTATATACTTATGTTAATTTAAAGCTCGTCTTTATGTTGGGTTGTTTAATGTATAATATATATTTTAAAGCCGTTACCGGTCAAAACAAAATACATTCTAGAAAGTAAGTGTTAACAAATTAATTAATAAAGACCTTTTTATTATTATTAAAGAAATCTTTCAATGCGGACAGTAGAAAGGAAATTTCAAAACAGGCGATATTGGAAGAGAGGACGTAGCGTTAATATGATTTTATCTATTTTGGGATAATTATCAATAATTATGCTCCTTGTTTGTGGGATTTAACTCTAAATAAATGCTTTTGTCCAACAGGAATTCTTCCATCCAACATATTTATAACTAATACCACTGCTCTTTAATACATTATGCTATTGCACAGAGAAAGTCTTCCATCCAACATATTTATACCTAATGTCAATCGTCTTTAATATACTGTGCTATTGTACTAGAGGAATTCTTCCATCCAACATATTTATAACTAATGTCAATCGTCTTTAATACACTATGCTATTGTACTAGATGAATTCTTCCATCCAACATATTTATAACTAATGCCAATCGTCTGTAATACACTATGCTATTGTACAGAGAAAGTCTTCCATCCAACATATTTATACCTAATGCCATTCGTCTTTAATACACTATGCTATTGTACTAGATGAGGTCTTCAATTCAACATATTTATAACTAATGCCATTCGTCTTTAATACACTATGCTATTGTACTAGATGAGGTCTTCAATTCAACATATTTATAACTAATGCCATTCGTCTTTAATACACTATGCTATTGTACTAGATGAGGTCTTCAATTCAACATATTTATAACTAATGCCATTCGTCTTTAATACACTATGCTATTGTACTAGATGAGGTCTTCAATTCAACATATTTATAACTAATGCCATTCGTCTTTAATACACTATGCTATTGTACTAGATGAATTCTTCCACCCAACATATTTATAACTAATGTCAATCGTCTTTAATACACTATGCTATTGTACTAGATGAATTCTTCCATCCAACATATTTATAACTAATGTCAATCGTCTTTAATACACTATGCTATTGTACTAGATGAATTCTTCCACCCAACATATTTATAACTAATGTCAATCGTCTTGGATACATTATGTGTAAATTGCCGATTAGGCTTCAGTAGCTCAAAGGAAATGTCACCAATTAAATTGTTGTTTACGATTAAGAAGTCGTAACTACTGTTACCCGACACACCAGTAGCCATTCTGTTAGATTGCCAACTAATTATCGACGAGGGAGAGTAGAAACCCATCGGGGAAGAGGGCTTCCAAACACTGCCACCGTAATTAGGGATAGTTTATGCAGACATACAATTATGAGGCGCGTTAATTGTAGAGGAGGCAGTGGTGGAGAGTACGGGGGGAAGTATTGATCTACAGTTCTGACGTACCGCTCGGCCCACCTCGCTCCCAGAGGACTTTTATAGTCTGACCCACTGTCCCCAACCACTTATTCTATACTCCTTCATACTAAATAAAACTTTTTTTATATATATAAATAAACGGCTATGATAATTTCTTGGATAATTAATATATTCAATTTAACAAACTGAGAAAACTTAATTAAGATAAAACTTAATTTCTTTAAATGTAGGACTCAAGCTGTGTAGTTAATCAAACCTCTGCATTGCTAAAATATATTTAAATGTAATTTATGATTGCATTATGTTAAAAATATATCGGATGTGAGTGCCACTTGACTTCCTTGTATTCAAATTAAATTAAATAAAGAAAATACTTGTTGCTCTTCATATATAATTAAGCCGGGGCCCAAGTTAACCTTTCGAGCTAAGGAGTTGGTTTTAATAAAGTTGGTAAAGCGTCGTGGTTTCAATTCCCACATGGACCAAAGCAATTGATTTAGTGGCGAACTTAGAAATTCTTAGTCTCGCCCAGTCTGGAAAAGGGATGAAACATGTAGATGAAGCGTCACGATTAGGCGTAGCTCTACAAAGTGGGCGTAAATAAATAATAACAAATAAAATTGTGACCATTCCATTCCAATGAAAGCGATCAAAACATTTTGGAAGAATATATTTTAAAGATGGTTTTTAGCTTGTAAATTATGAGATACAAAATTGTAAATTTACAGAGAAATTTACAATTATTCATTTTTTCTCTTCTCTAAACTCTCTCCTTCTTCAATTTTGATTAAAATGAGAAGGTGCACTACTAGATTCTACTGCAGTGCTAAATATTAAGTTTAGGCTAGTAATTTTTCAGTTTTTGAGTTTCATATTTATATAAGTACAGACGTCAAACTAGTATAAATGGGTTGAGTTACAGTAAAAACCGTTAAGCTGTTAACGGATGTTTTCGCGATTATATTAATTATTCCTTTAAGTAAAAAAAAAAAAAAATCAAGTAGTGAAATAAGTGGAAATGCACTTTCCTTATAAATTACATCTAATTAAACGAATTTTCTCTATATCTACAGTTCACAGTTTTTTCCCAGGTGGATGTTAAGTATTTATCTGCTCTTTAGACGCATTTAACATATTATGATTGAATTCTTAGGTTTAGCTTATCCCGTATGGTTTTACTCAATCAACGCAGTAATATAATCTTATGACCCGCTTGTAATCAACATTATACGTAATTAGTCGAGAAAACGTTAACACCTACAACCTCAACATTTTACCCTACTTTGTAACGCTTTTGTGTTTTGTGCTGTAAACATCTCGACATCATCAATTGTGTAAACTCATTGGATCTTTTCAAATATTTTCTTTTTTGTCTTTCATCAATTTCCCAGATTTCTTTCGAAATACATTGTTAGAAACCGTGGTTCTCCCATTATTAACTTTATTATTATTTTCATTCTTAGAATTTTCTGCTCCTGTTTGATTTTACTTCACAAAGGATGTTGTCAGAACAGACTTATGCCCGGGCGATGTTAACCGAATTATTTATTTTTAAAATTTACATTCATTTATAAACCAATGAATTTATGGTAATAAACAAATACAATCAACGAAATCGTTTGTGAAATTATGGGTAGTTAAAGTTCTCAATGTAGACAAAGAAGAACAACCTTCCCTAGTGATGTCTAATTCAAATATTTCTTTCTGCATAGGATCTCCTAATTTATTAGGATCCATTGTCTATCTTGCTGTATTGATTGACTCTCCGAATTCTTCTAACCCTGATAATGTTCTAGAGAGGAGGGGAAGGAGAAGAGAACTTCTAGTTGATAACCTTCATATTGTAATGTTGGAAAGCTTTTATTCAATGCTCGGGGACGTTTAAAGTTGACATTTTCTTTTCCCTGCCCGCACATTTTCTGTCTTATTAGAGATCACTTTTTGAAACATCCACAGCTAATATATATATTTTTTTTTGATCATCCAGAATTGTGCATATACTACTTTTCAATCTTTCGTAAATTTGGCATAATTTTACCGCCCTTTCCTAATCATGGTGTGATTATGGACCACCATATTCAGTTTATTCATTACTAAATAAACTCCTTTTGGCTTCGCGGGATCCAACTCTTGCGCGGGAGATCTACCAGTTAATTACATATTTTTCTTTATTGCCCCCCCCCTATGTTTTGCTTCCATTAACGCAATAAATACATCTTCAAAAAAAAAAAAAAAAGAAAAGGAAATCTCTGGATGTGAGACACCTCTCATCATATGGGAAAAAGTATTAGAACTTAATAAATTTTCGTTCAACCAAAATGTGATATCGTTGTATCTCGGGGCATCACTGTTGTTACTTCTAGATGTTTACCTAGTCTTTTGTTGATATTATTATAATATTTGTAAATGATTAAACTCACGTAGCTCTGAGTGTGTGTGTGTCTTATTCCACCCGAGCAGATGAATTTACAAAACTAGAGATAACAACAAGTAGAGAGATATGAAATCCCTTTGCCTCAAGTTACAACTTGAATGACATTGTGAGCAGGTATTGTGCGTGAGAGAGGTTTGATTTGATATTGTGTGCTACCCCCGGTGACTGGTAGACGGCCGCAGAAACACCTTCCCTATATGCCATACACCACTAATTGCGTTTCCACCAGTCAGTTAAGACTAATAAGTTCGTTAGGAGGGAGAACTCCTAGTAAATAAATTATCAATCTATTTATACCGACCGTTCCTCGGAGTAATTCTGTTAGCCAGTCCATTGCGCGAGTTTTGTGCTCCTCTCTCTTCTGAACTCTAACCATGATAATGCAGGGAAAAGTACCTCCTCAGCACAAAGTTACATAGTAAGTGTATTAATGAAATTACCTTGCCTTTCACTAGTTTGTTTTTGTGTACACTTTATTACAAAATAAAGGACTCCTTTATGAAGAGCACGAATTCAGTTTATTCTCGATGTGAAATATTATAACAGACACTCCTGATGAATTTAAATGTATGCACCCTGGGGAGGTGGGGTCATTTTTGTTTATAACAGATTTCCTTTAGGGGGAATCAACTTTCCAGGTTGATTTCAGAATGGGATTTCCAAATAATTTTATTCATGTCCATCGATCCTACCCAGGAGATGACGAAAATGAGGTCCGTTCAAAATAATATATGATGATATATATATATATATATATATATATATATATATATATATATATATGTATATGCTTGTAAACGCTCCAGCGGTCGCAATTTTTGTCTGATCGATACCGAACTCGATATTTAAGCATTTTATGTAAAAATGAAGTTCGTTAACGGCTAAAATCGGACAAGTGGGTTTTCGTTATTATGCGTCGGCTAGAAAATTTATAAAGAATTAATCATATTGCAAATGTAATGTTCTATAAATGTATATTTACGTTTTTCATTATCTTGATTATTAACCATTTGTATTTTTTAGTTTTCGGTCTTCAGTAAACCCACATTCCTCCTCATGTCTTATTAACGATAAGCTGTTATATTATGAATTACATTCTTTGGAACCTAAATACCAAATATTGTTCTCATTGAACTTTTACGTTTTGAAATAAATGCAAATACTTGACGCACGAGAGAAATCTGCTTAGTTAACATAGCCCCTGAGCGACGGACGTTTTCTTTCGTCGGTGCAAAATGACGTTAAATGATATCATTTAAATACATTATTTAAAATTGATACTAAATGAAATGAAGGAGGCTTAGGTTACAAAGTGGGCTATAGCGTTGGCCTTAAACTCACATGGTTAGTCTAGAGAGGCGAGTTCATTCCCGCCTGGGCAATAGGAATTTATTTAGTGTCCTGTAGATAACCGTCCCAGTTAGTCTTAGTAGAAAAAAAAGTGGACGTTAATAAATAATACAAATGAAATGAATATAATGTGAAAATGACCAACTTACAGAAATGGGGACCCCCCCCATTAATGTATATTGAACAGTGTGAAGCGACATCGTACCAAATATTCTGCATTTTTACTATGCTGCTGTCATACTTACATCTTTTACACAATTGAGGCCATATTTTTCTGCTGAATATAACATAAAAAAGGGGCTCAGGTTAGCCATGTGAATTAATCTGGTCTTAATCCTACTTGGTAAACCTAGAGTATTGGGTTCAATTATTTTCTGGGCAATAGGAATTAAATAAACTGATTCCCCCACGCTGTATGGAAAGGGGTGGTGGCCTGTACATAATCTGTCCCAATTAACCATAGTAGCATAAAATTGACGTTAATAATTAATAAAAAACATAATAAAAACTCTAATACACATTTTGTGTATCTTGACATTGTTGGCAGTCGGATTTCTAGGCGTTTCAAAAAACTCTTACTTACTTGCAAGAACTTTTCAGTTTTTAAAGGAATCTTTTCACAATTTTTATCGAATCAGAAAACAATAAAAACATTTCGTAATTTAAATAGGGAAATAACTAAAGCAATATCAAGAGAAAAAAATAAGTATGTAAAACGTAGGAAATAAAAAGTTAAGCATTATATTTTTTTAGCAGACTGTTTGTCTTATCAAAGACGATATTTTATTTATTTTATCTTGAATTTCCTCCTCCTCTTAAAGTTTAAAAGTAAAATGCTTTTGGGAAATGTCTTTTTATCAAGATAAAAAGGGATATTTGTGGTGATTTAACGGTAGAATAAGAGCCTTTAAAAAGGTGTCTTTTTAAGAAGTGTTAAACTCCACTGACAGCTGGAAAAGTAAGACCACATGGGCCCCCTCTTTCCGCCATTCTGCAACTTTCAACGTGTCACAACTTGGACAAGTATTTTATGGATACCAGAAGTTTTAACTCTTTCCTGTAAATTAGCTTTCTGGTCCATTAACTTCATAGGTAAAAGATAAAAATAAAAGGGACATCCTTCCGTTATTCCAAACATGCCATTACTGATTCTTACTGCTGTTACACAGTGCGTGTACTTCTTTTTAATTTAGGTAGATAAAAAAATGTAAAATTATCTTTCCCGCCGTCGCAAATACCAGTGAAGACTCACAAAAAGAAGTTTCTATTTTTACTAAATTAATTAGCTCTAGTTAGAAATCGTTTCTGCCAACTGCCATATGTGAATTAATCACGTAAAAATATACAATCTGAAACCAGAATAGTGTAAAAATGAATTCATATGGTTCCTAGACAGGAGACATAAGTAAAGAAAAGTAAAAAGTACAACTCGACATTCAATAGCACTAGGCTCAAGTCATCTGCAATTATTTACTAAAGCTTTTACGATTTGCAAACAGATTTTAAAATAATAACAAAAAATAAAGAAGACATTCCTAATATTGCCATAAGTTCTCTTAATTGTATTCGGTTTAACTAGACTTTGAATTTTTTGAAATAGGCTTGTTATATTGGCACAGCTATCTAATTTTCTTAATTTACTAATTTTACATTTTCTGATAATTAAATATCTTTTTATTAACGAAGGGGCCATTTACTATAAATTTACTCCAACGGTGTAAAAATCTTTACTAAGAGAAAAAGTATTTATTTATTATTATTAGCTGTGAAGTCAAATAGATACGAGATCATATCTAAAATTATTAATCCCTGTTTTAAAGACCAATATTTTACATTTATTTTCTCTAACACAATTACTAACTGGACACGGAAATACAAGCTCTTACTTACACATATTCAAACTTTCTGGCTCAAATACTTGGTACGGTTACAGACATTCACTCATTTGATTTATGAATGCAGACTGACGCAAGATTTACAAAGGCAGTTAAAACCTCACATGACCTAACTATAAGCCACGATATTTTATTCTCAAAACACTTAAATTTCTAAGAGCATTCTTAAGGTGGGAGAGAGATTAAACTTATGATATTTAAATTATGCCATTCTTTTATTTATTTTTTATTCTTTTAGTATTGTTAGTATTTAAAGTTTATTTTGTCAATTTCCGTTTGCAAATATATATATATAAATGATGTTTTTTTAATTGTACAATAATTATTTTGTATACATTCGTTTTACCTATGTGAGAATCTAGCCCATGACTCAAGGATTCAACGATTGTAAAGCGCAACGTTTTAACACACAAATTACAGGAACAAAAACTCATTTTATGTTGTAGATTATAATCCCTTTAAGCAAATTCCAATAATTATTTATTTATTAACGTCCACTTTTTGCAACTTAGGCTAATCGGGACGGGTTATCTAGGTTACCACCCTTTTATAGACAGGGTGGGATTTTAGCACGTTATTTAATGAATTTCGTCACTAAATAATTTCCTTTGCCCAGTCGAGAATCGAACTCGCCACTCTAGGTTTACCTACTCTAGCTGAGATAAAGGTCAACGCTTTAACTCGCATGGCTAACCTGAGCCCCTTCCAATAATTAGAATATTTCGAAATATAATTTTATAATTTATTATTATTTATTAACGTTCACGTTTTGGAACTCTGGCTAATTGGGACGGATTATCTACAGGGATACAGGTTTAATGAGAAAATGTTCGTGTTATTTTAAATTGAATTTTATTAATCACTACGTTGTTGTATGTTTAACCCATATAGGCTTCATATCTTCCTCATGTAAACATGGAAAATATTTCAGTTATGCACCAATTAAGCAAATTACCACGTATATTAAATTATTTGTAGGGAAAACTGATTCACTTGGTGATTAAATAATGGTAGCAAAGTGCGTTCAGGTTTTTAATGATAAACTATTTTTATCTCTTTATTTAGTTTGCCCATAATGGAGTAGACTTTAGGATAATTTTTAGAGTTTAGAAGGTCAATAATAAACGGCACCCTTCACCTCAATTACTTGTATTTCTACAAATTGAACATGCTTCTCATGCCATTTTTTTTTTTTACATAATCAGCTATTCACTACTACATAGTTTTATGGTAAAGAAATAATGGAGGGTCCTAGATAGCAGTTAAAATTGTTACACGAGCCACATTAATAATCGACTAAAAAGATTTGAGTTCTTGAATTGGAATTCATTTCCCCGAGTAAAAAATAAAGTTGCAAATGGACATAATCCGTCTGCTCAATTGGGCACCTTATATTACTGACATATTGGAATCGACTGCCAACCCAGTCGGCAACGTAGGTAAAAAAAGGATTTTACTTATAAATGGGGAGAGGGTTGGTAATTTGCGAAAATTGGTCTGGCGGCAAAAGGAGATGATTATCTGTTGCCGAGTTGGAGCCTGTTTTTATGCAAATTCCATTTCTCAATTAGCTGGAATTGGTGCTCATATCTCCGTGAACATCCCTCTCTTCAACAGTTTTCAACTCCAGGGTTGCAACCAATTTCCAACTCCTCCCTTATTTCAGATAATTACGCCTTTTTATTTGCCATTTAAATTCATAATCTTCTGCCTCTTTAATGCATAATAATTGACTTTTATTATTGTACTATTGGTAATAGGGGTGGTTCATAATTTTTGTACCGCAACAAAGATATTTTTCAATTTCCCCTATTATTGCTCACCTACATAAATCACAAGAAATCAATTTGAAATAATTATTTAACATATTTTAATAGTTTATTATTTTAATAGTAATAGGTTTTCTTTACTTATTTCCTCTACATATTAACCCTTTGTGGAGGGATTTAATTTTTCTGCATATCCCATCCATACTTGCATTATATGTGCATTTAGTCAAAACTTGTAACAATTTATATATAATAATATGTACACATATTAAAAATGTAAATAAGAACATGAAAATTAAACTTGACAAAAAACCATTAAATAAGTACTATTAAGCAATATAATTAAATAACCAATAAAAAAATTACATAATATTAATACTATATTATCTCTTCCTCTCTCGACTTAAGAATAGCATAGGCTATTGTTTTTAATAAATTTAGGGCAATCAGGTGGGTGAATTGCAACTGTCGCATTTACAAGTATTTGAGTCAGTTAGTTTGAATCTGTGTAAGTAAGAGTTTGTATTTCCGTGTCCAGTTAGTATTTGTGTTAGATAATATGTATATTGGGATAGTAAGACATTGGTTTTTAAAACAGGGTTATATAATTTTAGATTTTATCCTTTATTTGTTTGATTCCACCGCTGTTGCCACATTCTAATACTTTTCTCTCTTAGTCAAGTGTAAAAGTGATCCGTTTCTAAATACAAATAAATTCAATAAGTAAATACTTTTAAACAACGTTCCTAGCTAACTATAAATTAAACTTCTACATTATGAAGTCTATAGAAGAAATATTAGGAGGTAATCTGCATTAATCAGACATATCATTTAGCTGTAAGGATGGTTTGAGTTCATTTCTTGACGATTCGTTAGAAATGCTGAGTTTGAGAGCAATGTCACCGTTCAATGCCTGTTTCAAGCTTGGTTGTTCACCCAAGTGAAGCAGCCGACTTATTTATTATTATTTTCAAAAATTAAATTTTTTCATGAACAGTTTTTACACCAGAATTTATTATTATTTGTCAGTGATTATATTTTTACTTTTAAAATCCACTAAATGTAATAACACACAAAAAGTTTTGTTCCAAGAAAGACGGTGGGTGAATTGAGAAAGTCAAGGAAACTGAGGAAAAGAAGTTTTCTGCTTATTTTTAGCCAAAAGACAAGGCGGGGAATACATTGTGGTAGCCACAGAACACGAAGATCCCCCACAAACCACACCGCCTTAAGAAGAGTAGGGGACCAATAGAACTTCTACATCTTCAGAAGATGCACCTCATGGCCAAAGCCGAAAAGAAAATTTAAATGTAACGATAGATAACAAAGCCGTACGGGAGAAGCGGATGGCTAGGGTCCGAGAGCAGCTTTTGAAGCACTAATATTAAATGACAGAAACCAGTAAATCACCTGATTGGCTTTCCAATACATCCACCTCCTCACAATGATGTATTTAATGTAAGTATGTGTTCTAAATCAGTTGTTTCATATCTCTTGCAAGAAGAAAAATTGTTAAGTCAAATTGGTCTCAAAGGTACAGTAGCTCAACAAATTTCAAATTTTATCCATATCCGTAAGAAAGATTGTTTAATTGTCATTTACCAAAACCCTTCTAACACAAGGCTTTCATTTTTCATTTCTTGAGACTAACCTGCATAGTAAAGTAATTATTTCCAGTAGTGGTTATGAAGCTTATTTAGTTTGGCAGACTAACAACTACATAACTTCCATGGTGGATCATCTCCATGAGTTAGTTTCAAAATGAAAATTCCTTTATACAAAGAGGTATTTTTCACAACATGAAGGAACTGTTTTCAAGACATTTAGGTCTTGCTGGTTTGCCTAATGTCTGAGCTGATTCTTCATTTAATAACCTTACTGTTGCCAAACTAGAAAAAATTGAATGAAATAATTTGGAAAACGGAAGAGAGAGAGAGAGAGAGAGAGAGAGAGAGAGAGAGAGAGAGCTATTATTCGGCTGATAAACGGAAGTGAACTGACCCCTGACGGGAGCTGATACGGCATTTGAAGGGCACTTTGCACTGCTTCGCTGCTCTTTATGGATGACGAATTATTTTTTTAAATCATTGAATATGATAATTAAAACTAAAAGCAGGAACACATTCAACTAAATACTAATTATTTGTTTATGTATGCTCCGCATCATGAGCAATTGGCATAATTTAGTCCCGATACTTTACGATCGAGAAAAGAGTCTTTTTTTATAGCAGTGCATAAATAGAAAAATATAAATTCCATTGGTTAATGATCACTAGTTTTTAAATACAATAACTTAAAAGCCAGACAACATTACCAACACGTTACATGGCAGAACATTAAGGAAATCTACAAGATAGACTATGAACGCGTACCGCAACAGTTCCAGAAGAGGGTTTCAAATTACATAAAATAACAAAACAAAGTCTTATAATTTTATATTATAATTTTAAATTACTGTACCAGAAATCTGATAAGAAAAAGGTTACCGGGGCTGAAGGCTTATGTAATACGTATAGAGTTTGGCAACAATCCTAATTCAGTAAATACTGAGGTTGAGGTGCTGGGATTATTTCGTCGGAATAATAAATCATAGGGCCAGTACCATTTAATTGAATTTCACTCTTTTATAATTTTTAATTTTTAGTATTTTTAATGTGCGATTTAGCTGCACATTTTAATTTATTATATATATATATATATATATATATATATATATATATATATGTGTATATATATATATATATATATATATATATATATGGATTTTTATTTAATTGCATAATAAATAAAATAATTAAATTTATTTGATGTACACCTATAAAATGATGTATTTAAGTATTAGACTATTATTTTGAAATACGCATATAATCTGGCTGATTTTATTTGTATAAATATTTTTTGTATTTATTCCAATTTAATGTAGCTTTGTCATTTTGTGCCGAAGTTGCTCCTTGGAACAAAGTACATTGAAAATAAACATTTATGTGGAACAGTAACTAAAATAGAAATAATATTTCGTTCACACACATTGAACCACCAAACCCTCAAAAAAATAAAATTATCGAAGTTGATATATACTATTTTGTTCTTTATACTTTTATACTATTTTGTTATACTCCTTTTTTCTGTTTGTTACGCGTGTACTAACATTCCCGTTAGCCACTTTAGTCCTAAGAGGTCTACCTAAGAGAGGTAGATCAATAAAAACCTAATTATACTTTTTTGTTAATAAAGGATGGATGCAATCTACAAATGGAGATTTCTGATTTTCAATATTATTCTGTAAAGCCTAGTGGAAGGTGCTGAATTGGAAAGGAGAGAGCCGAAGTGAAATTCAAGAAGTCCCTGAAAGCAGAATTATTGGGGTAAACACCATCAGTGCCTCCTGTGGTGGGCTGTGCAAACAGTTTGGTTTACCTTACTTTCAGTTGGGCAACCTTTTCTGTCGCCCAGTTTGTGGTCTCATTTTAAAGGGAGTTCTTTGGAAATAGATACAGACCGGTTTTCGCACTTCCTCTAGCCACATGTTATTGGAAGGATGAAATATATTTCATAAAGTATTTATCTATAAAACATAAAATATTTATGGCAGTACCAAACATGAAAAGAACATCTGTATTACTGACTAATGTAATTAATATTCAATTTTTTGGAGACACTTTCTTATTTACTGTTTCTATACATGCATGCTCTCATCGGTGGATTTAAATGGGATTATTTATACATTAGAGATCCTTAATTAGAGATAGCATATATTTCATTATTTTTTGTAACTTAAATTTATTTTAAACTCCATTGTTTATTTAAATAAAACATGTATCGTGGGTGTGAGGTGAGGAATATGTCATTTAAAATTTTTACATCAAATTACTTTTACATATTGAACAAAGTAAGAAAAAAAAACGCCACTCAGAAATATGCTAAATTTCCAGTGAGGGGAGATAAACACTAATGGCTAGTTCTCACATTCTGTTCTCTGCTTATTTTCAATTTTTGTTTTATATTATATTATATATATTTCAAGAATAAAGTATGGTTCTATATTTTATATGGAGAATCTAGTGCCATACACTTATACATATCCGTTTATAAATGAAACAATAACAGAGATAGTAGCATTGCGTACCAATTTGATTTTCATTTTCAAAAAAGTGTGACATTAGAAATTCGAAATAAAGGATAACAAGATACTCACTTCTTGAATAATATTTAAATAAGAAATGTCCTCTTGTAATGCTATTGGTGATAGTTCTAACAAGCGTCTTAAGTTGCAATATGACAGCCTAGTCTCCGTCAGTTGCATTTATAAGCAACTTCTACGTAAATAGAAAATCTTATTTTGTTTCTTTTTGTAACATTGTAGTGGTCAGAAGGAACCCTATATATTATTTTGTATATCTCTTGTTACTCAATAAAAGATAATTATAATAAAATAAAAAAAAACAAGCGTCTAGGCTCTTCAAGACCATTAATTTATTAGTTGTGTACTGTTGACGCAGAAGATTGACAGGAAATAACAGCTGTGTGAATTGAGTTAACTGGTTTGGCGGTATCAGTGCCGAATAGTACGGTGTATTGAAGGCCTTGGCTCTATTGTTATAGGACTGAGGAGGCTATTATGTCGGACAAATTGGAGGTGATCGTGTTCCTTGTTGATAATATGGCTTCAATATGGCTTTCTACTACCCCACTCTAGAATTAATCGGCGAGATGCCGACACTTTGGTAGGGATTGTATCAGCCCCTCCGTTCATAAAATAGGGCTTTCTTATTGTTGATTACAGCTGATAACAGCTTTTGCTGACTGGCGTTGTTCAAGACGAAAGGGAAATCTGAATTGCCAAAAGTTCACTAAAGAGCTCACAGAACCCAATGGAATGATCTAAGGAACCTAAATAACCTAAATGTCCACATTTCAAGAACAACGTAAGATTTTAGTATTCATTCTAGACATCATGTTGGTTGGTAAATTAAGTAAAAAATTAGACTTTGTTTCGAATAACCTAACTTTAAAAAATTCTTCTTTAACCAAACACCATGACGATTAAAATAGTCTCCTTAATATAATAGAAACTTCTCGTTCCGATGATTTCTGTGATTGAGCAACTCTAAAGCAATTAATCGATGTTGCGGAATGCATATAAAGGCTAGTATGACGTAGAATCATTAAACTCCCCCCCCCACCCAATTGTTGATTCACCCAGACATTTACACGCCTGGGTGTAATCAAAAGTCAGTATACAAGCTGACCAAGGAAAAACAACTCATCTTTTAGATATCCACAGACATGAGACGTGCTGAGCAGGTAAAAATGTAGCTTATCAGATGATAGAAGTATCTACTAGAAATGAGAGTCTAACTATTTCGGTGATGGACTCTGACTATTTTCAGTTAGTAAAAAAAAAATAGCTAGGTCTGAGTATAATAATTCGGGTTTGATTGTTAAAGCATTATTATTATCCCACTTAATTTAATCCATCAAATTGTATGATGCGCACTTTAGTAAACTATTGGGGTATTATAATCCCTGTGATTTAACATTTCATGGCTGAATTATTGTTAGTACCTTAAGATAGCATTAAAAATGAGATACTGCATGAAAGTCAGTTTGAGGTCCTGCGTACAAACATGCTGATGTTTTTTAGTGGTATGAATTCACCACTCAGATTTATTTGACCTGTTAAGAATCAGAAATAAAAATATTGAATAAGTGTATAAAACCCGCAGCCTCTGTCAACAGTAGATGGCTTTAGTTCCTCTCAGCTGTGACAAGCTATATCTTTTTAGTTAATTGAAATTTAAAAAGCGATGTGTCAAATATAAGAGTTTTTCCCCATTTATATATTGTGTATATTTCGATTTCTGGAATTTATTAATTCAAAGTCAACATTTTTTTTTTCAAACAAGGGATAAAAACCTTGTTTTGTAATATCCGGAACAAATTTGGAATAAAGATGACATCTTAAAATTTGTTTCTCGTTTCCTTTTGCCTCACACCCTAGGAACTGACATTTCTATGCAATAGTCTGAGAGAGGTAGCAGTTTTGTAATTTGTTAGAAGTACTGCTCTACTCCTTAGTGCGGTTTGTTCCTACCGTACAAGGCAGAATAAGAAGATAGGATTGGATTAGGGGTGAGAGAGAGAGAGAGAGAGAGAGAGAGAGAGAGAGAGAGAGAGAGAGAGAGAGTGAGAGGGAATGGAGAGATTGGTTTAAAATAAGTGGCCTAAGGAGCGAGCAGATGGAGTCTAATCCTGTTATAATGTCTGCTATCCCTTTGCTAATCCCGCCACCGTCCGACCCCAGGACCTCCTAAATCTTAGCCCTACTACACAACTTACTTCATTCCAGCTCTTCTTCCTAACTAATCCCATCCTCCTTACTCAAAATTAAATATTTCGTGTCTGGGAGCATCCCACCACACGAGAAGAAGGAAAGACATTCGCGCATGAATCTTAAACCTAGACTCAATTTTTTTCCTGGGTTCTTAAAACTTTTGTAAAATAAGTACAGTGTTAACATATTTTAATCAAACTCAATGACATGTTTTAATTTCGCTCTGTCGTAACAAAATGTCGTCTTGAACGAGATAGTCCGTATTCAAAGTTAATTTTGTGTAACTCTTTCTTGGTAAAAGCATTGCTCATCTCACAGGAAACGGAGAAACGGCTAATTCATTGGAGAATCTAGTAAAACCATTTAACAGGCCAAACTGGTTTGGAAAGTAAACCAGAATTACGCCAGTTAGCAATTAAGCGTGGGAAATTACACTTAGGAATCCAAATTTCGTTTTACAAAACAAATAATCACATATTGTCGAACCCCCTCTATTCCAGGCCCAATTTCTGCCAATAACAGTAAAATATCAATTAAAATCATATTTTGTATTTAACATTGGAATGAAGTGGTTCATGATATAACAGCTTATTTTTAATATGACATGAATATGAGTGCAGATTTACTGATGGCCGAAAACTAAAATATGAAATTTCTCAGTTAAAGTTGAATAAAGAGAACCAATGTATAAATAACATTTATTCAACATTACTTTAGCTATTCTATACATTTTTTCCCCGTTCCGGCGCATAATATCGGAGATATTTTGAATCTTCAAAATTCCTCCCCTCTAAACCCCCACTCCTTACCACTGGTCCGATTTCTTGATCTTTAATCATTCATAAAATGTTTATATATCGAGTTTTGTAACGATTAAACAAAAATTGCGACCGCTAGAGCGTTAACTGACAAATAAATATGTACAAATATATATGTATATATACGTTTTCAAAAATTACATAGGAAATCTACATAGGAAATTTGTTCTTTAAGCAAGGCAATAAGGACGGAAATGTAAATAGATAATCATTACCATAACAGGTATGTTTACGAGCAATCAACTAATTTTACATATTAACCATCTTTAATGAGCAATGAACAAATATTAACTGTCTATAAAGAACGAATCCCGTAAAACTACTAAATTAATTTTATTTCTTTGGTTATAAAAGCAGTATTTATGTGCATAAAAATTCCATGAAAGTGGAATATACATAAAATGGCTCTTATTATATAGAAAATATGATGGATTTTAATATACAAGCTTTACAAAAACAATATTCTGCTTCAAGTTACTCCCCCCCACCTCACTAATGGTTTTATTTATTTTTTGTTTGTTTGCATCTTCCAACAGTGAAGAGTAGGCAGATAAGTGTTTATAATTGTAAAATAAATGTTTCATATCACATAATGACTTAGAATTAACGAATGTTGAAAGGAAATTTCTTTATATTTCCGGTTTACGGATATAGTGGAATATTATTTATGGTGAATACAATTTTTTAAAATTACTAGTTAATAACCTTATACTTTGTTTTTACTATCACCTTTTCAAGCTATTTCTCCCTCCCGCTCTCAGTCTGTCTTTCGTTCTCTCTCTCTCTCTCTCTCTCTCTCTCTCTCTCTCTGTCTGTATTTCTCTCTCTCTCTCTCTTCCACTCACTCACTTTCTCTTTTTCCCATCGTGAGTTTAAACTTTCCCTGAAGAAAATAGTCATTGTGCAAGGCAGAGTATCAATACGTGTATAACTTTCATGAAGGAGTTTTTTATTTTCATCAATAAAAATAATAGAAGTGTATACCTAAATAGGTACTTAGCTGTATATATTGTCTTTATCCTTTTCTGTATTATCCTTGTTGACCTGCTTGCTTTGTTCAAAAACATTATATTTTTTATTTATTTTATAAAGACATCTACAGACCCCTTTGCCACGATATCTCCTTTACAGTGCTTCATTTCCGAATCCTTACCAGGCTTTGTTTATTGTGTTTCAGATTTTTCGAAGTAAGAACTGGATTTGTTCGTTTTTACTAATGCACAGCCAGTAAATAATTAATAATTTACTAACTTTTATTTCAGAGAAAGTTTTTTCTACCAGAGGAGCCTCTCTCCTGTAGACCATTATTTGAAGTAACGGGTTAGCTCCCGGCTGGGCTGATTTGACAAATATTCTCGACTGATTTTAGTTCAAGAATTTTCCCTTTGATCCATCAGCGCTCGGAGGATAACAAGATGTCTGAGACCTTTCTAAAAGTTTATTTATTTTTCTAATTTCATGTAATTCATCAATCACAAGTTTTTTCGATTCCAAGACGGCAGTTTTTATACAACTAGTAAAATTGTTTAAGTACATATAGACGGAATGGATTAATGGGCTTTCTGACTGTACCAAGTTCACTCTGGGCTTTAAATAAAATTACAACAACATGCCAATTTCATTCAAGCTTGCCCAGGCTATTAAATGTATCATGTATTCCCTATATGAATGGTTGCTGGAACACAATTATTCCTAAGTTCTTCTTCGTTGTTATGTTCTTCCCTAAAGGCAGATTATTTTTATGTACTTGAATAGATTTTATCGCAAGCCAACATTGATGTAAACCTTTTTCTGTGAGGGAGGCAATTAGGCAATTATATTGAGATTTATGGACGGGCCAGAATATCATCAAGGAAACGGCGTATTATTTGATTATGAAACTGTAATTTGAAACAAAATATTTTTAAATTTAGGAAATTCTAATTGATCTCATATCCATTTCTTGAAAACTACAGAAGGTACAGACAGAGTTTTCTTTCTCCTCTTTTCAACTCTTTCCAAAGTAACTGCGGATAAGAAATACCATACTAAATAATGTTTAACATTCCTATAATACTAGCGCTTAGGTATACCGGTGTGGACTCATGCTCCAGACCAAAGTATTTTCTAATTCGATACTTCTATTGTAGATGACACTAATGGTATATATTTCATTAAATAATCAAAAGGTTAAATCCTGAGTTTCATTTACATTAGTAAAGTTGGTCTAAAGTTGTTGATGAGTCAAACTATTGGAAAAATTCATTCGGAATATTCAAAGTCGTAAATACGAAAGAAAACCACTGAACAGATGTTTCCTGGCCTGAGAGTTACATTATTGTCTTATCCCATCTAAATTTTCATTAAAAATAAAAGCGTTCTTCTTTCACAAAATCATACTTTTTTTTTTCATTGCTATGCGTTTTCATTTTCAACTGCTTCTATCTACAGAGCTATTGGGTTAAGAGCACTGAAGTAGCTTTGGGAAAATGATAAATGACTTTGAAATCTCTGAACACCAAATAAATTATAATGTGAAGGAGAAATACTTCTTATTTTCATATAACTAGCTTAAATTTCGTGTCTTCACTTTGAACTTCTCAATGGCCAATGAAATTCTTTTTCAATATGTAAAGAATTCAGATGAAATTTATGTTCAGGGTTTATAATTTATTTTCTGTGGTCATTTAAAGTTTTACAGCGTGTTTTTACTTATATCTCTCATAACTTTAAATGTTCCGTTATTCGCTTGGTAGAATTTCTATGATGGCCTAGAGCTTGTTTTACAGAAATAGTATAAACACAAAAAAATGATAAGGTACACGAATATGCTTCAAACCTCCACCCAGAAGTATAAATATGTCTGGAAAAGCATATTATTTTCAGGAGTAAAACTCTTTAATGCACTGCCCGAATTAATACATTCGATTAACAAATATTTTTTGTTTAAAAATAAGTTGAAGAACTTCATGTCTGAAGATTGTTTTTATACACAAGATGAATACTATCAAAATTGTTCAATTATTAAATAAAAGTACAAAACAATTGTCATAATAATCTGTTAAACAATAATTTATGATCAGATACATCAGGTGTTTTACATATATGTTTTTCATCATTTACAGACCACGTCATCAATTAATAAGTATAAAACTAATAATAAAACAGTAATTAAAGTCATTAAATTAAAAATTCATGTTATATTTTTAGTGTGGTATTAAGATTGTTAAAGAAATTGATTTATTATATATAATTATTAAATTGATGAATTTTATAAAATATATGCATAGAATCTGAGCTGATTTTATAACGAATATATTTTATAAGTATATATGCTATAGGGGTTTTTTTACTTTACCCATACCAGTTACTTATTTCTAAAACAGTGATTTATGTTATCGTTAAATTCATAAACGTAATGAACATCTGTTTGAAATAATGTATTTAGAAAGTTTTAAATGTAAATTTCGTCGTTGCATAGCCATTCGCCCAGGCATAAATCAACAAAATACACTTTCTTAATGTAAGTTTACAATTGCTGAACCATATATTTTTGTAACAGCCGATTTCTTGTCTGCAACTTCTTAGACTGCATCTAAATACTGGACCTCATTTTTATGAAATATAATCCTCATGGTGTACTTTTCTACATATCCTTGATTTATACAATAATCCATACGTCTGCAAAGCCCTATATGCTATTTCTTCTGATTTAAGAACACGAGAAAAAATCAACCATGTAATAGGCAGGTAAAGTCTTTCATGCATAAAATTTATGTAGCTTAGCAACAGTTTGAATGAATTTCTTCAACCTAACAACTAGTGTCTTTTTATTTTCATATGATCACTGTTACTTCAAAAAGTGACTGGTGTTGGAAAAGTAAAGAAGACCCATGCTGATTAATAATAAGTAAAGAAATTAATTTAAATTGTATTAGTAAATTTGTTATGGAAAACAAAAATACTTGGTGTATCCTATCATTTCTTGTGTACATTTAATGGAAACAAGTACATTTCATTTCTTTGGCTCACACATTTTTATGTAGGTATGCCACTTTGAACATTTTCATGGACGGATTTCTTCTGGAAAAGACTTTATAAAAATAGTTACAATTAAAACGGAGCTCAAAATGACCTTTGAACCATTAGAGTTGTGAACAATTAAGATGGTAATGAGCAACAATAGATTGTAATGTCTGTTATTGTATAAGAATGGTGCTTAATAAACAAATTCTTGCAAAATAAAATGAACAATATTAGTTTTTGTAACATTCTCAGTCAATTAGCTAAATATCTTCGTCTCGGGACTGGATCTCCCTAATGGATACATTAGCTGATGATGAGTGTTTCCTCTGCGGGACCTAGAGGAGTCGGTGCTATTCCTTATGGAGGTCTCTATGCTAATGTAATTAGTAAGTTGAAGGTGGGGTAAGTCTGTACCTGATAGCAGTGGCCGGCTAGTACCAATGTAATGGAATTATAGGGAGCAGCACGCAACCCCTCCTTCCTCTCTTGGCTGAGAGGCTAATATTTTGGAAGCATTTTTACCAGTATCTCCAAAAAAGATTTTGTTATTTCTTCTCATTAGGTAAGGAGTAGTGTTTCAATTTGGAAGTCCAATTGGTAAGGTAGCTATCCAAGTGGGGTTGGTAAACTATCACTCATTTTCTAGTCAAAATGACTAATAAGGGGAGTGCACGGCCTTCCCCCCACCGAACGAAATGTTTTTATTGTTTAGTACCTGATGAAAAACCAATTCTGTTAAAGCGAGAGAACACACTTCTCAGGCGTTCACCTAAAAAATATTGTTAAATTTTGCCTGAATGTCTTGAGTTGTTCCCAAGGTGCTATTTCAAGGAGCCCCTCGTGGTTCAGGGCATAGTCCTTTTGTAAACAAAAATATCGAGATCGAAACTCACTGGGAGCAACTATTTTTTTTTCTGGGTTTTTTTTTTCATTTTTCGCTTCTAGGTCGTTTTTTTTAAATAATAATAAATAAATCATTTTTTTAAATTTTTAGCGTGTTCCATATATTTAAAGAAAATTCGAATGCTTTCTGTCAAAAATGTAATTGGTATAAGGAAATATTTAATTTTATACAAGAAATATATTATTCATTGAAAACGTAAGTATATAACAATTATCAACAATAAAGCAGATATTTTATTAAAATTTTTAAACAGTTTTATCTACCTTTACCAATTTATTTGATATTATTTTATTTTAAAATAAATACAGATATTCAAAATTTTCTAGCTCTAGACATAAATATATTCATTAACAGTTTTCTACGATAGAACTATATTTTCCTTATGCTTGGTCTTGGATCACTGACGTTTATTCTTATCGTCAAGTAAAACATTTTATCAAGCGTCTCCAAAACTGCTCGTATTTGATCGAACAGAATCGCAAAATATCTTGTAGTATTAAAATACATTCTAGTCTTCAACACCATTGTCATCCGCGATAAAATTGTTATTTTGATGATACAATTATTACATTTTCAATTAATAATATTTCTTGTATAATATTAAATATTTACTCATACCAATTCAATTGTCGCTCCCGGCGAGTTTCGAACTCGAGATTTCCGGTCACAGAAAAAAAGCGCTATCCCTTGATCCACGAGGGCTCCTTGAAATACTTACCTTAGAAACAACTTAATTTTAATTATTCAGGAACACCCGCATCTTGGCGATTTGGCTCAAAGTTTCACAATGTAAAATGAATACAAAATTATAGAAAAATAAACAAAAAAAAAATTTAAACAACAAATAAAAAATTAAATTCAACAAATAGTCATTAAATACTAGTAATAATGAAAATTAATAAACATTAGACTAGTAATAAAGACAACAATTTAAAATGGTTTTAATAAAAAAAAAATATGTTATTCCTATACAATAGTACATTTATATTACTTATTTATTTTTTTAAATTTTATTTATTTACTTTTGAGCCCCACAGCGTTGGTGGTTGGCATTATTAGATATATATATATATATATATATATATATATATATACTCCTTCATGTGCTTACCTTTTTTGTACTTGTATCTGATTCTTTCTCATATCCGTGCTTTGTCTAAAGAATATAATAAAACTTAACCCTTTTAAATCTTTTTAGGTATGCTGTAGACCTATTCTATTTTGTAGTATATGTTTTTGTAAATGTTGATGTGTTTTAGATATGTTAGTATTTGTGGAATATATTGGCTGCTGTCAGTTAATAGTTCTGTCATATCGTGGGGTATGTGAAGGTTTTTTCGTTGGATGCAGTCTGTCAGTATGTGTTTTATCGTAAGGTGTTTGTTGCAGTATTTGCCTATAGGGTTATCAGTCCTTGTCATTAAGTGTCTATGTGTCACTCAACTAAACTATGTGTCAAACAACTCAATACATTCAGGCAAGCTTTAACAATTTTTTTTAGACGAACGCTTGAGAAGTGCGTTCTCTCGCTTTAACAGAATTGGTTTTTCATCAAGTACTAAACACTAAAACATTTTCGTTCAAATTGGTGGGGGGAAGGCCGTACGCGCCCCTTGTAAGATAACCTAGTCAAGTATGAACAGTCAGCTGTTTGAACCAGTAAATATTTTATCTGTAAATAACGAGTGGTCTCCCGTCAAACATTTTGTCATTTGAGGCGGTCAGAATAATTGTGGCCTAACCCCGAAAAGTAAGATTTTGTATAAAACCAAGTTGGTTAGGCCCCTATATTTTTCAAAGACCCCCAAAACTGTTAGTTAAAAAACAAACTGCTGCTGCTATCTAGTGAAAAAACTTAGAAGGTGGCTTGTGCCACGAATACGTATTTCATAGAACACATTATTCAGCAACAGATGCTATGGTAATTCAAATAAGCAAAATTTGAGGGTTGGGCCACTATACCATAATACTGAGCGCCACATTTATAAATACATGTAAAAAGTGGATGTTAATACATAATATAATTTTAAATACTAGAAGAGTTATTTTAAATATTAAAGTGTCGTGTATGAAAAGTCAGCTGTTTTCTACCTGTAAATATTTTATCTGTAAATTATGAGTGAACTCCCGTTAACCAATTTGTCATTCAAATAAATTATAGAAGTGTTATTAGCAGATTTCCCTTGAGGGAAATCAGCTATTGAGGTTGTACTCATGACGGAATTTTCGAAATTTTTCTTCAAATGTCCATCGATCCTATCTAGTAGATGACGAAAATGAGGTCCGTTCAAAATTATACATATATATATATATATATATATATATATATATATATATATATATATATATATATTTGTCTGTTACCGCTTTAGCGGTCGCAATTTTTGTTTAATCCTTACCAAACTTCATATTTAAGCGTTTTATGTAAAAAGAAAGATCAAGTTCGTTAACGGCTGAAATCGGACCAGTGGGAGGGGGAGTTTAGAGGGGAAATATTTCGAAAATTCAAAATATCTCCGTTACTATACGTCGGATCGAAAAATTATACAGAATCAATCTTATTACAAATTAAATTTACTATAAATATTGTTATATACATTTATTCTCTATCTTGAATATTAACCGAGATATTTGCATTTTTCAGTTTTCACCAAACCGCCACTTCTACTCATGTTACGTAAACAATACTCTGATACATAATAAATCACATTATTGGAAGTTTAAATACCAAAAATTGTATTCAAGAGACCTTTATTATACGAGATACATGCAAATATGCACTGGCGACCCCCCCCCTCCATCTTAAAGTTTTGGACTACTAAAATTTTATTGATTGAGATAACAATTATTCTGACTCATTATTAATTACAGTACTAGATATAGTAAATAGTTCTCAATAAAATTAATGTGTTATATTCTGATATATTTCAGTAATTGTTTTCTTTCCGGTGTGAGGCGGGACCCGTTTGTTTACATTTCTAACCCAACGCTTCCTGTCGGCAGGCTATTGAAATTGGATGAAACATTTCTTATTTCCGTTTGTATTTATTCACGGTGTTGTGTTAGCAGTATGTATATTTATCTATTACTAAACTTCACGAGGGAAATCTGCTTAGTTTACGCAGCCCCTGCGTGACGGACTTTTTTTTTTTTATTAAAATGATTTTATAATCGACTTTAAATGGATGACCTCCCGATGTTCGTTAATTTCCCTGTAGTTTTGGCTTATTACCTGAATAATATTTTGCCTATAGCATCACTAGTGTTCGTTTTTGTATCCCTTGAACAGTGTTCAATGACGTAGAAAAGCCTATTTAAACAAAATGTCTTAATTGCATAGTATATCAGAAGTAGGGGCAGTTATGAATGTGGCGACTTCCAATCCATCTAAAATGTTTATTCAAAGAGATTCAAGGGAAGTGGATTGGAGTCGGGAAACTATTGTGCTCCACACATGAATTTTATTTGCAAAATGAAAATATTGCCAAATAAATTTGAATTTTGTAAAGACAAAATAAATTGTAAACCTTTATTTCTTACAAGAAATATGAAATATATGTGGTAATTAAATCCTTGGGCCATATACCTGCCTGAGTGTTTTGTTGAGTGAAAATTGTTACACCTATTTCCTTAATAAGATGTTTGTTGAGGGAAAACATTAAATTTTTATAGGTATTAAATACAGCTAATAACCTCTAAAAATGTGGAAAATCAATTAAGTCCCAAGAAAAAGTATGGGAATACACTATAAATTAATCTTTTAAAAATGTTGAGAAGCTCAATCGAATAAGCAAAGGACATTTAATTATCGCATGTGAGCTATTGACGTACTTGGTTTGAGACATATAATGTTTTAGGGATTCTAATAGTGTTCAGAAACATATTTTTCTTTGTTCTTATTACTGCCTTTTTTCAACTCCTCTAATGCACTTTCCAAATAAGTACCTGCCTCACCCAGTTTTGAACTCCTGTGAATTTTAAATTATTATGTCTTCAAGGTATATTTTCAAAGCTGCTGTAATCACAAAAAGAATCTTGAAAAAGAAAGGCTGACAAGAATTTTGTGACTACTTGACTTATAGAATCTGAGAAAACTTGATAATTGCCATTAATACCTAATAACTTTACCTGTATTAATAACATCACTCCAATTTTGTTATTTTTTAGATAACTAGGTATTAGACACTAGAAAATAGTTATGTTGTTTATGTTAATAAGAACAGCCCATCACCGGTGAAGAAGTTTTTGATTTATTGTGTACAAATTATACAAAGTATTTTATTGCCAGTGTATTTTCCTGGGAAAACCAAAGATGTTTAAACAATTATTACAAACTTTTAGGATTAGAGCATTGAAGAAAATTTCGTGGCGGGCTGGGAAAGGAGGGGTTTCCCATATACTCCTCGTGTCACCCGATCTGTTTACTGCTTGCCTACTTCCGAAAAAAGATCTTCCCCTAAGCCAGGAAGCTATTAATTTATTACTTTAACTGACGCGCGGTTAACGTCTGAGCAAAGCCTATTGTATTAAAAAAACTTGTTTTATGCATCAGCTAATTATTGTATGCAATTAACTAAATTATTATACCTTATAAAGTATACTATAATTTATAACGATAGTTTTTACATGCTTGTTATCTTTTATTTTATGCTTGTTATGCGTTCGATTCCCGCCTGGGCAATAACAATTTATTTAGTGGTTGAACTCAATAAATAAAATCCTTTGTCACACACTGGCTAGAAAAGGGAAGTAACCTGTACATGAATCATCCCAATTAGCAATATTAGCCAAGAGTGGACGTTAATAAATAGTAATGATAATAATTTAGTGTTATCTTTTTTGGACAGGTAGAAATAAATGATATAATTAGGAAAATTTTGAATCTGTTTCTGCGTGTGTAAAAACGAAAGAAAAAGACACTGAAGTGACAACGTACATATCACACTCAGAATATACTTATTTTGTTTTGACGGTCGCCAGCGGTCAAACTGCCTTTGGAATAGTTGCAATCCAACAAAAAATTGAAAACTCTACACAGTACTGGACTGGTTAAAATTTTAATTATTGTCATTAGTCTAACCTTTTGTCATTTCAGGTTCACCATGATCTAAATTTTAAACAATGCTATATTAACTTTTGTTTCTTTATATTTATACACTGGCCCTTGCTGTCATATCAATACAAAACATGACTAAAGACGTTCGAACTTATTCATTCATTGTGCCACTGCTACTAATTGGGACGGTTTACCTACAGGTTACCACCATCCTTTTTTAGCCAGGATGTAACTCCAGATTTGATTTAGTTCGCCAATAAAAAAATTCCTATTGCTGACATGAGAGTGGTACCCATGGTTTACATGTTTATCAATACCAAAGCCTTAACTCACAAGGCAGACCAGAACTGCATGAGTAAAGAGTCAAACGTTGTAAAACTTCTAGGTACGAAAGATATGTGAGAATCCCTGCAAGATCCCTAAGACCTTATACTTCAGATTCTGTTGTGAAAACACATTTTTATAATGCTGGGAAAGATAGACTCCATGAAGAAGAGTCTCACTCCTTCACAAAAAGTCCGTCACGCGGGAGCTGCGTAAACTAAGCAGATTTCCCATGTGAAGTTTAGTAATAGAGAAATCTGCATACTGGTAACACAACACCACCGTGAATAAATACAAACGGAAATAAGAAATGTTTCATCCAATTTCAATAACCTGCCGACAGGAAGCGTTAGGTTAGAAATATAAACAAACGGGTCTGCCCGCCTCACACCGGAAAGAAAAACAATTACTGAAATATATCAGAATATAACATATTAATTTTATTGAGAACTATTTACTATATCTAATACTGTAATTAATAATCAGTCAGAATAATTGTCATCTCAATCAATCAAATTTTAGTAGTACAAAACCTTAAGATGGGGGGGGGAGTCACAAGGACATATTTGCTTGTATCTCGTATAATAAAGGTCACTTGAATACAATTCTTGGTATTTAAACTTCGAATAATGTGATTTATTATGTAGCAGAGTATTGTTTATGTAACATGAGTAGAAGTGGCTGTTTTCTGATGGCTTAAAAATGAAAAATGCAAATATCTCGGTTAATATTCAAGTTAGAGAATAAATGTATATAACAATATTTACAGGACATTTAATTTTCAATAAGTTTGATTCTATACAATTTTCGATCCGATGCATAATAACGGAGATATTTCGAATTTTCGAAAATCCTCCCCTCTAAACCCCCCCTCTCCCTGGCCCGATTTCAGCCGTTAACGAACTTGATCTTTCTTTTTACATAAAACGACTAAATATCGAGTTTGGTAACGATTAAACAATAATTGCGACCGCTAGAGCGGTAACAGACAAATATATATATATATATATATATATATATATATATATATATATATATATATATAATTATATATGAACGGACCTCATATTCGTCATCTCCTGGGTAGGATCAATGGACATTTGAAGAAAAGTTTAGAAAATCGCGTCATGAGTACAACCTCAATAGCTGATTTCCCTTAGGGGAAAACCAAGTGCTGGAAAACCAATGTATAATCTACAAGCTCTTTGCAAGTTAATAAATTTCCCAAATACAACATAAAAAAATACCTTAATATTTAATTAATAATTAACAAAAGAGGAACATGAAACAGTCATCACATAATTTCCATCTCATTTATTTTTTAACGAATTTTTTTCAGCACATGAGAATAACAATAGCTCAGTTATCTAAGGTCAGAAATGACCCGCTGTCTATGAGCTGACATGATCAAGCTAGACTGATCGTCTTAAACTCTTGGCCGCCGACGTGTTGTGAGAAAGGGAACGAACTATGTAGACCATATTAAAGAGTTTTAATTTCAAGTGTTGTTTAAATCGGAAACTTCTAAAAGAGAAATTAGGCACGACACGTGAAATTATGTCACGCACAGATTATTCCTACCTTTCTACAGCATTTTTTAAAATTTTACGCAGAGTTACGCAATCTTCATTGGACATGTTCTTTTTAGAGCATTGAGCATTCACCCTTAACAGTGTTTTTATGTATTCAATGTTGAAGAAAGAAAACTCAGACCCTCACAAATATTGCGGACTCCCCTGTATTCAGTAGATTTGGATTCAAAATATGGCTAACGTTTTAGAGAATTTCTTGACGGACTAGATTGGGCACATATAACAAGAAATGAGTACTTTTTTGTAAGTTGCTTTGAAGCTTCGAACCAATTTTTACGAGATTTCCTTATTCGTTTTTTTTTTTTTTTTTTTTTTACTTTTTAAATAAGTTTTTAGTTCCCAAACTTTACTGGTCCATACAACGAAGATGTCATTTCTTGTTTAATGGAGAATTCTTAGTAATTGTAACTCCCTTAATAAATATGAAGCCACATTTCGCAATGTCCATCTCCATATTGGTACAGTAATAGTTCCGTTCTGTAAACTGGTGATGCGGTCAGCTGATTGGTACATGTCGAATCGATCATACCGACAGCGTATTAATCGGCAATCAGGGACTCCACCGCGGCCGATGGGAGCGTTGGGCCCCGAAGCCTGCTCAATACGGACTGCGGAGATGAGATGGGGGAGGCAGTGGAAATGACGTCGTCCGTCCATTTCCCGCGTGATTAGGGAGGCAGGAAGTTTATATCCGGGGCTACTTCCGTTCTCGTCTCATTCATTACTAGGCCGACCCCCTAACCCGACCAAGCTTGGCAGGATTCAATCCGTGCTCATGGCTGAAGAATTCTCATTCCATGTGAATAGTGGGCTTTCCTTGTAGACAATGTGTGGCATCGTTTAACCTTATGCAATTTGAGTCGTTTACAAGTTCATAAATGGTAAATAAAACGTTTGGAAAAACATGAAGAAAGACTGGCAAAGATGTGTCACCAAGGTCTGCACCCTGCTGAAGATATTCTAGCTTAACTGGGTTTCTAAATGTAATCGTTCAAAGTTAGACTACTGTCATCATTGGTTGGAAAATCCAGCCAAGAATGTACTTCTTATACTAACCCGATTCCCCCAGTAAGTAGTGTGTTTACTACAGAACTTACAGCAATAAAAGCAGCTCTTGACTTATTATTAATTGACCAAAAGAAATGCATTAATATGTTCTGACTCTTTCAGCAGCATAAAATCACTTGAAAAAATGTACAATAAAAATCCGATCTGTAAAGAAATTGAACAGATTTTAGAAGAATTGCACAAGAAAAATATTATTGTAGAATTTTTAAAGATACCAGGACATTGTGGCATAGAAGGGAATATAAAAGCTGACGCCAAAGCCGGAAAAGCTATCACAGAGGGCACACTACTGACAGAAGTTACAATCAACATGCACTAAAAGGAGGGATGAAGTATTAATGTCGCCTCAGAATTGGTCACACAAGGCTCACACACCAGCACCTAATGAAAATAGAAGAACCACCAACCTGCATTGCTTGTGGAGTAGAGCTGACAGTTGCACACTTACTAACTGAGTGTAGACGGTATGAGGACATCAAAAAGTTCCTTGGAATGTCAAAAGTACTATCTGAAATACTAAGGGATGATAGCCACTCTATAAAAAAACTGTTAAAATTTTTAATAATTACTGGTTTAAATAAAGAAATACAATAATATAGCACTTCAATATATGGGGAAACAAGTCAGTGAGTTAATTATTCATATATAGAATTGATTATAACAAAATACTGCTGTGTTTTTTGTTATTTGTCACAGAATCAGGGATAGAATAGGAGGGATGCAACATAGGCGAGGATAACGGAAGGCTAAAAAGTGGGTGGAATCTGAAGAGAGAAGGCCTACTGAAAAAAATGAAGAAAAATGAAAATCGAATTTCGACCACCTCTGCACAAATAACTCTCCCGAGTTAGGTACCTATTTACAATAAAATAAATAAATAACCCGGTTTCCATTGGCTGGGAATAATACGAATTTGAAAGCTGAAAATAAAATTACTCCCTTAGTTTCCATATAAGAGGAAATGTGTAGGTTATTGAAGATTTTTTAACATCGACACATGTCAACGTAAAAGATTTAAATATGTTTTCCTCTGAACCCCGACTCATTCTTTTCGGATTTCAGTCATCATGCATCACTCCTTAGCTTTATATGAAACGATTGAATACAGACTTTTGCAGCAATAAAAGAAAAATGGTCATCTCTAGAGCTATTTACATATTTAAAAATAAATTTTACGCTACCTTTTTCGTTATCTATTAGGTGGACTTTTTTAAGGCCGGAAGAAATTGTGCAAAACATAGATATTATCTTATAATAATTATCCCCTAATTGATGACACAGGAAGACTCCCATATTATAACGCTCATTAGAATTAACTTGATTGCTGTTTGGGAGTGGAGATTGAATTTTGAAGGGTTTAATCAAAAATGGTGCACTCCACAGCTCATGCACACTTATCAGTTCACTAAAGATTAGTCATTTGGGCTATGGTATCCTGATATGCACTTGGATACCAGTTTGGCATAGGCTACTAACATAAATTGCACCGGTGATGGAACGTGGCTTTTGAAAGTACTGTGGTTCGGAAAAATTCTATAGTGAACTACAGCCAAATTGGTTACCGTCTTCTCTCAGTCATCTTGGTGATACATTAATGAGGTAAGTTTAGTTATGTAAGTAGATCTAGATAAATACAATTTGTAACAATCAATTCTTACGTGTTGCTGGAAGCGCATCATGAGACACACACACATACATATATATATATATATATATATATATATATATATATATATATAGCAGTTGTGTAAACCCAAGCGAAAATAGGATTGGTTAAAGGAGAAAATTTTTCAAAATAACTTACTAGAAAGTAACGAGTTTACCAGTGTAATGATCTTGACTTGGTAATTAAATCATCGAATTATTAATTTTTTGTAAGTAGTTGGCTTAACCTGTTGTGTGGTTTATAAATATTTTCCAGGCATATTTTCTGACAAAATTCCTATTTGAGTAAAATGAGATACTTTGAAGTGGTGCACAATGGGGAAGTTCCCAGTTTTGCCCCATCCTTTTTCGAGCCTTACGAAGCTTTTAGTATAAATTGTAGTCTTAAAGAAAGGGTAAAACTGAGTTGTTGTATAATGCCCCCTCCCCTCATCGCTGATACTTTTCTGTTTACAATATGAGCATTCGGATAATAAAAAAGCATTTCTTTGTATGGTTTATTTGTTATTTATTTTTCCCTGTCCGTCTCCTTTGTTCTTAGCATGTGCTTCAACGTATATCGACCATCTTGTAAAAAAGAAATCTTGAAAAGACGAATGAGAAGACAAAATGCGTCATGGTTTTTCAGATCTCGATAGCTTGTTCATACCGATTCTAAAGGAATCTAGTTTTCAATACTCAGAAAGCTTATGAGTGGATTCACATGCTTGGAACAAAACTTGATAATATTTTTAAAGTTAAAAAGTATTTTTATTATACATCTCATACGATTATAATATGATAAGCGTATTAATGCGGCGGAAAAATGCTCAAGCCTGTCAAGAACGTTGTACTGAATATTTATGTATAAGCTCCCGTATTATGTAGTCCAGTGGTTAGGTAGTGGCTTATTTGGCTTAAAAAGGCTGTTTTTCTCATGGTGTAGAGACAGGCAAGTTGTCATTCCCATGAAGTCTTGGGTCGATGCAGAAAAGGAAGTTAGCTAGTAATGACAATCACTTCCAGCAGATTTGACAATATTATTTTATCCACTGGTGGAACCAGCATTTGATATGCCATAAACATCATACTTCTTCTTTGGTTGGCATTATAGAACTTCTGAGATCACTAGCAACCCCCGAGCGAGACTCAAGGGATTCGTGATTAGTGTTTTTACGTATTTCAATTCGACGTACAATCTCCATTAACCGAGGAAGACCAGGAATGAGTTCTCTCCCGTAGTCTGGCAAGCCCAAATTGTGCCAGGGGAGGGGGTGGTTAGTTTACCCTGCTTGTGGGCGGTATCGAAGATAGGCATAATCGTTATTTACCCCGACGAGTTGTCAGACGTATGTACAGTGATGGAAAAAAGTATTTGCACATCATATGTTTATTAATAAATGAGTTCAAGGAAACAAAAAAACTTCCTTTGCAAAATTGAAAAGAACATTTATTAAAAACTGAAAAAACCCTTTTACAAAAAAATAAAAACACTTGATAATCAAACAAAATAATTAAAACAATAAAAAAAAAAGTATTTGCACACATCCACATTTACAAGTTAAATCTCAATTTTAATAGCTTTAATATTTTGTAAATAGGCCATTTGCGTCAATAATTGCTTGTAGACGTCTGGGCATTGAATTTACTAGGTTTTTAATTAAATCTAGGTTTATTTGTTCCCATTCTTGTACAAGAAGTTGTTTAAGGTGATGTGCACTAGTGAAATAATGTTTTCTTACATTTTCGTCAAGGGTGTGACATAAATTTTCAATTATATTTATATCTGGTGACTGAGGAGGAGTGTGGAGCTGTCTTGGAACATTATATATTTACCACTCCTTAGTTCTCCTCGCAGTATGTTTTGGATCATTGCCCTGCTGGAAATAGTACTGATCCTGGATTCCCATTTTTTCGACACTAACACGCAAATTAACGGCGCAAAATGTTCACATAACCTTCCGCATTTAAATTGCCTTCGATGCTCACAAGATTTCCTACGCCATGGTAGGAAGCACACCCCCAAACCATAACATGCCCTCCACCATGCTTTACAGTCGTTAAAACATTTTGCTTCTTTAGGGCTTCATTACGATGTCCTTCGACCATCTGAACCAAACAATTTGCTTTCGTCAGAAAAGACGACATTTTCCCAAAAGCTTAAGGGTTTTTGTACATACTGCCTAGCAAAAACAAGGCGCTTTTTGCGATTCGTTTCACTGATGTATGGCTTTCTCGGAACCCTACCATGGAGCCCTTCCGAATTCAAGGTATATCTAATTCTCCTGCTACTAACCTGGACTCCAGACGTTGATTGGACCATGGCAGCCAGCTCCCGCGAACTTATCATGGGATTTTTAAGAGCTTTTCTTATTTTCCTCTTCAGTCTGGGAGTTAACTGTTTTGGAAGCTCTTTACGCTCACTGTTTTCAGTTGAACCACGTTCCTCGTACCTTTTTATAACGTATCTCACCGTAGAAAAATTCTACCCTAAGAAATCGGCAATTAGGCGATAGGTTTTTTGCTGATTCCTTAGTAAAACAATTTTTTCGCGAATTGCGATACTCAGCTCACTTGTCTTTGGCATGATAATTGTCTATTGATTGAAGAAAACTATTTGAAAGACTAGAGAATACTGGTAATAAACGATAGAGATAAATTAGTAAACAAACCTATGGGCACAGGAGGATTATTGCAAAAGTAAACAAAACTTGTGAGTCAAAGTAGACCAAGTGTGCAAATACTTTTTCCTAAGCACTTTTATTGTTTTAATTTTTTTGTTTCATTATGAAGTGTTGTCATTTTTTTACAAAAGGTTTTTTCCAGTTTTTAATAAACGCACTTTTCATGTTTGCAAAGGAAAGCGAAGTTTTTTGTTTCCTTGAACTCATTTATTTATAAAAACATGATGTGCAAATACTTTTTTCCATCACTGTATATACTCGTTAGACACCCGCTGACCACTAGTAAGATCGGTAGCGAATCCGTGAACTATGTTCTACCTTGGCGAGGATCGAACGTGCGCCTTTCAGCTTACTGAGGGCAGTGGTAGATGTACCCCATGCCTTAACCCGCACGGGCACCGCCGCCCTTAACCTTATAGTACAACCATATAATAAAAACTTATAAAATAAGCTTAGCACTGAAATAAAAGAACTTGTAAAGAATTGGGACATTTTCTTCCGTACAGAATATTCTAAACTTCCAACAACGCTACAGTAAAATTATGTTTTCTGTATGTAAATTACTACTACTTGAGAGTAACGTCAAATACAAACTTCACTCATGGATACATGCTGAAGGCCACCCTCCAACATTTTCCTCATTAAATTACTGCTTTATTCTGCATGATTCAAACAACTAATATTTCCTCAACCAGGAGTAATAAGTTACAAGTTAAATTTGATTTGGTTATTTGTCCTGGAGGGCTTTTTTCAGTACAATGCAAATAAGAACAATCAAAATGGCCTTCTCCAATCAGCTGATCCACTGCCATCATAATCATTATCCAAAAGCCAGGGTAGAGGATTGCCCATGATGACTGAGTGTGATTTGTATAGCAATAAGAGACTTATGTAATGAGGAAAAGAAAACATTTATACACATGAATAAACTACTATGCTTATTTTTTTTTATTTTAGACACTACAGTCTTTGGATGACTTCGGCCTTGGACACTACCGCCAAACATTTACGGGGGCAAATATAATTTTCCTTAAATTATAGCTGTAGAGTAACCTTAGGGATGGATCACCCAGAATGAAACTAAATCCCAGAGAAGCTACAAATTAAGGTTGAAATATTTAGAAGTACCAAGATCAGGAAAACATTGAACAAAGATGAATTTACAAAAATAAATACATATACGATGAACATTGTAGAATCTATTATTTTGGTGAAACGGTATATACATGCTCCTAAATTTCTCCTGAGCATTGTGTTCATTGAATAACCGCAGCCATCCTTTGTGTCATTAGTTACACATTGTCATTAGTTCCTCCCACTTACCACAATCAATAGCGCACAACAGTATTTCCCTCAAGATGGTAGCTTAACAGCTTCTAGCTCTTTAATTATTTTTACAAATTATATTTAAATTAATTGTATCTTTATGTTTTTTAGTTTCTTTAAATATATGTGAATGATAATAGAATTAATTCAGATATAAAATTTATCAGGATTTATGAAATATTCTGAGTGCACTTAACAATATATATAAACACCTACTTAAATTGGTTCAGATGTAACATGATTCACGGTTTCATACGAAGATCAGGAGGAAGTTATGCCCGTCATTATAAGAATAATAACAATTGGTCTGAAAACCAAATCCTTTTTGTTTTCTATTACTCATTATTCATAATTGTAAAGAATTGCTTAAGTACGTGGTGCAATTTTTGCTAGTGCCATTCTGTAGTGGATAAATGCATAACTGTGAACATCTCTGTTGGAGAGCTTCAACCAAAATTGCAACTAAATGACACCATTTACGACAGCGCCAGTTATTTTACTGTGCTGAACATCTACTTTCTAGCTTAAATCACTATTATAACTAAATATCAGCATTTATGTCAGAGCAATGCTGAAAATCTCCATTGGAGAGCTACAACCCAGAACAAATGTTTTCAAGCATTCGTAAAAACTCAAATATCTATAGGAAAGCTCGGGTTATCCACGTGAGATAAGGCTGTGGTAAAACTACAGTCATGGGTTCGATTCCTATTTAGGTGAGAGGAATTGATCTTATTAAATAAAATTCATAGTCCGATCCTGGTAGAAAAGCGTGGTAACCTGTAGATAACCGTATCAATTAGCCATAGTAGAATAAATAACCTAAAATATCTCTAGTAAAAACAAATGTATAGAACAACAATTGTAGACCATCAATTGTTTAATAAGATTGGTTCTATAACATTTTACCACCCGATTCATTACAACCCCCTAATTTTGGAATTCCCAAACCCCCACTCTTCTAGCTCCGGATTCAGCCAATAACAGTATGATCTTTGTATGTATTGATTGAAACGTCAAAATATCGAGTATGGTAGATATCAAATAAACATTTTCGAAACAAGAAAGTAAAATCTTAATTGGCGACGTCATCACCACCAAGGAAGCTTTTCAGTCCAGACTTTTCTAATCAGGCACTGATGATGGAGCTGACTTTGAAAGTTTGCATAAATTAAATCAACAGTAGAGGACAATGCCTTTTAATTGTTCCTGAACATCTTATAATTGTAAATTGAAAATTGTCTTCTTTTCTAACGATTAACAATGGGTTAGTCAACGCTTGTAATATTTGCATTAGGTTGCAATATTGTAGTACCAGGGCCCGGATTCCAGTCCCAGCCATTCTGAAAAATTCATTGACTTTCTAAAAGGAATATTATTTCATAGGGTTTTGACTAATGAAGAAATTGAGACTAGAGTTTGAGAAGGCGATAACAGCGTGTAACTAATATAATTACATCGAGTGGTAGTCTTGTTGTGGGTAAATTACTGATCCGTTGTTCTAGGGGTCAGGTTTAACACCGGGGATTTCATAGCACACATTATTATCCTGAGGTCTTATCGGGCTTCCATATAAGATTTCTATCCGTTCTACGGTACACTTTCAGCTCCAAGAGGCTAATGAGTACCTAGGAATTATTAAACGTTTGTACTATCATTACGTTGAGCTCGTAAATCATAATATGAATATAAATTTGTTTACTAATTTTTATCAGAAGTAATCAGATGTTAAAATTAGTAATGTTTTGATCATTGTAACCTGGTTCATTAAAACAATGAATTCTCTTTAATTTTTATGTATACTTTAATTATTATCCATTTGCTACAGATATGTTTATTAACACGTTCAAGACGTTTGCATTCTTATTATTTTACACCTTTCCAAAACGTTTACTGTCACGCTCTGTGGCATCAGTATTATTCATACACCATGAGTATTATATGTAATATGCCTTTATTATACTGGGTGTGGCCGAATAACTTCCTCTGTTCAAAACGGAATGAAACACATTGCATGAATCAGAAAATGTTTATTTGTTTTTATAATACAGGCACAGGTTTTTGTTAGTTTTGAAGATCAAATCATGTAGGTGACGTCCCCTATTTTTCATAGACTGGGCAAACCTATTTCTGACGTTTGTCTTGACTTGTGCCAGTATAGCAGGCGTTATGTTGGGAATTTCTTCCTGGATGTTGGTCTTCAAATCTTGTAGGGTCCTTGGACGGTTCACATAAACACGGGATTACAGAAAACCCAATAGAAAAAAATCATAAGGGGGCAAATCGGGAGTACGGCCCAATCCAAATCGCTCCTAATTGAGATGAGGCGCTATGGAAAGTGTTCCCTCAAAATTTCCACAATCGCCATATTGTATGGATGGAAAATGAAGATCATCATGAAGAATTCTCCATACAGAACGATCGGGAATTCCAAAAAAGGCGCCTGTTTGCGCGCAGATCGCCGTGGCAATCGTAAAATTAAAGCTTTCACTGAATCCATGTTCTCAGGTGATCTAATGGGACGAGGGACTCCAGGTCTTTCGCTTGTCGCACTTGCAGCTTGTCTGAACGTAGTGAGCCACGTAACGTAAATCAATATTTCCGGCCAGGGACTGGGGCCAACGGGGCTATATTAAAGCCATTCCTGGGTTACGATCACTGAACTTCCGCTCGAAAAGTAGGGCTCAATGGCAAATGCACGCTTCTCACTGTTCCAGCGAGTGATGGCAACTGAACTGTGTCGAGACAAAACTTTATTGTCCCGTCTCTCGACTGATATTACTAGCACTCCGCTAAAACATCAACCGAGCGTCTATTTTAAAAAAATGGAGTTATCCTGCCTCACCCTGCATATATTCTGTGATCTTATTAATGCTTCTTCTATAGATGATGTTATTGAACTGTAATACTTATGTAATGTTCTTGTATAAAGCACTGAATAAACAATAAAATTATTTTTATGCCTTCATTTATTCCATAGTAGGTACTTCTTTCAATTTGTTGATATTAATATCCTGTACATTTTTTAACGATTTAATCAAAATTACTTCAATGGGTTTTCTTATAAATAAAATGATTTAATGGGTACAAATTGTATGTATGTATAATGTGACCGTCTATAATCATAGTTTTTCACCCATTATATTTAGTTCTGATAAAATAATTACACCCATTCAGTCACTTATAAACATTTATTTAATCCGTAAAGCGTTTCGAGTGTCCGCATTCATTCTCAAGTGATTATTTCTATACAAATTAATAAAAAATATGTTTATTAAAATGGTCTTATTCAATAATTATAATCCAAATCAGTGTTTTTACAAACAAAAACATTATAGCTTCTTAATATAACATCCTTTATATTATAATATATGATAATAGAATCGTGTTCATTTACATTTATTGGCTAAAAAAAATGTATATAGTATTAAAATCATTCGAAATAGGTATTTATCGTGGACCTTAGCATTATTAAGTAATTATTTTACTGGCCTATAATGGCTCAAGAACTATGATATATATTCTAAATATGCTAATTAAATTTCCTAACTGGTTTTTATTTTTATCTTGGGTTATTAGGCCTTAAAGCAATAATAGTGTTTTGCTGCATATCGAACGGGTCTTGCTGGCTTTGCTAACATCAGAGTTTGAAGGGCCTGGCTACGTTTTATCATAAAGTAGTTCCTTTGAAACTAGCTTCTGCCGGGCAGGCAAAGTGATGAAACAGGTAGCCATTTTGGATATGTTAAAGAATTTCTTAAAAAAAGAAGCCCTTGGTTAGAAAACACCATAGCTGTCAATAACTTGTTCCGATTAGCATTAGTAGCATAATGCGGATGGCAATTAAAATACAAAAAAAAAAACTAGTTAAAAGTATAGTACGTAGTTCACTCATAAAGTATATTTCCAGTAAGAAAACTTTAAAAATCTAACAAATTTTGAGTTAAAATTATAATCTGAAGGAAATTGTCTATTCAGAAATTCCTTCTCGCCTTCTGGCCGACATGGCGTTCCAGTTGGCATGCATTGATGCAATCAGGAATGTACTTTTAAATACCTTTCTGAAACATATGAAAGGCTTTATGCTGTTGCTATATTTGGTGTTCTTCAGTAACGTGCCAGTGAGTGTGTTTTTCTTATTTCCCACAAATTTTATTTCTATTGTACGACTCTATTGATCTTCAGAACCTCTAGATGTTTGTTTCACTCTCAGCTTCGTGACTCTAAACTAGGACGGTACAGACACGAAAAGGATAGCTAATTAAGAATAATTCAGCCGACATAGGAACACTGCAATAAAAAAATGCACAAAAGTTTCAATATTGATTTCCATCATCAATAACCACGCCAATACGATTGACTGTAAAAATGAAAAAAAAATAAAATAAAAAGGCTGCTCAAGGGTAGATAATCGTTTCTTACTGGAGCTAAGGAAAAAGCAACCAGTGATAGTTGTATAATTTTGTTATTGTAAACTTAATTTTCTATAAATATTAATCTATTAAACTTTTCTCTATCTCGAATGTTAACCGAGATATTTGGATTTCTTAAATTTTTGGCTTTCAGTAAACAACAGAGTCTTTGTGACTCAAAATATGTGACAGACATTTTAATGGCACAAAATCGAAGATCGCTTTAAATTTAAGTAACATTAAGTTGTGATTTTTAATTCTCATCATAAGAAGGAGGGGGTCATCAGAATTCAATTTTGTTTTTAGAACTTGGCGTTAAATATGAATACATTGGTTGCAAATAATTGAAGCATATTTTTGCTAATACAAAAGTTATATTTCCTATATTTCTCCAGTAATTAAAATATATGAATTTCTGGTCATCAACCCATCTGTTTTTTGTTTTGGAAAACAATACCCTTTCAGTCAGCGATAGGTTGAGTATAATTTGGGATAGCTCGTCATATGGTTTAGGAATTTGTTTTTTAAAAGAATATATGAAAGTTGTTAACCGTTAAAGAAGGGATTAACTGATTTGTTTCATTCGTTTGGAAAACGAAAACAGTACAAACTCAATACTTGAATGATCATTTGTCTTAATTTATTGGATTTCCAATTTAACTAGTGCTATTAAAATGTGTGCAATGTTTAGAAAATCCTAACTCTGGAATAGTCAGCGATTTAGAGGGCTGGAGATGTAGTGCTATGGCCTTTCTCACTCACTAATGTCTGTCGTAGGTCGCTTAGTAGCTGACAGTCAAATGACTTTTAAATATCTACTTTAACATTTGTATTTGCACAAAGGCACAAATGTTAGTGTTCTTACACGAGTCAACCGATCCACCAGTTGGCATCTCTAAAAATTCTTAAAGTGCTAACTACATTGGTTGAACGCTGGATACATTGAGAAATACGGTTTGTATGAAAGATTCGGTAAGGGAAGGAAAGAGAGACAGTGAGAGGGGGGATAGAGAGAGTGAGTCTATGTGTGTGTGTGTGTGTGTGTGTGTGTGTGAGAGAGAGAGAGAGAGAGAGAGAGAGAGAGAGAGAGAGAGAGAGAGTGAGAGAGAGAGAGAGAGAGAGAGATACGTCTATCGGGCTGTGAAGTAGCTACCCTTGTGACCAGTCACCTGTTCACCCTCAGCTACACAACCCTACCTTCACCTGTCGTATTTTATACCTCAACTTCCTTCAATCTATCCCCTCGAAGTGTCAAACTAATTAAATACATATCTACCCCAAGACTGCATTAGAATTCCTATTTAGATTCCCTTCCTATTTAAATTTTGGAGTATGATTATTAGCCCATTTTCTTAGGTAAAACTCCATTGAAGGCGTTCACAACGATAATTTTCAAAAATCTCTTCTAATGCTCCTAAATTGTCGTTAGGTTGTGTTTGGTGCACTTCATTATCTCAAACAAAAATAATTAAATTATTTACTGAAATAAATTCTCTTTTAAAACACCTTGAAGCCGAGTTTTCTGTTGATAGGAGTACTCAATATTGGGCAGTTAATTGCCCTCTTCGATCGACATACAGGTGGCTTGGCGAGTTGAGTCTTAAGTCACTCCTGTAGCTCAGTTTAAGAAATCGAGAAGAAGAATGCTAGAGTCGATATTCAGAACAATCAGGTTGGTAGGTGCCAAAAAGATTCTCAAATAAATAAATAATTAATTGATGCAAACACAACAAATAGGGTGTTTGCCATGTTCCCTCTATAGGCCGTAGACTTAATTATAAAAAGAAATTATAATTGTTAATAGCTTGAATAGGCCGATTGAGAGTAACTTGGGAGTACTTAGTAAAGTCAAAACTCAGTATTCTATATAGTTCACTTAATAAGCATCCTGGGTGTATTACACATAGACTTAAGATAGTATGGTGATAACAATGTTGTAATGTGTAATTTTCTTTTAAGGCTAAGGTTAAGAAATTATTTCTGAAATGTCCTTTATAAGATCTTGAAATGTAAACTCATACCCAAGTTTACATGATAAAATTGGACAATGATTATTGAGGTATAGCTGCTCCAAATAAAGATAAAAAGGCTAGTACAAAGACACTGAGGCACAAAATTCAAAATACTATTCAAATATTAAAGAAGAAAAACATAATCGGTTGAAAATCACATTTGACATACGGTTGATGTCTTAGAGGTCAAAAAGAACAAATAAAAAGACATTAGATACTAAATGGCATCCATTTCGCTATATAAATAGATGGCAAATATCGATGGGCTTACGGTTTAATAAAGAATACGGACTCGGCTTGGCCGTGCGAGTTAGGGCGTTGGTCCTAATCTCCCATGGCTGACCTAGAGTGGCGGGTTCGAATCCCGCCCTGGGCAGTGGAAATTTATTTAATGACGGCCTCAATAAATAATCTCCTTGGGCCCACCCTGGCTAGAAAAGGATGGCAAACTGTAGATAACCCGTCCCGATTAGCCTAGTTGCATAAAGTGGACGTAAAAAAAAATAAAGAATACCCACCATGCTGTTTTTCATATCATTGTCAAGATCTAAATACTATCATTCTTTCATCTCCTATGCCCTTCCTAAAAGGTGTATGATGAAATTGTTGTGCTTTAAGATATGCTTTTCCTTTTTTCCATGGCCTTGACTTTTATTTCCACTTATCTCATTCAGAACTTTAACGTTGAATTTAATATGAGCCCAACTTGTCCTGTCAATTCTCTTTTGTAAATAGTCCAATTTTAGCTTCAATAAACCGTTGCACTCTACACGAATAACTTAGAACACCTTTTTCAAAAAATAAAATAATAAGGATTATTTTGAGTTCTTTTGTTGCTCAAATTTCAGCGTTTACAGCCATGCCTACCCCAAATTATTAGTTTGGAGGACATATTTAGTACCCATGTTCATATTCAGTGGTCATTTGTAAATCTGTAGCTGCTATTGTAATTATTTAAGCCTATAAAATTCATTCTTGAGAGATGTGAAGGCTTAATGTAACGCTGAAACGACAAAATATACTTGTGTAACCCAAAGAACGAGATAATCATTACTACTTGGTTGAGCGAAGCTATGTGTAACTGGAATGAGCATTGACTTTGCGCCAAGACTGTTAAACAGAGGTAACGCCAAACCAGAAGTGACAGCTCCGCTGTAATCATCTTGATTATTTCCTGATTCTCGTTTACTACCATATATAAATATAGGCTGTCTGATGATTTTTTTTGTTATCCGTAATACAGGACTACCTATTTCTATAATTTGATCTAAAATTGTATTATTAAACTGGAATATTATGCTACACTAAACGCTATTCTCAGGTCATTTTTTTTAAAAAATCATAGCAAGACGATGTAGATTTCAACGCTGAGGTCTATTTTGAGTGATAATAGCTCCAGTGGCTTGTGCAATAATAAATATGTAATGAAAAATAAATATGTATGTTTAAAATTTTAGGAGCTTTTGAAAACTCCTTCCTGGGGTATTATTAAAAACATTAATAAGACTTTTAAAATTATGCCTGAGGAAGCAGTTCACAGGAGCTCCGAAAATTTGTATAAAATATTTATCGATTAACTAGCCACTTTAGCTAAAAGCCAAGGTGCCGCATTACCCAAAACCAGAGTTAGGCAAAAATGTATGATAATGAATTTCGGCATCTTTCTTCAACTTATATCTACGAATTTCGGTATATGTTATTCAAAACCATTAAAAAATAATTTATGTTATCTATTACTTTTCATCTTAAAAAGGGTTTCTAAGTAGTTTAAGTCAGAACAAAAATGATCCATCGAATAAAATATTTATCCGGTGGATGTGAGTTTTATTCGGTACATAAATATTTCACCCCGCAATGAAATTTTTATTTGGTTAATAATTATTCATCAGCAGGATAAAACTTTTATCCGCTGAATAAAACATTCACCCGCCGGATAAAAAATGAATTAGACGGATAATTTTTGTTTGTTAGAAAAGAGGACAGAATAATAACCTCTGGGTAGTTTACGAAACAAAGGAGGAAGTGTTATGTGACCAAATTCTCATTATTTGATACCAGCTGTTTTATTTTATATATGCCATATGATTTGAAGAAGAAAAAAATAACGAACAACAGTTGAAGGGTAGTTGGTCGATGAAGGGAGGGGGGATAATAGGTAATTCTTGCTTATAACGGAGAATTCATCATTCGTTTTGTTTAAATTTATAGATAAAAGATAAAGAATTTAAATTTACAGATAAAAGATAAAGAATTATTTTTTATTCGTTATTCGGACAGTGAATAATTCAAATACACCCAGATCTGAACAAAACTGTAGCAAGATAATAATGAGTCTACCTTGATCTGATTTTGAAGTAAAACTCTTCCTGTATTTAAATATTATTATTATTATTTATTAACGTCCTCTTTTTGCGGCTAAGGCTAATTGGGACGGGTTATCTACAGGTTACCCTTTTCTAGCCAGGATTTTATTTAATGAATTCCGTCCTTATTTAGATATGAAACCATCTGACTAATATGAATAGTATCAGGTATAAGATGAACAAATTGACTAGGAGCTAATTGTTCAAATAAATGTTCATAGGGTGAAACGAAAGTTTTTTAAGTAAAACCCCTTTTATCAAAGGAGCTGAAAAAAATCAAGTTTTGATATACTACAAAATAATCAATAATACTGACGTTTTTATGAACAATTTATGAAGGACAAAAATATGAGGTAAGTTTTGCGTACATATTGTAAAATATATTACTCCTGTTCGGTCATGTGACATATTAACTAGAATGCTACTCGATTTTACAGGTCCTTTCTTGATCCAGGTGGTTTATGAGATATGATGGGATGGTTTTACAATAATTCTGGTCTCTGGTGGAAGCCCCTTTCCTCTTATCGATACCTCTGTGGTCCTTTGACAGAAAGCTATGAGAAAGTGCTTCCCTTGTGACTCCTTCCATTTGCCTGTTCTCGACATAGAAATCAGTATGGCTCCAAAATGTTCAGCAAACCTGACTTACTTTTTTACATTTTCATATTTTTAAAGACTCAATTCACTATGTTACATGTGGTACTCAAAAAATGTTGAACTGTATTAGACAAGATCTCGGAAAAGTAACTCTTTTCCATATTTCATTATGTGCAGAAGTGATGTTAAAACATGGTGTCCTCTATGTATCTGAATGAAATCTGAATGCCTTGTTCTAGCGTTCTTAGATTTTGCCCCATTTTTTCCCTGGTAAGAGCTGTACAGTGGAGATATTGGGTTTATTGTGTTTGAACCTGAATGACTTCGTTTGAGAAGTCGATAATTTAATAGCAAGCGCTGTGACCAGCAATTTACGATGTAAAAGAGTCGTGAAATTGAATTGTTGACTGGAGTTTGACGTAGCCTTATAGGATCTGCTTTCAGTCATTGAGTAGTTCTCGGGGCATAGAGGTAGAGATGGTCCAGTGGAACTCTCTGATAATTATGAGAAGGTTCGTGATGGCAGTCACTAACGCTAAGGACTTTTCTACAACGAGGGATCAAAAAAACGCTAATATATGTTACCCTCTAGACAAGAACTTACTTTCTAACCGCAACATCAATGTTGAACTATACGATGTCAAAAATACCTTGACACATACTGAAGAAAATGTATAGGTATCATCGACTCTCTCAAAGATTTGAATTTTTAAACTATCTTTACACTATTATCATAAACAATCTAATATTTCCATGCTATATTCATTTTCTTGTCTCCCATTAGAGACATCTATCTTCATATTGAATAGAGAATTCTGAGGCAATAAGTTTGGATTTAAATTTCCTCCCATCAATTGTGGACCAACCTAAAACTCGCGTATTTTAGTTATACTGAAGCTATGCAAATGGAGTCACGTATTGCCCCGTTCTCTTTCTGGTGTGAGAACGTCTTTACGTTCCAACTCTCTCCTTTCACGTCCCCAGTGTTATTTTTTTAATGAAGGTATTTCCTTGAGATTTCTCTTAAAGAACAACCATTTTTCAAATGTAATCAAGGCTATTAGTGTCCATTTGTGTATATATTTTGTCTATCATTCTAGACTTCCAGTATTACTTTTGAGTCTTTTTTTACTTTAGCCGCACCTGTTAATTGTTGATATTATTAGAGATTTATCATGCCGTTATTTAAAAACATAAGTCTACTTTATAATAAAAAAACTTAAACATGAAGGAAGTTACCTACCCATTACCTCCTAGATTTTAAGAAACGTAGAAAACTTTTTTGTTAATAATGAATCTGAAACAACTTAGCCATTTTCTTAAATCTGAAGAAGTGGCATTTATGACATCTCAAAGGTTTGGAATATTGCATAAAACATGGTAATGTAGAAGAGGACACTTTATGAAGCTTGCTTTTCACCAAAGAAGATCTCCAGCATTTAGATGCAGTTTGAGAAGTTGCAGAGAGGAAATCGGTGGTTATAAAGGTACCTGGTTCAACCGTTGTAAGTTATCATTGAGGAAGTGTATTTTGTTTATTTATGCCTGGGTGAATCGCTATGCAAACACGAAATTTTGGAAGGAATGGAAAACTGACTGGACCATAACTGACTGGAATATGCTAAGAGAAGTAAGCATTATAGAAGAATATACTAGAACGAAGATGTATTTTATTGTGTTTTAAAATAAAAGCATATTGCCCCCCTAAATAAATAATTCAACGAATTGTATATTAAATTATCATTTTAGTTTACATTTGAAGCTTGTTAAATACGTATAGTTTAATCATCTGTTCTTCCTTAGCATTAATTTAATAATAAGATAATTTAATAATAAGACGAGGCTCAGGTTAGCCACCTGCGTTAAAGCAATAGTCTTAATCTCTCATAGTAAACCAAGAGTGGCGAGTTCGATTCTCGCCTGTGCAAGGGAAATTATTTAGTGACGAAATTCATTAAATAACATCCTTAGTCCCACTCTGGCTAGAAAAGGGTGGTGACCTGTAAATAACCCGTCCTAATTAGCCTTAGTTGCAAAAAAGTGGATGTTAATAAATAATAATAATAATAACATAAATCGCTCTTTTAGTAAAAAGTAACTAGTGTGGGTAAAGTAAAAAAGACCCTAACTTTCACGTACTTTCCTTTATTGGTCAATCGTCTTCAACTTCAAGATCTGTAATCAGATAACACATTTCTACAATTTCCCTCATTAATTCACTTGCTGTTTGAGAACTACCAAATCATTTTTTCTTCTTCTTTATTTTTTATAAGCTATCCCCACCAGATGATCGAGTATCCATCATTATTTTCCATCGTCAGCCATAGCCTGTATATTAGACCCATTTGATGCATTAGGTTGGAGTGACTACAGCTGTTGGGTAGATAATTTAATAGAAGCCCTGTGTCAATCCAAGTGTGAGCCGAAGCAGACGCGGTCCTATCCGCTACCTTCGCTCACATCACAAGGTTCAGCCTACTGTTAGTAACATCATCAAGGCATATAAACAGTTCCCACCTTCTCTCAGCCCTCTTAGCATTCACTCCCCTAGATTCGGGACGCCAATTTGAGCGGACGTAATTCAAATGTATATATTTAGGACCAAAGAGTACCTTTCTGTTCAACACTTTGGTATAACAATGTGTGCTGCTGGTTGTAATCTTGGACAATCATAACCAGTACTGATTCTGGGGAGAACTTCACAGACATATTAATAACATGGTAATCTACGGACAAACATTTGGCTAAAATACTCTCATCCAACGCCTTCTCAAAAGCGTATCGTCATCAAGTTACCTGGAAAATATGGTCAGAAGCCACAGAAATTTACCAGGACCATGAATTACAATTAACAGGACTTATGTAGTAGACAGTCGGCTACCTTTAAATTTGATCCTTCCCTGATTTGATTCTTCGATGCAAGTATTACAACCAAGTATGTCGAGAATACAGCTGGAAAGCTGAGAGCTGAATGAAATAATGAGACTAAACCTATATACGAAAATGGACTAATCATTATTCTAGCTTTAATCTGTTTAGCTATTCAAAACATATTTGTTCAACCATTTTTGGTGTGATATAGATCATAATATAGAGCATTATTTCTTATAAAATATACTTAAAAAAATTATAATAATTTTCAATTTCCCAGGTTCAAATCTATATATGAATATCGTGATTGGTTCAATTAAATTATTCAGAGATGATGAAGGCAATCGTCCAGCACACAAAGCATTCCAATGAAACCGTATATAACTCAATTATGTATTAATAAGCTGGTCCTGATTAAAAATATAGATTTAATATTAAAAAAGATAAAGTTCAAATAAATTAGAGAGCCACAAAATATAAATATAACAGATGTATACAGCAAATTGAATTGAAAATACTTTTTTATATATATTCTGCAGAAAATATGAACGTCATTCCCTATTCCTCGACAATGGTTCAATAAAATAAAAATGTAATGTGGAGTCTTTCTAGAATTGAGGGCTGAGAAATAAGGAGGTGTAAAAACATGTTTTTCTCTGACGCCTTCCTATTGATCCACATGCCTTTTGCATTCGTTATGAGGTTGAAATAATTCTCTTCTAAAAAATATGCCGATTATGGTTTAGAAAATATATTTATAGATATTGTAATATTGTATGTTGATGATTCTAATAAATGGGGTAAAAAGTTCTTATTGGGCTACATATTTTGTAGTGTGCGGAAAAATGTTGTCTCTTGGAATTTTTCTCTTTAATTAAACAATTATGAGTCAGCAAAAGCCCAAATCTTTCTATAATACTGCTCTACGATTTTACTTTTCTATTGTTTTCACGAATTTGTAGATTTAAGCATAGTTTTTTTTTTTTAAACAGACTGTTGAATCCCAAGATACAGTAAGGACTGTTATGTACAGTTTATATCTGTATGGAGAAGTAATGTTTATAACCTAAATTTTAAATGGCGATGTGAGGATATGAAATTATTAGAGCAAAAAAAGTAACAGAAAATGCCCTTCTGGAGAGTTTTATATGAATTTTTATTTAATCAATATCAAACCTCCAGATGCACTTAGTATCCATCTTTATATAGTGGTCTGCATTGTAAGCAAAAGCCATTAATTCCAATTGCAATGATATTTAAGTGGCAGACAACCTACGATTGTCTTGTGTAGCGGAGAATATATTAGCTGATTTCCCTTTAAGTGAAATCAGCTTTTGAGGTTGTACAACATGGGTACCCTATGACTCAATTATCGAAAAATTTCCATCACTCCTACCTAGTAGTACCCTCAGGCCTCGCCTATAACTCCCACTCCTCTTCGTCTCAGAGAATATTAATATAGCCTAAAGTCTAAGTTGGGCTAGTAGTAATATCCATACCAAGTTACATAAAATTCGGTTCAGCCGTTTATGCGTGAAAAGGTAACAAACAAACAATTAAACCAAAAAACAAACAAACAGACACGAAAGAAACAAAATGCATTTATGGTGTCTATGACATGTGAAACAAAAAGTTGTGAAAATTCGCGAAAAAAATGTACAGACAGAGGTTACAATTTTATCGTTACCAAACTCGATATTTAGTCGTTTTATGTAAAAAGAAAGATCAAGTTAGTTAATGGCTGAAATCGGACCATTGGGAGGGGGGGGGGTTTAAAGGGGAGGATTTTCGAGAATTCGAAATATTTCCGTTACTATACGTCGGATCGAAAAATTGTATAGAATCCATCTTATTTAGAATTAAATTTACTATAAATATTGTTATATACATTTATTCTCTATCTTGAATATTACCCGAGATATTTGCATTTTTATTAAATCTGGGTGGATAACGGTTGAGTGAGTTTCCCGCCAAAAGCTCGGTCGGCCGTTTCCTTAACTGCTCTGCTCTCGTGAAATTTCTCTATTGAAAAATTTCATGTGGGAAATCTGCTTAGTTTACGCAGCCCCTGCGTGTCGGACTTTTGAATATTTAGGGAGTTATTTGCATTTTGTCCTTCAGACTTCAGTGAACCCACTCTCCTACTCAAATGATTTTTACTTTTAAGCAATTGTATTACTGCTCGTCTCATGTCACCTTAAATTTTAAGTAACTAATCATCAGGAGGTAAACAGAAAATGTAACATGTGATGACAATATCGTCTTGCCATTCTGGCACGTGGGAAACCGGCTTAGTTTGTTTACTGGCCGATATTGTGATTTCTCAAGTATATGTGTGTAAGGGCGGGAAGCTTTATAAAGGTCCCGGGTTTCGGCACCCAAATGTAATGACAGGTAAGCCATTATTCCCTGGTTTCGGCACAAAAATGTAAGGGCGGGCGGTTAGCTCTTGCGGTAATAATAAGAGAGCATTAGACTGAAATAAAATTAATAAAAGAGATAATTCAATAATAAGAAAGCATTAGACTGAAGTATTTACTATTTTATGGAAAGATGAGGGTGAATAATACAAGCCACTATTTGAGTTCTCCAAAGATCAAAATATATTAATAAAGAATAGCATATAAATATAACCTTTATAGTAAAGAACCTTCTGAGAGGTTATAACAGACTGAGACTAATTTGATACACTTTAAACCTGAAAAGAATACTAATTTAGGGACTAACATTAAATCTAAGGAAACAAACATTAATTATTGATAAAGATGTGATAAAAACAAAGAAACTTTAACTTTATGAAATATGACTGTACAGCATAGACATAACAAAATGGCTACCCTTTGTTTGAATTGTCAACTTTTGCGGCAAGCCAATAGTATATATACACTAAATAATGATTGAAATGTCCTATATCATGAGTACTCATTTAATACGTCGATAAGATAATGCTAGCATTATAATAAAGAGAGAGGTACCTTCGAGAAAACTATACTTTCCATGCGGCAGGTTTTATTTCCGTGATATTTGTGTTCTACAGAAGATGTCTTCTTCTCGCTGGTGCAAAATAATATCTTCGATGCGGGGATCCTTTCTGAATTCAGGAGCGGTGGGAGCAGAACAGTGTTCACCTTTCTTTTGCGGAGCACAACCACGTGCTGTTCACTCGAGCGATCAAGCGGGCGCTTCGTCCTGTAGGAAAGCACTGCAGTTTCCACTATTGGCCACAACCTTGGTGACCCTGCCAGGCTGTGCGGCCGGTTAGTGAACTAATAAACGCGGGAGATACGACTAAGCACAGAAACATGTCACTAGATTTATACTCCTAGAAAGCTGTTTCCTCAAATCTTCAAACAGGTGGCCAAATTGCTTCCCTTGATTCTCATCATAAGAGCTATTCTGTATTGTCCTTAGCCTATTTTTGCAATATATCGTGCATTTAAGAAATAGGACTAAAAGGAAACCGTTAAATAATAATTACAACCATTTGAATGATACTTCTTCAGGTATATTAGACACAGATTCTTATCACTGTTGAACAATTGATAACCACTGAGACAATAAATAAAATGTTTGAAGTGTACATTAATAAAGTAAAAACCAAAACTAATTTCATTTGATTAATGACCAGTTTGCCTGTAAATCGTTCCATAACGAGAAACAGACTATTTTATTTAAATCAGATCGGTAAAGAGGCAATAAAACTTTACTTGCACTTAAATTGAGTTCTAGAAATACGTTAAGATAGTAAGAAAGTATTGTTCAAGTAAAACTTAAAATGGACTTAACTTCTTGTAAAGTTCATCTAAATCTAATTTATAACTCTCCTAAGATTTCCTAGAGATGAACACTGTTTCCACGGTACTAAGACATTCATTTAACTTAGTTTAAAGTTTATCAATAATTTTACTAATGGGGTTTCAAGCAATATTGATTACTTATCGAACAAAGTACATATTTTTTATTATATGGAAAAACTTATAGTGGGATCAAATTTTTTAGCAGTTCCCCTCAAGGGAACATTGCAATTGAGGTCGCACTCGGTTGTACTTATGCGTCTTCAAATGTCAACAAATCCAAAATAGGAAATGTGGTTAACGAGCGTTCAAATTTGTTTATATGCACATAGTGAGTTCGCTCTAGAGGTCACATTTTTTTAATTTATCATTACTGGATTCATTAAGTGTTTCTTATAAACATATATGATCACAATTCGATAACGACTGAAATCAGAGAAGGAAGAGGAGGGTTGGAATTGTTTAATAGTGCGGGAAATCGAAAACTACAAATACCTACGTTATTAAGAATGCGTCTAATCAAAAAATTTGCTATAACCAACAAAACTTTTTCTGAACTGGTCGCCACTTACATTGCTGTCCCTGGGTCTATTTCCCAAGGATTATGTATAAAGTTTCTCAAAAAGTGTGTAGCACGATTTGGTCGGAGAAATCAGCTTTCTCTACATTGGAACGTTTCGAAATTCTCATGAATATAACGCCATTTAATTTGAAGAAATATTTTTTTTTTATTTTTGACTTATATTACATGCTACTACGACTAATTGGGCAGGAAATCTAAAGGTTTCCAACCTGTTCTAGCCAGTACGGAGCCAAGGTGTTATATAGTGAGTGAGCATGTAAATGAATTTCTACAGCTCAGGTGAACCGAACAGCTACTCTAGAATTTATAAGTAAATTAAAACCAACTCTTAACACTTATGAGCAATCTGAGCTTCCTTACTAAAATTATATGTTTATGTAAAATATAAGAAATGAGAAACAACTATGTAGATAGATATTAACTTTTTCTTCCCCTCACTTCCTTGTTCTCAGAAACGGATGTATAAATAACTTCTGCTTACTGAAAGTGTTGAAATACGAGGAAACCGAATTTCATATTTAAGCATACAGTATGAAATGAAGGAGCGGAGATTTAGAGAACGGAATAAAGTTGTAAGTATTTCAGTCCTTATACGATGAAGTGAAACTTTATTTTATATCATTATTTTTTTTGCCCATGCCTAAAATAAACTCTCTTTACTCTTCGCCAATCTCATTTTCACAAAGATGTATCACATTTCGACATGTCTGACGTTGAATGAATTGATTTGATTTATTTATTTACGGACATCACATCAAAGGTAATTTGCACTGTCAAAAGTCAAAAATTGTACAAAGTGAAATAAAAAAAGGAAAATAGAAAAGAGATAATGGACAAGTAACAATAACAAATACCGAAAAACAATGCCAAATAACAAAAGTCCGTCACGCAGGGGCTACGTTAACTAAGAAGATTTACGTCATATTTTTGAATTTATCCCAAAAATTAAAAGTTCAATGAGAATAATATTTGATATTTAAGGTTCAAATAAAATGCTTCATAACATAATAGAATATTGTTAATGTGAGATGAGTAGGAGTGGGCATTTACTTAGGACCAAAAACTGAAAAATGCAAATATCTCAGTTAATAATCAAGATAATGAACAAATGTACATAACAATATATATAGAACATTACGTTTGCAATAAGATTGGTTCTATACGATTTTTCGATCCGACGCATAATAACGGAGATCGATGTATACATACATACATATATATATATATATATATATATATATATATATATATGCAGATTTGAACAGAACTCATTTTAATCGCGAAAATCGCGTCATGAGTACGCAATAGCTGATTTCCCTTAAGGGAAATCTGCTAAAAGTGAAATAGATAATAATTGTATAAGTGAACATAGAAATAAAAATAATTGGTGATGAGCATAGTTGGTGGATGATCAATAGGAAATGAATGGCTGAAAATGGTACTTTTGCTAATGATTGTCGTAATTTCCTCCTTCAGGGTAAACATATACATGTGTACAAACGCATAGAATACAATTAATGCATATAATTTGAAATCTTGTTGCACACCACAGACTTAATTTGTATGTTACATTTTGTTGTATATTTGAATTTTCTGTAGGTATGAGAATATGTTGTTAATGCCTTCCGTCAAAAGTTCTTGTAAGTCGTAGGGGAAGTCCTGGTGTTGTCGTTTTCGGCATTCTGTCAGTATATGTCTTATTGTCAAGAGAATGTTACAAGTTGAGCAAGTAGATTTTGAACTGCGTTCTATCAGATTATTATTTTTTCTTATTATATGTCCCACATACTTGATACATCAATATTTCGCACGGTAAATGTGCTTACTTTACGAGTCATCTGCATGTCGGATTATTTTATTTTGGAATTATGATCTTCGTTTATATACATTTATATATACATTTTATATATATTTGTTTCTGACAGTACTCATACGCGACTTATTACCATTATTGTTTTCTCTTTTTATTCCAGTTCAGAAACTCTCTGCAATTTTTAATTTCCTTCGCAATTAATTAATCGGTGTAACTCAAACAAGAACAATAGCTACTTAGTGTTGTTATTAAGCTGTATTGTGTTCAGAAGGTATTTTCTAGGAGGAAGACAAAAGAAGGTTTTAAAGCTCAAGCTAAGTAATAAAGTTTTTGGAACATAATTTTGTCTTACTCATTAATTTATCAAAAAAAGGCTCAAAGTTTACTTAGGACTCTTTACAAGATATAAGAGTTTCAGATTTTTCTGAGAACTTTTTTCTTGTTTATTTATATTTATAATTAGCATATTTTCAAATAATCGCCACGGGGAGTAATTCCTACCCTTAAATAAAGTCCACTGTTATAATATTGTAATAATTAATTGTATTGTTATAATATTGTTGTAGCATAACGTTTATAGAGTTTCATGGCGGAATAAAATGGTCCTTACAATCCTTTACCCACTACGTGGCCAGAATTCGTAAATATAGCTTTGGGCCGGGAAGTACCACCCATAATTTAATTACTTCCATCAAAATTTGCCAATTTTAATTAACTAAACCATAATACTAGGTTAAAAAAGTACAAGTAAATCGAAATTTGTGGACATGCTTTTAATACACATGTTTACATAAAACGAAAAATAATGAGTAAATTTTTATATTTTAAAACACTAATATTATTTTTATATGAACTAGCATGGACACCAATGTTCTTTGAAATTCTTCAGCAATTGCTGTTCTAAAACCTATAATTCTTTCATTTCCCTTATTAATTTTCGATGATGGTTGAAATATATTTAATTAATCTTCCAAATATCTTCTGGTACCAAAATCGTCCTTAAACACGTTTCAACACTTGGTCAGAATGAATCATTCGCTTATGTGCACACATATTTAACCTATGCTGATATATATTTTTTGAATATATTGAAACATAATAGTAGTACGAGTTCTCTTTTGTATAATTCCACCATATTCTTTGTTGCAGACAATAAATTCATCGCCATTTTGGTAATCACTATGTTAGAGTGGAGAATACTCTTATGCAGGGGTGAGCAACCTTTTTAATCAACGGCCCAATTTAAATTTTAAAATTTTTTGGCGGGCCGCAAAGAAAAAAATATTTACATATATATGTTTGACAACAATATATTCAATGGAGAAAGTCGATAAAATAAATTCAATTTTAGAAATGCTTGGAGGGCCGCATAAACACGTTTAAAGGGCCGCACGTTGCTCATCCCTGCTCTAATGTATATCTAAGAATGAGAGAAAAAGAGGGTCTCACAGTAAAGTTAACTCTTATCATAGAGAATCGTATAGACTTGAGTTTTTTTTATATACAGCGGGAATAGGATTGAAGAAAAGAAAAGTTTTTGTGTAAAATAGTATTTGCTTTAAATTATTTGCTTCTAAAAGTGATTTATAAATAACTAGATTGTTAACTAAGTTCATAAATTCATTTTCTCACCAATTTGTAAATGAAGGCATAACCGGACATTCTGTTATTTATGTATGTACTATCTGCAGGCTTTACCTAGCAATTGATCCCATGAATAAGTAAACCTGATATTCCCGAGAACGAACAAGGGAATATCTGGGAGAAAAGGACATGCAGTGGTTTCCCGTTGCCTTCCGCTAAGATAAGTGCCATTCAATAAAGGCATGGGTGGAGAAATTTCCACTGAACATCGTTTGATAACATCCCTTCGAACTAGTTACATGCATAAGCTGACTTATGATAGGCATTATTCAGTACATGTACGCAGACGAGAACTTTAATCTAAATGCATGCCTATCTATTATTTTGTAAGTGAATCTGTTACGAAAGAGAAGTAAATAAAAATCACTCTCTACTAATAGTTAAGAATTAGTGTCCACATTACAAAAAACACTGAAGTCCAGTTAAATTAAGGTGTCCTTGAGTGAGTTTAAATGATGGGAATAAATAAATGTGATGATGTTAATTTTATATATTAAATTCATAAAGGATTTGATGAAGAATAGATTTTATATATAATTTTCCTTTGATATAAATTGTATGAGACCCGCAAATTGTTTTCTTTTTAATGTTACAAGTTCTATTAACCTTTTTTTGACATATTGTTTATATGCATATCTGTTATTGTTGTTGTGGAAATTCACTTTTCCCACGTACCCCAATTCTGAGCTCTCAGGAAGGGAGTAATAAAGCTACAGCATAGACATTCAGGAGGAGTGAGTTCAAGCCAAAGTTTCTTTGATATTTTGAAAATTTAAAATGAGGTTTTATTATTTTATTTTATAAAAGGTGGTTGTTGTGTGGGATAAAATGAAACTTCTGCAGTTTACATTAAAATATGAGATAATTGCAAGGAGAACATTTTTATTTCCTTTTACTAAGTAATACTCAACTACCCCCTCCCCTCGGCATTTCTTCTAGGCGACTTCAGTAGTCACAATATTCGCTGGTACTCCACACAATCTAAACCCAGTGGGCGGATAGTTAAGTCCTTCCTTGAGTCTTCACATGTTTGTATTCTTAATGAAAACTCCCCAAGTCACTTGTGCGTTGCTGACGGTAACAATTCGTACATAGGACTCTCTGTTTTCTGTTCCATTTTCGTATTCTATTTCTGTTACATGTCTGTTTTTGGTTTTCCATTTTGTTTTTCTGTTTCATCTCGGTTTATCGTTTCAGTTCTATTTTTGTTCCATTTTTTTCTATTTCTGTTTTTTGTTCCATTCTATTTTAGGTTTCCATCTCTGTTTTGTGTTGAATTTTTGTTATTTGTATTGTGTTGTTTTATTTTCGTTTAAATTAATTTTGTTTCGGTTTTTAAGATTAAATATTTATTATTATACAGGTTTTTTTTCTGAGCTCTAAAGCTGCGAAGCTCCAAATAAATAAATTTTTTCCCCTGATATGCCCGGACCTCCTTTCTCGAGCCTCATGGCGGGTAGCAGATGACCTATGAGGCTCTCATCATTACCCCATACTAATCGACCATATTAACAGACAACCCCCTGAGGAACGGTTTAGCAGGTGGAAACTGAACGATGAAGGTTGGGAGAACTAACTTTAATTAGCACAGCTTACTTAGACATAAATAATCTGGATATGAATACAATTATCACATCAATAAACAACGAGCGCTTCGAAAGTTCAGGCGTCACCCCTAACCACCTCCAACAATACTAAGAAATTCGGGTTAAGGCTAGGCATATACTAAAAAAGTATAGAAAAGAATACTGGAAGGACTTTGAGCCGCAGTAAGGACTGTAATGGGACACTATCACTCGAGAAACCTTATCAACTGTCTCCAAAGAGGTAGAGAAAAGATTACTTGACCCCATTAACATCATAATCACTAAGGCCAATACTTTGAATTTGTTGCTTCCACCTCAAACTATTCAAATGAATTTTAGCAGATTTCCCTTCAGGAAAATCAGTCATTGGGGTCGTGCTCATGAACCGATTTTCGAATAATTTCGATGACGAATATGAGGTCCGTTCAAAATTACACACACACTCACACACACACACACACACACACACACACACACACACACACACACGCACACACTCACACACACACACACACATAATATATATATATACATATATATACATATTTTTCTGTTAACGCTCTAACGGTCGCAATTTTTGTTTTAGTTACCAAACTCTACATTTAACCATTTTATGTAAAAATAAAGATCAAGTTCATTAATGGTTTAAATCAGACCAGTGGGAGGGGGAGGGGTTTAGAGGGGAGGATTTTAGAACATTCGAAATATCTCCATTGTTATACTTCGGATCGAAAAATTGTACAGAATCAACCTTATTGAAAATTACATTTACTATACATATTCTTATACAAATGTATTCTCTATCTTGAATATTAACCGAGATATTTGCATTTTTACTAAGTGTAACTGACGAGCTATGGTTCCCGCCGAAAGCTAGTTCCGCCGTTTCCGTATCTGATCGGCACTCATATGGAGATTTCTCTATTGTATAACTTTACATGGGAAATCTGCTTAGTTTACGCAGCCCCTGCGTGACGGACTTTTCAGTTTTCAGACTACACCAAACCCCCACTTCTGCTCATGTTCCATAAACGACACTCTGTTATATACTAAACCACACTACTCAAAGCTTAAATACCAAATATTGTTTTTCAGAGACTTTTATTATACGAGCTACGTGCAAGTGTTTTCTTGTGTCTTAAATTCTAACTAGTAAAGTTTCATTGATCGAGATAAAAATTATTCTGATTCATATAAATTACAGTACTAGAAATAGTAAATAGTTTTCAATAAAATTAACATGTTATATTCTGATATATTTCAGTAATTGTTTTTCTTTCCGATGAGAGCTTGGGCGCTTCACGTCTGGAAATTGTTAAAACCTACTCAACGATTTCTTATTACTGTTTGTATTTATTCACATAATATTCACGGTGTTGTTGTGTTTCCATTATATAGATTTATCTATTGTTAAACTTCAGGACGGAAATCTGCTTAGTTTACGACGCCCCTGCGTGACGGACTTTATTTAATAATGAAACAGGAAAAAGAGATCCAACCCATTGTGCCAATTACGAATTCTCTAGATCCACTGAATAATCCAATCTCATATGTAGAATACTCATTTGCCCTAAGGACCCGAAAGGATTCAGCTCCTGGCCCTGACAATATTTATGTGGGCTTCATTAAAAAGTTGTCGTAAACGGCTTACAACCGCAGGGGCAGAGAGGATTTAGGCAGGGCCGGAGTACTAAAGACAATGTAATAATCGCGACACTTTTGAAGCGAAATACCAAGTACAGGCTGTGCTTATAGAGAGTAAATTTGCATTTGACACCACCAGGCGTTGACATATTATCAGATCTTTTAAAAAAATGGGAATTAAATGATATATTTTAAAATATATAATTCATTTTCTCATTAACCGAACTTTTCAAGTTGACATAGGTAGACCAATCAGAGACTTTTATACAGGAGACTGGGTTCAGCAAGGAAGCATAATTGCGGCGAAAATGTCTTCTACCACAATGAAATACTGGCAAACAAGATAACACAACCAGCAAATTTACTACTTTTCACTGACGATGAAGTTGTATACTGTAGCGGCCCTTCTCTGGAAGATTTACAGTCAACTCGGCCGGGAAACATTAACGGCCATACAACTTTTCAAAAACACTCGGATTCACCATATCTATACACAAAACCTCATGCATCTTGTTCTTTCCTAGAAAGGTTGACTACCCCCCTCCCTTGCATATCAACCACGTTTCCATTCAATATAGCGAACATGTAAGATTCCTTGGCCTCATATACGATAGAACCCTGAATTGGTTCCCGCACACAAAAAAACTAAACTAAAATTGTCTTAGAACTTTAAATGTCTTTAAAATGCTGAGCAACACGGTCTCAACGCTGGTCTTAGTTTCGGAATAGGTGTGTTCAGGTCTAGCCCTGCACAAAGTACTATATTGTACTTGTCTCTCTCTCGCCCCCTGAACCAATCATTTAACGAGATATCAGTCAATAGGAACTTCCGATTAAAAAGAAAGAGCTTCATATGCAGAATGCGGGAGTCTCCTCAAACTTTAAATATCGTAGAGCCTAATATTTTAGAAAATATTCTTTCTTCAAAGGAGTCATGAACACTAAGCCCTCTATATATTAATTTAACAACGATTTGACCAAGTCCTCAAAAAAGGAAAAAAAAACAGCTATATTTCAAGCTATATAATTCAAAAAAATTAATCGCATCAATAGCAGAATCAACTAAAATATACAGAAATGGATCTAAAGGAAGCGGCGTCGGATCGGCTTTTGGGAAAGACACTTCTATCCATAATTCGAACCTAACCCGATAGCATCGAATTACACAGCAGAATTAGTTACAATCAATAAAGCCCTGAATATAATTATACCTTCATCTGACACTATATTAACTGACTCATTATCGTCATTGAATCGCACCATAACCTTTACCCGACGCACCCAATTATAATTCATATAAAAGAAACAATTGAAGAACTAATGATAACTAAAATTAAGGTTATACTCCTTTGGATTCCGATTCATTGTAACATCCCCGGGAAAGAGAAAACCGAAAAAGCCGCTAAAGATACCTGCATCGCCGGTATATAATTTACCTTCATCACGCGACTGGAAATTGGTATCGAATATTAAAGAAAATACAAGAAGTTTATGGGAGAGAGACTGTTTAAATGTTGGTGATAAGAAGCTTCGCGAAGTCAAGTCCACTAGCCCTGCCTGGTCGATATCTGTAAGAGGGAAAAGTGGTGCTGACCCGTCTTAGGATCCGACTCCCTCACACGAAGAAAGAGGAACCTCCGATCTTTGGGACTAATCTTAGTGTCCAACACATTCTCATAGATTGGTTTAATTGTCAGGGCAACAGGAACCTTTAAAACATCAAAGGGGGACTCGATGAAATTCTAGTCAATGACCAAAAAAAAATAGCAAACATATTGCAATTCTTATAATTAATAGATATCTATGATAACATTTAACATAAAGAAAAAAATATACACAGTCAACCTATACGACTAATTACAATAATTATATTTACTAATTTGCAATAAAAATTATTGAATATCACATATTTTGCTACTTACATAAGCTAGCCATTCATATATTAGACAAATACGTTTAAATATTTCAAGTATACTGAAAATTTGTTTTAACCATATCAATATCATTTTTTTTTACATTTAATTATTTTTCAGGAGGAACAGTATATTTCCTAAAAACTATTATTTATAACATAAAAGTACTTATTAAAATATATTTAAATAAAAACTTAAATAATATAAATATCATTTTAAACCTGTATTATACAGAAGTGGTTTACATTCCAACAATTAAAATGATTCAATTACGTGTCCAGAAAATAAGAACACTTTTCGTTGGAGTCTCTGATCTCTGAAACTTTTGAGTCTTGGCGGACCTATCTGAGGATGAGGTCAGCAGATGGCGCTGTATTCCGAGCACATCTTCCAAGGGGAGGCAGCGCCCAGGGACCGTCACGGGCCTTTTGGCCATAAATGATCTTGACCTTCAGAGTTCCTTACCATTCGATTTAGCCTAATTTCATCCAAACCACTGACATACTCTTCTACAGCTCCTAAGACCTTGTGACGGAGACGGCTACAGCAAGATCTCAGGACCCCAGACCCATCGATTCGAAAATACAAAATATCCCCGTTATTATTAGTCGGATACAAAAATTTTATAGAATCAATCTTGTAAAACATTCGATGCATTACAATTGTTGCCTTATACATATTTTCGTAACTCAAATATTAAGGGAGTTATTCGTTCTTTCTTGTTTTCAGACTTCAGTAAACCCCATCTTATACTCTTCGGATTATTAATTGGAAATTTGTTGAGCTTCAGAGTATCATTCCAGCTAGTGGGAAGTCTGCTTAGTTTACGCAGCCCTGCGTGACGGAACATTTGGTATCCCTGAACAATACTACAAGAAATAATGAAGCTGACCGCTTGACCATCGTACCAAATTGGTGTTGCTTTCTCCTTCGTTGGGCATCGAGATAAAAATGTTTCATTTGTATTTCCTTTGATCTAAGTACATCTTTGCACTCAGCAATGGAAACCGTCTCAAAATGTTTCTGGCGTACGTAAATAGGGTCGTCTTTATGCTAATTTATGACTGCTGGTTCTCACTACTATTATAACGCATGCAGTTGTTACTGAGGCTATGAGAATTGAAGGATATTTGAGGACATTTTTCGGACAAGGCCGGGTCATGAGAACAACCTCCCACAATTTCTCTTTAGAGAAATCTGCTTAAAAACGACTGTGTGTTCTTAGGATTCCGTACCAAGGGCAACAGTGGAAATGTATAACAAATACACTCACAAATAAACTTGATGTGTTGTAAAATGTTTGATTACAAGAATATCTCTGTACATTAATTGAATAATATGTCCCTTATATTTACAATCATTCTTAAAGCCTAAAGTTACATTAAAAACTTAACTTTCTAATATAATGCAGTTTTCGTTATTATATAGTAGTGTAATATAGTTTCTTCTTTCTTATCTTCATCCGTGAACGAACGACGTTCTCTTGTGAATGAAGTTCCCAGACAAAGGAGGGTATCTTGGTCACTATTCAGGTTTCGTCGACAACGAACCAATCAAAAGGTTCTCTTGTCGCGAAACCCGAACTGTGCCAAGTCTCATCTTCTTATTGTGATAACGCTTTGTTAATTATATCTATAAAAGAAGACGTTCATGGGTAATGATTATACAATAACATTATAATGATAACTGTAGTGATTACATAAATTACTAGTTACCTAACAGAAAATATACAACTTAAAGAAACAAATATGTGGCTCATTGACAAATATGTAATTCATTTTTGATCTACAAATAACAGCTCTTGTCTCATTTCTTTTAAAATGTAATACACTTAAAAAATGGGAATTCGTTCAATTTTATGTTCTCCGTTTTTGAGAGAGCATATTTCATAAAGGATCCCCATTTTTACTTTGCAAATAATAGTGGTAATATCTTTCCCTTCATTAATGTTTAATCTACGGACTAAAAAAAAATGACCTTTTTGAAGTAAACTAAATCTACTCAACTTAAGACTAGTGCTTTTTTTTTGTACAGTGCATGCCTTTCAAAAGATTTGATAAAGTAGAATTTACAAAAAATAAACATTACTTTTAAAATATCTTAAGGAAAAATATTGATTCTGCTTGAATATTTTTCTTTTATGCTGAATTCTCAAGTACACTCAAAAAAATTGTGAAATCATATTTACTCAATCCTTTCTTTTCGAAAATGATTGCTACTTACAACTTAGCTTATTTCAATCTGATTTTTTTTTGATTCTGAAAACTGTCGAAAACTACCTAATATTAAAAACATAATAAGTATTTTTTGATAGGATTAATAATATAATTTATAATTTAAATATAATAATTCAATAACACTTTACATTAAAAAAATTAGATGTTCCATTTTCAAGCTTTTCTTTATTACTTACGTTTCTTTTATTTGAATCGAATGTTATGTAATCACTAGATTTTTTTAAAGGAAATAGTAATATTAAAAATAAAAAATGACTAACTGCACATGCTATTGAAAACAACTATCATTTAAATCTACCAACACCATAATACTTACAAATGGATAAAAATGTAAAATAATCCATGGAATAGATGAATTAGTTTATGAAATTCAAATTAGTTATTTGACAGGGATGCTAACTTCAAAATTTTACTCTAATATTTTACACTGATAATGCGACCATTATATTTTTATTACTATTAATTGTCACATATAAATATACACAAATAACTACATTTACTACTACTAACTTAAAAGTAAAACAAATAAGATGAAATAATAAATACAATATTCCAACAGCATCAACTATAATGAAGATAATAAGTCCAAATTAATACACTTATGTAGTAAGAAATATAGTTATTAATATCTTCCTCACCAATATACTTTTATTACGGTTAATTTTCACGTATAAATATTCACAGATAACTACATTTACTACTACTAAAGATAAAACAAATACGATGAAACAATAAATACAATATTTCAACAGCATCAGCAATAATGCAGATAATAAATCCAAATTAATACACTTATCTAGTAAGAAATATAGTAAATAATGTCTTGCTCCTTGTCTTAGGTTTTTGTGTCAGTCTTGACAGGAAAAAATAATAGTGCTAGCAAAAGCAACAGTGATTTCGATATGTCCATAATGATAAACGATAAGCAGATTATTGGTACCAAAACGAAGAGTTTCAGCTGTTCGAGAAAAACATTTAATTACTTTTGTTAACCCTTGATTGAATTGTACAGTCAGGTAGTTCTTTACGCCATAAAATAAGAGTGAGAAATAGGAGCAAGACAGAAGGATAGAGAGCCATTGTCAAACTGGCATTTCTGAAATAAGACACATCTGTTTATTGTTGTGGATAAAACAAATTAGTAGATTGTTGTTGTTTGAGAAAGGATGGAGAGAGGGCGCCAGTTATTAATGAGAGTAGGCTAATGAATGGGTCCTACAAAGCGGTGGCATTGTGTCTCCAACAGCCATTGTATTTAACCCTTGAGGCCCATCCCTCATCAAACCACAACCACTGCCGCTTCAACTACAAAATAAAACTTTGTCACGCCTCCTCCTATACATTAAGTGTTTTTTCCCATTTAAATTCAATTTTTAACTGTAAATTTATTTTTTTACCAGTGACTGGTACATTTTCTTCAGTTTGTGAGTATAGTCCTGGTCTGATAAACAGCATTTTGCCATCAATTTGATTTTTTCTAGAATTCAAAAGGTAATTATAACAAATGAAAAGTCCGTCACGCAGGGACTGCGTAAACTAAGCAGATTTACCACGCGAAGGCTTACAATAGATAAATATAAATACAGGTAATACTACCGTGAATGTAAAGTGAACAAATAAAAACGCTAATGAGAAATCTTTCAGTCAATTTACAATACAAGTTTATAATCTCTGCAACGGAAAGTGGCTGAATTGTAAACCAACAGGCCAGCCAACCTCATAACCCTGAATTGATAGACCGGAAGACAAACAATTAATGAAATACGTATGAATATTACTCATTAATTTTATTGGAAAAAATTTACTAAAGCCAGTGCTGTAATTTGTAATGAATTAGAATCAGTTTTATCTTCATCACTAAAATTTTAGTAATTCAAGAACACAAGAAGGCGAGGGGGAGACATCCACAGAACGTATTTGCATATATCTCACAAAGTAAAAGTTCAATGAAACCAATATTTGGTATTTAACCTTGTAAGGAAGTAGTTCATGATATAACAGCTTATTGATTATTGATGAGTAGAAATGGGGGTTTTTGAAGCCTCAAAACTGAAAAAGGCAAATATCTCGGTTAATATTCAAGATAGAGAATAAATGTATATAACAATATTTATAGTACATTCAATTTACAATAATACTGTTTCTATAAAATTTATCCATTCGACGTATAGTAACAGACATATTTAGAATTTTCAAAATTCTCCTCCTCTAACGCCCCCCCCCCGGCACGATTTCAGCAGTTAACGAACTTGATCTTTATTTTTGCATAAAACGACTAAATATCGAGTTTGGTAACGATCAAACAAAATTGCGACGGCTAGAGCGGCAACAGAAAAAAATACATATTACATACAGTTTCGAAGGGACCTCATTTTCATGCCTCAGTTCATTCAAACATCTGACTTTTCCTTTAAAGAATGATTTTATATTTTTTTCCAAGATGCTTCATTCATGGTATTCTACAAGGAGATTAGGCCTCAACTTTTCATTTGGAGAGATGAATAAAATGTGCTCTTCCGGTATATGAAAGCCCATTCCCTCACAGTTATTCCTTTGGAAAGTTCAACAATTTTACAAAATATATTTTGCCATCATTGGCAGTCAATAAACTCGAAACAATGAAAAACCTTTTCTCACAATTGCACGTGGCTATTTAGCTGAAAGAGTCTATACAATAATTTTAAATATAATTTCCGTAATACGTTCAGGGATTTCCGTTTGGGAATAATCTTGTCTACGACTGCCAGTTTCACTTCCTTGTTCAAAGTAATGGAAGCATAGTAATCGCGAAATATTTCCTCATCATATTTCCTCAGTATAATACATTTTCATCCTGAACTAGTTACATGTTCGTAGTTGTTTGATATAACTAATTAGCAATTAACCACAGAAAGTTGAAATGACATATCTAGGACAGCAGTAACGATTAGCTCTCACCTTCCCTTTTGATCGCACTCGACTTAGGAGGGTGTGGTCGAGAAGGGAAAAAGTAAAAGAACTGATAATTTATCCTTGCCAATTTGAAATACAGAAGATTTTAATTGAACCTCTTAAATTGTTTGTTGTAATCCACGCATTGTTTTAATTTTTAATGTGGTCCTGCAAAACATTTTTTAATCTTAATTTAATAGGAGAACGAGGAAGTTATGTGATGCCCATATCAGATTTTTGTATACTATGAACAAGATTCATTGAACTTTCTGTATGTATAATGAATAATACTTTTTTTCTCTTGGATTAGCTTTTAAAGCCGAAAACGTTATAGACCGGAAACTTCCGAACCCCACGAACATTCTAACTTCACATATCCATTGATATTGTTATTCCCCTTTAGTTTCCTTTCCAGAGAATTTCAATAAACGATGTAAGAGGCGGAAAAGCAAAGACATAGCTAGGATGTGGTTTGGAATCAATAGAACAATAAGAAACAAATCTCCAAGGTCTAATATTCCCAGAACTTTATTACTATCCAATAAGTGTTTTTTGTTTTCTCTGGTCTGTTTTCGTATCTAGTACTTGAATATGAGATATTCCTGGTAAGAAAGAGTAGACTAGTTTTCCGTAAGTATCCAATAAGTACTCTCGTTATATATAAGAATGCTAAGTAAAAATACATTTCCTCCACTTGAATGACACAGATAATGTGTATTATTCAACTATGTTTTGTTTGTTTACTCATTTCCAAATTTGAATGGTGATATACATTTATAATTGTTATTGTTATTTATTAATGTCCATTTTGTACTACTAACTCTGTCTGTAGGTTACTACTTTTTTTTAGGGTGAGACTAAGAATTTTATTTAATGAGTTACTCACTTAAAAAAAGTTCCTATTGCCCAGGATAGAATTAACTCACGACTCTAGGTTTGCCAAGTCAGATTAAGATTTTATTCTTTAACAGAATTATGATAATTATTTATTTTAAGGGAATGGAATATAAGAATGCAAAACCATTGTTAATATTGATGTTAAAGTCGTCATGGCGACATCATCCTGTGATATGAACATATGTTATGTATTAGAATAGGTAGAATAAAATATGAACGCATGCGTGTATGTTGTCTACTTGTTATAACAATTTACATGTCCATTTCCTACGCCTAAGTTCTGTTGTATAGCGAAGCAACACTATCAAAGAATAGTAAACAACATAATGTTAGATCGAAGTATTGCGCCTTAGCGGTTAGTCATATTCAAATTGTTGTTTTTTTTTGTAATAATGAAGTAATTAAAATTTCTCAGATGTTTCAGAGGAATAGTCGGCATCAGCGAGAAAAAAAGAAAAGAAACTAATCCTCTACCGGATCTTTATCTCCCATTATTATAAATTCCTTAGAACTCCCTCCGCTTCTAAAATATTAAAAAAATTGGAAATAAATCCTTCCATATTTAATTCGCATATTGCTGACAAAAAAAAAGTCATGTATTCCAAAAAGAGGGTGAACGTCGCCAGAAAATACCACAGGCTAATTAACAGTAATTGACGTATGTAAACAAAGAAACCAAAATATTTCTGTTGTAAAATCATTATTATTTAAAATTAGCTGTGAGATATTATAAACGATGGTTTATTTATTGGGTCATAGTCGGAGGTCGGTCAGGAATATGCCATTCATATCTTCTGAATTGAAATTTTTGTTGACGACGAGAGATTTTTCACAGATAAATAAAAGGTATTTTTCAAAAGGAATAGGAACAATGAACATTCATAGCATAAAATTCGTGATAATGTGAATTCGTTGTAAAATACAAAATAGTGATAATTGTGGAACTCTATTGGAGCCTACAATACTAGATAACTCAATGTTCAATGACAAGGTGACTTTAAAAAAAGTTACCTATAACAATAAAAAATTAAGAATGAGTTTAATAATAGTGAAGAAAAATAATATGTATTTTTACCCAAGGAAGGACTTTTTTTGTAAAAGTAAAGATTAAAGAATATCAAACGAAAGACACTTCATCACCGCTACGTCAGGCAGTAATAAAACAAGAAATTCCGAGAGCATAAAAAGCAACCCCTATAAAGGGCTTTTACGTAAAACCCGCCATGAATAAAATGTTTATTAAAATGATTATGAAACTTTCACTGGCGGAAGGGGTGGGAGGAGCTACTCCTTTATTTTTAATGAAGGTTGAAACAATTTTACTACGCTCGCTTGCCAGAAAGGCCCTTTTTCTGTAAAAATGGCTATATAAGTTTATTGGTGAGATGAATATATTTATGCTAAAGGGATAGAAGTTATGATTCACTTAAAGGCCAACTAAACAACTCTGTCTCATGGTCCATTCACATTTTAATTCATAAAAGTTTACTGATACGATATCGTATTATTTTATTATGCTGCCTCAAGAAATGCTTAATAAAAATAATTACTTGAGGTTCCCATTGTTCCTCGATGAATGAACTAATTTCCTCGTTCCATTAGCCTGTATAGAATAATACACCAAAAACAGTAATAATACAATACATTATTTTGAAACATTCTATCTTTATATTTTATTATATATTCTATAAACTTAGAAGCTCTTTTCATCTCATTCAAAGCATTAACAAAATGTTCATACATATGAACTTCTTTTGGAAGATCCTTTATTCTAGAACTTCAAGAGGTTTTCACGGAGAAATAATTACCTTTATAAATTCATTGCTCAATTTATATGTTGCAAGGTCCAGATAAAGAAAAATTAAAATAATTTATAAAATCATTTCATTGCTCGACTGAAATTAAACATCTGAGTTATATGTTTTTTTTAACTTATTAGGAAATTCCTAGAATGATCAACCATTTCAAACTCTTATGTAATCATAATATTATCATTTACAATTTAGAATACACTTCTTTAATAATCGACTTTTTAGCAGATTTCCCTTAAGGGAAATCAGCTATTGAGGTCGTACTCATGATGCGAGTTTCGAAAAATTTCTTCAAATGTCCATCGATCCTACCCAGGAGATGACGAAAATGAGGTCCGTTCAAAATTATATATATATATCTATATATATATATATATCTATATATATATAGATATATATATATATTTGTCTGTTAACGCTCTAGCGGTCGCAATTCTTGTTTGATCTTTACCAAACTCGGAATTTAATCGTTTTATGTAAAAAGGAAGATCAAGTTCGTTAATGGCTGAAATCGGACCAGTGGGAGGGGGGGTTTAGAGTGGGGGATTTTTGAAAATTCAAAATATCTCCGTTATTATACGTCGGATCGAAAAATTGTATAGAATAAATCTTATTGCAAATTAAATTTACTATAAATATTGTTCTATTCATTTATTCTGTATCTTGAATATTAACCGAGATATTTGCATTTGTATTCTGCGTGATACTGGTCACCAGTAGGCTATGTTCGAACTTTCCGGCGAGAGCTCTGGCGGCCGTTTCTATAACTTCGCCCCTCGTAAATAGGTTTAGAGGTTAGGTCAACTGTCTTTTGGGGCTAGAAACTACTGGGTTGTTACGCCCTAAATAATGTTTTAGGTTTAGAGGTTTCTTACTACTACAGTTGTTATTAGGCAGATTTCCCTATTGTAAAACTTCACGTGGGAAATCTGCTTAGTTTACGCAGCCCCTGCGTGACGGACTTTTTTTTTTTTACTTTCTGATGTATCAACTGTAATATGCTGAAACGGCCGCGTTTATGATTTTAGTTAGTCTTTGCCTGACTTCCATGCTAGAGAAAGATAGTATCATTTAATGTGTGTTTCCGACTAGGTGTTATCAGGTCATGAAACTATTTGGGCAATAAAATATGATATTTTATAAATTATTAGGATTTTTCTTTATCGGGGCCCGGAAGGACTCTTTCGGCGGAACGAAATAATACTTCAAGAAATTCTGTTTACTGTTAATATACTGATTTAGAAATTAATATATTAGCTCCATTGATTTTTAAATAGTTCTTCAATAGGTATCATAATATATTTTAATTTATGCATGACGTTCCTCATAATTAACTAAAGTGTACATAACCAAGATCTGTGTAATTAGTGTAGTATCTATGGAGTGAAAACGCATTGAGTAAATGTTGTATAGAGAAAAGGCTATAACTGTTATAACCTACATTAAAAAAAGCAAAAACGAATACTTTTTCTACTTTTCTAAAATAAATGAAATAATATAATAAATGAAGAGTTGCACTTTAACTGTTCTATTTGCATAGAAATGTATTATATATTCTTCAATAAAAGGAACTTGGAATAATTTTTGTGATCGGAAGTGCTGTTTAATCATAAAAATATCAAACTAAGACCATCTTATTGTGTTATGGTCCTCTGCTAATGTTTTCTAACGGAAATATTAAATGTTCAAATGTAAATTTGAAAACGTAAACCTTTAATTATATTATTTAGTGAAATTTCTATGTTTACACGATATGAATATTTCTAAGGGAAATAATTTTTATTTCTTCCAGCCAGTGACGTGCAATGTAGCTAGTGTTTTATATTTTGTTTGTGCATCTGATAAGCGTATCTATAAAATAAAAAAATATACGAGTGTCATATGCAAACAAAGAATTCTACTAGATTTATGAGAACAGCGAAGATTCATGATTTATTGCCTAATCCAAACCCAAGCAGGAATGGTGGTCGGTTATCTCTCGAAGAAATCTCAGTGTACATTATTAATTCCTTCGAAAAGATCAGGTACATATTTTTTGAAAATGTGACTTTTTTCTGGGGCTTTATTTTCACAAGTAAACTCATCACTCTGTAAAAGGAGAATATAAATAATTTCCTACTCCAAATGCTGTCCAATGAAGTACAAAAATCTCTTTATAACAGAATTTAATTGATGTTTCCAATTTTATTTAGAAGATAATATTCATTTGGTTCTGCCTTCGCTAATTTTTGTAAAGAGTGGTAATAATAATATACGTTTGAATTTTTAATGTGAACATATGTACCTATGATTTGACCAAATAAGAAGAAATATTGGAATCGTAAATGTTCGTTCCAATAGGGGAGATAAACTTAAATTAAGATTTACTGAACGCCCATACATTTTGCCATGCTACCATCGTCTATGAGAGTTTTGGATTATTATTTATTTATTCTTATTATAATCACATTTTGCAACAGAGCGACGTATCAGTTTACATATTTACGTAATTATGTTCATTTCTGCGATATTTTCAGAATTGTCCTACATTATAATTTTTTGAATATTTTGTCTTGTTTTAAGTAGTGAAATATGACGTCGATTTACTGGCTACGGTGATATAGTACTTCAGTCAAAGTGTACGGTTGGTCTATGTGAGTCCTTTGGTAACAATCAGTTACCTGGATTATTAAGCTCGGTCTTAATATTTTAAGCTGTTTTTGCCAAAGAAGAAAATAATAGGGAGTGTGACAATATGGGTTCAAACATACGGTGTGCATTTAACGACTAGAAGTGCACTACCTCTTTTGATTGTAAACGACCGCGGAGGGAAAGGTGAGGGGTGGCTAATAAAAAAATGACAAATTTCTCAGTACCTATGGAGCTTTTTTTTTATGCTAAACAACATATAAATTATGAACTTTGACATTTTTTTCAACTGATGTATTTGAACGAATACATCACTTATAACAAGAACATTTTAAATGAAAAGCAGGTAAGCATTTTTTATCTGAATTTATAGTAGTACTAGGAAGTCATATGGAATATTTACTCTTCTCGGAGCTGGGTTCATCTCTCTTTCCCAGTAGGAAGCTTCGTGAATTTTGTTATATCACCAAATTATTCGATATAAATTTATTATAAATTAAAGATTATTGGTTTAATTCTGCTTGGTTTTGTACCCCGTATTGCCTATCTCCCGGGCATTACAACATTTCGGTTGTGGACAAAATTTTGGAGCGGTGGCACTTAAATGTCTTAGGGTTCTTTAGAGAAGCCTTAGCGGGGAGCCACTTAGGCCGTGGGACGAACCTTCAAACCTGATTGCGGGTGTAGAGGCAAACGCTGCCAAACAAAGTTACACATAGTTATTGATGAATGACATTACCCCCACTCCTCGCCTCTTCTATCCCCACCCCTTCTCCAAATAGGTGTAATGGCAGCTCCTGTACATGTGTGTGTGAGCTGAGTGTTTGCTCTCGCCCATGTAAAGCAATTACCAGCCAGGAGCAGGGAGTGCAGCCTAACCTGGTTAGAGGAAACCTCTTTTCCTGGCCAAGCCAATATTTGTCGGTCTTTCCGCGTCCCTTTCATGTGATTTTTTGTAAGGATCCCGTATCAATTTATTCCCTTGGCGGATAATCCTAACCTCTTTCAACTTTTTTCCCCTTATAACCTAATTATACTTCCTTTATATCGAAAGGAAAGAAGGCTAATTTAAAAATATATCAAGGAAAATCACGGTTATTAATAAATAATTTACCAATATATAAAAGAGTTAACAAATCACACTAAAATATTATTTATATATTGGATGAGAAGGCATTATGAGTCATTTTGTTGGAAATTTCAACTAATTTTGTTTTGTGACTAAATATGTTTTCATTATTAACATTAACAAAGTGTTCAAGACAAAATAAAGCATCTCTAAGTTTCAAAACAGCCATCTTTATTCTCTTATTTCATAAAGCAGACTTTTCGCTCTCAGGGCATTAGTAATGCTAAAAACATACAGGGTAATTTGTTTTATATCTCATTCATAAACGCAATTAATAATTTTCTAGATTCTTGGAGTTCTAACAAACCCTTAAAATTATTCCTCTGTCAATATAATACCAATAAATCTCCTCCGAATAGAAACTCCTCAATTCAATCAGCCTTACCAACTGGCAATTTGTCAAATAAATAATCAAATAATATCTAATCTTTTAACAGGTAGGTTCTATAACCCTCACGAGTTCTATGCCATTATTGACTGAGCTCATAAATATATAACAATAATAAAATCATAGATTATATTAACCAATTATAGATCAATGAAATTAAGAATTAAAAGGTTAACAGTTATTTAAAATTATAACAGCCAAATCGTTTAAATCACTTCAGAATAATAACTACATACCCCCCGCCCCCTAATCTATCTTTACCTTTATTTGCCATAATTGAGAATTTGGTTTCTTTTGTCCTGAAATGCTTTAATTCGTCTCAGTAAGTATTAGATGCAATTAACAAAACGTTCGTATTCGCAACGATAGTAGAGGATGGTTGGGTACCGGCTATAAATTATCTATTCTTCAAATAGAGAACTTTATTTACTTTCTATACTGATATTTTCGGGTACCATTGATTCCCTTCTTCAGATCTAACGATGAACAATAACCAACAAGTTTAAGAACAGAACAGAATTTAACAATGGTCTTAAATATAATAAAATAATGTTTTAATTGTAATATGTGACAAAAATAAAAAAGGGGATGGGGTTGGATGTAAAACTATAATAAGACATTAAAAAATTAGATATGGTACAAACCAATTGTAGTAGAGGAGGAGCAGTGAGGAAAAAAAAAACAAAACTAGCGCAATCAGTGAAATTTATATCTTGAATGAGGATAGGACTATGAATGTTCATAGTCACATAGTGTGAATAATTGGGAAAATTGTAGTACAGTATTAACTGGTTCCCGGTAATTGCGTCAGAGTGCGTCTTGTGTTACTAAAGGCCGAAGTCAGTTGAAGAAATTCATAATACTTATTCACCTAAGGCAAATGCAGTTTTAATTCATTTTTCTGGCTCGTAGATGGAAAGCCAAGAAGGTAGAATAAATTGTTCTATTAGTACTATATTTACATTCATACACTCATTTATATTATAAGCTTAGAGCTACATTATAGACATTCTGTTTTCTGCTATGGCATCTATGTGCAATGGGTGTGGTCGGTTATTTTTATTTCTTTCTGCCTATTTTAAAATTAATATTGTTTGATGTTAACAGATTTGTTGAAAATGCCGCTGCCTTAAAAATTTGGCATTCTGAATATTCATTTTTTTTATTTGCCCATAACATTATCTTCCAAAAAATGAATAACAGGAAAAAGCATAGACATGGTTCGTTTAAACAATAAGTACTCTATACAATTCTTTCCTATTTTTAATCGATATAACTCTTACATCAATTTCTTTGGCCAATGTAGTGAATTTATTAAAAATAAATGAAAAAAAGAAAATTAACAGCCATTTGAAGGAATTTATCAAGAGCAAACAATGAAAATGATTGTATTATATTTTAAATATTTCTTAATCACAATCATTTAAATGTGTTTGATTTATTTCAATGATACCCAATTGTATCTTCCTGTAATATATTTTATATTTGCAACAGCTGTATGTGAGGAAAATTCGTACTCCCTTTCATGCGAGGTCGTCTCTCTCGATTTTTGGGGTAAGGGTTTTTTCCTATGAGGGGTATCTTGTATCAATTTATTTCTTGACATACGATAGGATATGATACTGATCTCTGCCTGAAACCCCAAGCCCTTCTCTCGGCCCTCTCTCACAATCTTATAGTGCCTTATCGCTGAACCACCAGATGTATAAATTGAATATTTTATTTCTCTTTTTGCATACATGTCGGCGCATTAAATTTACGTGTTCAGTGCGGAAATTATTAAAATAAATTTGATATTATATTATCGATTTTCTGTATTCGTGTGCAATAAATATATTAATAATAATTTGTAATTTATAAATGGGAGTCAGGTTAGCAATGTCTGTTAAAGAAATAGCCTTAATATCCTTTGTTAATTTTCAGCTACACCGGACCATAAATCCTCTTCGTCCAAAATGGCTAGAAAATGATCATGGCCTGTAAGTTACTTTTAATATAAAAATCTTTTCTATTTCTAATAAAAAACATTTTCATTTTTCTAACAGAAAACATTTCTATTTCTAATAGAAAACCTTAATTCCACCCTGGCTAGAAAAGGGTGGTAACCTGTAGATAGCCTGTCCCAATTAGCCATAGTAGCGAAAAGTGGTCGTTAATAAATAAATATTTCTAATAAAATGGTTTGATACTGATGAAAATAAATAAAAATGTCTGTTTTGCTTTCCAGAAAAGTTCGAAAACGTTGATTATGAATATCTTTTTGACCCTATCTGTAACTTAACACCCCGAAAATACGAAAGGCGTAGATCTGGAAGTCTACTAGAATATAGATAAATATGATATGTTTATAAAGCCAAAATGTACACACACACACAAGCATAAACACACAATCACAAATTTAATACATACGCACAAGCTATATAGGAAAAGATAATTGAATTTTTTTAATGTTTATTGCAACAATATGTTAATAACATACCTACTTCAGTTATCGACAGGAATGAGTATCGTACAATTAAACATGTGTTTGCTGAAAATTAAATAGCTGTAGGAGGCTTTCCAGTTATTATTCACTGTAATATACTACCTCAGAGATAAATTAAAAAATAACTGTGATTTTGAAGACTTCAAGATACAATCAAGGGCTTACATTACTAAATTCGCTTATTCAGCAACCCTCACTTCTCTTCTTCCACTTTGAACAATATTTACAATTTATGCACACTTTATGTTCTTAGTCATGAGAGGGCCTTCTGCCAGCTCCCAACTTTACTGGACACATATATTTGATGAATTGCCCACGAAAGTAACTCCCCTATATCCACGGGTTAATAAAGGACACTGATCTACACTGAGAGTATTCCGACCAAATGATTTAACAAACAGGTAAACTTGGGAGACTAGCCATGTAAAATCAACCATTCATGAAATTGGGCTATTCAACCAGACTATTTTTCTCTTCTTTTAAGTCGTCTAATCCATGCTGCCTGGTTTTTAAAAGATTTTTCTAATGGGAAAATGCTCATTGCGTGATTCACCAACTTACCTGCAATATAGAAATATTTATCCCTACAAATATTTTTGAAGGAACACAATGATGAAGGTTTCCATTACATCATTCAAACATCTGTTTGCCATGTTCTGAGTTTGAATGGTCTGTTGAATGGACGTTGAATTCAGCGAGTCTGCAGATTACAAGTTAGGCAGAAATTGGAATTTACTGGGATAGTCTTTTTTACAAATAATTGCAAATGTTCTTGGAATGTTTCTGCTCTTTAATTATTTGTTAATTCATCAAAGCATTTTTTTGTACTATTCTGTGAAGCTAAATAATGTAGCACAGGTAGTTAAATGTCGCTGGGTAATTCAATTCTCAATTGGAAGTTTGTAGAGCGATGCCTGCATAAAAGGTCGTACGATGAAAAACCTTTGTCAACGTCCAAAGCATTCCCCCGACAGACAGGGTATAGGCTATTATACGAAACCTTCATCCCTCTTAAAGTGAATATATTTTTACTGTGTATCGCGTGTCAATTAATTTACACTGCCACCCGACACCGAACACGCTCAATATCCAGCAAAGCACCCCATAACCAAGTTAAACCTCTTCACTTTTTCAAAGGGATTACTACACGTAAAAAAGTCCACATAATGAAACAATGCCAGTTTTGTGAGCATTAAATTAATGAATACGTCTAATAAATTCTTCATTCTTAATAATTGCTTTGTTACAGTCATTAAACTTGATCAAAAAATGGAAGAACAAAAATCTAATAAAATTCTCTTTTATTAAACTTTTGTTGAATATAAAAGCATAATGAATTCTGGAGAAGTAAACCTCTCCATCATGGTAGCAGAGTTCTCAATTTTGTTTAAATTCTCTTCATTTTTTTTAAGTGCTCTTCAAGCACTCAAGCAAATTTTTTTCAGATCATTGATTACTAAATTGGAGAGTATGACAGAAAATCATCAGTAGTACCTAAAGATAATCGGTGAATAGTGTGCCGAAATGAAAACACCCCTGGTGAGCACAAATAAATGTCGTGATGTACAGTTATATCAGTCATACAGTCACTGGATATTGACAGTCGGTTGAGAGCAATTGGTAAAGTTCTTTAGAACACCCATAACTAAAATATAGAGATTTTCCACAATAACTCAGTAAACAAATTTAAAATCCTCATGTCGGGCGAAATTGTGAACTATTTGAAACAACTTTTGTAAATCAAATATATTTTGTGTGTGTTCCGTTTCCAGTGATTTTTACCAGGCAAAAAATAGACACTGTAGTCAAAGTTAGGTCTTTACTCCCTCACTACTGATATTGAAATAATATTATTAGTAATCTCTTCAGTGTATCCATTATAAATTATAAATTTATTGCCTACATAGTGGAGCTACATTTTCTTATAGAGCTTATGTGGCGCCCAGTAGAGTTGTACAACCATTCACTTTTAATTGAAGCCCAAAAATTAAAAAATATCTCAACAGAAAAATGTACTAATCTAATATAACATTCCAAATTTTAAACACTTTTACTTTTATTTATCGAATAATCGAACATTTCTTAATACTTGGGAATTTCTTCATGAATATTCACGGATAATTTGATATAATTATCAACCACCCGGCTTGAAATATTTTATTTTGTTCCATTCTTATGTCCTACTTGCAGCTGATTACTGACCCTTGGCAGTTTTCCATCTATCAATTTAGTTTCTATAATAGGAGACTACTTTCTCACTGAGGTTTTCCAGAGGTGAGTTCTAGTCCTTTCGCTGAATTGTTAATAAGCACTTATGCTTTCTATGTTATTATGCAGTTTTTGTATATATTTCAGTTATTTATCAGACCAACTTGATCATATATATTATGTCTTTTCCATGCCTTACCATACTATCTCGTCAAAGGTTCCTTCGTGGTGTTTTTATTTTTGGCCCAACCCAAACGAATCATCATCATATTTCATGATATCTTTTTCCTTCAACAGAAGTTCATCGCAGTTTCTTTGTTTCTACTTTACCTTCCTTATCATTTAACTCCCCCCCCCCCTTACTCGAGTAAGTTATTTTATTCTTTTTTTTCAAAAATTAATATTTAAAATATAACCAGTTAATAGGCAGTCTTACCTGTTAGTACCGAAGCTGCTGTGTACAGCTACTCGGTACTCCAGTTGATGTGTGACTTGCCGGAGTAGACCATTTTCCCCTTTCTTGGTTCCTGGTTGCAAAATATTCTCAGCTAGTGCCAGCAGTCCATCCTCAAAGCCATATCTCTATTCTTGAACCTTGGAAGGAACATCGTTAAAATATAGACAATTTTTTTTTATGCTAGATAAACTTTCTTGTTTTATATATATATATATATATAGATATATACATACAGACATACATATGTGTTTGAGTGTACATGTGTGTGTGTGCCCGCGCGTGCGTGTGTTGATGTTAATTATATGTTTTAATCAATTAAATTAAAATCTATTACGATTTTTATGTTAGGATATATCTTGTAATGATTTGATGTGAGTATGTAGTAGTAATTCTGTTCAACATTTTAAGAGAAGTGTTTGCTCCATTGCACGGCATTAAGCATCCTCCGTTTTTGTTTAACACCAGATAATGGAACGTTTGTACCTATCGAAGTGCGAAATGGCCTGAGCTTAAATATACAACTTGTTGGGAAGACTAACAGTTTATAAAACCTGTTTCCCAGATTTTAACTTCCACATCCAGTACCATACAAGTTATATTCCAGAAAGGTTATTGGACCCATAACAAATACAACCAAACTATGGGGAAGATCTAGGCAACAAAAATGCACACAGGTGTGCCACTATTTTGGTTGGCACTCAAAATAATAGCAATGAACAATTGGGTCTCTGAAGTGTTTAAGCAAAAATATACAGAGTAAATGGAATTTTAAAAATACAATATATCGGATTGTATTTAATAATGGCCAATGTGAATTTTCCTGGTTTCTTTTTTAAACCTCGAACCGATACCATTGGTTTGATAAATCATTTTTAAAACTTCTTTTTGGCTTAATAAACTGTTCTAGCTTTGAATAAACATAGAGTTTGAAAAGATAATATATTATAATGCCGTAAGATTTTAGGTGTGGTACTCCAACAAGCTGATTGGCCTGAATTTTCATATTGTGCAACTCCATCTATTTTATCCAGAGTCATTAGATCAACCTAACCAATCTTGGAAAATACAGGATATCATAAAACGTCTGGCGTAAAACAAGTAGAAAGTAGCTGAAGAAAGATGAAAGATGAAGGATTTCAGGCGCTGGGGCTGGGGAACACGAAGTGAAAAAATTGATTAGGATTGACTGATTGAATTTATGGGATGATTCCATTTTCAATCAAGAAGGAAAAGAAAGGGAAGGAAAAAAGAGAAATAATAATTTAGGGACAGTATAAGACTTCTGATAAAGAATCAATGATTTCCTTTCTATCTTTTTTTTTTTGTTTTTGTATTATTTTCCTTCTTTTAAACTAAGTCTTTCTAGATTTCATTCTACAGCTTGCTTCTTACAATTCACTGGAAAAATTGTTGAAGTATCATTTCTCATCAAGGGTAAATTAATTTTTTGGTTTAATTTGGTTACTTTAACTAACTTTAAGGTTTTCTATTATTCACAGCGAGTCAATAATAAGAGAATAAAAAGGACTGACTTAACGAAAGAGAGAACCGGATATTTAGGAAGTAGCAATCAAATGAAAGAAAAAAATCGAAAATAAATGTTAAGGAGGATTTGCTTGAGATAAGTAGCGTGTACGTCGAGCAGCTGCTGAAGAGTGGATGTCTCATAAGATATGTTGGGCACGCTGTGGACTTGAATGAACAGTTCGCTGCACTTCTTGGATGTAAAAATGGCATTCTATTATTTGACGATATGAGAGACCTTAGGATACAAAAGTTTGTCAGGAAAGTTGATAAAAAAACTGGTGCGGGGGGTCAATGGCGATTGAAGTAATTGGTTTTTCCTGATGATCAGGAGTAAGACAGATAGAACAGACTACATATAAGGAATCATTAAGTCAGGCTCCTTTAATGTGACGTGAATATTACAAAGGATCCGAACTGCTTCCAATAGACCACAGATCTTGACAAACTTAATGTTTAACACATAGCCTGCGGGGGCCGACACGTTGGATGGTTCCCAGCCAACACGTTGCATGGAGAAGTTTAACGGAGTGGGTTGCCCAAAGCCTAACTAAAACTATTTCGTTTTTTGACTTAGCACCAGTGACAGGTCTCCTGAACCCCCTTGTGCCTCCACCAGTAAATACTGACATTTGTTGTTATTTTTTATGTTATTCACTAACGATGAATAAAAATCATTTCTGACCATGTTTCAATTAAAAATAAACTTAAGTTTACATATTTGTTTTTAAAAAGTGGTTATTTGAAATTTAAAGTTTTTCAACTATTTAATTAAATTATAATCTCATAAAAACTCATAATTCGTACTATTATGTATCATATTTTATGTTTTTTCTACAATACTGTAGAAATTATAAAAATTATATTGTTGTGTATATACAAATATTTTAACTTTACAAATTTAACATTTAATTTTTTTTTAAATGTACATTTATTTAATTTTAAAATACCTCATCTCAGAGTACCATATATAGCCAAAGTTTAGATGCAATTTGGGTATATAAAGCCAATCCTAGTTCAATGTTTAGAATGGATTTTATAATTTTCAGTTTCACTTAGAAAAAAAGTTCGTTATTTCCAAGGCTTTACATTATAGATCCAACATAAATAATTAATCTAAATAGGTTTATGGTTTATTAGTTAAAAATAAATTAAACTATTTATTAACGTCAACTTTTTGCAATTAAGGCTAATTGGAACGGGTTATCTATAGATTACCGACCTTTTCAAGACAGGGTGGGACTAAGGATTTATGTATTCTATTCCGTCACTAAATAAATTCCTTTTGCCTTGACGGGAATCGAACCGGTCTCTCGAGGTTTACCATGTGAGATTAAGATCACCGTTTTAACTCACATGGCTAACCTGAACCTTTATTAATTAATTCATAAAAACTACCAAAATAATTAATCCAAAGATTTTAATTGGAGGAATCTATCATTGTTCCTGACACCTATGAAACTTGATGCTCCTCTTGTGTGGCTGTAGACAACATGTGTTTGAGGGTTTATATTCATTAAAAAAAAAAAAAAATGTGGAATAAATATAAACTGATAAGCAACTAAAATACTTTTGATGGAAACTTTGCAATGAGGGTGCTAACAAAATGAATGCTCACTAGAGATTTTATCAATTATCAAGCAGAACAGAGAAAATAAATAAGGATCGTGAATTTTTCTTATACTACTTCCTATTCATCGACTTCAAAGTAAGATATATACAAGCCGGCAGAAGGTGACACTCGAAAATATGGACCTTTGAATTCTAGGATAACTTGTTCCACTAAAAAGTGCGTGTATCAGTAGTACACAACATATGCTAGTGAAATTCAAACATATCTCGACCTTTACAATAGCTGCTTTGTAATATTGAATTAAGTTGGATAGGATGTGTTACAGCAAATTCTTTCATAATTAAAACTAATTTGCTTTTCAAATATGCTTAATGTATACGGTATACGGTAGCATTAGGAATAAAGTAGGCTTCTTCTAAAATAAGTAAATGAAATGAAAACGTGAAGGGTAAAAGTATAATTAGTATAAGAGTACCTAAGTCTACTAATTAAAGTGAAAAAACTATAAAAGTATCTTATAAAAGTAGTGGCTTTAGAATATAAAGTGAAGGCATGGTCCATTTTTCTTATTTAAATTTCAGTGGGAGGAGAATACCTGGAAAAAAAAATCATGGGGTGAATAATATCTTGTAAATATTCGTAGGGGACGGAATAAGTGGGTTGAGTTTCTTAAGAATCTGCATTAATAATCAGTTAAGATCTTTTGTGCCATGAAATGGGAAATCTCAACAGCTTACCACTCCCCTCCAAGTTTTATTTTCTCCTTAAATCCTACCTTTTCTTCAAAATCAACTAATATATATATATATATATATATATATATATATATATATATATTTCATGAATGTATGAAGATATGACTTTTGCCTACAACACATATCAATTTTTCCCCGACAACACACAGCCTGAACCTTTTCCCCTTCACACAACTCCAACAAGCTCTCTAAGTTTCTTAACAAGCTATAAAATATCTCACAAACTTCTGCTAACATTGCTTGCACTAACTGAAAAAGAGAGAAATTTCCTTTTCTACAAGAGTTGAGAGGCCTTATATTTCGAACCAAAACTTTCGCAGCGTCTCTTGTAAAATATTCTATAATTAGGAGATCATATATTACTTTATACAGCTTAGGGAAAAATGTTGAATTATTATGTATTTTCCTTGAGTTTCGTTTAGTAAATTTAGAAAAATGAACACCGTATTGTACACTCATCCCTGAACATCTTTTTGCCTTTACAGTAAACATTTATACGTTTGTTGAGAAGAAAGGTCGAGAGATTAACATCCCAGTATCTAGCAGAAGAAAACCACAATAGAACAAATAATATACCCATATGTAACCTTATATACAATTTATGCAATAAAAAAAAATTATGTTGAAATCTATTTTACTAGAAGCAAATATTTATTTGTCAAAGCAGGTTGTAGTTCGTTATCCAGAAGAGAAGGGCTTGCTTCGACATATTGTGTAGAACGTATATTACGGATTCCTATTTAGCGTTTTCATTGCAGGCAAACTCAGGAATGACAATTAACCTTTCATCAGAGGGAACATGCTCTAAGATGATATGATTCTTTTCATATCCATTGAGTGTAAAAATTAAAATAGAAGAGCGTAGAAAATATCTGTATTTGGCGTACGAATATGTAAAGTAATTAATTTTTCATGATAGAAAGTGTTTCTCTAACCTTCCATACGATTTAATACCATAAATTTTATTATTAAATATTATAAAATATAGGGTTAAGTCCCATATGAGCCATGTGAGTTAAGGCGTTGTTCTTAACAATTCACTTACAACAATTTACATTGTACTTGGTAAAGCTAGGGTCATGCGTTCAAGTCTCATCTGGACAATAGGAATTACTTTAGTAAATAAGTCATTAAATGAAATCCTTAGTCCCATCCTGGCTAGAAAATTATAAAAATATAATCATTTTTATTAATTAAAAGGGATGATAATAGAACCAGAGGTTTATTATTTGCGAACAATTCTTTACCTTATCATATATATATTACAAAAAATATTGTGGTCTGTTGAATTTATGTCTTATTTCCCAATGCTTGGCAGAAGAAAATTAACTCGAGCAGGAATACTTCTCAAGAAAGTTGCTTTTATCGATTATCACACTAGGAAAGAATGGCTTAAGACTAGACAATATAAAAAGAAGTCATAAAAGTTGAGAGGGTTGTGAGAAGAAAAGGTGGAGGGTGAGGGGATTGGCTGAACGAGGAGCCAGACCCAATTATTGCCTCCGTAGAAACTTCTAACCTTAAGACCTATATACTTCTCTCAACAAACAGTACCTACAGCCTTAGAGAAACTCACAACTCCTTCCATTCTAGATTCTTAATCTTTCCAATCAGCAAAAGGTTATTTTCTTCTTATCCTTACAAAATCCTCGAAAATGTCATTCTCAATCACATAGACTTGAAATGGAGTGGAATGCTCTAAATGATGGTTTCGTAAAATATATTAATGGGAGAAGGCATAAACCTTCATTTCCGATAAGACATATTTTTAATAATTTATTTACTTTTTCCCAAAAGTCCCAGCAGGATTCATACCCGCGCGTGCGTGTTTGTAGAGAATGTTTATGGGGAAAATTGGACTGTTTAGTTTAGCAGAACCAGGCTGAAAGAATTATGTTTCCTATCATTTCGCTAGGACAAAGTATTATAATTACTTACCTTTTAATATTTGATTTCTGGTGAGATCATTGTCAAGGAGACATACTAGCCATTATTCTGAAAGATAAAAAATACTTCAAGAAGTCTTTCAAATATAAAATATTAATAGACAATGTGTGAACATAACATGGGTTACATTATGAATCTAAATAAGTAGCTCTAAGCCCTGTGGTCATGACGCGAACTCTTTTGCCGCACCGGGCAATGACGCAATGGTTCCTCGAGTAATCAATACATCTTGGGCATACGCCGAATGCGTGAATCTTTGAAGGTGTAGTCACCAGGATTCACTTCAATTAAGGTTAAGTAGTACCGTTGCCTTAGAGTTCTTGCAATCGACAAGTTTCTTGTGACATTATAGCGAGTCCAGTGTCATCTAGTCCACGAGGCAGCCATGCTGGGGTATTCCTAAAGGCAGCAATTCCTCCTCTGATTTTGACCTATCTAGAGTTTCTAGATAAACATTTCTAGAGTACATTAATCTGCCAGAAGGAAATAAAGAAGCGACACCGACAATAACTTGTTCTTATGTTTTTGTAACATGAGTTTTGTTTTTACATCCTTTGCGAAACCTACTCTGGGACTCGATGGCTTATAATTTTCACATTTCCGATTATTGCCTTTTTTACAAATAGGTACAATGACTTCGTATCTCCAATCTATAGGTATTTTCCTTTTGTCCGAATAGCCCATATTATCTGGTAAACCTCATCCAAGGTTATATTTTCTTACATGTTTCAAATGGATATTTTAATGCTCATAAAACTTATAATTTATGACAGTTATGATTATTTTGTCAATCAAGAAGGATGATCGGCTTCGATGTCCTTCTCCTAGAGACCCATAGAGTATGGCAACTGAATGTGTAATGCTTCATTAATAGATTGAAATCGGTTATCCAAGTATTATCCAGCAGACTGCTAATCATTGTTATAGCTCAGTGGTGAATATGAAGTCCATTATCACATTCTTTCTTTGGCGTACAAATTGACACTCTATTCTGTGATACTTGGCACGTGGTATCTGCTACCTACTTGGGCTAAAATTAAACTCAATTTAATCACTAGGGATTTCGGCTGGCTGCTGGAGGTCCAACATTAACGGAAGGATAAGTCGGTCAAACCACCTCCACTCATAAAAATTCCTTATTAACCGCAGAGCACTTTCAGGGCGAATCGCTTCATCTTCATAAAGACTTTCTTCCACTCATAAGAATTCTTAATAAAGAATTTTTATGAGTGGAGGTGGGTCACCCTCTTATCCTTCAGCTTCCGTCAATTTTAATCACTTCAATTTCAGTCTGATATATATAGTCAAAGTTATTGAATTGAAGTTTTTCAACTGTGAACTCAATTTATAATGTAACATAGCCATAACAGTTTTGAATATAGTTGCTTTGTTACAGAGTAAAACAACGTTTTATGAAGTAAACCTCTGGACTTACTTCGAAAAAGAGACACGTGCTGCTAAAGAAGAAAGAAAGAAAAAACATGACCACCAAAAATTAAATAGGTACAAGAGAGCAAGCAGGAAGAAGAGTCACAAGGGACACATTTTAACTGATCTCTTAATTCAATGTAAATTAAATACAAGGCAAACGTTTCATGAAGTATTTATTCTGCTAATAAAAAGAGGGTGGAAATCCTTTTCCGTGTATTTAAGACCTAACCTCTTAAGTTTGCGAGAGTTTGTCTACATTTACACACATTAATTTACACATTACCCCCGCTGAAACTCTTTAAATATAAAAATTCCTTTCTATTTTCTAAAATATTCATATTTTCTTTAGTTATTGTTTGAAGAGAATTTTGTTTCGCTAGGCATATTTATGTACGGCCTATAGAAATATTGTGCTACATGAAACCAATCACCTAACCTATTAATATTATACACAAAAATCGTATTTATTTCTGAATTTGAAAAGTAAAATTGGTTAGGCAAACAATCAGGCCTTCCGACAGGGTACTTGAGAGCAAGTACTTCATGATGAGTGCAAATTACAGTACGGCAGATCATAACAGAACGCGGCTTCGGGACCAGCCAACTTTAATTAACATGGATAATTGGAGGATTGCTTGCTCTGGAAGCGCTGGAGTAGACGCTAATGCAAGGCAGTAGCGGATATATGTGTACACACACAAATAAGCATTGTGGAAATATGACCTTTTTGACTTCAGTTCACCAATCTATGGCGGAAGGTCATTAAAAAGCAGAATCAGACAACAAGCGATAAAAATTGATGATAAGGACAGTAAACGTCCCTACCTGACTAATTGATTAAATACACAGAAAACTTGGATTTTGAAAACGTAAGTATACTAGAAAAAGAAACAAATATAAGCAAAAGAAATATAAACCAATGGTTCAACAGAGGATTTATAAAAGAGAAGATGCACATCATAAAACTTAGAAGAAAGGTAATCAATAAGAAAAGTCCATCTCACAGGGGCTGCGTTAACTGAGCAGATTTCTCACGTTCGTCAAGTATTTGAATTTATCTCAAAACGTAAAAGTTCAACGAGATCAATAACTGGTATTTATGCTTCTGATAATGTGCTTCATAATATAACAGCTTATTGTAAATGTGACATGAATAGGAGTGGAGGTTTACTGAATGCCGAAAACTATAAAATATAAATTTCAAGGTTAATAATCAAGATAGTAAAAAAAACGTACATAAGAACATTTATTGAGCATTACATTTTCAATTAGATTAGCTCTATCACATTTTTCGATCCAACGCATAACGGAGATACTACGAATTTCTGGTCGGAATTCAGCCATTAATGGACTTGATCTTTGTTTATTATTATTTACGTCCACATTATGTTACTATGGCTAATCTGGACGGGTTATCTACAGGTTACCATCCTTTTCTAGCCTGGGTGGGCCTAAGGAGTTTATTTAATGAGTCCGTCACTAAATAAATTTCTACTGCCCAGGGCGGGAATTGAACTCCCCACTCTAGGTCTCCCATGCGTGATTAAGACAAACACGCTCGGCCAACCTGAGCCCCCCTAGAACTTGATCTTTAGTTAGGTTACAGGAAACGCTTCTATATTTAGTTTGGTAACGATAAAACAATAATTGCGGTAACAGACATATATATATATATATATATATATATATATATATATATATATATATATATATATATGCATACATGTACAGTTTTGAAAGTGTCTCATATTCGTCATATCCTAGGTAGTATCGATGGACATTTGAGGAATTTTTTGAAAATCACGTCATGAGTACGGCCTCAATAGCTCATTTCCCTTAAGGGAAATCTACTAAACAGAAATTAAGCATGTGAATTATATGTATTTTAATTTATTAGAATCTTTAAAGTGATGGTTGTTCAATTATAAATTTCTCATTTACTATTTAGGCTACATTTCATTAGGAATAATCGATATTTTTTATTTCGTGGCGTATCGATATAAATCTGCTGACTTAACCCGCCATATCAGTCTGGCACGGATAGTGGACGGTAGTATATAACGAATTTTTTTTTTTTTGAGTTTACATTAAGCAGAAACCCTCTATCAATTTTTTGTAAAACTGGTTTCTTATTTTTATTTTCTTTGAAGTAAATTTCGAGAGAAATAAACATGGTTTCAGAGCCAGAAGTGTTCCTAAAAAATAAATAAATGGAAAAATGTAAGCTTGGATGTAGGACAAACGTTCCTCTGAAGAAGTGTAACGAATCGATTTTCCGTTTTAGTTTAGTTTGTTGATTTCGAGGAGCGAGTAGAGAGCGCTGCGAGGTTCAAATGTAGCATGAGTGGTAACAAAGACGTCAGAGAGCGGTAGGGGCGTACAATGGAAGCACCGGTATCTGCAGCGTGACAGCCTGTCAGGCCAGTTCCGCAGTCAGATTAAACTTGCTATCTACACCCCACCAACCAGCTGGGGGATGCTCTTCACCTCTACAGTACAAACCCTCGGACAGCCGAAGCCCTCCTATCGCCAGGCTCGTGGATTCCGAATCTTTATTTTCAAAAAAGGGGCGTCTTTAGTACTTTTGAATTTCAGAATCTTTCAGAGACGGACAAGAGCTCTTTGTAAGTACTCTCCGGAATTGGAACAAAGCACCCGGGGGCTTCTGCATGAAGTTAAGAACCTCATTGGAAGTAGCTATTGAATGAAAGTCTACAAACCTTAATTAAAGACCGTCATGCAGGTTCTGTGTTATGACTTAATTCTAATTTTACAATATGCATTTCACATATTAGCAGATGTCCCTTAAGGGAAATAAGCTATTGAGGTCGTACTCATGACGCGATTTTTGAAAATCTTCTCCAAATGTCCATCGATCCAATCCAGGAGATGACAAAAATGAGGTTCGTTCAAAACTATGTATATTTAAATGTCTGTTAACGCTTTAGCGGTCGCGACTTTTCTTTTATCGTTACCAAACTCGATATTCAGTCGTTTTATATAAAAAGAAAAATCGAATTCGTTAATGGCTGAAATCGCACCAGGGGGAGGAGGAATTTAAGAAAAAGTGTATAAAAATCAATCTTATTGCAAATTAAATGTACTATAAATATTGTTATATACATTTTTTCTCTATCTTGAATATTAAGCGAGATCTTTGCATGTTTCATTTTTCAGTATTCAGTAAAAGTGGGAGGGGGGTTTAGAGGGGGAATTTCGAAAATTCGAAATATATCTGTTACTATGAGTCGGGACGAAAAATTGTATAGAACCAATTTTGTTGCAAATATAATGTCCTATAAATGTTTTATGTACGTTGTTTCACTATCTTCATTATTAACCGAGATATGTGCATTTTTTAGCTTTCGGCCTTCATTCAACCCCCACTCCAACTCATGCTATATGAACAGTAATCTGTTACATTACGAAGCACATTATTTTAAGCCTAAATACCAAAAATTCTTCTGGTTGAACTTATTCGTCATGAGATATATGCAAAAACGTGACGCACGTGGCATATTTGCATAGTTAACGAAGCTCCTGCATGACGGACTTTTTAAATCTACATGAGGTTAAAATTAAACAAGTTTACAATGAAGCAACTCTTTGAGAAAAGAAGATGAAAGACACCTGCCACTGGATTCATTTTCTTTTCTTTTTTGTGAATACTATTCTACAGCTATTGGTGTTTGATAAAGTAACCAAGAGAGTGCATATTTCATGAAGTCGGCAAGCGAGCATTTACTCAGATTATATGACACTCGTCTGAGAAGGGGAGGACTTAGGTTCCAGTTTGAATAGAGTCTGAACATGTATAACAGAGATTAAAGAAGATGGAGAGTGTGGGTGTGGCAGCTCTATATGATTCCTGGGCACTTCAAATACGTTTTGGGTTGTAAAATACGTTCGTAGTGGTTTTTATTGGTTATTGTAAATATGATTAATCAATTATATATTACCCATTTTGATCAGTTACATCTTGCCATCTTTTAGGTAATCTTGTTAATTCCGTCCTCCCAGAACTTCTCAGATTTTTGTGCAATGAACTCAACGTGCGTTTTGCAGTCCTCGAGTGAATTATAGTGTTTCCCATTAAGAGAGTTTTGAAGGGCCCGAAATAAGTGAATCTCCATTGGGGCAAGGCTCTGGTGAATAGGGTGGGTGGGGATCACATCCCAGCCATACGCCAATAATTTCTGCCGGGTCTGCTAAGAGACGTGAGGACGGGCGTTATCGTGATGGAAAACTATCCCTTTGCGATAAGCCAATGCTAGGCACTTTTGCACAACCGCTTCATTTAATTGTTCCAACTGGGCACCATAACTAATCCTTTTTTAGAATATGAAAACATTAAATACATGATTTTATAAACACAGAGGATTAAATTGAAATATTGATAAACGCTACGTACGTATTTTACAACCTATTCTATTTTTTGGAAAATAGTAATAGTGATTAGTACAAATAGTGGATTACTAACAACAACTAAACAAAAAAATGACAATAACATTTAATCACTTTTTATAACTATACATTCCCTGCTCTTCTTGGCGGAATACTCGGAACTATATTTTCCGAATAGGTTATAATAAATGCGGGCACAACACAGGCGAGTGGCCTGAAAAGGGTATATTGGAAGTTGTCGAGGCTGGGGTTTCGGTTGCAGAAAATCAGTTTTATGCAAGACTAGCCATGAGTTCACGGGGCAAGGGAGTCTAAAGTCTCCCTCCTCGTCGCTTCAGCACACCTCTCCTTTCCCCTCTCTCACAAAATACGTGGCACTTCAACCATACATCCCACAACCGATTTACAACTAAACGCTCTGCTTATCAGTAAACCGTTCCCTCGAACGAAGACTCCCTCTGTATGGAATACCCCAGAGAGATATTTTTGTCCCTAAGATATTAGCAGATATCCCTTAAGGGAAATCAGCTATTGAGGTCGTACTCATGATTCGAGTTTCGAAAAATTTCTTCAAATGTCCATCGATTCTACCCAGGAGATGACGAAAATGAGGTCCGAAATGGTTGTAATTTAATCGTTTTATGTAAAAAGGAAGATCAAGTTCGTTAATGGCTGAAATCGGACCAGTGGGAGGGGGGTTTAGAGGGGGGATTTTTGTAAATTCAAAATATCTCCGTTATTATGCGTCGGGTCGAAAAATGGAATAGAATGAATCATATTGGAAATTAAATTTACTATAAATATTGTTATATACATTTATTCGGTATCTTGAATATTAAACGATATATTTTCATTTGTATTCTGCGTGTGGTCGTCAGGAGTCGGCTATGTTCGGACTTTCCGCCGAGAACTCTGGCGGCCGTTTCCGTAACTGTTCGTCGTGAATAGGTTTAGAGGTTTCTTACTACTACAGTTGTTATTGGGCAGATTTCTCTATTCTAAAACTTCACGTGGGAAATCTGCTTAGTTTAGGTATCCCTGCATGACGGACTTTTTTATCTTAATTTCGAATGCCTCAGAACAGTTGAGAGTGAGGCTGGTGAAGGATGGTGTGTTTAGTCATTAGGTGAGATGAGATCCAATAATCTAGAAACACTCCTCAATAACCAGTCAGAAGCTTGAAGTGTTAGTAGTCAAGAGGCGATATTAATAATGAGAAAACTAATGACAAAATTAAAAACATAGTATGAATAATTCATTTAGTGGGTGATGTACTTGTACGTTCTCCCACCACATGTTTTCTGAAGTCATTTGTCAATAATTTATTAAAAGCATTTAATACTGTCGCCAAATCAATCAAATATATTAAAATATATCATAAGAACATTTTGGGGATAAATAAAGCTATTTTACTGGATGATGTTCTTTCCATAGTTGAAACAATTAGGGCTTAGGTATTTAGGCAATCCAGATGCTACTAAGATTACGGCTATTTTGAGAACTCTTTATTGATATAATTGGATGCTGAGTCTGGAATGAGAGAGGTAATGGCAATCATGATTCCAAGACATTGTGGAATAGTAATAAATGAAATGGTGGTCACTCTGGGCACGGAGGGCACTTTTCGTGGATCTAAACTTAAAGCAGGATTAGAAGATTTATAGGAAATTGATAGTGCAAGTTGTGAAGAAAATAATGGTGGAAGAAGAGGGCTTATGGATAACACAGTTGTGAAAAGTTTAAACTATCCGCACGTTTGAAAAGGATAGAAAACGACAACCAGAGTTGAAATGTTGTTCGGACGCTGTGGACACTACCAGCCATATGATGAGAAATTTTCGTTTATAGGTTAAGGTTTTTAGCGTATTTCCCTAAAGGGAAATTAGCTATTGAGGTCGTACTCATGACGCGATTTTCAAAAAAATTGTTCAAATGTCCATCGATCCTACCCAGGAAATGTCGAAAATGAGGTCCGTTCAAAACTTTATATATATATATATATATATATATATATATATATATATATATATATATATATATATTTGTCTGTTAACGCTTTAGCGGTCGCAATTTTTGTTTGATCGTTACGAAACTCGATATTTAACCGTTTTATGTAAAAAGACAGATCAAGTTCGGTAATGGCTCAAATCGGACAAGAGGGAGGGGGGGTTAGAGGGGGGATTTTCGAAAACTCGAAATATCTCCGTTACTATACGTTGAATCGAAAAAGTGGATAGAATCAATCTTATTTCAAATTAAATTTACTAGAAATACTTTTATATACATTTATTCTCTATCTTGAATATTAACCGAGATATTTGCATTTCATTTAGCGTAACTGACACGACGAGGTCGGCTAACTTCGGTTGCAGTCATCAGTTTGCGGCTAGCTAGTTCGGCCGTTTCAGTAACTCTTCGGTTGTCGTGAAAATTCTCTATTCTAACACTTCACGTGGGAAATCTGCTTAGTATACGCAGCCTCTGCTTGATGGACTTTTATAGGTTTGGAAATGCTAGGATGAGTAATACTGGGACATTAGAAATGCAGTAGAAAGTGATATCTTAGCTTTATCCTGGTGAGAGATGTTGATCGTTCGGGGAACTGCTAGGGTTATATGGAATGGGCTAATAATAGATATATTAGCTTTAGGTTTGTTCCCTCTCTGTGATTGATTCATTCATAGGAGAGTCCTATGTACTAAAAGCATATTCTGTTCTTGCTCGAAATAGCTTGGAGTATTTCCTGTAGTTGGTCAGCTGTAACCAGAGAACCACTGCCCCTAGAACCTTTGCTAATAGTCTGAGTAAATCTTGTAAAACATAATCTGAGCTCAAATCTCTGAAGAGTTATAGTTTTGTTTCGATAAGTTACGCAGTCAATATTTTTATTTTAGTTTTCAGAATAATGAATGAAAATAATTCAATTTATAAATCTATTTAATGGAATACTTGATATCACACTAGGGAAACTGCTATTACTCATATATTACTCATTACTTGAAGTACTAGAATGGTTTATACCCAAATCAATCCACCGATTTACACCTGATAGCCAGGTGCGATAGGAACATAATATTCGTCCACATCATTGTAACGTTGGTTTCCTACTGTTCACAAGGTTAAGTTGTAGGCTGCGTTGCATAAAAGAGAATGCTTAATAATCTTTACATTAGGTTGTCAAAGCTGATTTAGGAAAGGGGAAGCGTCTGTTGTGCCTGGTAGCTTTGAGGTTGCCAAGGGCTTAAGACTAGGAGGCCCTTCATCATCTCCTTTGTTGATCAAACCCTGGGAGCGGCCATCCGTAAAATAACAGCTAATCATGTTAGAACTCTAAAAAACATGGCGGATGCCTCAAATAATGTTGAAAATAATTATTTATCGAAATATAAATACTCCAGTGCTCATAATTATGAGTAAACGCTTCTTTATCTGATACTAATGCTACAGCACGCTGAAGCGTATGCGTTTTTGAGTATTCTTCAAACAACCTTTCCATAATTTTACTTTTTCCTAGGCCGATGAAAAACTGTCAGGAAAGACCACCTTTAGTTCAGCCCGATGTCACAATCAGCCGCTAAACCAGTACTGCGGGCTATTCATTTAACTATTTCATTCATTTCTTTACAACTATTAAATTTATTTCTGTTACCAAACTTGGATTTTCTATACATAAAATGTTGATCAAGACAATTAATAATACCTTCTAACGAGGAGAAACAGGTATTAGTAAATTCTTCACTAGCCTAAAAGCATATTCTGTGAATGAATTTAAGAGGATAGCCTTTTTAGGCTCCTGGGCTACAATATTATTACATAAAAATACTGGTGCAATTACATTTTAAAAATAGTCCAATCATTTTTTAATGGAAATTCTCTTACATGACCAATATAATTTTGGCTATTCGCTTTTTTCCTTTCTTCTGTAACAATTGTACCATTTGGAGAATTATTCATTATTTTTTATAATAATATATTCAAATTCACAACTTTATTTCATAGGAATCACAATACAATAATCGATTCTTTTGTTTTATACATGTGACTTTTTATCACATGTTAAATAGAATGTTTTGGTATACCACTGAAGACATACATCACATTATCATATAACAACAAATTTTAAATAACAAAATATTCATAGTTTCTTGACTATAAAGGAATGTAATTTTTATATGCTTATAACTGTAATTACATTATAACTAAATTACCTCCGGTTTTATTATTCTTTCCGGTAACGCTAAGCTTCTTTCTTTTCCTCAATCAATAAGCGGCTTATTGAATCAAGAATTAAAGTTAATTAATTTCTCATTAAGCAGAAATTGTTTATTAAGGATATCTAATATTCATTATTCCTGAGCTTATATTGCAGGGAATATTCTTTCCTCCAAGAAATATCCTTTAGAAGGTTCATAAATCCTTTGTGAAAAGTTAGACAATATTATCTTACACCAATTGAAGATAATATAAATTAAAAATATAATGTAAAATGCTTGAAATTTCTCATCAAGACGTTGCTCATTACCGAATGTCAATTTTTCTTCTTTTTATCATGGGCTAGATATCACCCACCATTTTCACAGTGCTAATGATGTATTAGAAATTAAAAACTAGATTTATATGAATTTTTTCGTCGACAATAAATATTTTTGGAACGGAATTTAAACCCGAGAACCACTGAAAAAAGCTTCTGCATTTATTAGCTTTCTAAAATTCATTTCGTTTCATTTTTTTCAAATTCCATTCTTCTTAGCTCTCTTCTTCATTCAATCTCTTCTTGTAGCTCTTCTCGCGCTCTCTCTCTCTCTCTCTCTCTATTTATCCCTTTGTTTTAATGACTTTTAGATACATTTCAGGAAAGATTTTTAATCGTTATTTTTGTTTACACTTAGGTTTTCTTTTGCACATTCAGATGGACTGAAGGTACTTCCGAAAGCTCTAGACTTCTGATAAATATATTCAATTGTTGAATCGAAGGACTGTTTCGCTTTTTTCTATGTACTATCTGTTTATTGAGAAATATTAGTGTAATTATATCAAAGCATAGTTATCAATAGTTGTCATATATGTACATTATTCTCAAAATATTTAAATATTTAATATTATATTCAAAATATTTCTCAAAGCATTTGTAAAAGTAAACTATTATTTATTAACGTCCTCGTTTTTGCAATTAAGGTTAATCGGCACGGGTTATCTACAGGTTACCACCCTTTTCTAGCCAGGGTGGGATTTTAGGACGTTATTTAATGAATTTCGTCACTAAATAATTTCCTTTGCCCAGGCGCTACTCTAGGTTTCCCAGCCAACGCTTTAACTCACATGGCTAACCTGAGCCCCTAAAAGTAAATTAAAACATTTTTTGTTTTTTAATATTCAAATGCGAGTAAATCATTAAAAAAAGGATTAAAGCAAACAATAAAACAATGGTATTTATGAAAGTAAATTAATTCAAGTATAACAAAAAAAAATTATTAATTAAAGACTAAAAGCAAACTTAACAACAAAGCCAAACAGTCAAATAAATGAGGCTTTATAAATAAATGAGTAAAATAAACAGAGAACGACACACACACTGTCATTTCATCATACTGTCTCTTTTTCCCTGTCATTCATCGCTCTCTCTCTCTCTCACTCCTCTCTTTCTGACTTTTTTTTTTATTTTATTAACCTTTCTGTAATTTATTTTTTCAGACCTTTGTTCTTCTTTTCTCTCTCTCGCATTTTATATTACTGTATGGACGTTTACTCGAGATCCTTTCCGAGGAGACTTTTCCGAGCTCCCTAAACAAAAAAGTCCGTCACGCAGGGGCTGCGTAAACTAAGCAGATTTCCCACGTGAAGTTTTACAATAGAGAAATCTGCCCAATAACAAGTGTAGTAAGTAGTAAGGGATCACTACGGCCGCCAGAGTAGTAAGGGATAGTTACGAAAACGGCCGCCAGAGCTCTCTTCGGAAAGTACCAAACAGCTCACTCCTGGCGACCAATGCAGAATACAAATGCAAATATCTCGGTTAATATTCAAGATAAAGAATAAATGTATAAAACAATATTTATAGTAAATGTAATTTGCAATAAGATTAATTCTATACAATTTTTCGATCCGACGCATAATAACGGAGATATTTCGAATTTTCCGAAAATCCCCCCTCTAAACCCCCCTCCCACTGGTCCGATTTCAGCCATTAACGAACTTGATCTTCCTTTTTACATAAAACGATCGAACGAGTTTGGTAACGATCAAACAAAAATTGCGACCGCTAGAGCGTTAATAGACAAATATATATATATATATATATATATATATATATATATATATATATATATATATATATAAAATTTTGAACGGACCTCATTTTCGTCATCTCCTGGGTAGGATCGATGGACATTTGAAGAAATTTTTCGAAACCCACGTCATGAGTACGACCTCAATAGCTGATTCCCTTAAGGGAAATCTGCTAAAATGTGTTAGCAGGGTTTTTCCACATATTTATCAAATATGCTAAATGTGAAATTAGACAGTGCTTATGGGTTATTGTTACTGTAGTTGAGAGCAATGAAAGAGAATAATCAGAGAGGTGTTACGGTATTTATTTTTTTTTATGGAAATTCAGTAATATTTAATATTAATCATATTTGACGTTTTAGGAGACCCCTAATTATCAGCTATTGAGGCTGGGCTATTAACGCAATTTAATAAATGTTTCTTAAAATCTTCACCTACCCACCTAGCATACAACAAAAATATAGAATTCCACACCTACTAATAAGGTGTTTTTTTCACTTTACATCATTAACACATCGGACACCAGCATAAATTTCAAGTGCTGTACATAGGGCTATCATACCGAGAGAAGTAAAGAATTGATTGAAGTGGGTGAGTGGATTCTGTGCTAGTCACACACGTTAATCGCGAGCTTCCTTTCATGGCGAAAATATAATTAGTTTACGAAGAGCCAGGCTTTTTAAAGTTGAATGATTCGCGGGGATCTTAAATATTTCAGGAGGCAAAAAAGAAATAAAAATACATTTATACTTCATTAAAATAAACAATGTATAGAAAAAATCTTAAAAACTTACAGGCGTTTAAGACCAATTATAGTAGAATATAAAGGAATGGTCTATATTGTAATAATGAATTAAAACATTGAAATGGAAAAAAACATGAATTATGGGCATGTAAAACTTTCTTTTCTCTCTGATATTAAAAATATGAAAATATTTTAAATAATTCATAACGTATATACATAAAACCTGAAAATGAAAACATTCTAAAATAGTTATGATTCATACTTACAGAGTAATGCTGATTTTGCCAATAGGAATGCTGCCCTTTTGAGGGTGTATTTCACCGAAACTCACTTGAAAAGAACAGCTGAAAGAAAACAAAAGAAGGCAACAAGTTTCATCAGCATAACCAACAGTAGCAGAAAGAGGCTGTTGTATTTAAATAAATGATTGTAGTGATTTTCGTATAGTAAAGCATGTATAATGTGCATTGTCATTAAGTACAAAGTAATAAATAATTCTTCTTAATTGTCATTTAATACAAAGCTAGAGCTCACAAATCTCAGTTATGTCTAATGGAATTAACTTCACTTCCATAATAATTTTTCAGACACCAAGTTTAAATTGATGTCAGTACAATTGTAACGATTGGGCTTGAAATAATTAATATCTGTACTCTTTTATGCATGACATACATTTATCAAAGCCGGCGAGACTCTAGCACCGATATTATACATGAATTTGAAGACCTTAGGTCAGAACCTGCTCCCTAGTGAACCATACTTGAGCACTGTGATAAGAAGGTGAGTTAATCGAGCAAATGGAATTAGACAGACTGACTCAACACTGATATTTCGCTTTCCGTATTTGCGATTCAATTGCAAGCTGGTGGACAAAGAGTCGTCTGTTGGGGGACTGGAAACCGCATTCTGATGTTCCGATCTGAATACACATTGACTCGCACAGCCATAGGTGTAGCTCATATAAACATAGAGTTCCAAGCGCCAGACTGTGGTCTAAAGTTCTTATGAAATACCTCTCCTCTCTTATGAAAGATTTTGTCAAAATGGTTCCCAAATTTTTTTAATTTTCTTTTTAAAAAAAGTGATATTTGATTGCTCATGATTTGGAAATGTGATTTATTCATATTTGAAAGATTTCGAGATCTTCCCTGTTTGCTATTCCCCCCAAAAAAAATATTCCAATTTAACAATTTTTATTTGCTTATTTAGCGCATTCGCTACAAGACAATATGGCTCATAAGTAAAAAGAAAAAGAACATAAACAGCAATAATAACAAAAAAAAATGAACAAATTGAACAAAATCTTTAAGGGAAAAAAGTAGAACTAAGAACAAAAAGTACTAATGATAACTACAAAAAAAAAATCGTAAAATAAAAATAAATAAGAAATCGAAAATATTAAGTTAATAAATAATATAACATATAAATGAAATAATAGCTGAAAAAATGCAAATATGTTGAGAGAGTATGTAGTATTTTTTAATAAATAATAACTTTATATTAACATATTTTTTTAAAGTCTAACGGGAGCTCAGGAGAGCCATTGGGTTTAAAGCATTGGTGATAATCTCAAATGGTAAACCTAGAGTAGCCAGTTTGATTCCCGCCTAGCGGTGAAATCTTATCTTATTTAGTGGCGAAATCATTAAAAAAATCCTTAGCCCCATCGCCCCTGGCTAGAAGAGAAAGCCTGTCCCAATTCGTCTTAATAGCATAAAGTGGAAGTTAATAAGTACAATATTAAATAGAATAATATTAAAACCATCACTTCCTTAAATTAATAATAAATGATTGTGGGAAGTTTCATCATTATATCTAACGATTTTCTAACTTCTGAATATTTATGATCCATACAAGAAAAATTACAAAAACCTTTCCCCAAATTGTTTTAGAGTATAAAGTGTAACTCATGTATAATGTATTGAAAACAATTAAATTATCTTGAAGTTACTGATTAATATTATTTATTTTAATGATTCAAATCCTCTATCATTCCAATGCTTTTTTTTTCCGAATTCGGAAAAGTGTGAATCCAGGGAAAGAGAACCAACCTTTAAGCAATAGTGTGGCAACTCGGGTCTCCGTGATGCTCCGATACTTAATCTATATATATATATATATATATATATAAAATTGTAACCTCTGTCTGTACATTGATTTTTTTCGCGAAATTTCACGATAACTTTTCGTTTCACATGTCATAGACACCATAACTGCATTTTGTTTCTTTCGTGTCTGTTTGTTTATTTGTTTGTTTGTTTGTTACCTTTTCACGCATAAACGGCAGAACCGAACTTTATGAAACTTGGTATGTATATTACTACTAACCCAACTTAGACTTTAGGCTATGTTAATATTCTCTGAGACGAACAGGAGTGGGGGTTATAGGGGAGGCCTGAAATTAAAAATAACGATACTTCGTTTCCTATTGCATTTTTGGCAATAATACACATAACAACGATTGTTTATTTTGTTATTTAGAGTAACTTTTGTTATATACACCTTTGTCGTATGCCTAAGTATAAATGAGTTATACGTTAAAAACAACTGCGGAAGTCAACTATTTTATTTGGCACAAAAAACTCAACCGAACTAAACCAAACTCGGTATGTGAATTAGCACTAACGGCTTACTTATAATAAGCCATACTAACATTTCTAGGGACGGGCAGGAGTGGGGGTTATAGGGGGGGCCTGAAATTAAAAATAGTGATATTTCGTTTCCTATTGGGGTTTCGGCAAATATCCACATAACTAAAGTTGTTTATTTTGTTATTTAGAGAAACTTGTGTTATATACACTATCGTCGTATACCGAAGTATAAAGGCGTCATACGCTAAAAATTATAGCGAGAATCAACAACTTTATTCGGCACAAAAGACTCAACCGAACTAAATAAAACACTCGGTATGTGCATTAGGACTAACGCCTTCCTTATAACAAGCCATACTAACATTTCTAGGAGCGGGCAGGAGTGGGGGTTTTAAGGGAGGCCTGAATTTACAAATTTTATTATAAACAAATCCACAGAAATGACAGGTATTAACCCTAAACACTGGGACGGGTAAATGTCAAAATATTGTGCAACGTAAAGCCTTGCCAAAAAAATACCATCACCATCCAGCCTCAAATGAATTCCCGGGCGAAGCCGGGTATCTGAGCTAGTATATAATAAAAATAAGACGAAGAAGGAGATGTGGAGGTTTAATCAATAGCAGCATTGTATTATTTAAAAAAATGGATAAAATAGTTTATTATTTAGATGACAAGGCGCTTATCTTCCGAATCTGATCCTTTTCATTCAACCAGCAAAATTTTGTGAAGCTTCAATTAAATATTTCCTTTCCAGGTATATTCCTCAAAATGGCTCAACTCAAGCATACAATTATAAATACACTTAAGAGATTATAATGATTTTCATAATTTTATCAGGACTACGTCCTTAACTGTAACTGGTTTGTTAACATTTTCGAGGTGATTAGTTCTGTTGGTGAGGGCTGAGCAACTAACGATCTCATTGATTTCCGATGGAGCTATACTAGGAGGAAAAGAGCCCTTATTCGAATGCCTATTTCGAACAGGGCCGCAGTTAGTTAGAGACCTCACTGTAAATTGGAGAACGGTTGGATCCAGCAAATCACCTGTTGTGGCTTTTAGCAATTAGCATCCTGGCAGACCACACTTCCCCATCAGCGCAGCTCTAGCTCGAACCTCCCAAATTTCAGCACCCCCCCCCTCTCAAACCTGCTCTTATCTCTTATCATAATCTCCTTCTACTTATACGCTACTAATTAAATGGGATTTAAATCAAATCTAATTTGCAATACACATTAATATATATACAATGTTTATTTTTAATAATTAGAACAAATAGGAAATAATACATTTTTCTTCTTTTTTTTAAAATGTATTTACAAGTTCAGCTTTATACTGAGGAATATAAAGTTCATCATTAGTCCTATAAGGTATAATTCTGCGAGGAGATTTCTGGTTTAATCCTCGTAATGTACGTAGTTTGCTTCCTTCATCCCTAAGTATCGTGGAGTGGGTGTTCGCCCTCTCTTCCTCATATAGTTTCGAGGGTCTCAGTTTAAGGTATTTTTAATCCTGACTGGATGCCCTGTTCATGTCTATCCCTTCTATACCACACTTGAAATATAAAATAAATTAAATGAAAAAAAAAAAGTCTGTGAGCTGGGATATCTAAGCTGATTTCACTTATGTAATTGTAAAATAAAAATTCTTTAAACTTATACTAAATCGAAATACATTTCCGTTACTTGAATGACACACAAATTACGACATTTGGCTATCATGTACTCTCATTCGCATGCAGATGGAACTTGTTCCAGGTTTATAAATCGGCTTGGCAAACATTTTTTCTGATCTTTTAGCCTACTATATGATGTGGTGCTGTAGCTACTGTGTTAGTTCGTCCACACCCAGGCCAACACAGAAACTACCATCACCTGATGAAGCCGAATCTCAAACACAGTCAACTTCAGCATCATTATGCATTATATCTTTCCCTATCTGTTTCATCATTAGGAATAATCTATTTTTTCCGTTCAGCCAGTTCTAAAGAGAATTTAACATTATTTTTGCTTTTCATTTGTGAATTTATGGGGTCATTTAACTGCGAGTTTTTATCAATCGACATGTAGAAAATTAAAACTTTTTGTTATCAATGATTGCTACTTTTCAACAATGAAGCTTCTTGAAAGTTAAAGAATTCAACAGACTCTTAAAAACTGCTGGAAGTTCTGCTTGATTGTCTCAGATAAATACTTTATGAGTAGAAAGGTCTGGATTTCCATTTCTTAAATGATTTTCAGAATCAAGATATTTTATTGTTTATATGTTTTTTGAACTAATATTACATAGATTACTAAATATAATGTGAATGAAATTTATCGTATGGCCTGACTGTTATTTATCCCCTACGATGTTTGATAAGGTGATGGTCTTAATCCTCTTGTTAACTTTAAATTTTGGGTGCAAATACATATTGTAAAAGAGAATTTATTTACTGTAATAAAACTCCTAATTCCGCCTTGGCTAGAAAAGGGTGGTAACCTGTAGTTAACCCGTCATGATTAGTACTAGTATAAAATGGGCATTAATTTATGTTTTGAAGTTTTCCATAGATATTTTTTTAATTTTGAAGATTAATTTGACTACATTAATGAGTGTTGTCATGTCTTTGTCTCTCAACATTTTTGAAAGTGGGACAGGATCTTAAGAAATTTATTACATTGAATTTTTGTTGTCAGTTTGAATTGTACACATGAAATTAATTTTTATTATTTTAATTTATAGCGTTCCAAAGAAGTGCAGACAGATGTCTTTGGCTCGCCTCCCGAGAAACTGTCAACAGAGATAGCGACGAGCCATTGAGTAATCTTTCTCTAGGCACATGCCAATTTAGTGAAATAAGATAGTAAATTGCGTACCCATAAATTTCAATGATTTTCTAGCCATCTAAATCTAAATTACCATATAAAGCTCATGTTAATAAATGAACGTTTTATACAAAAAAGGCTTGTCTGATTCTCTATTTAAGTTTGGCCAGGATCATTTTTTTAAGTTTCAGACCGTTCTAAGAACACTTACAACAAAATTGAAAATCTTGTCTGTCTGTCTGTCCTTATGCTCTTCTGTTCACTCACAAAGGACTGCGAAGATTTCGATTATTTTTTTTTTTATATTTCGGAGTCAATTCTCCCAAGGTACAACATAGGCTATATAAGAATTCGAATTTTCAACTAGGACACGGAGGGGATTTCTTAGACGTGAAAATGCATATTCATCAATATCGAAAAAATGTAAAGAACGAACTGTGTATAGAATAACAATCTTGATCCTAGATCGTCATTTACATTTTTAAAATGTTGGCTTCCGCCTTACGGGTGCCAAAGACTTTATTCGTGTTTCATGTAAAATGTCTTAATAAAATTGGGAAATTGTATGTAAATGTATTAAGGGAAAGTATTGCTAATATGAGCGATTTGATATTTTACTCTTCATACTTTGATACTTTAACATTGAACATTGTTCTACCGTATGAAAACAGAATGCCTGGAAAACATTTTTTCATATACTACAGCCGGATGCTAAGATAATAACATCGTTTTATTATGACGGTAATTAGATTTATTTGACCATAAGAAGAATAAAAAACTAAATATAAAATATTCAATATTTGTTCTATAGGAATTCTACATTTCATGATCAAAACCAAAAATATGAATCAGAAGGCAATGAATGAATTATTTAGAGCTTCCATTATCCAGTATTTATATTCTTCCGGGGAACCATAATTATATCAATCGGTCTCGGTATAACAACAAGTCTAATCATACATTTGTCTAAATGCTTATAACTCGGGTAAAACAAATGAATGGCACCACTTATACTGTACATGCTACAGGAAGTTTTATTGATGAACTGCATGATTTTGTGTTTCCGATCTTAATATTTCCTCGGGAAACCATTTCTATTTCAACCTTGACAACGACGGGAAACAGGGCTAGTTATCTAATAAAGCTTATGTTATTAAATAACCTAATTATGTATACAAATTATTGCAGGGTTGATCTGCTGAGTAATGAGCAACCTCCGATAGGCAAACCCGTCAATTAATATGGGGACAATGTCAATCAAAAGAAAACAGTGACAGCTGCACATTAGACGGAAATGTAGTCTCCAATAGAACTATCTTACTGATCTAGTTATATTCTCCCGCTACAAGCTACGCCAGGAATGGCACTACTATAGCGAACCACTGAACTGGTTTTAATTGATATTCTCAAGTCATATACAGTAGGGCCGACGAACCCTCAACCAAAAAAATAATACACTATAAATCATATTTAGGCGCTTGTAGGAATGGACATATCAAGATTGAATACACAGTAAAATGATATTACACTCAAATTGGCAGTAATTTGACACTAAATTATCAGAAACAGTTTGAAATTACCCTATAATTCCTGTGAAATCTTACACTTATAATTATTATCCAGATTGGATTGCTACCCACATTGAAATCCCATCTCATTCCTCTTTATTGGGGCTTAATTAGCTATCCAATTAACCATTTCTCATTAACGCAGATGAAAATTATGTACATTTTTAAAAAATTAACGTCATCTTTTGCTATTAGGATTAATCATGGCCAATTACCTAAAGGTTTCATACACGTTCCTAAGCGCTACGGATTTTATTTAGTAAGTCTGGAACCCATTAAATTCACTTTGCCAAGGAGGAAATCGAACCCTCAAATTAGATTTAACTACAATTTGCACAGAATTAGTTAGCTATCCCCAAGGTTAATATTATTAACAGTTTCGCTTTCAGTTGTATCTGTATAAAAGTGTATATTGAACATTAATACATCTTACCACTAAACAACCTGAAGCTAAGCTGAAGGGAAAACGTTTTACTTAAAGTTTGCCATAAATGTTAAGAGGAGATATTAGAGAGTGAAGCAAAAGGGGTTACTCTTTATGGGAGGCTATGATAAATTAATTTTGTAATATGCATATACTCATATATATACATATATCATACTCACAGACTGGCAGAGTAGATCTTAAACATCTGTATAGCCACAACATGGAGTTGGTGAGTGATCAACCCGACGTTTAACTCCTCCCCCAAACAAGAAATTCTAGAGATAAGTTGTCTCCAATTGGTCTCATTACGGATATAGCTACTCGGGGTGAGTTATGGTCAGATAATCGTCGGCAAATGTTTTTTACCCTCTGCTTTTTGAATTTTAGCAGGGACCTGTACGGCCATAGACACCCTAGGAATATAAATAAAAATACTAGGATTTTAGACAGGGGGTAAGGTTGTGTAATGCCTCAGGCAGTTGGTTTTCGTCAGGTGCAAGGTTCGCTCGTTTTGGGGTGATTGGTAATTATTGCTAGAATTTTCATTGGAAGTATACTTCTATGCTATCATAAAGGTGCCCGATTCTAGATTGACATACAAAACGGTATTAGGTCTACGTTAATGGACGGCAGTAATTAGCCAAATAGGTATGAATACTTTGTAAATCGGCAATTGTTGAAAACTATAGTTATTTATTAATAAATAAAAATTTAGAAATTCAGAAGCATCGCCAATGTAATGAGATTATATATATGGTGATCATCTGTGCCAGAAATCTGAACCCAACAGACTGCCCAAGAAGATGCTATTTCGTACACCATTAGGGAGAAGGAAAACATGAAGTCCCAGATAATAGTGGTTTTCGGTAAATTAATGGAATTCTAATATTTGCTATTTGGATGCCAAGATAGTCTGGATTGTATGGACTGTTGTCTTCGTGGAACCCTCGTCCGTAAAGAATGCATAACCTTACTCGAGTTGACATCCATCTACTTATGGATTCCGAACACAGCTTTCAAGCAGAATCAGGCTCAGCATCAATGTGTTGAAGCACTTCATATAGGGCTCTCTCTATACAAGGACAAATATTAATTAAGCTACTAATGAATTAATGAAAAGAGTAGTTTCTATTATTGAGTGAAGGAACTCATCTTTCTCCTTTCTCTCTTCTGAATGGCTCCTTTATCTTAAACCTGGATCCCTCTGTCTTAACGAAATGCAATCTATTTTATCATTCCGCCCAAGTAGACTGAGATCTTGAATACCAGTAATCCATGGAAATCACCGAACTATTTAATCGAACGGTTTAATTCTCTGAAGAATGGAAACATTCACCTTTGGTTTAGCAAAGTATCGATCTAGTAATTTTGGGGCGAACACTGGTCGTTCCAAATATTAAGCCTTCATTTCTAGTTTTTAGTATCGCCTTTTTCTAATGAGCTTCACTATGTGCGACGGTGTTAAGCTCTGTTTTATAAGTTCTTCTAGATTTTTAATTTTTTTTTTTAACTAGCTTCGCTATAATCCCCCCCCCCCATTCACAACGAATCACTGACTATAGGTACAGACTCCTATAGTACAGAAAAATTCTACTAACAACCAAGAGGTCCCTTTCTAAGTTCTATTTAACAGCTGTCAATCAGGAAATCACATCTTAGAGCCTTTTACAGAAACATTTTTATAAATCCTAATTCTAGAGGATGATAAGGCTGCTGAAAACTAGTTAGCGTATTACAAATTTGTAGCAAACTTGGTGGTTTATGATATATATATATATATATATATATATATATATATATAACAACTTCCCTTAATGAGTTTTATGCAATGAGATCTTATTTTCATATCCAATCTGAGATAATCGATTTTCTCTTATACAGGAACGACCTTTATTGGAACTACCTCAGGGCCGACTACAGGCTCAATGCAATTTTATACCCAACTAAAAAAAAGATGTATCTCTCCAAAGCTATTTGCATCACATTTATCTTCTTTAAGAAATGGACGAATGGCAGAGGGGAGGGGAATCCAATTCTATTCAGAAGAAAGGGAGTCAGGTTTTCTTGGATTATCGTATTATTTTACAAAGAATGTACAGTTTGACGTCAAACCTTCAGGCACCATTAAGACCAAATTAAACAATAAATTACTAATTTACAAGGAGTTGATATTTTAAATATCAATATTAAAACCATTTATTGCATCACCAATTTTTGGTGATTCCACATTAGAAAAGGAATTTACAGTCTGATAATATGTAGGTATCTTGTCTTGAATTATTTAAGGAGGTTAATGATAACGTTAATTTATATCTAGATAACACAAGAAATAGATAGAAATTTATTTCATCGTTCTCTTGGTTTTAGAAATGGAAAATTCGTATCTGCCGTATCTTAAGACTATCGTGACTACTCAAAACTACATAAATTTCATTGGTTAAAAATACTGAAGTTGTTAGTAATCAAGGATATGTCAAAAGTCAAGTGACATTGCTTTATCCAGACAGTATGCAGCCAATCCGCTTAAACATCTCTACGGAACATGATGCAAAGTTATGTTGCTGTTACGACACTCTTGAAGTTAATATATAATCCACATATTCATATCATCTTATTGGAGGTTAACATTGCAGGAAATACTCATTTATTATTTCTCCCGACATTCTGGGCTGGAGAGGAACCAAATTATCAGGATCAATAAAAACGTCTTGTCCTCTACAAGTACTTTAATACATTGGGGTTTTTATTTTGTATTTTTCAATCTAGTTCCTCCGATGGTAGTATTCACGGCGATTTTCACCCTATTGTGACATAGTAAATATAGGTTGTTTGTCTAGTAATTAGTTTGTTTTTAATTCCGATAGGTATATGTGTTTTCTCTTTATGCCCAACGCTTAGGGTTTTTTTATATTTGTTGGCTGAAAATTTTGTAGTTTTATCCAAGACGTGCTTGTTTTTTGTGTAACTGTTTTATACACTGTTGACCATGCTATTGTAACTGTTAACAGTTATATAAACTTGCGTCTAACTGCCACCGGGAGCCCCCCTGCTTTAAAATTGAATAGTGAGTCGGGAGCGAGTGCGGGCTAGTGGCAACACTGCGTGTATAACCTGTTCATCGAGGTTAGAAAAATGACAAAAGAACTGTCAGTGACTCGTGCGAAACTTCCCCAAACACATTGTAAATTGTTGATACATTTATTAAAGTTTTTGTTTACTTCTCTCTTTTTATTAAACACATTACCCACACTAAACTATGTATGATGGAGCTAGGACCCTCGAAAGTGTGCTCTGCATATATTAAAGTACTTCTAGAGGACGAGGCGTTTTTATCCTGGCATGGGATCCTGACTTATTTCTTATTCATAAATCACAGCGAGTATTGAAGAATTAAAATATTTTATAATAATAAGGGAGCCTAAGATCGGATTAGCAACTCTTTAATGACCCTTAAAAGTACTTATATCACAGTCTTCATTCAAATAACTTAATTCCAGGTATTTAAGAGGGTGGCTTTGTATTAAGCAGCTCTAAACGATGATACAAATTCTTATTAAATTATCTCCTCCTTGATACCTACTTAATTTAATCTGTAAGATGAAATCATTTCTAATATTAATTATAAATTAATATTTACTATTTCACTGTAACTATTTCTGTGTCTCTTCTCAGTTACATTTTGATAACTCTTATTTGCCTTGAGATTAGTATTTTAGAGGTCTTAAAGTAACCTTTTGTGAAACAAAAATTGGAAATGAAATGGTTTATTCCGCATTTGGTAATTAAAGATGTTGATAGTGAAATATCAATACAGAATTGTAGCTGTTATTTCTAGGTTAATATTGGTGTCAGCTAGAGTTCTTATTAACACATATTCAGATGTACAGCTCATTTCCTCTATTGGCTCAAGAATATCCAGAATCCAATATCTCCCTTTCTTTTCAGTTTTACGTGTAAACCCTTAAAATGTCCCAAACGTTCGTCCGTAATTAAGTAACCGAATTAATCCATTTAGCCCATACACGTAGCTTAGTAAGCATACTTAATATAAGTTGTATTTATATCCACCATGGCAATCTCGTCGTTCGTGCTAGGCCTTACTGTGTGATCTGAATGCCACTTTTTGGTCGTGGGGTAGAGTGGTCACTTGATCGGAATTATGTGGACCGTACGAAATTAAGAAGGGAAGAAAAGTGACTGATTCTGGGTTACGAAAGTATAATTATTAAATAAATACATGAAAGCCTTGTTCTATGGAGGTGCTGTGACGTGGGTGTTGCTTTCTTCCTAATTCTAGTCGAGTTTCTCCATTGATTGGCTGGCGCACTCCTCTATCTCTCTCTCTCTCTTTCTGTTCCTCTTCGATTTCGGCTACTCTCCTTCTACTCATTCATGTGTAAAACCAAAAACCTCAGGAGACGTAAGCTTTGCTCAAGTGAGGACCACTATTAAAGGCGAATGCACATTCAGTCCTGTCCGAGGCATGTACATATTGATTGAGCTCAGCACCTTTCGAGCTCATGTTGAACGTTAGAGCCAACACTTATCATTCTTAGATTCTTTCTCAAGTTTACGACTATTACTCTTTTCCACTTTTCTCCACTGACGAAATATGTGATCCAAATTTTCGAAGACCATTGTGTGTTTAGTCATGTGCGCAGCTAGATTTAAGTAATTTCGTTGGGAGAGGCTTGAACGGACCCCAAGAGACAGTATAAATATCCATGAGGGAAGTTGGGCCGTTATTATTTGTTAATGTATACAAGAGATAGACCTATCTCAGTGAGAACGGTGCGCACAGTGTTGGCGAATCTCCTGAACACCGGTCAAATATTAATGGCTCTAAATACTAGTTGGGGCTGAAGTTTAGAAGCCCAACTTCTAATGCCTAACATCTCGTTTTCCATCCGCGAGTATAGGGCTCTTCGTCTTCTCTCTCTCTCTCATTCACACACCCTCTGGTTAAGTTACCCTGCGCGGGATCTTCCCTGGGGATAAACACCCTACGCAGTATGCGTTCTAACACTAGCAAAGAGAAGCATAGGTTTATTAGTTATCACGGAGTATTCTCCGTTGAACTGCTTTTATAAATTACGTACTGCTCGCAAACCAAAAAGCCAGTCGCGCAGCGGCTGCGTTAACTAAGCATATTTCCCACGTGCGTCACGTATTTTCATTTTTCTCAATACGTAAAAGTTCAATGAGATCAAAATTTGTTATTTAGGCTTGAAATTAAGTGCTTCATAATATAACAGCTTATTGTTAACATGACATGAGTAGAAGTGGAGGGTTTGCTGAAGGTCAAGAACTAAAAATTGCAAATCTCTTGGTTTATAATCAAGATTATAGAACATTACATTTCCAATAAGATTGATCCTATGCAATTTTTGTATCCGATGCTTATTAACGGAGATATTTTGATTTTTCAAAATCCTCCCTCTAAACGCCCTCTCCCTCCCGTCCGATGTAAGCCGTTAACGAAACTGATCTAAAGTTTTTCATAAAACGTTTAGATGTTCAGTTTGGTAACAATCAAATAAAAATTACGATCGCTACAGCGTTAACAGACAAATATATAAATCTATATATATGATTTTGAATGGACCTGATTTTCGTCATCTCCTAGATAGGACCTACATTAAAGGACATTTTTTACCCTTAACCATGAGTACGACCTCAATAGTTGATTTCTCTTAAGGGAAGTCTGCTAAAAGTGGCTTCTCATATTTAAATGTTCCATAATAAGCTTGTGTCCTCTTTAATAAGATTATTATTTATCAATGATATATTTATAAATGAGATACTACAAGGACACAAAAAATCATTATATCCATTATGGATGGATAGAGGACGAAAGAGAAATCCGTTAACCCATCTGAGGTTTATTATAAAAGTCTACGTATTTTCACTAGTTCATTTCATCATCTTCTGGACTCAGCATTCAAGCTCCCCATTTGCTAGATTCTGAAGTTGGTGGTAAAAAGCAGCTAAGCTTTTGTTATGGAATCTGTGGAATTTGACTCAACTCAATGGAGTTGAATGGAATTGGACATTAAATTAATTTTCAAAAATGACAATATATCCTAATGAATTTTTTTATGATACGTTATTCTGCAATGGATCAAGGTGAGCCTATTTACGTATTCTTAGATTTTGGGAGGGTATTCTAAACAATGATGAAGATGGAACAAAATGAATTAATCCCAACATTTCTGCCAAAGATGTATTTTACGCTTTGTCAGTTAATTTTACTGTTATCCAATTAAGGAATTATGCGTATGTCCAAAATTGTATTCTAATACTCTTGAAGAATTTAAACCACTTAATTCAATCACATACGTTCTGCAAATTGCCATAAGAACGGAGCCAGTGCATACAATGAATATGGAACTTAATGTTTGAACATATTTTTATAATGAAACGCTGAACTGTTTTTTAAACGAGGTCCGAAAAAACACAATTCATAAGTATCATTTAAATGAAAATGCATCAACTAAATTGTTCGAGCATACTAGCAAAATTTGTCTGTCATACGGTTAAAATAATATTGAAATCATTTTTCACAAGCCAGTTTCATGGCAAGCTGGCAAAAGCCAATGAGAAAATATTTGCTCCAAAAATTGTTCACTTTAAACCTTGCGACTGTTGGCAATATTGCTTGGCTATTCACTAATTCCTCAGTTGCAGTTAGTAAAGCTAAACGCATCGGAGAGGAAATTGCCAAAGCAATAATGGAAACGCAGTAGTATTTACAGAATAACTGTATAGGGTTGCTATCCACTTACAGAGCTAATAGAGGATAGAATTGGCTGCAGTAAATCTGAGCACCGCTCTTGGCTAACCCCATCTACACTGGCTTTCCTATCAGCCGGAGGCAACGGAAAATCCGTGGGGGGGGGGTTAATAAATGAAAATTCCGTTAGAAAAACCTATTACCCCAAGTACCCCTATTAATTTTGAAGGGATGCCTTAATTTCACCGAGGCAGCTTTTAAAATACAAATTGTCTTCTAAGCCAAACAACTTGCCATCAAGTCTCATATAGATTGCTTTAGACGCTTTTCATATTGAATTTAGCAATGTCACCTGTTACGAGTTTAACGTTCTTCGTTAAAAAATTAAATAAACGTTTGAAAAACATGACTTTTTATTTTTATTACATAGTTAACGAAAACTTGGAACAAGAACACAAATTAAAGCACAACACAACCCACTTATTTACAATCTGGTCTCCGCCATTGCATAACCTATATGTTTCCATAGTAACCTAATAATTGTATATGTTCCTAGCACATCACTTTAGGTAGGTTATCTTGTGGTTACCTCCAGAACGTATCGAGACACTCATTATTGTTATCAGGGTGCGCCTCCGCCACAAGAGTAATGATTCAATTTAATTTCTGTAACGCTCAATACCTATCTCATTGAATGCTGAAATCATATGCAAACATTACTGAGATATATTATTAAGCTGCCATATTTTCCTTTTGAGCTTTTCCATTTCATGATTATAACCGCCAATATTTATTAATATATTTGTATCATTCATTTTGATGATGTATGTACATTGAAACTTAAGCAACAGTATCTAGGAAAAATGTTTTACCAAAACACCTTCAATTAGTTAGCGTATTAATGTTCAGAAATCTCTGGTTGCATTATCAATGTTGAACTACTTGCATATTTGTATATTCTTATCCTGTTGAAGGCACAAAAAGAAATTAGATTCCTTTACATTTAAATTATAGAATGTCTTATTATTATTTTTTACAGATTTATGTTTACGTGCTCATGGAATTAACTAATCTTTCTCCTGTCATGAAGCATTTTTCAGACGCTACATCAATGCGAATAATATTTTATTTAATGAATTCCGTCACTACATAAATTCCTATTGCCCAGGTGAGAATCGAACTCACCCCTTTAGATTTACCATGTGAAATTAAAATCAACGTTTATCTCACATTGCTAACCTGAGCCCAACAAAAAATAATTAGTGTGTTTGGTATTAAGAAGTACTTTACTAAATATATAAGTTATATTATACAGGCATTTGTTTAAGTAAAGAAATAACTGTCCTTTAAACGATAATTCAAATGGCATTCTACAGAATTTGCTACTGCAAACGTTGAGTAAGCAATATGGACCATTGAGTTCTGTGAAATAGGTGTTTTAAAGTTCCTCCACAGTTTCTTCCACAACTACCTTTCATTTTGAGCTCCTATCTTTTCTCTTGACAAGCATAAAACTTTAGTGCGGTCTCTTAACTAGCAGTAACCTGGAGGGAAGAAGTTTCTTTATCGCCGGGCTATATGTTAGCTTCATTAACCATCCAGGATGACCCATTTCACCCTCGCCTTAGCGCTATCTCCCTTCTCCAGCTGATACCTCAGCAGTCTTTCTCCCATTTATTCAAACAAACCTTCTGGAAAGGTAATCTTCCTTTTACTAGGCGGCACTTCAAAATTAAATCCATTCCTGCTCCATAGTTGCCTCTTTGATTTGATGTGCCTCTGAAAATGGTGTTTTGACACATAAGCGTGCTATTTCTTGTAGAGAGACTGGGTGTCTTTATGACTCATATTTATTTATTTAATTTTTATTCCGGGTAATTGGATTCATTCTAATTGATATTCACACTCATGTTCCTCCCCCACTTCAAAGTGACATCTATGTTCAATCCGCCTCTTTTTGTCTATATTTTAATTTTATTTAAGAAGAAAAAAAAAAAGTGTTTAGACTTCTCTGAAATCTCAACTAAGTTACTTAATCCTGCTACACAAGTGCTTTGTAGAACCGATGTAAACGGGTTACAGACAAACGTACTGAATAAACTGGTTCACAATACTAGCATTATTTAGTAATATTTATCTATTCTTTCCAGTCATTCCAGTTATAAAATAAGTGGCAGTGCCCGGAAATGGAGACAGTTTAAAATTTATTATTAAAAGTGCTACCCATAATTTATTTACTCAATTTTATTATTTAGTGCTGACCAAATATTCTAAACACAGTTTTTCTATTCTTTTCTTTTTTGTTTACCCATATTAGCGAATCAGTTCGTTTCCATTTGAGAAAAAGTCTTCGAATGAGCAAAGCTGAGTTTTTTTTTGTACTGTTCAGCAGTGGTATCTGAATCTCAGTATATTTTTTGACTTCGAATTTAAACCCCAAGCTAGATAAAGAAACAGTGCGTCATACTAACAAAGATATATCTATATGTATGTATATATGTACACATACACACACACACACACACATATATGTTATGTACTTAGGTTACATAATTTTATATCATGTGAGTATTTAACTGAAAGCACTGTAAAAAATGGTGTTATTTTGTATACATTTTATCTGCTGTGATACGGTTTAAAGTCGAGCCATTTATTTTTCCGTTGTTCTTTAAAGCATGTACAAAAGAATAGAAGGAGCGCTGTTCTTATCTCAGTGTAGCTTATTTTAGGCTTTAAGGCCCTTGTAACTTTATGTTACTTGAGTATAAAAAGCCTCTGTATGCAGGGACATGTTTCCCTTTGTAGATAATGACTATGCTTTTCTTGTGGAAATACATGCGTATTGATCGTATTCATGGGCGCAAAAGCCTACACATGGGCCCCTTGGTAGTTTCGGATTACCTCCTTTCAAAATGTGTTCTATTGGGCTCATGTGAGCTCACGTTGACAACGTTTAACTACGCATGCATGTGCATGGTATTGCCGCATAGTTGATGGGACAAATATATCCCAAGTAAAAATTGATTTAATTGAAGCCCTTAAGGACAGCTTTTAGTCTGCTGTTATGTGTGAAAGCCAACCTAACACTTCAAAATAATGGCCGTCGAGGTCTTTGGAATGCCATTAATATTTCTAAACAAAATACTACGAATGTTGGAGTATATTCCCACCTCGGTTCGTCAGGAACCACTTAATTCACAGTTAGCTTGCTGTTCATCCAATCAAACAGCACAAAAACGGCCTCGTTAGAAACGATCATAGTCAAGGATCTTCAAAATATGGGCTGGTTATTACCCCTACTGGAGAATTAGTTGTTCTTACGCTTCTTGAAACATGAACCATTTTCTCGGATGGCGTTATAAACCATAGTGATCATTAGTCACTACCAAGCGAGGCTAGCTGGGTTCTTAATCCGACTTATACGTAGGAAGTGCTCAACTCTACGTCCAACCCCATCAACCATTGAGGACCTGGAATGAGATGCTTCTAGTTTTAGTTGGATATTACGTTTCTTCTTTTATCCCACTATTTGACCACTCTACAAATTTTCTTTCAGTAAAAGCCTCAGGAGTGACACATAAATATTAGTCATTCACTCTGTTTTCCCTATTAATGCTTTGTCGAGACCATGATGTTCATTAATTGACCTAATTCACGTACTACATTTATTCATCAGTACAAGTCTTTGAAACTAGTCAATGTAAAAATAATGAAATTCATCATGCCTTAATATATTGTTTTATCTTCTTGATCTTCAATGGTCCATATCATGGCTATGATATAGTTTACGTGAGTATGTCATGGCTAGTTGAGTGACGGGACTCACTATACCCTATAGAGTTAATAGTTCAGTTCACTCATAGTCACCCCACACGTGGACGGTATCTAAGTGAGTCATAATCGGTAATCATCCTAAGTGGCTTTCAGACGTACATACTCGCTAAACTTCCGCTAATCCACAAGCGCCACGACTCTTTAGCGCTCTGGTAGAGAACACCTGAACTAATATTAATATTCCCTTAGTTGGGATCAAACCTTCAACTATTTTTACCTTCAGTGTACTGAGAGTAGTAGTAGATTACACATGCCTTAACTACCACTGCCACCAGTCCCCCCAACATAAAAACATGATATATATGAGCTCTATATTTTAATAAATTACCTTTTGTTAATACATCAAATTTTTTTTACCTCAAGTAAAGGTAATTTTCATCCCTTTTATACTTTTAGTATGTTATAATTGATCAATTTTTGGAGATGCAGCAATTTTGAGATCCTTGTAAGGGAAGCATAAGGTTGTAGGTCACTGATGAGAGGGATCAAACAGAACTGAGAGGAACTAATTAACCTCAGTCCTAAGTGGCTTTTCCCGCGTATTTCTTGGCAAGAAGCCACTGCCAACTTAATTATCTCGTTTGGAGGTTCTTGTTTCTTACCGCGAGGGGCGCTCATTTCCCGAGCGATTCTCCGCGGGGTGCTGAGCAAGCTAACCCCCCCCCCACCCCACCCCATCAGCCCCTGTCCAACCTACTTCCTCCGCCCATCCCCTCCACAAGCTCTTTTTCCCCGGCTCAATTAGATTACAACCTACGGGTGGAAAGGGGAGACTCTTGAGCCGATCGAACTTCTGTCTCCTTAAGATGGCTGTAAAACCAGCAAAGGACAGATTGCCAAGGGAAGAGTTTTTCCTTCAAAGGTAGTCCGCTTCAAAGGGAGTGACACAGCTAATAAAAAAATACTTCTATATTTCTTACGTGGACTATAATCATTATGTCTGTATATTTAAAATATGACATTGTGTACCCATTCGAAAGAGAAATTTGGAAAATATTTTCATGATTTAGGAAATATTTATAATTTTTTGACGTATACACTACTTTTTGTAAAACGCCCGGCGGAGTCGACTATGTTAACCTGCCAGATACTTTCTCTATAACATTGATTGAGAATAGTTGTAAGGAATTCAAGCACCTGCGAGCATAGTGCTTGGAATGGCTGCCTAAGGAGTTAGTACACACTTTTTCTCCCGGAGTATTTCGTGTCATAGAACTAGTGAAATGGAGATAATGATCATTTGCTGAGTGCGTAAATCACTCCGATATAGAAGCGCTTTGTTCAGACCACAAGTTAACTCCCCTGTATTCGATACAAATGGTGGTTTGAACACTCTCCGGTATGGTCAGAGCTATAAATCTGTTATCATTCCAGGTTCTTTCTGGTATACGGGAGTTGAACATCCAGTTGATTACTCAATACGTAAAATACGTTTCACGATGCCCCCTCCAAAGCGACTGAGCATGAGATCTAAGCAAGATTTAAAACGTCACAAGATAAATCAGTGCGATTTAAGTTTGCCAGATAATCGTTTTAGCAATCATTTGCCACTGGTAGTTTACGTGCACAACAAATTATTCTTATTTTGATAAAGACGTAGATTTTTCCTAACTCAGCATTCTTCATTTTCAATAGAAAAAGTATTATGCATTGAACTTGCCAATATTATTCTTCCTATCAACTTAAAGTAACAATAATCTACAATTTCTACACACCACTCTTCACTTCTTTCCTTCATTAGCAGGGTGTATACACTTCAATTTTAGTTGTTCTTTTTATGTATACATTTTTTTTGTTTCCCTACTCCTTACTTTCTTTCTTATTTCATATTTATTATTTTTTTTTAGTTTTCCCTTTCCCTTATTTTTTTTTCTCTCTTCTATACATTTTCTAATATATTATTTTCATCGCCCTGATGTTTCCATACATAATACCGTTTGCTATATATAAAACTGTTATGCCAATGAACCGTTTCAAAAATCACCGTATGCTATAGCTCACTCTTTTTCCTTTTTTTTTTTCTTTCTTTTTTTTTGGAATTCGATTTTTGAGCACACTCTCTAGCCTTTCTAAGGTCATCGGCGTAATAAATTAAATTCTTTTCATTATTTCTGTCTCTGTACACCCGATTGTTCCTTCGTCGCTTCAAAATGTCTCGAAGGGTTTCAGTTAACTATTATGTTTGTGAGTGGACATCTTCAATTAAAAAAAAAAATCTAAGTTTAAGTGGTTCTTAAGTAATATCTAATGGATGCGAATAATTTAAACTTCATTTAATTGCTATTTTCGGCAGTTTGTATGGTGGATCAAGGAGATTTAATTAAATTATTTAGAGTGAAATCCAGTAATTAGGTCTTCTGTGTTGTAACATGACAGCTTATCAAGATGATACAAGTTCATTTGTGCCGCGACAGGAACAGATATGCAGCCTTTGTAAGTAAAGGATTATTGAGGTGGAAGTGAGTCTGTTGGCACAGGTGTTTATTTTGACTTGTCCAAATAGCAATCAGAAGATCTGTCTAAATGCAGAGGATCAAACGGTGGCCTTACTCAGAGAAGACGTGAGATACAGAAATCGTAGAGAGAATTGTGAAACACTTCTCTGGTGAAAAAGAATCCGCTTTGAACATACTTTATGGCTTATATTGTATCTTTCTAAAAGAATTCATTTGGTTTTAATACTTAGATTTTGAACGTGACATGGTAAGAGGATTGTAAAAAAATTAGTATGGTCGCAATTAGATTGAGAAACATTTCTGCTCAAAATTCGTTCAAGCAATTATACACAAAAGCAGATTGATCCAAAAATTACTTAGTCTATTAAAGCAAAAACCGACTTTCTTTCCAATATTTCCCTCTCTCTCTAATTTTTGAAATACATATTTCTGTTTAAATTCACTGGTAAATTTACTGTATAAAAATGTAAAAACGTTTTATTAAATCTCTCTTTGTACATCAAATCTACATTGATGTGGTAGTGACCAACAATACTTCAATATGTGTCACTAAGAGATCAGGGGGGTTTTCTGAATTATTTTCTTTAAGACCTGCAGGAAATCATAAATTAAAAAACAAAACCTGAGATATCCTTCCTGTGTACTGGCTGCGGCGAGATGAAAAGTCTCAGGCTGGCACCTGAAGGTACCCTGAAGGAAGTATTAGTTGAACAATCGAATTATGCATAACCTTATATTTGTAACCGATTATTTGTAATATATATATATATATATATATATATATATATATATATATATATATTTCCACATTTCCAGAAGATGAGTAATACATGTATAAAAATAAGTTACCTATTTTCTAAAACCATTAAAAATAAACAGACAGAATGGAAAATAAAATTCATAACTTTTGTAATTTGAAGAAAAAAAGCTTTGGACCAAAGTAGAAATCGCTTATGCATAATTGCAAAATTTTAAATCTAATACAAGTTGAAAGAAATAAGATAACTTAGAACCCTCATAAGAATTTAGTATTCAATAAAAAATTCTATTATACCAATGTCTTTTCAACAAAAGGACAAAAATTAGTAATTAAAAGGTAAGAGGTCCAATCAGCTAAAAATATATCGCAAGGATAAAAAAACACCAACAATGTCGGTAATATATTTTTACAGTATGATTGATTTACTCTTTTATTATAGAGTAGGTAATACAGTGTGATGTCTTAAAAACCAATAATAATTTTCTACACATCTACCTCTAACAAACTAATCAATTTACTATGAAAACGAACTGATTATCCAATGTAGAAATAAACGTCGTTGGTTGAAAGGCATTCATAATTAGCTGGATGGATTAATTGCTTTTAAGATAACGAGTTAGCTGCTATAACAGTAAATTCTACACCTCTCTCTACATAGTGTTTAATGACTGTCTGTTTCAATATTGTGGAACACAGATACAATGACTAAAATATCTTCACATATTATGCTCACTATAAAGTTGATTAAAAGAAGTTTATTTTGAAAAAAATAACTCTCTCATTCGAAATTCATTATTTCTATTTTACACAAGTCTATTTCTTTTAAATATTGCAATTTCTTTTGCCACATTCAAAAATATATAGTCAATTTCATTTAGTGCCCAAAAATGTTTTTTAGATTTGTAAGTTTAAAAATGTCGACCCACAACGTCCAGCCACCAAGTGTTATACATCATTTTATTACTATTTTATAAGAATTCCTCAAAAGATGATGTGTACATGGTTTAAATAGCGATCACTGATGTGAAAAATATTATGTATTTAAGTATAAATTATATGTATATGGCTGCCTCTCTCAATATTCTGAAAAAAAAAACCTAATGTGAACCACCTGAATGGTTGATACGACTCTGTATAATGTACATCAATATTTTAATAATATTGAACTGCATTACTTACAAAATTTAGGACGTCCTGTCGTGTTTATCCTTCTTCTGCTTCTGTTTGGCGAAATATCTGAACAATATTTATCTTACTTATATTATTTTTTTAAATATAAAAATGAAATCTGTTTTTAATGCTATTTAAAAATAAATAAATAAATTCCTGTACTGCAGGGGTTTAGCACCAGGTGATGACAGTAATGCCTGTCACAACATGATTGTGTTTGTTGATACCTGCGGACATAGTTTACTCATCCTGGGTGGTGTAATTCTTTGATATTCTAGAAATAGATGTTTCACACAAAACCAAACAGTCCTTCTGTATTTATTGTTTGTTTGTATTTCAAAATCGATGAGATATATCGGCCATCAGCCACAATACCTCCTAATTGCAGTTGTCCTATCCACACACCAGAGTGCAAACATTATATAAATCAGCGACGAGGGTTCATTGACGTGTATAGGCGTGGATTAGCATAAACGAGCAAGGCTGACGTAGATAAGCAATTGATTGGCTGCTATCCACCGTGGCGGGCATTACACGGTCAGAGGACAAGGCAGAGGGGCCAATAAAGTGGTGCAGGGTTTGGTGTAACAGAGGCAAGGATTGGGCCACCATGGTGTCCAATAGGCACACACACCTCTCTCTCTCCTGATCAATCATCAAACTGCTAATGTGGCGCCCTAATTAACTTCTGTCCGCCCTTTCGCTTCGCTACAGCTCAAAGAAATAATTCTACCTTACATTTGAGCTTCCAATTGGGAAATAGAGCAAATGACGGGGTTTGCACCTAAAAAACGAGATATAAAACGTTTCACTAAAAGGGAAATATAATTTAGTCAAGCTTTTCTTTTTCTTTATATGATTAAACATAGCTTAAGTTCCTTAATCAATAGAAAATTATTTCAGCTGTTATTATACTTATTTTTTCCTTACAAAGTTTTCACACTTTTTGTTTTACAAAAGACTATTTTCAATGAGCTAACCCTAACAAATGTACTACAAACATAAGACATTTACTTATTATAGAAATGCTCTAATATCTACTTTGATGGATTTATGAACATATTTCCCAATAAAGTAAAATAACACATGAAGAAACATACATACGAATTTTGCCAATCGTATGTCGAAAGCTGAACAAAAAAGAAAAACGGTTTCCTCACTAACTTCTAACGATTATTAAAATAAATTTTATGTCACAGCTAGTTTGACGCCACATCAGGAGAAAAATAAACTAAATAAACGTACGACTAAATATTAACATATGACAATACCCTAGCAGTATCAATCCTGGAATGACCTACAAATTATGGAGGGAGGGGTTCAGTCACCTGATTAATTATCGATACTTCAAAAAGTAAATACTTTCGGTAATCTCTTAAGAAGTGTTCACTCGATAGCAAAGAAAAATCAATTTAAGTAAATTTTAAAATTAGATGAATGTTACTACTGAGTTTTAATCAATCAAAAAATGATTCAGATGCTTAATTTATATTTTTTTATTGACAGTCTTTTCTTAATGGTACAGACATTCTATTTTTTTGTCGTCTTGCATACTTCTTTGCATATTTCTTTCCTTTTCTAATATACCTAATTTAAATAGAACTTATATTTAGTTTTATATATTTTTCACAAGATTCATCAAATGGCAGCAAAACTAGTTCAGAAAAATTGAATTTTAATAACTATTTGAAGTTTTTTTGTGTTTTTTTTTTTTTTTTACGTTCCGCCAAACGGTTGGTTATTGATAGCTTAAAGAGAATACTGTTAATGATTTACTATTTCAACAGATATGAACCTTTTCAAATTGGTTGATCTCAATCAACGTATACTATATTTCTAGAAAATAATGGTTGCTTTAGGACTACAAAAATATGAGATGTTCTCATGGATAGAAAAATAAGCAGTCTATGGAAATAAGATTTTATGAGCAAGTGGATTAATTTATTATTATTATTATTATTTATTAACGTCCACTTTTTGCAACTTAGGCTAATCGGGACGGGTTATCTACAGGTTACCACCCTTTTCTAGCCAGGGAGGGATTTTAGGACGTTATTTAATGAATTTCGTCACTAAATAATTTCCTTTGCCCAGGCAAGAATCGAACTCGCCACTCTAGGCTTGGATTAATTTAGTGAAAAAATTATTAAAAAAAATATCTAACTCATCTGGCTAGAAAAGAGCCCCCCCCCCTAAGTGGACTTTGACTCATAATGTATAGACTAATTTTATCGAGAATTTAAATAAATAAAATAAAGACTTTCATGGCATAGGTATCTTTCGATATTAGCCGATACGAACCACAAATAAGGAGGTTGAGGACATAAAGTTATGTTATTACTCACACTTATCATATGATGGAAAATTACAAGTTTCAATGCGGTTAGCTCACATTATGCATCACATCGCATTAAATTTTAGAATATACCAAGCAATCAGATTGCCATTTAAATTAAGTTAAAAGATATTTGAAGATCGTTTATTTCGACAATTAAAAAAAAAAATTAAATAAGAAAATTCAACTAAGGAAATTCATGTCTGGGGTCTACCGGTAATTGATTTCTAGATAAATAAATAATTAAATAGTTAATGAGCGTCTCCTTTATAATACTTTGACTAATCTGAAGGGGCCAATTACTTATTATACTTTTAAAAAAATATTCGTCTTTTTGGTTATATTTTTTTTTCTGGTCTAATCATGTACTGCTTTTGAAAGGCTCCAATTTAGCTTACAGGTACACCTCAATGAACATCATATACTAAAATTATAGAAAAGTAAATTATCTACCATGATATTTTTATTCTTTATAGTAAACTTAAATGGGTGTTTTATTTCTTCAAGACTACTTACACCTATTTAAGTGATATATATTGAGTTTATACTTTAAACACGCACGCTTAATCCCCATATGAATTCACATGTGTAATTTAATTCGTTATCAGGAATGTGATACCACAAAATGTCTGCTTTTTTTTTTTTTGTTAAATTTCTTTTATTTTTATTTATTTTATGCAATTGGTATTTATTGTATCTGACCATATATGTTTTATTTCAGGTCAATATGCTCATCCATTATTTTAAAGGAATCACCCAAGTCTATTCGACCTACATCCCCGTCCTGCCTTGCAAGATGGTATCACGGAGCGCCGTAAATCCAATACTCAGCAGAAGCAGAGATGCATGATGTCTCGGTAGACCACCTCGCAGTACATAATATTCGGTAAGAATTTTAGGGCGGGTGAGGCTCTGTTGTTGAGCACTTAATTTATAATTAATGATAATCTGTAGAAATTGAACTATTTCTGAATATCTAAAAATTAATGACAACCTATGTCGTCCTTATATAAACACTTAAATAAAGTAGAAGTTTCTTTAATTTTATCCATATAGACAATGTTGGACAGGCAGGTCACTTAAATAGACTTCACGGGCTTAAATCTAAATACGCAGGTTTTTCACTCTCCACCACAAGACATCTGTACAAAATAATCAATTCCAAATGTTGAACTTGTTTTAAATGAAATGTAAATATATGCAAATATCAGCTGGATTTCTAGAGCTGCGAACATCTCGCCGGTAGAGCACGGTGAAAAGAGTAGAGTCCCGCAAGTGACGTCATCAGTTCGTATCGTGTACACAAGACACTGAGGGGCCTGAAGTGTCCAGTTCGCATTACTCAGTGTTATACATAACAGTTGTTTTGATCATTATTGCTATCAATTCGAATGTTTTTGTAAGAAATCAGGGTTAAATGTACACAACATTGTGCACGTGATTCTGTGTTTATTTAAGTATATTTCTGTTAATTTGTATGCATTTATAAGTAATTTTCCCGATCTCAGAAAGAGAACTATCCTTGAGGATGCTATATTGCTGGAAGTAGCTGAGCAGTCTGAAGTTATATAATTTTCTTCAACTTAAGTATTAAAAAAGAAATGCTGCTTAAATTCTAACTTTCTAAATAATATTGCAACACCAGTTGCAACTAATGTGGAAGAGCTCATGCCATTTCTTATGGAGATACAGAAGAGGGTCTTGCCGTGTCATGGGTGGCCGGTACCTCTTGGGAAGAAGCGGTAGGAGACGAATAAGAGAAGTTTACCGATAATTTGGATATTGTTTGAATTATATTTAACAGTTTTTTACCTTGGTATGACAACTAACGGTACTAATGTACTTTGCCATCGGGATTCAATTGCATATATTGCTTTTCAAGATCTTTCGACTGGCGTAGAGGACATGGTCCTACGACCATTGAATTTCGATGAGGTCTATGCGATTTTGGGGAAGGCGGCGAAGATAGAGTTAGCGACAACATTGTAAAACCTGATATCCATTTATTGCCAAAGGTATTCCATACAATGTCAGATGTTCGGAGATTATATAATGATGGGGTTAGAAAAACCGTCCATAGCGTATGGTAGGCGGTTTATACTAAAATCAGTCGTTCGAACGAGGGTTTCGAGGATTGGATGATTGCAATTCTTGTGTCCTCTCACATACACATCGGCCTTGCGTGTAAGTTGTAGTTGGGCAGGATGTGCAAGATTTCAGTCAATCAAAGCACATGAAGCCACGAACAGTCGAGTCCGAAACGTCACAGAGTTCACCCAAGAGTCAATCAAACGGCTTCTTCAGTATTTCGGAACGCGTCCAGGGCAAGTGGTCGTGCTCTGCAGTCGTACCAGGACGCACGGGAAGTGTGACATTTTTTACAATGGCGCTAACCCCGACGACAGTCCTAGAAGAAACCCCGGGACAACACGCGTTTCGGGCCCAGTTAGTAATTCCCGAAAACGATCGCAAGGGGGCTTGTGAATGAGCTTTGCGACTATCTGATGCGTCTATAAAGATCTTGATTTTTATCAGTCAGTGTACGCTATGAGTGACTGATTTAGAAAACGGAAAGGGTGTCAAACGTACATATATTTATTACAGTAAACGCTTTTGGCCTAACCTATTCAATAAATTGGTAGGGTTGGTGGATATTTGAATACTTCTTTTCTAATATTACCGGTCACTGTATACCTAGTTTTCCCTAAGTCCACTAAAATAGTTTTAAAAAGCTACAGATAACGAGAAAATCCAAGCGTAGAGGATCTACGCGTCACGGCGGAGGAAAACTCCGTTACGCAGGGTTGCGTAAAATAAGCAGCTAGACATAGATGGCACACGCCTGTTCTCGTCGCAACATATATTCTCTATTTCCAATTAAATCGGATTATATCGGATGAGTAGACTTGGATGGTCAATAAAATTTTAATTAATGGCGTTATCACAAAAATTATTTTTATATATCTCATCTATCTTTGATTAAGATTTTTCAATATATTCACTTACTGTCAAAGTGTAAATATTTCGGGTAACTTTCAAGATAGAGAAAAAATAATAATACTTTTAGTACGATTAATTTTCAATGATATTGATCTTTTTTTTTTATTTGAATCATAGTAACGGAGGTATTTTGAATTAACATTTTTATCCTCCTCTAAACCCTACTTCCCCATGTCCCATTTCAGTCATTAGTAAATTTGATCTTTAGTTTTACTTGGAACGCTTATATAGCGAATTGGTTAACATTGAAACAAACATTGGGCTAGAGAGGAGACAGATATATTTTCATATAATTTTGAAGGGAGCTCATTTTCGTCATCTACTAGATAGACATTTGAAGACATTTTCCGAAAATCAAGCCAAGAGAGTTCAACCTCAATGGCTGATTTCCCTTAAGGGATACGAATCATATATGATATGATGTATTTGAACAGACTTAATTTTCGTCATCAAATAGGAGGGATCGATGAACGTTTGAAGAAATACTGGGAAAATTAAATCACGTGTATAACCTCAACATACTAAATTAGCACTCGTGGCTACATTTCGAAATGTAAATATTAATGCCAGCTTATGCTCGATAACGTTTGCCACGTGGATTCAATTTTAACGAGTACCAAGCTTCAATAATTTCAATATTAATTCACATGACCGTTAATATTTACTTCTGCCTAAAATGCAGCCCGGTGCTAATCCCATTAAAATCATCCGTTGCAGTACAGTGTATAATCCTACACTCGCCCATACAAGTCATTAGCCGACAATAACAGAATAACATCTCGATCCCTGGAATTCTTCAATAATTAGCATTAGGGAGAAGAGAGGCAGAAGAGATTAAATTCCATTTTAGCTACCATCAACAGCCTTCTTATCATTAAAAACCACATTACTCATTATTCATATTTCAGTACTGACTATTACAACAAAACGAATTTCATATCACAAATATAATTAAAAGACAAAAACGATATTAGATTTTTAAATTCAATTATTGCTATGTTTTTTAAAATAATTATCAAAAATGCAACTAAGGAATTTTTGTGCATCTCAAGGAGGTTAACAATCTCAAAACAACGCGGGACCAGGGATTGTATTTGGTGAACACATCACTACGAAAATTGTCTTTGCCCTTGCAAGAATCCTGCCCACGAATCAAAGTTATCCAAGAGTATTATGGCCAACGCATTATCACATTGGGTAACTTGGGTTCGAGCAAAAATATAAAAAATGTAATCAAAAATATAAATGTAACCTGTGAATCACTTCTATTAATCTATAATTAATAATAAATAAAAAAACAGATATAATAGGACTTCTAGCTAAAATAAATGCAGAACGACATCATGAAGAACAGTTGAAATTAAGACACAGAATTCAGGAAGTAAGTGAAATTTACAGACTTATAAAATAAAAATAAGATTTGGAAAAACAAACAATGATAAAACGTATTATATTATATTATATATTATATATTTCAAGTTCAAAGTTTTGTTTCAGCACTCATTCATTTTGATTTTCGATGCCTTGAAGAAATGTCGGAGTAATTTTGTGATACAACTGACATCAGTTTTAAATTTAAGAAAACATTGGTTAATATGATCTAATGTATACCGATATTTTCCCATTGCACTGATAAGCTGGGACAAGAAATTATCTATTTTCTTTTTCTCTTAACGTATTGAAACCATGACAAAAAGACTAGAAGTTTGAGCAGGACGTTAGACATTTAGTGGCATAAAGCAGTATAAAATGAAAATCTAGGGGGATTAGTTACTGAATGATGGGAATGAAATAAAAAACAAAAAAAAACCTAATATTAGGGTTAAAGAAAAACGGATTTTGGGCGGATCAGGTTAGCCATATGAATTAAGGGGTGGTCATAATCTCAACAAGTAAAACGTAGAGTCCTGAGCTCGATTCTCACGTAGGCAATAGGAATTTTCTAAGTGAAGAAATCCTTGGAGCCACCCTGGCTAGAAGAGGTGGGAAACCTATAGGTAAGCCCCTTCGTTAGCCTTAGTTGCACAATGTGGACGTAAATAAATAACACCAAACAAGCAAGAGAAACGGAAGTAACAATATTTAACAGTACTTCCACATTAGTTTTACAATAATATTAGAAAAGATATAATAAACCTAAAGACAAGAGACAGAGACAAATAGTGACGGAGGGAAAGACACTAGAGTTATGGACTTTCTTGGGGAACATTGAGACTAGTTAGACAATGGAGAAAATGATACGTTCAGGTAGTCAAACAAAGAGGGAGAGAGAGAGAGAGAGAGAGAGAGAGAGAGAGAGAGAGAGAGAGAGAGAGAGATGGAGAGGGAGAGTGAGTTAGTAAGATGATTGAGGAGATGCCTTAAAGTTATGGAGTCCTTTAGTAGACATTGAAAATACTAGAAACGAAATAGTAGATCAAGAGGCAGTGAGGGACCAAAGGAGATGAACCAATAGAAAGACAGATAGACAGACATAAGTTTTCATTTACATAATTCCCTAAGGAATTGTGAGGGTAGCAGTGATTTTAAAAACAGTAAATCAAAAGAGAGAGAGACTTTATAGGAAAAGAAATTAGTTGTGCAATCACAGAATTCTTTAAGGAGCAGTTCGAGTAGAAATGGTTTAAAAAACGGCATATCTAAGGAGAAAGAGAGAGAGAGAGAGAGAGAGAGAGAGAGAGAGAGAGAGAGAGAGAGAGAGAGAGAGAGAGAGAGAGAGATCTACAGACTGATTGACAGAGTCACTCAAAGTGTAAGGAAAGAGAAGAGGTAAGGGGAGATAGTAAATCAGAAGGAGGGAGGGAGAGAGTGCAAGAGAGGGAGAGGGAGGGAGAGAGGGAGAGAGAGAGAGAGAGAGAGAGAGAGAGAGGGTTGGTGGGGGGGGGGGGTGGATTGGTAAACTGATGGACCGAGAAGCAATATAACGGGAGTTGACTTGTTTACTCGGTATATTGGTATTTATTTAACGTGTCCCCGACTATCCCCGAAGGCAGACCCCCCCCCCTCCCAATAATTCCGTTTTTGCTTTGACCAGCGACCCAGGAAGAGCACTTTGAAGGAATAGCATCAGTCAGCTTAGTTTCCAGACTAACTACCGAAATTCTTCACAAATCACTACTGGTTCCAGAGTGTTTGCTTTAGATTGGATTTTAGTGAACGTCATAATTCACGCCTAAAGAGGGGAAAATATCTTTTATAAAACCCTGTAGTACTTCATGTTGTTGATGGTAAACATATCAGCTTATTATTATTATGTTATATTAAATTTATAATATTTTTACTCAAATGTTATTTTCTGGTTTTGAAATTTACTACAGCCTGGGAAACATCCGTTACATATTAATTACAATTTTGTTTGTCTCACAATAATATTACAGTTATGGGATTCGTCAACAGCATATCTTAAAATAATATTTTAAATGCAAATTAATTATCAATTATTAACACGATCCTCAGAATAACTAACGAAGAAAATGATACAAGAATATTAATTTGAAATTTGAAATCGCATTGGCATTAAAGTGAAGCAACTATGACTAAATCAAAATTCAACTTTTGTTAATATTTCTTAATTAGAAAAATATATTCTGACAATCGGGTCTTTTTCCAACCATGGGAGGAGTTTCGAATTACTCACCGGGTCATGTAACTGATATCAAAATATTTTTTTACTTCACAATCGCCACACACGGTATGTGTGTCCTCACAGTTGATAAAACTGATAATAATATTATTTACTTCACTGAGGCGTAAGAAAGTTTCTTCTATTAAGTGTTAATAGTGGCAGGTTATTCCATCTATTGTGAATAAGGAAAACTTAATGTGTTATATTTCCTGACCCTCTACTGGTTCCAATCTAAGTGAATTAGATTGATTATTAATTTTAATTATGATTTTTACCCATATAGAAATATCGGTAGGAATCTTAAATGCTATTGGATGGCATTGAGTTTACATGAACGTCTTGGTTGCGAGTAGGCGTCAAAATAAATTAAGAAAACAAGAGAATCTCCCTAAGACCAGAGGCGATTGATGGTCCTTTAAAATTCGGGGAGTTCAGGCTTCCTAAATGCAGGACTTTTATGTACATTGGGAAGGATAACAGTGATTCTGGATGCTGATGTAAAAGGTGAATTATTCGCTAAGACATGGTGCCCCTATGATTTGAAAACGTCTCTCCATATTAGGTTTTTATTTATTGTGGAGCGTTCGCTGTGAGCGAATATTGCTCATCTATTAATAATGAATATAAAAAAAATAAAAAATGAAAACAGTATCAGAAAAAAATTAAACAATACAGTTAGAAGAGAGAACTAAGAAAAAAAAAAACGAAAATGAAACATTGACTTCAAAAACAACAACAAAAAATATCTTATAAAGAAACTAGTAAAAAAATATAATGGGCATCTAAATGGAGTAAAAGAAATTGTAAAATAATTGGGGTTTAGATAACATTTGTTTTTTGCATCAAAAAATGTTGTAAAAATAAAAATGTAAAACTTTAATTTAAAATATATCAGATTTTTGAATAGATGTGTATAGTCTTTAAATGTTTGAGAATAGTATCTATGCATGGATTCTCCGTTTTGTCGGTAGTTCATGTAAATTGTATGGTATACATATGTGAGTAATTGCGTTGCCTGCAGTCAGTAAGTGTTTCCAGGAAGCACAAGAGCAAATATACAATAAGGTAAACAAACCAATGGTTATATGTGGGAGTGGAACTTGGACTATCTCCAAAGATAACTGCATACCCAAGACAAGAAATTTGACCCATTCAATGAGCAGTAAAGATGGCTGATCAGAAGCAACGCCGAACTGACGGACTGCTGAGCGAACGTGTTATTATAATCATATGATATATGATGTTTTAAGGTCCAGGTTAAGTCGAAGGCCATGATCATGCCAGGAATGTACTGCCTAGGATTTAATTTTGTTTTTAGGAATGTACGTTTACATTCAAATACTTGTTTTAATAATACACATAAGATTTGCTGGGACATTGATTAATATTGGCTGATCATTAATAGACAGATTATTATAAGAGGAAACTAAGTGGCTTTAAATTGTATGGTGTGTGTCAAAACAGTTGTCTTCAGCTGCTACCATAAAGCTGGTTGAGTTGGTTATTGTGGTTATATAGAAGCGATGTGCTACTGCTAGGATTGAGGCTGTTTGAGGAAGGCATAAACGGCAAATAGAAGCTTGTAATGAGGCTCTAGTAACTAATTAAACTAACTAAGGCAGAAGATAGTTAAATAATTACTAAAAACAAATAATAACCCAGGTAAGAATAGAGGGAAAAACTTCAATTAAAAGAAATATAAAGAATGTTAAGTTAGGCCTCTAAGAGAGTGCAGTAAAATGAACAAATCTTTATTTCAGAAACGGCACATTTTATTGAAAATGCTTCACATAAAACTAGTAGTCACCAAAATTATCGTTGAAACAAGTCTACGGGGAATGGAATGAATTTAAATTTAAAAGCAAAAAAAACCTTCGTGTAGAGATGTATTTGGCCCTCCCCCATATAAAATAATCCATTAACGTCAGATCGGGTTACCTGCGTGGCCACTAAATGTGCATGCTGTGACAGATACTGCATTGGGGAAAGATTTCTCTTATTGATTGAGAAGTGAGAATAACATCCGTTAAGCTGCAGCCACATTTCATTTCTTTATATCAGGGGTATGTTTTAATAGAAGAATAGAGAAATTCTTTATTTAGGAAGTGATTGAAGACTTACCATATAATGTTTTATCAAATACATTTGGGCCTATGATTCTTTTCTGGAATATATAGCACCGTCATTTTTTTTAAATGAAACTGGGCAGGAGGAAAAATGTATTTATTTTACAGATAAATACTACGTAATTAGTTTAAAATAAGTTAATTGTAAGAACGGTTTATGAAGTAAACATAGTTTTGGATTCATTCAAGAATACTTTTGCGTTATTTGGTTTTAAATACTTTTTATTTTATTTTTTTAGAATCTATTCCTATTCCCGTAGACTTGTTTCAACGATAATTTTGTTGACTACTACTTTTATGTTGCAGCATTTTTCAATAAAATGTCCGTTTCTGAAATAGAAATTTGTGTATTTTACGGGTAAAGGATGCGTCAAATCGAAAAATTCGCCGATATAAACTCGCTTTAGAATTTAATTTTCTACTATAATCCATCATAAAAAGTAGGGCATTCCATTGGAAATTCCAAAATGATGGTCACTGGAGAAGGTTACGTGGTTGAATATAGACTGGAAGGATTTTTCAGGGGTCCCAATTATGGCACACCAAGTCTCAGCTTTGTATTAAAATAATTGGAGATTTTAAGGTGGGGGGGGTGGCACGGGAAGTGTAGTGGTTTATATATATATATATATATATATATATATATATATATATATATATATAAACCACTACACTTCAATTTAAACTAGTTGGTCTGGGTTCCATGTCATACTATGCCACCTAAGGTAATGACATATTCCCTGAAGACGATTCGCAAGTCACAGGCCTCCTGCATACTTAATTTTTTGAAGGTAAATCTTTTATAGCAATTTATGATCATCATTCGGTATTTAGGATTTATGAAGGAGTTCGTTAAACACATGCGATAAATCAATCATACTGGCTGCGCAGAAGGAGTGTAAGGGACATGAAATAACAAGATCCTTGCCATTTTGTTAGCACAAAAAGCTAACTATGAGTTTCACTGTCTTGGAAATTGGGATTCCCATAAATTGTTCCACCGCCTAGAGTGACCGGATGGTTTGAGCTTCTGACATTTGAGAACACAAATGGGTCTGGCATTTTGGGAAAGGATGTTTGTGTAAGAGAAAAAGTGCCATACCCTTCCTTTTCCCAGAAATTGCATGCACGTGCCTGTTAGAGGGTGAAAATATCACATTTCACAAGGGCGAGTAGAAAAACTTACAATTATATTAAATCATGCTGCCCTGGACAACGCTATTTCATATATTATCTTCCGCTGCAATATCACATAACACATAATTTTATAGTTAGTTACTTTTAGTTGAGACAATGAAATATTGATTTTGGTAATTCGCTTAAGGAACACTTTAAAGAACTTCTTAAATGTAAAAGAACAAACCCAAAAAACAACCTATGTAACAAAGAATACAATTTAAGCACAAAATAAAACAAAAGGCACACACGCTAAATAACGTGGGTAAAAATGTCAGATGAGTCACCCTCAATACCTCAAAGTCCGTCTTACTGCCCCATCGTACTCGTGCCTCATTTTTTTTGACATCAAAATAGCATTAACCCAAATTTAAAATCTTCAATCATGTGCCACCGGTCTCTAAATCTCTTACAAACTCCAAGTCATATCAAGTTCCTAAATGCGCATTCATTTCAATTCTTCTGGTTTAGACCATGGGAAATAATCTCTTCATCAATTATGGCGACTTGGCCATAAAGTGGTAACTATTCTCTTAATCCTAAACTCTAGAACGACTATCATCTGATCAATGTATTTCAAAGAACAACTACAGAGAAGAATCATATATTTAATTATTGCTTAGATAAATAATTTTTCAGGTTTGAGTACAAATGGCTGAAGAAAAATATTTCGTTTATGTGTCTTTAATATCTGAAAGATATAACTAATATTTTGTGAAATTTTGAAGAGCTTAACTCGGAAGCCTTGCTTCATTACATTGAGTAATAGATTACAGCATTATTATTATTACCAATAATAACTATGCAAGGTAAGAACTATGCATACAAGAGGACTAAAAAACTATGTTTTAGCTTTATGGCTTTTCTTAATGAAAACTTTAAGTTTTATCATAGCAGGCTATTTTCCGGTGAATAAGGGACACGTGTGATTGCTTGTTTAATCTAAATGTCGGAGCGATAAGGAAGTGATTTTCCTGTGTTCGTATTCATTGAAATTAATATAAATTGGAATAATGCATTGAACAAAGACGGGGGAATGAATATTCTGTTCTGTGTCTCTAGTATTAAATCTCCAAATGTTTCTGGAATCAGTGGATTAATATGATTTTTGGCTCTTTTGTAGTTGCTTCATCAAGCAATAAAACCTCAACTACTGTAGAATTAGGCCATAGATTTGAAATCCAAATATACTAAACAGGTGTTAAATTTAATAAAACTATTTTTTATTCTTTTAATAAATAATAATAATAATATTCTTTTTGAAATAGTATATACGATACGATGTTGAACAATGCAAAAATCAATTGCAAATGGAAATAATAGATTAAAAATCAATTATGTTTTAGAAACAGTTATTTCAAAGAATTATTTCAAAATAACGTTGAATTCAAATTAGCTTAAAGTTTTGAAATAAGTATAAACATTTAGTGAAGTAACATAACCTGGAGGTATGTGATCAAATTGAGGTTTCGAGGTGAGTGGAAATTTGAACAAACCAAGATATTCCAAACGTACTTGTGCAATTGTTTTCTTACAACATGAAGTTTAATCTATTGGAATCATGTAATAAGAAATATGATGAGAATTTAGTGTTGGACATAGAGTTGGTAACCGATAAGTGTGATATTGACGAGAGTAATAAATTCAACAAAATATAATTAATTTAATTCCCACAATTACTGGAAAGATAAATTATATTAAAGTTTCATTGGTTTAATAAAAAGGTAAAATAAATGAAAAACAATTACAAAACAATATCAAAAAGACAATCCTTATATTGTTGTATTAAAAGTGGAGAAATCAAAGAAAATCATTTTATGAATTTGGATTTAGGGTCCCCCTTAAATCTATTAAAAACTGGTTTTCTGTTATAATCTAAAATATAAGTCAATAGTTAAATTATTTTTTTATTTTTATTATAAGAAAAGTTTGAAGCCTTTATTTTTTATTTCATTATAGGAATAGCTTGGTCGGTTTCAAGTCACAAGAGATATAAAACCACAAAGTTTTTCCCAAAATTAATTACCTTTTTAATTATCACTGACGGTCTGTACCATTATGATGGATGATGAGTAAAACATAGTATAGTATATGTTGTTAGATTCTCTGAATAATAACGATTTCTTTTTCTGAATTTTAACTCAGTGATTGAAATTCACAAATTTGTGGTCGTCTGAAAGATCAGTATTTCCGTATATTAGTGTGTGTGTGTGTGTGTGTGTGTGTGTGTGTGTGTGTATATATATATAGTAGTTATTTTAATCTGATGATTGATGTCATTAATGCACTTACCATGCCTAAGAGCATTTCGAAATAGATAACTTCTTAGCAGATGACTTCCTGTAGTTTTTACATCCCTCCATCAAATTAGATTTTTTAATCTTAAGTTTACAGTGTGTTAATGTGTGAAAATCACAGGAGCGTAAAAAGCGGCGTACTACAGTTGAAAACAAATAAGTCTCTTGGTAATTAGAGTTATAAAATAAATTATTGACCACAAAATAAAAGAAATAACGTTTTCGTTGTCATGTAATATTACCTAGCCATGTGGCTTAATAATAATTTATATGATAATTTATTGCTTACATTTTCTCTTTCCTTTTTGTCTTATTTCCTAAAAACTCTGTCCTGTATCGGCTATATTTTTGCAAAATATAGTAATTGATTTTGTGTTGAATGAAACTGAGGAAGATAAGCCACTTTCACTAAATAGCTTGATTACTCTTACTAAAGCAGTTATTTGATATCTGATAATGGAGTTTCATATGTAATTTAATTAATTAAATGAAATATCAACTATTCGACTTCCGAAAGTATAAAATAGGAATTCCGAAAGACAGGGACTACTCTTCGTGTACATAAATTTAATGCTGACCGAAAGCACGTTTCCACCCCTCGTCTGTTATTTTTCTCCACACGGTTCAATCAATGTATCCCGTGTTTGTTCAGGATTATTACTTTTTCCGCTTGTTACTGAAGACACGTACTCCTTTATCCTTGGTAATAAACAATGCTCCCTTAAAATCCGAGCGACTGCATAAAAACAACCCACGTTATTCCCTTCATCATACTTTTTTTAAAGAATGGGCTGGAGAATATAGCATAACTATAGTTACTATGATAGACATTCCTAATTTTGAGCTATGATTCGAGGGTTATTGTTTCATATAAGGACCCTAATAATCTAAAAAAAATGAGCCATTTATAAATAACAAACAGAGGTTAGTATAATACATAAAAATTTTAACGGGCCTCATTTTCGCTAAGTCCCCTGAGAAGGATCAATAGAGATTTAAAGATATTTTCCGAACATTAAGTCATGAGTACAACCTAAATAGTCGGTTTACCATATGGCAGATATGCAAAAACTGTTATTAGTTTAATTTACACGCTATACAAATGAACTTGTTTTAAAATTAAAAACAAATACTATAAAAAGTGAACTTATACTTATCTTTACATCTCCTTTATTATTGAATTGAATAAATGTAGTTTTCACTTTATTCTGACAGCACCGATATATAAATGATGTTAATATTTTATAGTAGTATACTGTGTTTAACTGAAAACATATTCTTTGTTTACCAAGTTACTTTGATATAACTTGATAATATTTTGAACTTCAAAATTAGTATATGGCTTTCTTTATTGGCATTATAGAAATGTTTCAGAAAGATACCTAAGAGATATAGTTGTGAATAAATGTATTTTTCTTTACTTTTGACTTGTGGATGAATAAAGAATAAACACTTTGCGAAACAAGTTCAGACAATTATAATATAACGTTGAATATTTGGTCAAGGGACATCATGATTTTTACGTTAAAATAGTAATAGCCGAATTAAACGGCTGAACTATTCTTAACAACGACTATATGGGACATGAATATGAGTGGATTATTTAAAATACTATATTAATAAAAATCATAAAACGTAAAATATCAAACAGTAGGAATGACGGAGATCCTCTACTCGAATAAAATTAAAAACTTTTTAAATGTCATGAAGTGGTCTTCTATCTTGTTTTATCAGTTTTAAATATGGTAAAAAAACTTTCAGAAGGGTCTGAATAGATAGGAAAAAATATTTAATTTTTATTTCACGAAAATAACATCTGCTGTCTGAATGTTTTACGTAGCTATTCAATGCTTATAAAGTATGCTTAGGTATTAAAATATGTAATATTTTATTTTTTATTTTTATGAAAGTAAATTATTTTTTATTTCAAATTAAATTCATTCGCCACGGCTTAACAACTTAGAATTAGATTCTTCGATCTGGTTCATTGAGCCATTCTCATTCAACAATAACTAATTAAATATATTTTCGTTCAATTTCTTTATATTTCCCCTATGTCATTGTATATAAGCCGACAGATTTTGGTCCGCTACAAACAATCACATCAAAAATATTCTCGGGTAACAAAAAAAACATAAAAATGTTTCAGTTTTTTTTAAATTCTTTTATATATCTAAAGCTTGGGTATTAAATACTCCATTATTTTTTTAATATATAAATCCGTGATTCTGTCTTCAGGACAACTATTTCAGAGAATATGAGATTACAAATTCCACATAAATTTCATTGTTACACCAATGACTCCACAATACTAATCTGACATTACTTGTAGGAACTAGATCAGAATTTATAGAAACACGTATTTTCCTTCATTCATTTAATTAGTTATAAATAGTATTTCTACAAATTTGGACACACTGCCTAAAAGCGATGTGAGATTAAAATTGTTCATTTATCGTTCAAATTTATATCTTTCTAATGGCCGGCATTAGGGGTGACAATTGTCCTCACCAGCAGTTGTCCACGATTTCCTACGAATTACATGTTCATAAATAATCCAATTTTCAACGCCTGCCACTAATCGTTTGAGAATCGAGATTCTTTCATGCCGATTCAAGAGTGAGTTACAGACTGATATGCGGTTTGCTTTAGTCAGTTTGTGTAACCCGAACATCGAGACGGAACATGTCGCCAAGCTGTTTCTAATGCCTATGAACGGCCGCTAAACCTATTCCTATTGTATTCCGCAATTTCGCATTCCTGTAGCGATGGTTTTTCTCAAATAGAGCAATCAAATAACTCGAATCAATTTCTGTTGCCCGTCCGCTGCGGGTCCATCCAAACTCTTATCTCGACAATCAAAACTAATTCCCATAAAACCAAACATAGTATAGGTTCAAAGAGTGGACATTGCCCTTTCCGATTAGTATTATTATAATTATTATTAAGACCAAACAGGTTAAGGAGAACTGGAGATATTGGAAACGATTACTGACAAAAACTGAACGGACATATAGAACCACCTTATAAAAAGTGAATGTCAGTGATGTTCCAGAAAGCGCTTCTGACCCATAAGAGTCGTAAGACCTTTCAGGAGATATTCGCTGGAGAAATTACCAAAAAATGGCAAAGGAATGTCTTTGGGAAGACACTGGAAAGCTAGAGGAGCATGATCAAAAGCTACTCCAGAAGGTTACTAAAAACTAGTGATCACCCTGGGAGAAACCTGATATTATAAGTACATTTATTTAAAAATCAAAATGTAGTGTCCGCTTAGATCCTAGCAATAGATTTGTATATTTTATTAAATAAATTCGAATAATAACAATTAAACTAAAACGGATCAATAAACATATATTTAAATTGATTGAATGCGATTACTCAAATCGACGTTACAATCTCGGATTGCCTTAAGGATGTTATTATGTAATTCTTTAAAGGTTAATATTAAATTTGAAGTACTTCATTCGGAAATTCCTAATCTAGTAATTCAATTTATCCATTTCAAGGTTAAAGTATATGTATTATTTTTATAAATACTTTAGAATGTTTCACACGATTCAGATCTAACCCACTTCCTTCATATATTCTGAACTTTTTTTTGGCAAAAACCTGGCGGACACCAAAGAAAAGACCTTCAACTGGCTCGGGTGTACTATTATATTTTTCCTTGTATGGGGATTCAATTTTGCCATGGGAAAGAAAATTTATTTGATGATTTACAAATAAAATATAATTAATATAATAATAAAACAGCTGCCATCCAAGTAGTGCTTTGGACCACTTTTGAGAAAATTGAAGTTTATTCATAGACGGGCTTCTTTATAGCATTGAGACGGGAATATGTAAAAGTTTTGTACATAGTAAAACCCCCAAAAAATACCATCATCATTCACCCCCAAATGTTTTCCCCGGCGAAGCCGGGTACCGTGGCTAGTGATTGCATAAAATTGAAATCAACCTTAAAGAATAATAAAAGATAACCTAATTAATTGGCACAACACATCTGTGCTTTAATTTAGTGATTCCATTTAAAAAAAAAAAATTAAGTCATGTGGTAAGGACATTATATTGTATCTAGGTTAAATGACTTGAAAGGAGATAGGTATTAAGTAATGCATTTTAATGAGACATTTCGTAGTGTAGTGTATTAATTGTGTACATAATTTACATTGAATGTTAATGGCTTTGACATTTTGAGAAGTTCAATTTAATATGAAAAAGGCTTATTGTGCGTATGATTCATAAATATCACGTACAGTAGAGATCATACATCAAACATGGCGGCAGAGTGTTTTCAGGATTCATTCGTCCCTGGTGCAGTATCATATGCCATAGCTTCGGCCGGCGGTTGTAGCGCATTCTTCAATAGTAAGCGTTCACTGTTAGTGCAAAGTCCTTCGAGCAACAGTACAGAAAAGATCTCAAAGGAGACCCTGGACGACTGGCTTAAACACGGGACGATGGGCGAGTCTGCGCAGCGCCATCTGAAGGAAGCCATACCGCGAAGGAACCTTCTCAGGACATGCCAGAAAATGAGGCACCGTTGGACGGACATTAACCACAGTGAGCTGAGAACATTTTCCGGTGCCAAAAATATACATTTTCCCGAAGAGATGAAAGCTTTTCTAAAAACCTCGGCGCAACCATATAGAAAACATGCAAATGCCCCGAACGCTCTCTCGAGAATACTTATGGCTGCGCGTTTCCATAATAAATGGTCGAATTTGATTCACCGTTACAACTTCGGCCTACCTCTGTATGTGCAAATCGTCTTCGGGGTTTTTACAGGCATTGGAGGGGCTGCCATTTTCCTCTGGTTGATGTTTAAAATATTACCCGGTAAATGCCATGAAACTAAGATCTTCGAATCTCAACAGGCGTAGTATTTCATTGTCACAGTTGTAAAAAAAATATGTGTTACTAATATTCTTTTAATTTTCTAATAAATCTTTTCAAAATGTTGCCTTTTTCACATTATTTTATCCGCTTATTAAAGTAAACGTAAGTCCTATAGCAGCTAACTGCAAAATGTCACTTGATTTTGGTAACTTAATTAAATATCAACTACATTTTTGTAATGAAAATAAATTTGTGGTGATTCCTCACAGGAGTAGAATCACATAAAAATTAAACAAAAAAAAATTATGAATGATCTTTTGTAAATTTGAATGCTTTAGGACCTACACAGGTTACAATTGCTTGGTCAATAGCTCTTGTTACTTGATGAACATTAGTTCCAAATTCGGAATCAAATAGTTTTTTTTTTTTAATATAAAGCTCTCCTTAATAGAGAAAGAAGACGGAAGCAGAAGCTAAAAATTCTTTCTATAAAATTAAATTGTATGCAATCAATTGGAGGTCTACTTTTTTAGTCTGAATGAATTCTTTAACGACTATAAATATCCGACATGCGTTGAGGATTCTTAGTCTATGAACGAGTTCTGCGAAATTAAAAAAGAGAATTTCATGTCAAGTCTAGTGTTAGATTTATTCAACCTCAACCGATTTCCTTCATTTTGTTTCAAATGCAAACAATAAGTTTATGAGATAAAAGGAATAAAAGATACACAAACCAGGACACATTTCTATTGGAGATGCCCAATAAAAAAAAAAAAAATTGTTCAGGGGAAACCTGTATTTACTTTGTGGATTTAGTAATTAAGAGTTTCCAATTATTCCTTTAAAACCATGTGTTTTTTGTAAATATTTGAATCGATTTATTGAACAATTTTCTCTAAAAACACATTAATAAAGTATCATTAATCATGTATAACTATTTTACATATTTTTGTTCCAAATCCTAATACTAAATTCCGAGTTCATTTAAATGGAAGCAATTAAATACCACACCGTTTTTTTTTTCTAAATTAATGTATTTTTTAAAGGTTGAAAAGTATAATTTTTCAAACATTACTAGATCCAATATGTATTATTAATTATTTATCATTTAAGAATTTTGTAAGACTATGGCAATTCAAATGCTTCTTGTATTTATGCCGAGTGTGTACTATTTTAAAACTTTGTAAATTATTCATTTACTCTCTATTGGTATTAATATTTTAATTTTAGTTACTTCTTGGTTTTGAATTTTCTTCCTAAAAAATATCAATACAGTATTCAAATATTATAATTGTTAATATATGAAATTCATATGTTGTATGATTTTTGTTATTTAAATATTTAATGACAGTTTTCGTTTTTTTTTTTGTTTTTTTTTAATAAATGTTTGTTTTTTTGTTGTTGTTTTTTAGAGAAAAGTTCATCCTTAAGCTTTTACTTTCTTCATTAGAGCGTTTTAAACATCAAAAATATTCCCATATATGTTAATTAGTTATTTTATTAGAAAACAAAGATTTGTTTTCTTTCCCGCTCCAAAATCTGTAAATATATAATATATGTCCAAAAGCTCAATTAACAATCCTCCTCTGGTATTATATATTTATTTTAAGGAGACTAATTTTTATCAGTCAATATGAAATCGATTTTCAAACTTACTATAAACTAAAAAAAAATATGCGTTAATATTAATAATACAATAATATAAGCAATTAAAACAGAGAGGCCTGATGAAACAATTATATTTAAACCCAGTTAAAAGAAATCCGCTTTGACGTAGTTGTTTTGTTAACTGAAATATGTTTTGAAATTTTAAAAAATCACTTTTAAAAAGACTTGACACCAAGGAGTTTTGATGTTTCTTCCGGTGAAACTGAAATATTTACCTTTTTCTCAACGGACACTTACCAATAAATGTTTGAGTGTGTTTAAATGAAAAACCTTTTATACCAAACACCTAAAATTTGCTTGAACATCTTAAGATGTCGGGTTCAATAAAGATTCAACCACAAGAAAAGAAGAAAGAAATTAAAGAAAATTAACAGTTAACAATTTACCAGTAAAAAAAGAAGAAGTGCCAACTTATCATTTTCCCATAGGTCACATCTTTCTCACCGATTCATATTTATTTATTATTTAACGGAAAAAGAATCATGTTTCTTAAATATTATATCGCATAACTCAAAGAATTAAGACTAGGAGACATATCAACATATAACACGATCCCAGATAAATCCAAAAAATTCCAAATGTTTAAATCCTCATAAAATTACAAACGCGCAGGTACAAACAAGCAAAATAAACTTATTTTACAGTGAGGTAAAAGTTGGAGATTCTAATAATGTTGGAAAACCAATGCCTTACATTTTTTTATGCCTGTTTTGTTCACTTCGAGAGCACAGAGGGGCATCGGGAACCATACCAATTATGAGATATTATTAATTTATGTTGTCCTCCTTTATTAGATTACTCTCGTACCACCGCATCTGACTAATATGTATGATGAAATCCATGCTCTTACTTGTTAAGTAATTAATTAGTTAAATAAAATTGGAGCATATTCTCATATTAAAAATACTATTTAATTTATTTTCGTAGACTGGACTCTTTTGTAATATCCGAAGAGTTATAGGAGGATATATATTTATATTTCTTTAATGTGGAGTAAGGTGTGAATCGCTACTACAATCAGATAAAGTTCACGAGTTTTGTTTCGAATCTGTTTGAATGTAGAATTCTCTCTAAAAAAGGTTTCAACTCCCGAAATTCATTTACTAACAAATTAATTTTCAGAATAAATATGTCCTATCTGTAGTAATCTGATAGGCACAGTTCTCAGTTACACGGTTTTAATCTGTATAAGGTCTAAAAAGATTGAGTGATTGACAAAATGTCTGATTTTTTACTTATTTCTTAAAGTATTCAAGTTTTTCATGAGAGCCCATTTTTCAAGGGACCAAAAATTTAAAAAAAAGTAACATTAACTCACTCCCTTTCTAAAATAAAACATGGATGAAGGTAATTGTAAAATTTGTGTTTTTTTTTTGTCATAAATAAAATTGGCATTTGAATGAAATTACTCCATTGCAAAATCATCTCGTTGAATAAAAATGCCCTATTTTCCTCCACAAAACGTTTTTTTTGGAGGAAAAAAGACCTTTTGTATTCATCTAGATAGATTGGCTCCCGCCGGCAGCCCACCAAGGATCCGTGGTAATTGGTTATTACAGAGTCGGTTATTACGTAGTGCGGCTGACATATTTAATATCCCATTAAAGTGAGTTCATTAATTGCAATACACAAATCAATAAAATTAATACTTTTGTGAGTTAAAATAATAGAAAAAAAATAATTCAGCCTTAAATAAAATAGGAACATATAATTTATTAAAACATGCCTGGTTGCGCTAAGGTTTTTATTTCTTTTTTTGAATCACCCGATGCAAGTTTATTTATTTTGTTTATTTGTGTAATAAAATTCTTTAATTCAGTAACTTGAAAGACAAAACATGCATTAAGCAATTACATAAATAAAGATGTATTTTTTGTTTAATTTATATAATTGCTTACTGTTTATTTTTGGGCGTCAAGTAATTTATTTTCAAAAATATTATTCTAAAAATAATATATATATATATATATATATATATATATATATATATATAGGAAATTGGCCTGTCTCTTAATACACACTTGAGATTTAAGTTTCGTTAAGAGCCGCTTAAATTAACTCTTCAACATGGGACTAAACCACAAAATTTACAATTTACATTTTTCAGAATCGAAACGTTGTTTCAGGAGCAGCCTGATCAATGCCGTTTCTATTGGTCGATTTTCGATATGTTTCTTGTTTACTCCTTTAAAGTGAATCAACAATTGCTAGATAATGGATTCGCTGTTTTCAAACTCTCGGTTTTTATATTCAGAACTCAAGAAAACCTGTTTAGATGTGACCATTGAATTGTATTTTAGTGGAACTAATTTTTAATACATTCTAGATTTCATATGTTCCTCATAGAATAGTCTCTTTATCCGAACTAAATCCTCACAATTTTCAAACTTCTCGATATTTTTCCGTTTATAAAATATACTTTTGTTCCAATTGACTTTGTTTTTCTTCTCGGATTCCCTTTCCTTTATTCAGGGCGTTGGTGTTGAGTTGAATTATATTCTCGGATTGTGCATAAAACAAGATTCTTCTTGTTGGAAAACGTTACTACATCTGAAAAATTAGGCCTAGGAATCTCTTCATTTGTATAAAGATCTTTTCTTCTCTTCTTAAATGCCGCATACGGGCTATCAGGAAGGATATTCTAGAGGTTTCCTACCATCCTTTTCATGTAGGCTCTTAATTCTTCACTAAATAAATTCATATTGTCCAAACGAAAATGGTACCAAAGCTTTCAAAGAACACTTAAAGTCCATTTCTTGTTGTGATAAGTCGAGTGATAAGGAAAGTACTAATTAAAAAATTTCCCAATATATGCGTCGGGGTTTCATTTCCCAGTAAAAATTGGACCAGGGGTCCAACATCTCCCTTCTTCGTCGTTTTAAAGTCAAGTGAATATTAATCATATTTAAAAGTGAATATGATTTTTTTAAAAATTCATCGGTGGTTTTCTTTTCCCATTTAAATTTATTTATTACTCCTTCTAGTATTGCATGAGGTTATTTAATGATGATGATGATATATGGTTTCATTTATGAAGTTGAAACATCTTCCGGTCATTTTTCTTTTCATTAAATGATGAAGAAGTAATTCATCTAAAAGAATCAACCACCACAAACTTTTGAAGATTATAGGCTCCATAATTCAGTGTAAATCTGATGAAAATACTGAAAGAAACATATCTATTTATATAATTAATATTTCAAGTTCTATTTCGCCAGAGCAATGTCATCCATAATAACGATGCAGTCCTTCTCATTATTTATCATCTTATCATTTGAGACCCCAATTATCGTTTTTGGCTATGTAGGGCCATGTTTCGTGCCTTGTGCTCCAACATCAGGTTCACCTTCCTTCTGGATTAAAAATGGCCACACCTAAACTGGTACTCACACCGGGTCAGTGCCGTCATTTATGATGAAAATAATGGCCACTAATACTAAAGAAATGTAAAGTGCATTAGCAAAAACTGGAAAAGTTATAACAAAATGTGAATACATTAATAAAATCATTGCGCTAAAGAGTTGCTGAAAAGTAAAAACTGTAAATTTATTTAGCTGTTTTAAATTAGATTATGTATATTTCAAAAACTATTCTGGATAATAGTATTTTTAATTTTCTAAAAAATGTTGTTAGCGATGACAGCAGTGGTTTTATTTTTGCAGCCAATATATTTTTTATTAAATTCTTTTTTATTAATTTTGTATGTTGATTTTAATATAAAGCTGAGAAGAAGAATGCATAAGACTTCCAAGTGATTAACACACTATTTGTCTAGTATTATTAACAACCATTCACCGAATATCCACCTAAAATGTAATTAGGGAGGGCTTTATCAGTTCTTTCATTATTCCTAATATCTCATTACATAAGTTCCTTCATTGATACTTCTAATGCCGTGGGACGCGGTACTAAATAGTTGCGATAGTCATTTCATTTATGTATCATTACTATATGTTACGATCTTAAAAACAATAATTATATTTATAAGTAATATTCAGGTTTTATCATTATTCGATTTGATTTGATAATAGATGTTATCTGTACATTATATTTTTGGCAGCCCAATGCCTGGTCTATGTGTCCTATCCGACACAATATATCCCTAATATAATTATTAGTTGTATTAACTGTTATTATAACATAATACAGATGGAAACGCGTGAGAGATTTAGATAATACATTATCAGAGCTATAGAATAAAAAAAGAAAAATCAGATTCATCAGAGATAAATATTCAAAACTAATTATATAAGTAATATTATTTTACAGGACCAAGTTATAAATGAATTATATTTTTAGGAAATCTTCTTTTGAGGAGAATGTTGTCTGAAATTTCGGACTATTGCAATTAAGGTATAATTGTCATGGCTTTGAAGAAGAACTGATAAAGTATTAACAGTTTACATACATTGGATACTTTTTAAAATAAGATAGTATAAGTATTGTGGGTTAACATACCTATTGGTGTGAGTGAGCGAGTGTTGGCCCGACTGGAGAGTGAGCTGATGTGGACGAAGCAAGATGAGAAGACAGCCCCCAACTGAGGAGTCCCCTGAGCCCGGACGGCCCCCTCCCCACCACTCCCACCCCTCCACCCCCTACCCCATCCCTCCATCCCCTCTCCCCGTTCCACGGCACCCATATTTATGTGTGTGTGTCCCCTCCTTTATTTATAGGTAACTTTAATATATAAAGCCTTTACTCTCGCGGCCCTTGCAGGCCTCCCTTTGCTCGGCTGGTTTTAGTGGCGGTTCTCTGCTGAGAAAATCTTTACCACTAAAGCCGTTCAATCTCTTTATGAGCCCCTCACAGCGGGGGCTAACTGCCTAGGTCTGGCTGAGGCGATATCTTACGTAATGAACCGACCCTTTCACCCCATAACGGTCCGCCATGGAAAAGATAATAAAAACCTTTATTGTTTCCTTTCCCATTTTTGTTACAGTTTTTTTTTTCTTTTTTAATGATGCTTTAAGAAAGGACGTGATGAGCATTTGGATTGTTAGGAAAGAGAGAAGAGTATCATCAACAACAACGCGAATGCATTATACTTGATAGGCAGAAACCTCATTGGTTAAGCATAAACCATAAGTGATTGAGGTTAATAATTATAGATAGAAGAAAATAATCTCTCAGCATCAAATGTAATAGAGTTCTTGCAAGGTCAGTGCTGTATCTCTCTTTGTCGAAGATATCTTGCCATTTAATGTAATACTATGAGTGGGTGTAACAATTCAGTTATAGCACATTTCCCTTAAGGGAAATCAACTATTGAGGTTGTACTCATGCCGCGATTTTCGGAAAATGTCTTCAAATGTCTATTGATCTTACCTAGTAGATGACGAAAAACAGGTCCATTCAAAATTAATATATTTGTCAGTTATCGCTCTAGCTTTCGGAATTTTTTTTTATCGTTACCAAACTTGATATAGAATCGTTTTGTGTAAAAAGAAAGATCTAATTCGTTAATGGGTAAATTCGGACAATGGGTGGGGTTGAAAATTCAAAATATCTCCGTGATTATGAGTCCGATTGAAAAATTTTACATAACCAATTTTATAGTAACTGTAATGTTCAATAAATGTTGTAATACACATTTGTTCTCTAACTTCAATATTAACTAAGATATTTGTATTTTTTTCGTTTTCAGCCTTCCGTAAACCCCCACTCCTATTCACGTCACATATATAATGAAACACTTTGTTTGAAACTTATCTTCTCATTGAACTTTTATTTCTTAAGATAAATGCAAATAAGTGGCGTACGTGAGAAATCTGCTTGGTTAACCCAGCTCCTGGACTTTTTACTTGTAATATAACTGTAAGCTTGTTCTGCACTAGACCTATGGCATAGATTGAGTTTTAGTGACACAGTATCCCCACCGGTTGAAACAGACAGTATTTCATTTTTAGCCTACCCCTTAACATTTCTTTTTCAAATTTTTTTTTTAATTTTACAAAACAAGATAATTTTTATGTCATCTAAACATCAGTCGAAATGTTTGACTCCATTTTGCCAATTCTCATTGGATTGAAATTCTTGAATTTTATTTATTGGAATACGTTCTTAAACAGCAATTACATTACCTTCAAAATATGTTTTGAATTACGTAAACTTTAGATGAAGTAATGGATAAACAAAACTGTGCTATAAGAATCAATTAAAAACTTATGTAACATATTCCAAAAATCAGAAACACTTTATTAAGAATAACACTCGTGTAATAGCCTTCCACTGAAGGTAATTAAATAGAAATAAAATAATTCTGTTAAATGAGATTTTTTGAATAACGAATTTCTAGGACTGAATAAAGTCCGTCGTGCAGTGTAAACTAACCTGTTTCCCGTGCTCAAGAATGATACGGATTTTTCATCGGGACATTCTAACATTTATTTCTTCTATATAAATGAGCCGAAGTGGAGGGTTACCGAAGGTTTAAAATGAAATGTTAATGTAACTCTGTTAACTTTTAAATTAGATAATTATCTGTAGAAAACATTAGTAGTCCGTTCATTTCATAAAGAAGAGGTATTATATATGTTTTTCATTCAGTCAATAAATGTAAATTCTTATCTCTTCATCCTTTAGGGTTAGCCGGATTGTGAGGGAGGGGGGACAGAACCAAATAAAAGCTAATTCCTTCAATATAGAAATATATTTCAGCGTGAACCGTTATCAGTGCAAGGCCTCCATCATCCGAGTTAAAAATACCACACAGCAACTACATAATAAATGCAATGTTGTAAAAAAATACTTTAAAACAATATAAAAGCAAGTTTCGCTAAACAACAAAAATGTTTAAAAATACCTATATGTACTAACATTAACTTTACCCAAATAATCCTAAAGGTCATGGAAAATTTCAAGGAAAGGCCAGTAATATAAAACAATCATAATAATTTTAAAAGCCCACATATGCTAATTTGTAATTTAGATTTTATTCTTACCCAGAACCGTCAGGCCAGTTTGTTTAGCAAGCTACAACATTTTAGTCATATTCTAAAGGATTTCTTTGTAATTTCTAATTGCTTCTTTAGCAACGATATTAATGCCAATAAGGTTATAGTAGAAAAAGGTGGGCTGAAGAAGTTCCCAAAACATACATATTTCCTCTTATTTTAGAGGAATGTATATTCTATTAATTCAGATCATCAAACAATTCCCTTGAATATTTTTCTAAACATTTGTTTTCTATTAAAAACTTAATTTTTGAGCTCTACTTAATATTGAGGGTCGAGAAGGTTAATTTTCATCTTGAAGACTATATAATTCCCGAAGTCAGTCTCTAAAAGAGAAATTGTAAAGAAAATAAATTAATAAGATTTTTAACTAAAATCGAGTAATTTAATTGGCTTAAAAACTTTTTTGGCTTAGAGTTGGTAATGGTGTTTTCTCATGAAAAGAAATAATTAACCAAGGTAAAATACATTGCAAAGCGTTTCTTAAGATTTTATCAACACAAATAATATTTATTTGGTAGTAGTATTTCACATTCCATCGTAATATAAAATTTGTGGGACAGATTTGTTCCGAGCTACGGAAATCATGGCAGATACCTTTCATCATGAGGTTATCTTCCTGAATATATATTGTTACGTTTATTACAAAAATCAGTAATAAACGTTGTTTTTTAGAGTTCTTTTGGATTGCAAAATTAAACACACACAAGCTTCACAGTTTTTATCACTGCACAATTTATTTAACAATGCACTACACACTCGGTTAATTATTCTTAACTACTACTCACAGTATACACTGATAGCGTCACTGTCCTTCAGATTACACAGTCCAATAATTCACTCACGATCACTGAAGTTCACAAAAATACGGCACTACACTTTCCTTTACTTCGCGAAGTTAACGGCACTGCACTGTCTTAAGCACGGCACTATACTGTTACTTACAGAGTCACGGAAAAACACTGTTCTTCACATAAAATACTTTACCGCACTGCAACTAAGTCGCACTGTTGCACTGAACTCACTGATGAGCACTTGAAGACAGCTGAGAACAAACTAAAATGTCGTTTTTTTTTTTTTATTTATTTATTTTTTTACCCGAGTTCCAGACTGTGGGAATTGGTTGATGGTGGGGAGACAGAGTGACCTGCCGTGGCTGTCCCGACAGTTCCCCTTCTATTGAACACTCGAGTTCTATTATAAGGGGGGGTGGTGAGTTGTTGAGGGGGTAAATAGAACTAATGGTTGAGGTTTACCCGGCATCTGGCGGTACCGGGTGGGTGGTGAGGATAGGAGAAAACGAAAGAAGAGAGGATAGGGATAGTAGGAGAGGAGGTAAGAAAGAAAAGAAGAGAGACTTAAAGATAAAAGAATAACCTAACTTAAAACTAAGACCACCGCATGCCGGTCACAGGCCCAAAGCGCGGTCGCTGTAAACGAAGGAAGCAAGGAGACGCCAATACTAAACTAAACTAACTAATCCTAAAAATAAAAATAAAAATAAAACTAATAACCTAATCTATCCTAATCCTAAACTAAAACTAGACGGCCATTTGATGATTGTAAATTAGTGCCCCGTGCCCGAGCAGTGTCGTAAGGATTCAACAGTCGGAAACGTCGACTAGGGGTTCGAAGTCTTCGACCGCCTTCCGCCAACGTACCGGCTGAGGAGGGGGTTGGAGGGAAGAATAGAGGGGGTTGTCCATGTACTGTAGGGAATCATAGAATTTAATGTGACGGCGGGAAATGGTTTGGGAAATAGGTTCTATGTCTAGGGTGGGATGGATTATCCGGTTGGGGGCACGTTGGAGGGAGGTATGCCGGACAATCTTACGGACGAGTCCGTTCTGAAAGGATTGGAGATCGGATAGGGAGGTTTTGGTAAGGTAACGTAGGACATGGGAACCATATAGGAGGGCGGGTTGGATCACGCCTTTTAATATTAAAAGTTTAAGGCGGAGGCTGAGGACGGGAGAGGTGAGGAGATAGTTGAGGGATCGGTACTTGTGTTTTACGGACTTGATGGTATTGGTGATGTGGGTGGAAAAGGAGAGGTATCTATCTAGGTGGACGCCTAGGTAGCAGATAGAGCGGGAAATGGGGAGGGTTTCGTCGTCTAGTTGGAAGGTGTCGGGGATGGTGGTATTTTGCTTGTGGTACGTGAAAACCAGGGCATCTGTCTTCCTGGGATTCACGCGGATGTAGATCTTCTTTAGATCGTCGGAGACCTTTTGGCAGGCTAATTCTGCCAAACGGAGGGCGAGGGTAGGATTTAGGGAGGTGCTAACTATCGCCACGTCATCTGCGTATGCTACTATCTCAGTGTTGTGAAACCGTTGACTGACCACCTGGGCGGTGTACGCTGTGAACAAGGAAGGAGAGAGGGGAGAGCCCTGGGGCACTCCCACTCGGAGACGGTAGGAAGAGGATAAGGATTCGCCGACCCTCACTTGGAAGGTTCGGCCGTGTAGGAAGGAGCGTAGCATGGCGAGGAGTTGGCTGGGACAGCCATGCTTGCTGAGGGTATTTAGGAGCTGAGCGTGGTCAACGGAATCAAAAGCCTGAGTGCAGTCAATAGAAATCATGGCCGTGACGACGTTTCTGCGGATGTTGGAGCATGTATTGGTGTGGATTCGGGCAAGGGGGTGAAGGGAACAATGCTGGGGCCGGAAACCAGACTGCTCGTTCGGGATAAGGGATGCCTTCTCGCTGAAATCCACAAAATACTGGAGGATGATACGTTCCAGTATTTTGGAGATATGAGGGACTAAAATGTCGGACGAGTTGTACAAGCTTATATAGAGGGGCGGCAACATCAAAGGGCGCTGTCTCGAAGGTACTGGACTCTTAGGGTGGAACAATCCCGGCCCTAGTAGGCACTGCCAGAGCCACTAGTCTTTCATCGGTCGGCTCCTTTCATCCCCTTCGTACTTCCCAAATACGTGACTATCTCTGTTTAATTTTTCATGTATTTAATTTTTACAACTATATATATGTACACACACACACACATGTTATATATATATATATATAACACTAACTATTTCGTAGACTATTAAATTTCTCCCAAAAAAACTAATATAATATAGTGTCATGAACTTGTAATATTCGAAGATACATTTCTTGATTTCTCTAATATGCATCATCCTGTGGCTAAAAAGAACAGCCCTAATAGAATTATAATAGTAGGACTTGGCATTGGAAAAATGTTCACGAGCTATGGGTTTGGATATTCACTGTAGAGAATAGAAGAGAATAGAAATCCTTAATAGCTGTTTTACATAAAGAGGATCTAACAAAAAGCAATTATATTTTACATTGGAAATTGATACCTGCGAAGAAAAAAGATTATACTACAAAATATGCTATTGTAAAATAGCAGTATTAAAATGAGATAAAACCTTGATATTTATTTTCAGTGTCAGGTTTAAAGGGAAATCAACGAGGCTAAATAAAGAAGATAAACGAATAAAGTAAATTAATTTCCACATCCCTTTATCTCAGCAAAGTTTGGTTCAATGGAAAACAAAGACCGTGTAATATTGATTTAGAATAAATCTTGACTGAACTTCATGAGGACTACGTTCGTCACATGGTGAATTTATAATGTGACGTTATATATTTATTAACGTCCACTTTATGATAACTATGGACAATTTGGGCGGGTTATCTAGAATATATCACCATTTCCAGTAAGGGTGGGCTAAGGATTTCATTTTTTTTGTCCGTTATTAATAAATTACTATAGTCCAGGCGAGATTGAGCCCACTATTTCAGTTTTATTCAGTGAACTAAGACTAACAACATAACTCGCATCACTTATCTGAGTCGCAAAAGTATTATGAATTTTATTCTTCTTCCCCAAAACAGCCTTATGCTCCAGCGGTCTTCTCGTTAGACTGCATTGCACGAAGTTTCGGTAGCTCTACGGCTATCTTCCTCAGACCATACAACACCATTGTTTCAGGTAAGAATAGAAAGGCCTCGTTCCTTCGCAGTAGTTTATTCTATGGGACAGAGCGCTTTCAGAGCATATGCTTCATCATCAGGGCACTGCTCTTCACAAAGATGTTCCTGGAACCAAGGATTCCCTGTCACCATTGTTGGTCCGGGTGAGTCGCGGTCTAGATGAACTGACTAACAATAGCGATGTGAAGCCTTAGGAAGATAGTCTTAAATCAACCGAAATCTTACACTATGAAGTCTGACGAGAAGAACGCTGGAGAAGAAAACCGGGTGGGTGAAAAAGAATATTCAGCTCAGCGACGAAGTCTACGAAACCACATACTGCATTTTATATTGTTGCGAAATATGCATCCGTTAGTCTATTTGAGGGCTTTCGTTGTAAATTGTGAAAATTACGTATATTTAATCACGAATTGAAGAAGTATTAAGAAAATGAGGAGAACCTTGCAAAAGATTGGCGTAGATGGAGCCAGGGCGAGAATCTAGAACCGATCAGCCGGGGACTTGGGGCCTCCAACTTACTAGAACAGACAATTAAAGAAGCCAAGCAGGAGGGGCATAAACTAAGCAGATTTCCCACGTGCGTCACGTATTTGCATTTATCTCAAAACTTAAAACTTCGATGAGAAGAATATTTGGTATTTATGCCTCAAATAATGTGCTTCATAATATAACAGCTTATTGTTGATATGAAATGAGTAAGAAGGGGGGGGGGTTACTGAAGGCCTAAACTAAGCAGATTTCCCACGTGAAGTTTTACAATAGAGAAATTTCACGAGAGTCGATCAGTTAAGGAAACGGCCGAACTAGCTTTTGGAGGGAAAGTCACCCATCCGTTAGCCGCCCAGATTTAATAAAAATGCGAATATCTCGGTTAATATTCAAGATAGAGTATAAATATATAAGTATGCAATATTTATAGTACATTTAATTTGCAATAAGATTGGTTCTGTACAATTTTTCGATCCGACTTATAGTAACAGAGATATTTCGAATTTTAGAAAATCCTCCCCTCTAAACCCCCCCTCCCGTTGGTCCGATTTCACCCGTTAACGAATTTGATCTTTCTTTTTACATAAAACGACTAAATATCGAGTTTGGTAACGATCAAACAAAAATTGCGACCGCTAGAGCGGTAACAGACAAATATATATATATATATACAGTTTTGAACAGACCTCATTTTCGTCATCTACTAGGTAGATCGATGGACATTTGAAGAAAAATTTCGAAAATTCCGTCATGAGTACAACCTCAATAGCTGATTTCCCTTAGGATAAATCTGCTAAAATGTAAATATCTTGGTTAATAACCAAGGTAGTGAAAATAGGTACATTTGCAATAGGATTGGTTCTATACAAGTTTTCGATCTGACGCATTATGGAGATATTAAGAATTTTCGAAATTCCTCAAACACCCCCGACCCACTGGTTGGATTTCAGCCATTAACGAACTTGGCCTCTAGTTTTGTATGGGACACTTATATATTGAGTTCGGTTACAATCAAATCAGAATTACGCCCGCAAGAGCAGTGACAGACAAGTATATATATATATATATATATATATATATATATATATATATGTATATATAATTTGGAACGGACCTCATTTTCGTCATCTACTACGTAGGATCATTGGACTTTTGAAGAAATTTTCAGAATTTCATCATGAGTACAATCTCAAGAGCTGATTTCCCTTAAGGGAAATCTGCTAAAACGGCCACCTTGCCCGGCAGCTCAATTTCTAGTTAAGAATCAGTGAGCAAGTGAGTCGAGTGATCGACGCATGAGTTATTGTGTTGTGTAATAAGTACTTGAAGTTAACAGTGTATATTGTGTTTAGTTGTAAAAAATATATTACAAAGTATAAATAAAAGTGTCGTAAAATAAATTGTGAAGTGATAAAGTTAAAGTTTGTATATTTAATTTTGCAATCAGAAGAATCCTAAGAATCAACGTTTATTATTTTTAAATCAAACGTAACAATACAGTTTAGCAGTTTTTTTAAGTATTGCGGCCATTCTCATATAAACCAACTCGTGGTTTATTTTGATAAGAACTCAGAACATTTTAATAGAAGGTTTTTTACTGTGGAGCACCACATCTTGGACCTTTCAGTGCTGGCTGCTTCAAATATTCTCCAATTGTGAGTCCTTAGCCACCACAAGTACGCCTTCAGCTCCAGGGATCTATAAAATGAAAGTATTTTCCTGTCTTGAAGTACCTTGACTGAGGTGACTATTTTGTTGTAATTTCTAGCTATGAGAGCCCAACATGTTTTCGGAAGTGAAACATTAATGCTTTAAAATATACAATAAAAACTTTAATTAAAATATTATTTTCTTTAGTAAGTCATTGTTACTCTTACTTACCTAATCATGATAGTTTAATTTTGAATTAATAGTTAAGGTACTAAACATCACTCGAAAACTTCAACTCTAGTTTGCAGATAATATCTAGAGCCTCCAACAGTTTGCAGAGAGAAGTCGGTTTGGATCGTTGCAATGCAGCTCAACTTCCGACTCATAAGCAGTTGAGAGCCCTTCTGAACCATCACCAATTTCCAACTTAGTTCCTGAGTCAGACTCCTGCCAAACATGTCTCATGGCTAAAATTAATTTCCAACAAGTAATTATAAGTGAAATTTGTAACTCTTCAATATTGGCGTGAGTTTATTATTATGTGTAATTTATTGGTCTAAAGTCAATGGTGCGACCATTTGTATTCTTTCTAGGGACTTATTCTTTTCAGGGCTATGTGGCTCCAAAGAGTAATATTATACTTTCACCGTTGTATCCTTCTTTAACAGTCTTTATGTGTATTGCAATCTCCGTAAACTCAGCTAATTGCTGCAGGGGGAAGGGGGAGTGTTCAGATTACCGAAAACTTCGGATTTAGAATGCTTTCTGAAAAGTCTAAAAAATAAAAACTAAATAAGGACTCAATTTTACATATCATAGTATAATTAATATAATTGTTCTTATTTTTATTTACATACAGATATTTTAATTAAAATTTAATTTACAAATTACAGATTAAAAAAGAACAAAAAAGCTTTCATAGTTTTAAAAAATTATTTTTTAAAAAAAACAGATCAATTACTTTTTTTTGCTGAGACTTTCGCAGAAACTTGTTTACTGCTACTTCTTTCAGACGTTCTAAGATCAGTATTTAATGCCGCGGCATATCGTTCGATCTCTGTTGCCCGTTTCAGTGATTGAAATGGTACACTGCTTCTTCATTCTTTATGGTTTTCTGTTCTTCAATTTGTCTTTCTTCTTCATTGCCGCAGAGTTCAATAACGCTGTCACAAGATATGTAATTTCTCTCCAATTATGGCAAAGTGACAAATACCGTGTTTTTTTTTTGAATTTTTCAAGAGAGCTTTGAAATCATTTACATTGAGACAGATTTAAGTTTGAGAATGTCTGAGAAAAACCACTCGTAAACTGCATCTTCAAGAAGTGGATAATAAACATGGACGCATTGTCTGCCTCTTTCCGGTACCATCCTCCGAAGTAGATGCATACGAAAGAATGTTCTCACGATATTTTTTTCAAGCCAGAGATCGTTGACTTTCTGGCATTAAACAAACAGATTAGAAGAAGTTACTCCACAGTCAAGGCTTGATATGATAGTGCACTTATCATTTAATTACAATCCTTCCTTTTATCACAAATTAAACAACAATATGTAATAACCACTTGGAAAGAAAAATTAATGCTGACTAAATTCTGACTTTCATCCAACTTTTTGAAGAAGAATGTTGTGGGGAATTCATCAGAAATTAGAGCGAGTATAGAAGTAAACATTTCCTGGAAAACAGCAGCTTTATACTATGTCTTTTTCGAAGAATTTCCTCTGTCGCATCTTTTTCTCTATTTTAAACATTGCCTTCGACTGTTTTAAAAAAAAATACAAAAAAAACTACCAGTTCGGATTACTCGAGTGTTCGGATTAACGAAGTTGCTCTGTATTTGTAAGTTGGTAATCCACATTAGTTGACATTTGTTTGAGTATTATTAGGCTTCCCCACATATGAAGCGTCGCATTTCGAACAAAAAATAAACTATAGAAACTTGATTAATCGAGTGGATCAGTATGTCTTTTTTTTCACAGAATTCCCTTGAAGGAGCTTTTCCTTTTAAAAGGCTTACCTTTTCCACCACTGATTGCTATCATCTCATTAATCTAGAATGAAGTTCTTGCGGAATCCACGTTCCAAAGTCGCATGCGCGAAAGAAAAATGTGTAAGTCTCGATAATTCTCTTTGGTCATTGCTTTCTGAGATATGACTAAATATGGCTCTTTGATAGCGGACAATGAGGTACATTTAGCCTTATGTTTTAAATTGAGGTTAACAGAACTTGGAGGGATCAAGATATCAGTCAAGCATCTTTAGGCAGAGGTTGAGCCCCTCCATCTGAGCCCCAAAATCTAAGTAATATAGCTACCTCTTAATAACCAAGTAAATTTTAATTTTTTTGAGGCAACTTTTAATGCCCCTTATCCTCTTCAGTTTCCGAATAGCTTAATATTGCGTCATCAAAATGATGATGCCTTATTGTTATTAAATATTTACGTTCTAAATAACCCTTGGAATTACTTGGAAAATTCTGAATCTAATGAACCACATACCTCGGAGTTCAAAAGACCATTTCCTGGTTTATAAAAACGTCCTCGAAATTTAAAGAATATTAGGACGAAACATCAAGAAACAATCTATTATAAGAATGAGTTTATCATCAATAATAGTACAAAATACGTAAAACGTCTGGACGAGAGATATTTATAAATATACTTTGTGCAACTGTAAATCAATTCTGATGTAAATCCTATTGAAAACTAATTACAATAAAATATTGAAAATGAATTAAATACAAAATTAATATTTAAATTTCAACATTAGAGGTGAATATTTACATTCAACTTACTCTCCCATATACTTACTTATGCATACTCCCTCACACCAAACGTATGCATTAGGGTATAGTAAAAATGTTTTAAAAATACAACAAATAAAAATTTTAAAGTGCAATTTTGTGACCCATTAAGTATTTTTTTTTGTATATGTTGTTATGATGTTATCTAGATGCTGAATGGTAGTATGTATTTTTTGGCTTCTTTCAGTAAGTAATTCATGTATGTTGTGGGTATCGGAAAATGATCCCGAATCTTGCAGTGTCTCTGTACGGATCCTTATTTATTTGCTTTATTTTAATTTATTAATTTATAGATTGAATTAAAATTAGATTCAAAGTGTAGTTTGAAAAGATGTCAATGAAACAGTCGTCTCACAGAAATATCGGTCATATGTTTTCCGCCATCATCTACGTTTACTTGGAGTTGTGTGTTGATATTTTTAGACCAGTTAACAGTGTGTAATTGTTGTCTTTTTTTTATCTTAGAGGAGTTAAAAATGGGTTCGCAACAATGGAAATCCATTCTTTCAAGACAAGAACAATGTGAACAAGTAAATCGAAGGTCTTTTGAACGCGGTAATAATTCTTGGCTGGATCGATACGCCGTCGTCTGAGTATATAGTTGCTCCTAGCCGTAAATGTTGTCAAAGTTATGGCTGATAAGGAGTTGGCATCTCACCGGTGCCTATCATGAAGTAGAAACTTAGTTTCAGTTCCCCACACACATTTGACAGTCTCAAGACTCAGACATGGCTTCCTTACAGCAGGTGTTTCGGAAGATTAAGCAAATGAAGTAAACTGTATGGTACATTGATAACTATTTGTAGTAACCGTGATTGACGTTCGGATATCGAATTATAGTTTTAGTTTCAAATACAAGGAGGAAACTGCTTATTTATATAGGCATTTCTAATTTATTCCCACTTTAATAAGTAAAATAAGTGAAATTCTTTAATGGAGGCAATGCATTTTCAGGGTGAAATGGAAAAATAATATTGCTTCAAACAAAAATATCGAAATCATAGTATGAAATATATTTTATTAGAGAAAAGTATACACGAAAACAGATGACAGAATATCTTTTATTCAATAAAACAAGAAGATACGTGGAACTGTCCAGAACTCTATATAGTTTAAATAAATATTCACTTGTGCCGGTCTATCACAGCTCCAAATATCATTTTCGGTAATCAGTTTTATCAGACCGATTGTGGTATCAAATTTTCCACGGGAGATTTCTATCAGGGATTTGAACATTGTACTTGCATTCCCATTATCGGTGACAAAGACAGTCTCTCTAAAAATATATATGTGACCAGTTCTTTCAAGGTTCAAGTCTTTTTGCTTTAGCAATTGTCAGAATACGTACGGCAATTGTATTATGAGCATTATGTGCCTGAGAAATATATATATATATATATATATATATATATATATATATATATATATATATATATATATTTGGTTTGCAAGAATTATCTAATGGCGCCATTTAATGACCAAGGAAAAAGCAATACACTCCATTTGCTTAAAATATACGATAATATGTAAATGAAAAAGTATACATTCGTAAAAAGAGATATTTAAGTAAATAATTATTCCTGGTTAGAACTCTTCGCATTTAAGCTACTGGAGAACACAATTTTCACTTGTAAAGGTTTATTATACTGTTAATAGCAATCAAACAATTTGTCACTTTCAGGCCTTAATTATGTTAACTGGTAAGGAAGTCTATTTCTGTCTCCCTTGCGTCCTACTTCATTAGTCCTTCTCTCGAGTAGATTACGCAATCTTTTATTCCCTATTACGTAAATATGGCATAGAAATGTAATTCAGGTAAACGTTTATTTCCTAAAAATACACCAAGGATCTCTGTGTAGAATGCTACTTTATATAAATTTATTATTATTAGTTGCATTTATTTGAAGGATTAAATATATATATTTCTTGTAAACCGGTCTATTTTCCGTCAATATTCTTTAATTTGTATTAAGTATTTGGCAAACACTTGTTTATTTAATTAATTAAGATTATCCCTGTGAATTAAACGTACTTATGGCGCGAAGTTATTCTCTAATCGATTGAAGTACGATTTTGCTTCTCATGTGGAGCTGGTCAGTTAGCGATATTTCTGGCATAAAGTTTACTATCTAATTATACAAGTAACTAGCAACACGGGTCATGCTGATTATGCAGTAGAAGAAGGGATAGAACTTCAACTTCGAAGCTAAATATGTAAGGTCATAAGCCTATAGGCTATGGGGTCTTTTTCGGAAAACGCTTGAAGATTACTTTCTAGATATCTGTTGCCTAAGCTATTAATATTTATTATCGTCCACTTTTTGCTACTTTGGGAAATTGGGATGGGTTGTCTACAGGTTACCACCCTCCTCTAGCCAGGGTAGGACTGAGGATTTTATTCAATGAGTTCGTCACTAAATAAATTCCAATTACCCAGGCGGGAATGGAACTCGCCACTCTAGGTTTACCATGTGAGATTAAGACCACCGCTGTCACTGACATGGCTAACCTGAGCCCCCGAAAAACCTCTTGTCAATAAATCCATAAAGATTGCTGTGTTTCCAATCGGTTACGATCCAGAGGATCTTCTCGTCCATTTCACACATTTTAACTGTCAATCCTGAGAAGGGCCCTTTAAGCCGGCGACCCTTTAGGAATAGCTTAAGGCCCCAGACAGACTTAATGTACACGCTAGCATATAAGAATTGAGTATGCTACCCCCTGCTGCAGCCATTCTTCCAATATTTTGGATGTGAGAACTGTGTCCTATGTTTGCTCCAGAAGCAGCCCATGCATAATGTATCAGAACGGACCTCCCCCCCCCCCAACAACCCTTTAGCATAATACTCCCATCCTTTACTTGTGTATTCCGTCCCTAAGAGATGCCTTCTCATACCTAAGTCTTAGAGCTTCGCTTTTCATACAGGATTTTTCTTTATTCCCTTCGCAAGCTAATATATAAATAGTTCCAAGAAGAAAGGAAAGTAAGAGAGGCCATCTTGACAAATATTTCAAGGAATTCTCTGTCATTTTATTTATCATACTCAAGAGTCAATAGAAACAAGCCTTCGGGACCAGTAAAGAATAATCTCTGTCATATTTCAACCTTTGTACATTTTATATGTTTCATTGTAAAACAACATTATCGATTGTAGTTAGTATTTATTATATGTATATGTTAAACAACAAATAAAGTACTTACTATAAAAAGGAAATTTTCTGAGTGCCCATAGAGTATTAGAAATTCTGGAATAGAAGGAAAAATACTCTTTAGTTTTCGAATAGGCCCCACTACACTATCACAAGAACGATTAATGACTTATAAAGCCAAACTCATCTGTACTACATGTGTCGCTGGCCTGACAATCTCCGACATACTTGCCGACTTTCATAGAAGATGTAGCATACACTAGACTATATATTCTTGTGCGATCTACTACATGCTTATTACTCCCTTCCACTGTGTAGTTTCATTGCTTGCAAAAAATAACAATTACTAAAGTACTTCACTAAGAAAATAAAGTAATAGCCATCCTAAATAATATAAATCATAAAATAAATACAATTATTACTATGTATACAAAGTGCCTTTTGCTTATTTTTACTTTTTATACGTAACGCGTTACATTCCTACAACGAGAAATTTGCAATTTACATTAAATAACTATTACTAAAATACCTAACTAATGAAATAAAGTAATACTAATCCTAAATAATATAATACAAATTATATATACAATTTTTAATGTATATACAAAATGCATATTCTTCAGATGTACCATAGATGACATACCACTTCCATTTAAAAAAAACGTAAATAAACTACATGAAATGAGAGATCTGTATTGTCATTAAATACTAAAGAGTATTAAACAATGAAAGTTTCATCAGTTATCAGATGTCATAATTAAACTGGACTAAGTACACTAAGAGCTCTGTATGAATGTACATTTGTTCTAAACATAAGCAAAATTGTCTATTTATTTTATATTTCGAGCATCTACTATTTTTCACATATCTTGTAAATTAAAGGTCACTCATGTTCCATCGTCAGTTCAAGAGCATACTTATTTTTAGTAGCTTGAACTATTCTGTTTACTGTTTAAACACAAATGTGCTAACAGGATTGACTTTTAGTTTAGCACCACTTTATAAAAATAACTTCTGTCTTAATCGTGAAAATAATTTCTGCATAATGTTGAACTTTAAATTCTAAAAGTACCCGGAGTCAGACAAGAAGGAAAGAGGGGAAAACGAGAGGCATAGTCTTTCTGTGCTTTAGATTTAAACAGAACTGCCGAAACATTGAATTACTAGGAATTGACTGTTATCCTCCTCACTCATTTATTGTGAACTTAGTATTACTTCAAAGATTTCTCGAATCTTGAGGCTTGGGTTTTTAGTTTTTAAAAAATAGAATGCCTTGGCCAAAGTATAAAAATATAAGGACAGGAAAATAAAGTAAAACATTTATGTAAATAAGACTGTGAGAATATAGGTAGGTGTGAGAGTGAATTCTGGTAAAATGAAATTGAGTCTATTAATAATCGTAGATACTGTAGAAATATATAGGAAATGCACCACAACGCTGGTCTAGAACACGTTATCAATTGTTTCTCAGCTCTATCAATACCAAATTATTAATGAAAATAAAAACTGTTTCCCAAATTCTATACGTCATCATACTGTTAGGATCATATTAGTATATTATCATTATAATTAGTCTGTTGTCTGGGTACTCAGACTGTTAGTAGTATCATACTAATAGTAATAGTCATCATACTGATAGTTTCATATTAGTATCATTAGTATGTAATATGCGTACTCAAAGTGTTAGTATCATACTCATAGTAAGGGTCATCATACTTTTATTTCCATATTAGTATTCTATTAGTATAATTAGTAGGTAATCCGCGCATAAGTACTGTTAGTATCATACTAATTGTATGAATCACCATAATGATAGATTCATATTATTATCTTTAGTATGTAATATGCGTACTCATAGTATTAGTATCATATAATACTAAGAGTCATCATACTGTTAGTTTCTTATTAGTATCATTAGTAACTTAAATGCGTACTCTTTGAGTTAGTATCATATTCATAGTAAGAGTTATCATACTGTTAGATTCATATTAGTATTATTAGCATGTAATCTGCGTACCCATACTGTTAGTATCATGCATATGGTATGAATCATCACACTGTTAGATTCATAATAGTATTCTATTAGTACCATTATTATGCAATATGCGTACCCGTACTGTCAGTACCATACTAACTGTATGACACTTCGTACTGTTAGTTTCATATGAGTATCACTATTAGTATCATTAGTATGTAATTTGCGTCCTAATACTGTCAGTATCATACTAATAGTAAGAGTCATCATACTGTTAGTTTCATATTAGTATTTTATTAGGTATTATTTAGATATGTAATCTGCGTACCCCATACTGTTAGTATCATGCGAAGGTATGAATCATCACACTGTTAGATTCATATATAGAATTCCTATTAGAACCATTTATTAATGTAAATCTATGCGTACCCATACTGTCAGTACCAAACTAAACTGTATGGACCCTTCATACTGTTAGTTTCAATATGAGTATCACTATTAGTAACATTAGTATGTAATTTGCGTCCCTAATACTGTCCAGTATCATACGAATAGTAAGAGTCATCATACAGATAGTTTCATTATTAAGTATTTATATTAGTATTATTAGTATGTAAATCTGCGTAACCCATACTGTTAGTAAACATGCGAATGGTATGAAATCATCACACTGTTAAGATTCATAATAGAAATTCTATTAGTACCAATATTATGATAATATGCGTACCCGTACTGTCAGTACCATACTAACTGTATGACACTTTCGTACTGTTTAGTTTCATAATGTATATCACTATTAGTATCATTAGTAATGTTAATTTGCGTCCCTAATACTGTTCAGTATTCATTACGAATTGAAAGATGGTCATCATACTGTTAGTTTCATATTACTATCTGTTAGTATCAAAAAGTGCTGCCTACAGAATCGGAGTAGTAGTCCAGGAAAAGCTCAGGTCCCTTCTGAAATTCTCTCCATTTATTGTGGGGTTATGTGATACAGAAGGCAACAACAGCACAATAGTCTTTGCCCACCATCGTTCTAGCGCACATTCATTTCATTGTATTAAGAGCATTTTCGATTATTTACGAAATTTGTCGGAAAAGTTTTCCCCGATTCTAGCCGTTAACTAACCTCGCTCTCTGTCTCTCTCTCTCTCTCTCTCTATATATATATATATATATATATATATATATATATATATATATATATATATCTGTGTGTGTGTAAATACTAAATTTTAAAATTCAAGCTGATGTATTTGTCACTCGTTATCTAAGTTTTGCGAATATTTGAAAACATTTTTATATAATTTTATTAAACTCAATAGTTCTTTTTTCTAAAGAGAAACACCTTACCAAAAGTAATAATGGCTCCTGGGCTAGGTCTTATGTCTCCATGTTGTATGATAAGACTTATTCGGTTGCCTTCTAAAGAAGAAAAGAACATAACTATATTAAAGGAGATAAGCTAATACGTTTATCCCACTATTTGGAAATAGAATCTATTTGTTGATGATGCGATCAGATTTTATCCTGGAGATATAGGCTATTTGATTGGAGAGGTATGATTGTTTGCTTCTGTAGTGTTGGGAGAGTGTAGGAGCGTGGCTAATCCATGCCTGCATCACTATCCCTGTGAACATGTGGACAATATACAGCTTAACACAGCCACAAGGATATTAACATTCTCCGTTATTGCACATACTTCCCTCTCTCCTATGCACAATGCTCTCACGAGGGCAAATGCATTTTCTCTCGAGGGGGAGCACATTTTCATGTAAATTTTGTGTTTTTAAATACACACACGCCCAAAAAAATATATAAATAAAAATTTTAGCAGATTTCCCTCAAGGGAAATCAGCTATTGAGGTTGTACTCATGACGCGATTTACGACATTTTTCATCAAATTTCCATCGATCCAACCTAGGAGATGACGAAAATGAGGTCCCAAATCAACAGTATGTAATATATCTAATATTACTAGCTCAGATACCCGGCTTCGCCCCGGGAATTCCATTTGAGGCTGAATGGTGATGGTAATTTTTTTTTTGTTTGGCAAGGCTTTACTTTGCACAATAATTTTGACATTTTCCCCGTCCCAGTGTTTGTGAGTTTATTAATACCTGTCGTTCCAATGGGATTTTGTTTAATAATAAAATTTAATATTTACAAGTAAGACTTCACTGTCCTTCATATTGTTATAATTTCCGTCGCCCTGTGCATTATGCAATAGATTTGAATTATTTAAGGACAAATATTGGACATATACTTTGAATTTTGTTTTTTTTTTTGGCAAGGCTTTACTTTGCAGGAAATGAGGGGGGGAAAGAGGGGGGGGGGGGGGGGGGGGGGGGGGGGGGGGAGGAGAATATAATAAAATAATCAATATTTTGAAATTTACCCTTACCAGTGTTTAGGGTTTAATACCCGTCGTTTCTGTGATTTGACAATAATAAAATTAATTTTATGTAAGACTTCACTGTCCTCCAATATTGTCTTATTTCCCGTTTCCTGTGCATTATGCATAGATTTTAAGTTATTAAGGACAAAATAATTATAATTTGAATTAAATTTTTCCAGGTGAGGAACCTGATAGCTTTCATATTGAAAAGAACTTTTTGAGCATATTTCTCTAAATAACAAAATAAACACTTTTGATATGTGCATAATTTGCCGAAACCCCAATCGGAAAATCATTATTAATTAATTTCAGGCCTCCCCCCCCCCATTATAACCCCCACTCCTGCACCGTCCCTAGAAAATGGCTAGTATATCTTATTATAATTGAAGGCGTTTAGTACTAATTCACATACTGAGGTTTTGCGTTTTATTCGGTTGAGTCTTTAGTGCCAAATAAAAGTGTGGACTCCCGCTATAGCTTATAGCGTATAAATCACATTTACGCTTCCGTATACTGCAAAAAGTGCATATAACAAAAGTTACTCGTAAATAACAAAATAAACAACTTCTGTTTATGTGCATATTTTGCTGAAAAAGGAGTTAGGAAACGAAATATCGCTATTTTTAATTTCAGGCCTCCCTTATAACCCCCACACCTTCGCGTCCCTAGAAATGTTATGTATGGCTTTATTATAAGGAAATCGTTTAGTATTAATTCCACATAGCGAGTTTGGTTTAGTTCGGTTGGAGTCTTTTGTGCCAAATAAAATTGTGGACTCCCGCTATAGTTTTTAGCGTAATTAACTCATTTAATACTTCCGTATACGGCAAAAAGTGCATATAACAACAGTTTACTCTAAAATTACAAAATAAAACAAACTTATGTTATGTAAATATTTGCTGACAAAGCAATAGGAAACGAAATATCGCTATTTTTAATTTCAGTCCTCCCTTACAACCCCCCACTCCTGTTCGTGTTAGAGAATATTAGAATATAGCCTAAAGTCTAAGTTGGGCTAGTAATAATTAACATACCAAGTTTTATAAAAAATCGGTTCAGCCGTTTATGCGTGAAAAGGGTAACAAACAAAACAAACAAACAAATAAACAAAACAACAAATAAACAAACAAACAAACAAAACAGACACCAAAGAAACAAAAAGCAGTTACGGTGTCTAAGACATGTGAAAACGAAAAGTTATCGAAAAATTTCGCAAAAATAATCAATGTTACAGACAGAGGTTTACAATTTTATATATATATAGATATATATATATATATCTAATATATAATTATATATAGTATATATATATTTGTCTGTTACTGCATAGCGAGTCCCACAATCTTTTGGGGGTCGTTCGGTTATCAAACTTTGATATATAATCGTTTTATACAAAAAGAAAGATCAATTTCGTTAACGGCTGAAATCGGACCAGGGGAAGGGGGGGTTTAGAGGAAGAGAATTTCGAAAATTCTTAATATCTCCGTTATTATGCGTCGGATCGATAAAGTGTATAGAACCAATCTTATTGCAAACGTTATTTCCTATAAGTGCACTTTATTTGAAGCTCAAATACCAAATATTGTTCTCATTGAACTTATTTAGTTTAATTTATAATTTAAACAATAATCTAAAAAAATTAATTTAATTACCAACAATAATAACAATATATTACTAACAAAACGATGATTTAAAACCAAAAATATTAACTTTATTAATCTGTACAAACACTAAAGCTTGTCTAAAATTCTATTTACTTCGAGTTGAAGACATTTTTAGTAGATTTTGCACTCTTGACGCAATTTTAAACAGAACATTCTTCAAATGCTTATCGATCCTGCCAAGGAGAAAGCAATTTTTGTTTGATTTTTACTAGACTTAACATTAGGGCTTACGATGTAAAATATCAGGTAATAGCTAGAATTGGTAGAACATTAACCCTAGCAGGAATATTAGAGTATCTGCGCCAATCGACATCTGGTTTTTCCCCCTTGAGGTGGACTTGATGAATAAAGTAGTATATTAAAAAGAAGAAGATATAAAGAAGCTGCTCCAGTGAATTGCTAGCTAAGGTTTGAGAGTAAGAAGTAAGAGTAAAAGGAAGAAGTAGACAAAGAAAGAGAGTGGGAGTGAGAAAGAAAGGAAATGATAGTGTGAGTGAGTGAGAGAGAGAGAGAGAGAGAGAGAGAGAGAGAGAGAGAGAGAGAGAGAGAGAGAGAGAGAGAGAGAGAGAGAGAGAGAGAGAGAGAGAGAGAGAGAGACAGACAGACAGACAGACAGACAGACAGAGAGACAGACAGACGGAATGAGGGAATGAGAAAACGGAAAGCCAAAAAGAAGAAGAGTACAGGATGAATATTTATCGCGAGAAAGTAATGAGACATGACTAGCTTGAGAAAAGAATGAGGAGGAGAGGTAGTGAGAGAAAGTGAATGAGAAATGGAGAGGGGAGGCGTAGAAAAAGCGAGAGATAGGTAAATAGAGGGAATGAGTATAGTCAGAGTTAGAGCATATGTGTACAGTTAAAGTGACCGAGAGAGGGAATAAGTGGAAAGGTAAAAGAGAGAGAAAGAAAAAGGGTAGTTGGGAAAACATATAAGCAGTGAGTGAAAGAGGGATAGAAGGTGAGAGAGAGAGAGAGATGGGGAGAGAGAGAGAGAGAGAGAGAGAGAGAGAGAGAGAGAGAGAGAGAGAGAGAGAGAGAGAGAGAGAGAGAGAGAGAGAGAGAGAGAGAGAGTGAGACAGAGAGAGAGCGAGAGAGAGAGTGAGTGTGAGAGAGAGAGAGAGAGAGAGAGAGAGAGAGAGAGAGAGAGAGAGAGAGAGGGAGAGAGAGTGAGAGAGATGCTAATGAGACAAAAAGCCCTGATTAAGGAAAGCATCAAAGATCCGGCTCACGTCCGCTGTTTTGTCTCCTCCGCCAAATTGGCTGGACTTAACTCACACTGCCCGACATCTCCTCCATCTATTCATCTTCGTTCACACTTTGCTGTTTATTTTCACTTTGTCCAATACAATAGGGGCGAAAGTATTTAAAAACATTTCCACGGTGCGCTACTTTTAATTAAACTCACAATACGAGAAAGCACACTTTAAAAGACCTACGTATCAATTTTAACATGTATGGTGCAATGAATGTTAGAACCAAATTATAAAGGAATTCTTTCAATTATAAATCTTAATTTTAAGACTTTAGGAATAATACACTAGCCAATAGTAATATTTGAAATAGGCTCAGAAAAATAAATTACGAATAAAATGTTGGCAACATCATTTATATAATTATCTGTATTTTTACATAAAACGGTTAAATATTGAGTATCGTAACGATCGAACAAAAATTGCGACCGCTAGAGCGTTAACAGACAAATATATATTTCCCTTAACGGAAATCTGCTAAAATGTGGTGCTATATAAATTCAAGTTTAGTTCTTAATACACTCTGTACACCTAGAGCCGTGGACACCATTCCCGTGTATTCAATAGATATTTATTTAGGGACGAATATGCTAAATAAAATCCTTAGTCACACTATGAGGAAAAGCGGGAGAGGGGGATTGGTATATCAACAACCCCGATTAGCCGTAGTAACATGAAGTGGATAATTCAAGGACAATATATGTCCCTCGAAACCTATTTAGATTGATTTAGATGATATTCGATTGTCTTAACGGAAATAAAAATATCGTCTAAGAATACTAATACCCCTTTTGTCTCTTGCGGGTATGTTGCTTTAGATCCTTTAACTCACCTCGAGCAGTTGTATATATATATATATATATATATATATATATATATATATATATATATATACACGCATATATACGTGTGTGTGTGTCTATACGCACTTTCGTAATCTAAGGAAGGGAAATGATGATAAATTATGAACATCAAAATCATATTTAAAGGCTGTTTCAATTGTTCAATCACAAATGCGATTTCTTTTTTTTTCAAGTTTTTAGATGACACTGGATAGGAGTAGGGTTCATTTTCAGGTAGATGTTTCCTTCATCTTTTTTCTAGGCCCATCATCCACCAAGCTTACAGGGACTTGGCTATTTATGAAGAAACTTCATTAATATAAATTAAAAAGAACAAATTTTCTAATATTTTTTGATGGACTAAGAGATCTAAAGTTCATTTCAACTTTAAAACAGCGGCTTATCCACATTGTAAGAACGAATGTCTGATTCCTGATTATCCTCTGGCTGAAGGAGAGATGAGATGTAATAAACTCCAATCTCCTCAGCCACTCGCCATCCCTTATTTCAGTGAAATTTTCCCTCATTTTTTAACGGATAATGTTTATTTTCTCTTCTAAAAAAGGAAAAATTTTCATCTTGCATAGATTGCTCTTCAATTAGTTCAAGTGGCTTCACTTCCTTTGGTATTATGATTTCTCAATCTGGAATATCGAGAAATGTTCCACAAATTTTCTATTTCTTTCCAATGGTACCCAGAGAAGGAAATTGAGCTATGAATAATCAATTTTGAGTTCCACTAATTAAATTGCCTATGAATATTCACCTAAGAAGTAATTATGAAACAACTTGCATATTGAGGTACATAATGAGTAGGCCGAAACAAAGTCTTAGTAGTTGACCCCTTATGTTGATAATGTGTCTAGAAAATATTAATAAACTCTGAATTCATCAATTATTTGCTTAAATATGACTATACTTACACGAGTCATTAACGCTTAAAAACGCAAGCTGAGGTCTTTAAATATGTCTGAAATAGATGTATGTAAAGAAACAAATAGAAAACTGAAACTAAACCATTGTGCTCACTGTTTAGTGTTTATTCTTGCTAAGTATCGAACAGTCCACAATTTTGTGTCACACGCATTGACTCCACGCTCAAATGTTCATACGCATACGAGACGTGGCTGTGATTTGTACATGCTTCCTTTATCACAGGCTTATTACGCTGACACTAATTTAAAGATTTTAAAAATTTTATTTTTCCATATTCTTCTTTCCCAAGATTTCTCCTTCTAAGATACACTCTCCTCATACACTGAAACTTACGATTATAACATATAATTACGAAGTTTCAATAGTACTATCTATTATCGGGACTGTTATACAACAGATTTGGAGAAAACATATTAACGAAACGTTTACCAACACGTTTCTTGCGTGCATTGTTCTTGATACTCCCACGACAAGTAAGGTTATAAAATCAAAACAAAAGCGTATAGCATATGTCAAATAAAAACAGCTGATATCAGTTCTTAGTATTTGATCACATCACATAGAGCCTATAAATCTATCAAATGAATGAATATAAATCCATGAATCTAACAGATGTAATAATCATTTCTGTTGAGATGCAGTAAGTTTATAAACATGCAAGCGCTTCGTTTGGTTGAGCCTAGGCCATTATCTGCAGCGGTGGGTTAATTATTTTGTTTTGGCGTAAATGATGAGGTAAGGGCTGAATGTAATAGCCAAATTGAACCAACCCCAGTCATATTACACTCTAGCAATGTGACTTATACGTGGTTCATTGCATGCCAGCTATTATATATATATATATATATATATATATATATATATATATATGTGTGTGTGTGTGTGTGTGTGTGTGTGTGTGTGTGTGTTTTATGCATAAATGGACCTCATTTTAAGATATCCTAGGTAGAACGGATGGATGGACTTTTAAGAAATTTTTGTCATTATCACAATAACAAATAATTAAGGAAATTTTGCTCACGGAAGCTATTTTTTTATGATTTTCTTGATAACCAGAAAGAAAAGGCATACAAGCCCCTTTATTAGGACACTAAAAATGTTATATAATCAATTTCTTTGACTATTTAAGGCGCTGCAAATGTTTTCAATACATTTTTCTGTTACTCGAAAGGAGTTACTGATATTTATAGACATTCAGACTTTATTAAACGCCAACTCCTACTCTTGCGATATTCAGTCAAGAATTTTACATCTCTACCCATCTATCTCCCGAGTAACATTTCAACATAAAATTAATTATGAGAGTGATAAGAATATATTTTAGTGTACTACTCCAGGACGTTACAATCCTTACTTTATGCAGTTCCGCGGGTAACGAGAACTAATGAAAACCTACCAAATGATTCTTACTTCGACTTCACACAGTGGCCCCAATATAGGAACAAAATGGTGGGAAAAATCGAATAAGTCAACTTTTTTTAAAAAACAAATCTCATTTCTATATGTAGTGTGTCTATTATTCATAATGTATGAATATAATAAATACAATTAGCTTTTAATATTTGAAGACAGTTTTGTATACACTGTTGAAAAATTTGATAGTTGAAAAATACAATTTTCTTTTTCCTTATTGAAATAAACTTCACCTCAAAACTCAATCTTTTTCAGAAGAAACTGCCTTCTATTAAAATGTCATGTTCTTCTAATCCATTTAAAAACCAAAATCTCCTTTAAAATATTAGCACTTAGTATATAAATATTAAATTCTGGATCCACACATCAATGATTAAAGGTTATTAAAATTCCCCCAATTTATCTGTTTGCCTCGTGTATCTTGCTTTTAAAATATTTTATTTATTTATTGTGTAGCGTTCGCTGCGAGGCGATATTACTCATAAAAAAAGAACAGATATAAATAAAAATATGGAAAACAGTATCAGAAAATATTAGGACTATTAGAACAGGACGAACTAAGAACACAAATAACAAAACGCAACAAAAGAGACAAAAAAAAACACGAATCAACTAATAAAAAAATAATTAAACGAAAACGAAACATTAAATTCAAAAACAAAACATATCTTATAATCTAAAAATATCTTATGCAAATCAAAGTCGGACTTAGATTTCCATATCACATATATAAGCTAATTTTAACGCGAAGATTTTTTTTTAATCAATATGGTTGCATTCAAAACCATTAAATTCAGTATCTAATGGCACCTTAAGGAATGCTGCATAATGATTCCTAATGGGTTGAAGGAGATATAAATAGAGCGGTTTTTTTCTGAAATTTTTACATTTTTAACATAATGAAAAATAATGACAATTTCCATTACAAATTCTAAAACCTGAATTCATTTTCCAAAAAAAAAGTATATTTTTTCTCTCGTTATTACAATCGTTTAATTAAATCAATAGTCCGTCTGAATGAACCGTATGAAAGTTTTTATAATCGATGAGATCTGAATGATTGTGAGTAGGGAGGGCATGTAACAAAAAAAAATTGGTAGGCAAAAACATGAAAACCTCATACTGGAGTGGATACTCGTAGCTGTATAAAAAGCCTTTTCCAGAACGCCTCTTCCAATAAAGTGACTACATTTCCTGTAGATGTGAGCAGAGGGAGGGGGCACCTTCTTCGAGAGGAAATGAAAAATAAAATCGTGCCTCGAGTCCACGGCAAACTAGGACTTATTTATTTACAAATTGCTTCGTTTCGCCCCCGTGAAGGCGACAATTTCCTGGCCTGACGGGACGAGGGTAACACTGTTACCTGGGGCAAACCTCCTTACCAGTCCGTCTCTTCGGATTCCTTTAATAAAACCAATTCCAGTACACAACATTACACGGAGGAACTCATTTAAATCTATTACGGTGAATCAAATGTCATTTTCTTTTCATAAAACCATGGTGTAGCTTTACCCGTATTTCAAAAATATTTCGTAGTGTTGTAAATGCATTCAATTGCTGTTCATTTCAAGTTCTAAAGCATTTATTTATAGTATAAATATAAGAGGAGTCTTCACAAATATTTACTTATATGTTCTTTAATCATTATAAATTCTGATATAATTTCCATTTAACATAAAGTGTGAGCGTATGATTCTGAATGTCCAATATATCAGAAAATTTAATCTAAACATTTTATTTATGTACATACTAATTTTATTTTTGTGTTTATAGTTTTAATATTTACCATTGAACATATATAATATGGCTTTGTAAAAAGGTGATCTGCATTGCATTCTTGTTCTCATTTCTGATGCTGTATTTGTCTGCAATTTCTCTTTGGGACATTAAACTTTCTTTCACAGTTGTTATCAGAAGCATTCTTCTACAGTTTTCGTTGCTAAGATTCCATTTCTCCGGAGGCATGTAAACTTTTTCTTCTGCTGCATTTACAGTAATATCCACGACTGATCACATTCCGTCATTTCTTAATCAGATCAGTGCCATATTGCGGACCAAAAATCGACTCTGAATTCCATATATTCATTGCTAGAATGATGAACTAAGTTTCTACAATATTATCTAGGGATTTGCTAACCTTTCATGTTTAGCTATTGAGAACTAATGTTCTATCCGTTAGTGTAAGCCATTTTTACTTATCGTACTATTTTTTCACAAGTTGCATAAGGAATCTGCACCCGAGGATTGTTAAAACCTAAAATTTATTTGAAAAAATGATGCCTTACTTCTTAGCTAGAATATAAATCAAATACAATTTTACACGTTTTCTTATTATACTAGGATACTCTTAATACCTACAAGTCAGATATTTTCATCTCGATTTACGAGAACAGTAATGTGTAACAAAGAACTTTCATATATAAATAATTTTAACATTTTTCTTTCAATGTATCGTCTTTTCTATTATTATTATTTATTAACGTCCACTTTTTGCATCTAAGGCTAATTGGGACGGGTTATCTACAGGTTACACTTTTCTAACCGGGGTGGGACATAGGATGTTATTTAATGAATTTCGTCACAAAATAATCGTCTTTTCTATTCAGATCAATACCTCATTAAAGAGCGACTGCAGTATATTACTATTAAACGCCTTTATAAATATTACAAATGAACATTTTAAGCACTACTACACATCTTTTTAAACAACATTCAGTATCTTATTGTGTATTATTCACAATTTTTTAACAAATATTATGGAAACGTATAAGATCCCTTACCTATTTCAAGGTTATAAAATAATTTGTATACAACATTTAAGCAAATATGGAGCTCTTTTTAGCAGATTTCCCTTAAGAGGCCCTCTTATTGAAGTAGTACTCATGACGCGATTTTCGAAAAATCTCCCGGTTGGAGGTTTCTTATTATCGTTTGAATTTATTCACTTGTTGTTGACGGTTCTATTGTGTTATCAGTATGTAGATTTATTTATTGTTGAACATCACGCGGGGAATCTGCTTAGTTTACGCAGCCCCTGCGTGACGGACTTTTACTCAGATGAAGCTGTTTCCCATAGTTTACGTAGAAATGTCTTCGGGCTTGTCTAAATACTGACGTCGGTGGCGCAAGAATGGGAGGTACATTGAAGTTGAAGCTTGAATACCCATTAATGACTGTAATTATGTTTATGGAGGCTACGGGCTACAAGGCGATGGCTCTCTATCCTGATATTTATTGGAATTTATACCACTCTTCCTAATATATTTATAGATGAATAGTCTTATGCAGAAAACAAAACATGTAACTTTCGCTGGTTCATATGGCCTTTTAGCAGATTTCCCTTAAGGGAAATCAGCTATTGAGGTCGTACTCATGACGCAAGTTTCGAAAAATTTCTTCAAATGTCCATCGATCCTACCCAGGAGATGACGAAAATGAGGTCCGTTCAAAATTATATATATATATATATATATCTATATATATATATATATGTATATATATATATATATATATATATATATATATATAAATATATATATATATATATATATATATATATATATATATATATATGTCTGTTAACGCTCTAGCGGGCGCAATTTTCGTGTGATCGTTACCAAACTCGATATTTAAACGTTTTATGCAAAAATAAAGATCAAGTTCGTTAATGGCTGAAATCGGACCAGTGGGAGGGGGGGTTTAGAGGGGAGGATTTTCGAAAATTCGAAATATCTCCGTTACTATACGTCGTATCGAAGAATTATATAGAATTAATCTTATTGCAAATTAAATTTACTATAAATACTGGTATATACATTTATTCTGTATCTTGAATATTAACCGAGATATTTGCATTTTTCTGTTTTCAGCTTCTGAGATGAGATCGGCTAACTTCGGGTCTAGTCGTGAGTTTCCGTCAAGAGCTAGTTCGGGCCCTTCCCGTAACTGTTTGACTCTCTATTCTGAAATTTCTCTATTATAAAACTTCACGTGGGAAATCTGCTTAGTTTACGCAGCCCCTGCGTGACGGACTTTTGTTTCCATTTCTTACAAGTTTTCCTTGAAATTCCGGCATTATTGTCTTGCATGTAGCAGTGTTTGTTACCTGATATAACAATATTCATAAACCTGAAGAGCTGACTATCAATTAATTTCGAAAAAATAAGAAATTGAAATAAATGTAATATGGTCAAATGTGCAATGTCACGCGTGACAGTAAGCGCCGCACTATAAAAAGTAGAGCATACCCTGGAATACTTCAACAAGCACTAAAAGGAGGTATGGAGTAATGATATGCCGCCTTAGAATTGGTCACACAAGGCTCACACACCAGCACCCGAAGAAAAAGGAAGAACGTCCTACCTGCATTGCTTGTGCAGTTGCACACTTACTTATAGAGTATATAAGGTATGAGGACATCAGAAAGTCCCTTGGTATATCAGAAGTGCTATCTGAAATACTAGGAGATGTTAGCAACTCTATAAAGAAACTGCAGTAATGCTTAATAATTACGGACAAAAATAAAGAAATATAAATAGGACTTCAACATATGGGAACACAAGTTAGTGAGGTAAGTATATGTGTATAATATTGATTATAAAAAGATACTGCTGTGGTTTTGTTATTTGTCACAGGATCGGGGGTAGAGAAAAATAGGAGAGATGTAATAGGCAAGGATGAAGGAGGGGTAAGGAGTGGACGGGATCACTGAAGAGAAGGACTACCGAACAATGTGAAGAAAGCGAAAATGGACTAGTGACCACCTAGGTATAAATGACTCTTGCGAGTTCGGTGTCTAATAATAATAAAATTAATAAAATAAAACAATATCTATTAGCAGATTTCCCTTAAGGGAAATCAGCTATTGAGGTCGTACTCATGACGCGAGTTTCGAAAAATTTCTTCAAATGTCCATCGATCCTACCCAGGAGATGACGAAAATGAGGTCCGTTCAAAATTATATATATATATATATATCTATATATATATATATCTATATATATATATATATATATATATATATATATATATATATATATATATATATATATATATATATATAGATATATATATTTGTCTGTTAACGCTCTAGCGGTCGCAATTTTTGTTTGATCGTTACCAAACTCGGAATTTAATCGTTTTATGTAAAAAGGAAGATCAAGTTCGTTAATGGCTAAAATCGGACCAGTGGGAGGGGGGGTTTAGAGGGGGGGATTTTCGAAAATTCGAAATATCTCCGTTACCATACATCGGATCAAAAAATTGTATAGAACCAATCTTATTGCAAATTAAATTTACTATAAATATTGTTCTATACATTTATTCTGTATCTTTAATATTAACCGAGATATTTGGATTTATATTGTGAGTGTGGTCGCCTATGTTTGGGAGTTTCCGCCGAGCGCACTAGCGCTAGTGTGACCGTTTCACTAACTATTCGTCCTCGTGAGAATAGGTTATTACTAGGCAGATTTCTCTATTGTAAAACTTCACGTGGGAAATCTGCTTAGTTTACGCAGCCCTGCGTGACGGACTTTTTTTTTTATTATTAGAAATGAGAAGCAAGTAAAAACTATCCCAACAAACAAGGATTTCTCTGATTATTTCTGCAAATAAGAAGTCAGTCGGTGCTTGTAACAAAGTCTGTAATGCTATATAAATCTGTCATTATGGACAAGCATTGAAAAGGAAGCATGATCAGTGAAAGAACTCCAAGGACTCATACACAATGACCTTCCGGCCAGGAAGTCGGTTGCTCTTCGGACCGGAACTTGAAGCGGAAATGGTGCAATACACCGTGTATCCCATCTACAGGCCGGGTCAGCCATACAATATATCTCCCCTTCCATATAGTTGGAATCTAACTGCTCAATGTAGATACTATCGGAACTGGACAGCAATCCGGTTTTTTTTTGTCGGAATGTGGATGGAAATTGCTAATGGTTGTGCTATTAAAGCTAGATATCATTCATTGAATAAGTTTCATATTTCGTTCATGAGAGAAGACAAACGAACTATTGCTCATAGATAAATCCGTCACGCAGGGGCTGCGCTAACTAAGAAGATTTCCCACGTGCATTACGTTTTGAGTTTATTTTATCACAATGAGAACAATATTAGCAGTTTCCTTTAAGGGAAATCAGCTATTGAGGTCGTACTCATGACGCGAGTTTTGAAAAATGTCCTCAAATGTCCATCGATCCTACCCAGGAGATGACGAAAATGAAGTCCGTTCAAAATGATATTTATATATATTGTTACGTTTTTTTTTATTACCAAAACCAGTAATAAACGTTTTTAATAAGAGTTCTTTTGGATTACAAAATTAAATACTCGCAAGTTTCACAGTTTTTATCACTGCGCAATTTATTTCACAATGCACAATAAACTTGGTAATTATTCTTAATTACTACTCACAGTATGCACTGATAGTGTCACTGTTCTTCAGATTACACAGTCCAATAATTCAATCAAGGCCACTGAAATTCACAGAAAGACAGCACTGCACTGTCCTTTACTTCGCGGCAATGGACTGTCTTAAACACGGCACTAAACTGTTACTTACAGTCACGGCACAACACTGTTCTTCTTATAAAAACACTTTACCGCACTTTACGAAGTCGCACTGTAGCACTGATGTGAACATCAAGACAGGTGAGAATAAAACTGACTCGGTCGTGGCTGGCCGTTCTTATATAGGTTGCCGGCATACATCAAAGGGGAATTGTCTGGTTCCTTCGACGCTGGGCTGGACGAGTCTATAAGGAGCTAGAACTTTCTGTCGGCTTCTTTGATCTACGTCACACTTTCCAAATACGCGTCTCTCTCTCTCTCTCTCTCTCTCTCTCTCTCTCTCTCATTCATGTATTTAATTTTCGCAACAATATATTTGTCTGTTAACGCTCTAGCGGTCGCAATTTTTGTTTGATCGTTACCAAACTTCATATTTAATCGTTTTATGTAAAAAGAAAGATCAAGTTCGTTAATGGCTGAAATCAGACCAGTGGGAGGGCGGGTTTAGAGGTGGATTTTTGAAAATTCGAAATATCTCTGTTATTATGCGTCGAATCAAAACATTGTATAGAATCAATCTTATTGCAAATTACATTTTCTATAAAAATTGTACTATACATTTATTCTGTATCTTGAATATTAACCGAGATATTTGCATTTGTATTGTGTGTCTGGTCGGCAGGAGTCGGCTATGTTCGGGACTTTCCGCCGAGGGCTAGTGCGGACGTTTCCGTAACTATTCGTCCTCGTGAATAGGTTACTACTACTGTTATTATTGGGTAGATTTCTCTATTGAAAAACTTCACGTGGGAAATCTGCCCCTGCGTGACGGATTTTTTTGTATTTAGGCTTCAAAAAAAAGTGCTTCATAATATAACAGCTTACTGTTAATATGGCATGAGTAGGAGTGGGGGTTTACTGCAGGGCAAAAACACTAAAATGCTGAGAAAATTCTTGAAAAAATATCTGACAGATGAAAATAATTTAAAATACTTATTTACTACAGCCTAGTAAATTTGAAAGATGATAAGCAATAGATTCTTCCTGGGATGCTGGACGGTATAGAAACCAATTTATCTGGATGAATAATTTATTTCTCATCAAGTACTAGCTGTATCTTCCAGACTAAGACCTCTTAGTGCCACTCTTATCTATCTATAACAACAAGGACAATTATACTACTCATAAAAGGTAGCTAATCAATTGTAGTAGTCATAGAACAATTTCTATTTGTTTCTAAAATACTATAATATTTAATATAATAGAGGCTAATCAGCAAAATAGAACAGCAAAGACCAATTTTGGTTGTAAGAGCAGCCAGTGAAGCCATTTATTAATCCTTATTGGTTATACTCATGACAAGGAGGGAGATAAGTCAAGAAATATTTGTTGCTTTTGTAGATTAAGAAAAATATTGTGTTACTGCTAATTGAAACATAGTGTTGGCTGCATCCAGAAAATAGGAATACTTTGAAAAGACAAAAGTTTAAAGTACACTACATGTGGTACTTAACATATAGAATTCACTCTCATCAAACTCACATATAATAATAATACTCTTATTATAATATACACGACTAACAAAACAAGATAAACGGCGCTGTAGAGAGTTTTGTTTTTTACAATACATCAAAATCTATGCTCTTAACAAAGTCAATAAATTCACCCAAGACATTTACTGTGTGTGTGTGTGTGTGTGTGTGTGTGTGTGGTGGGGGGGGGGTCACAGTTCTAGCGGTCGTAATTTTTGTTTGATCGTTTCCAAACTTGATTTTTAGATGTTTAAGTTTTAAAAAGAAACATCGAGTTCATTAATGGATGGCATCGGGCCAGGAGATGAGGGGGTGGGTGTTAGAGGGGATAAAACAAAAATTAGAAATTTCTCGATTAATATGAGTCGGATCGAAAAATTATCTATATTTTCTCGATTTTCATCTAGACCAGCTGAACCAAGAAACATTTTATGGTCCAATTAAATTTTTAATAATGTTTTCATTGTCTCCTTGTTACAAAACAAATTGAGAATAGATTGTCACAGATTCCTCACCTTAGACCTACTTTCTTGAAAATGCCCATAATTATACTTGTGATTCCACCTCTTAATCCAAACCATAAATCCTTCATTTCAAAATGACAGTCACAAAAAAGTTCTTGGAATATACCAAGAAAGAAGTAGAAATCAAATTATTGGTTTTCAATTACGAATTTCAGGGAATTGGCTGTATTCATTTTTTGAACGGAGCTGTGTAAACAAGATGGTTTCCTCGATATCAGTCTTATTCATACAATCAGAGTAGTTCTTTTTGGTTGAATATAATTATTTTAAATAGAACCATATACAGTGGCTCACAATGAAAATGATGCAAACCAACATTTATATTTCTGTTGCTAGTTACTCTCAATTTATTTAAATGTAAATGTTAATGCACTTGAGGGTATAATGTTTTATTGTCGTACATTAAATTTATACTGCCATTTCAACTCAACAACATTTGTACAAAAAGACAAAAAAATCTGGACTAAAACTCGTAGGGATTGAAGGTCACAGTGAAAAAGATGCAAAGTTCATTTCTGTTGAGAAAATAAGTATTCTTGAATTGTTGGATACATGGGTTTACTAATCTTATAATCCCTTTTCATTCTTTTAATGAAAACAAAAACAAACAATATGAATACAAGTAATCAGTCTTGTTTGAGCTTTTGTTTGAAATGGGTGCGCATACAACTATTCAAGAACGAAAAATAGTGATTAACAATTACAAAATGGGCAAAACACAACGAGAAATCGCCTCTATTATTAATAGGAGTTATGCGACCGTCCAACATATTATTGAACGTTTTAAAAAGGAGAACAGAATAATAAATAAACCTAGGGTGAGTGCAAAAAAAAGTTTTACTGGTAATGATGAACGTTGGATTTTGCGCCAAATTAAAATTAATCCAAAATTAAGTGCTCCAAAGTTGGCTACATTAGTTAAAACACATTTAAATAAAACTGTATGTACTGAAACCATTCGAAGGGTCTTAAGAAAAAACCAATACAATGGTAGAGTTGCAAGGCGAAAACCTTATATTAACGACAAAAATAAGAAGATACGAATTAATTTTGCTAAGGATTATTTAAATAAAGACATGGAATTCTGGAAAACTGTTTTGTTTTCAGATGAGTCCAAATTTAATTTGTTTGGCTCTGATGGAAGAACTTTTGTCTGGAGAAAGGCAAATGAAGAGCTCCAAGAAAAAAATCTTCGCCCGACCATAAAACATGGGGGTGGTCACGTAATGGTTTGGGGGTGTATGGCTGCTTCGGGGGTAGGAAACCTTCACTTTATTGAAGGTATAATGGACAGACATTTATATTGTGACAACCTAAAAAAAAATCTCAAAGAAAGTGCAACCAAGCTTGGAATACTAAATAATTTTGCATTTTATGCTGATAACGATCCTAAGCATTCATCTTATCTCGCAAGAGAATGGTGTTTATATAACTGCCCCAAAACTATAAAAACACCCCCCCCCCAATCACCAGACCTCAACGTCATAGAAAATTTATGGAGTAAACTACAATCAGAAGTGAGGAAACATGAGATATCAAACAGAGAAGATCTCAAAAAGGCCGTTCAAGAAGAATGGAAGAAGATAAGTCCATCTTACACAGAAAAACTTGTCCAATTTTTTTTTACGCAAATCCCTTGCATCATTTTGACTGTGAGCCACTGTAGGTTAAAGCGTTGGCATTAATTTCACATGGTAAATCTAGAGTGGCAAATTCGATTCCTGGGCAATAGGAATTTATTTAGTACGAACTCATTAAATAATATTCTTAGACCCACCCTGGCTATAAAAGGGTGGTAACCTATAGATAACCCCTCTCAATTAGGCTTAGTAGCCAATAAGTGGACGTTAATAAATAACAATAACAACATTAAATAGATTAATATTAAAACATCACTTTCTTAAATTATTAATAATTGATTATGGGAATTTTCATTATTTCTAACGATTTTCTAACTTCTGAATATTTTTGGCCCATAGAAGAAAAGTAACCCATAACCATTTTCTAATTTGTTTAGAGTATAATGTGTATCTCATGTATAATTTATTGAAGACAATTTAATATGCAGAAAGTTACTGACTTTTTTCATTAGATTTTTTTTTTTTTTAGTGTTCCAAAATCCATTATCATTCCAATGTTTTTTCCCGATTTTGTAAAAGTGTGGTCTCAGGGAAATAGAACCAACCTTTAAACAATAGTGTGGCAAACTGGTCTTCGCGATGGTCCGAAAGAAATATTGCAGGCTATGAAGAAAACACCCGTATTACTCTTAACTAATTTTTCAAAAAACAGGGAGGGATTTCTCCACAAAGAAAAATAATATTTGAACAGACTGATTGGGACGAAACAGTAAAATGAAAGACAACGTATTAATTGCCCGTAAAATAGGAATTAACCTCCTACTGGTCCTTCGGACATTTTCAAACAAAATACTGACAGCTGAGTTGTGAGAGAAATAAAAGCTAATCAGATTTACCACGTTCCAGATGTTGCTATTCTGAGACAATCTATTCTCAATTTGTTTTGTAATAAGGAGCCAATGAAAACATTATTGAAAATTTAATCTGACCATAAAATGTTTAGTGGTACAGCTGCTCAAGATGAAAACCAAGAAAATATAGATAATTTTTCTATCCACACATAGTAACCGATATAATTTTTTACCGATTTATAATTTTTGTTTTTCTCCCTCTAACCCCCCCCCCTCATCTCCTGGCCCGATGTCATCCATTAACGAACTTGATGTTTCTTTTCAATAGACTCCTAAAAATTGAGTTTGGAAAAGATCAAACAAACATTACCACCGCTAGTACTGTGACGCCCCCCCCCTTCACATAATGAATGTGTAGGGTCAATTTATTGACTTTGATAAGAGCATAGATTTTGATGTATTATAAAAACAAAAAGAAAAATAAATCATAACAGCCTGATTTATCTTCTTTTGTTAGGTATTTGTGTATTATAATATGAATATTAGTGAATATGATAAGTAACTCATGTAGAATACTTTGTTTTGAGCATGTGTAATTCAAGGAATAAAATCCTTTCTGGTAGGGTTACTACCTACCTAAAGAAAACACGCGCACTCATACTTACAGACACTCACACGTGCACGCTGGTAATTTTGAACGACCCCATTTGTGTCATCTCGTATTAGGGTCGATAAACATATGAGAATGTTTTTTGAAAATCACATCAAGTATACAACCACAATTTCCCTAAAAAAAATCTGCAAAAATGCTATATAACCAATTATCCAAATGTGTGATTTAATAACCTAATATTTTCGTTCGTGGATCGAAAATATTTATTTGATCATTATCATACTCGATGTTTTACCGTTTCTTCCAGCACTAAAGACTACATCCATTCATGACTGAAATCGAACTAGGAAGAGAGGGATTGGGCTGGAGGTATCCGGAAATTCAAAATATCTTAGCTGTTATCAGCGAGATCAAGGAATGTTATAAACTCATTCATGTTAAACACTTAATGCTCTACAATTATTTTTTTAAATATTTTTTTCAAAATTTTAATAATAATAATTGGCGGGTAATTCAGTTAATTATCTCGAAAATGGTGAAAGTTGTCATGTCATCACACTTACATGTGAGGATAGATGGTGTTTCAGCCCTCTCCTCCTCCCACTGTATCCTCTGGATGGAGATAATATTTTGAAAATTCCTCAGACAAATCATGGCAAGGGGTTATCAGATGGGTGCACCTTTGAGTAGCCCCTGTGAATGAAACTATACAACCACATACAGCAATACCAGTCTAGGAAATCATTATGGTGTTTAGTTAAAAAATACTTTCATCACCGGAAGTACTTGAAGAAATCAAGTTCATGAGAACTACTAGATGGGCCCGAGTATTTGGCCAAATTGAGGGACTTCACATTTCCTACTTGAAATACCTGGGAGGGGTACTTATTTGCAGTGTAATAGTCCGGAAGCACATATAAAAGCCAGAAGGGTATCAGATGGTATCATGACCTATAACAAGATCTCCACTATGCACTCCAGGAATGCCAAGTGCAAATATTAAATAAAGTTATCAGAACAAGAGCTACTTATAGCAGTAAATTTCACCATGGAAAACATTAGAGCATTGCTGATCTAGGGGAGAAGAGTTTGCTGATTTGAGAGAGAAGAGTCTTGAGAAAGATAGAGGCAGGGGTCAGAACCAATAACAAACAGTTGAATTTGTATGGCTGCCTGATATCATCTATGATACTAAGAAAGGGACATTGTGAGTTGGTATTCTGGCAGGTGGAAGTGACTTCTAATGTAGGTAGATGAAAGAAATGGCTTTGCTTCCACTGTAACAATTTATTAAAATGACACAGCGCTTTCAGTGCCCTGTTGAAACACAAAAACAACAATACTTATCTCTATTAAAATATTTTAGATAAAGGGTAATTTAACCTTAATTATTGTTTTTGTGTGCCAAAAGGGCAATGATGATGATGCACTGCATTGAAAGAGCTCTGTCATTTTAATAAATTGTTACAATGAAAGCATAGCCATTTCTTTCATCTACCTACATTAAAAGGGAGATTGTGTTAGGGCACAATCAAATGTATATGAATCCTTCAAATTATATGTTTATTTCTTTATTTCATTTTTGATACTGCCTTTTTAAAACTTTTTGTGCATGTAAAGTGACAGATGCCAACCTCATCTTACAACTTTCTTAATTTCACAATCATAAGGAACTGCATGTATTGGCATTTTAAATATTCCAAATTAAACTTCTGTCTTTTCAAAGAATTTCTACTTTCTGGATGCAGTCAACGCTATTTTTAATTAGCAGAATCACAATCTTTTTCGTAATCTACAAAAGAAACAAATATTTCTTGACTCATCCTCCTCCTTCTCTTGAGTATAACCTATAGGGATTAATAAATGGCTTCACCGGTTGCTCTTAGAACCCAACAAATTGGTCTTCGCTGTTCTATTTTACTGCTTAGCCTCTATTATATTAAACATTATAATGTTTTCGAGACAAATAGAAATTGTTCTATGACTACTACAATTGATTAGCTACCTTTTATGAATAGTATAATTGTTCTTGTTGATATAGATAGTACGCATCTATGAGTGGCACTAAGAGGTCTTAGGCTTGAAGATAGAGCTGTTGAGAAAGTGCACTCTAAATTATAAATTATTCATCCAGATAAATTGTATTCTGTACTGTCCAGCATACCAGGAAGACTCTATTGCTTATCATCTTTCAAATTTACAAGGCTGTAGTAAATAGGTTTTTTAAGTGATTTTCATCAGTCAGATATTTTTTTCTAGAATTTTCTGTCATAACTGAATCACTTTACAGTTCTTCTCTATATTCATTCAAATATTTGTTTTAGGTAACACCTTATTATCAAAAAGTGTCCTGAATTCATACATTTTTCATTGGAATAGTATATTTTTTCATGAAATGCAAAGATTTGATTTTATGATCAGTACTAAAACAATTACTTTGTTTTATCTTATTTATAATTAAGCTTAATACAAAAAGATAAAACAAAGTTATTTTTGCAGCCAATGATTGTTATACGATGTGGTATCCTAGCTATGTCTTGCTCTAACTTTATTAGTACTAGGAGTAAAGTAACTGAAATTGGGATATTTTGTGTAAAATTATGCATTTTGTTTATATCAATCATATAAGGTTTTAATTTTGACAACTGGTTAGTTTCGAAAAAATATATAAACTTAAATAACTATAATTACTATAAATGAGGATTTAAAATTATACACATTAAAAATCTTTTTCTAAACAACATGTATGTTCATGTTGAATTTGACATTAAAAAGGAATATGGTGTATTCATGGAGAAGTTAACTGGTAGCTCTGTTGTACTTTCGTAGACTGCGTCAGATGACGTTGTAGGTACTACTGGCTGACCAAACTGTATAAGAATAACAAGATATGTTGTTGCTGATGCAATCATCTAGAAAAACCAAAGGCATAAATAAAATAAAGCAGCACGTTAAAAATAAAAAGCAAGTTTCACCTGCATCAATATCTTACAAGTTTTAGTGAATGTAGTAATGCAAATGGTTTAAAAATAGAAGCATATTAAATACTTTTCTTTATTTTATTTCATTTTTATATGATTTATATATTTTGAAATCTAGTATGCTGAGATGTATCATGAATAAAAAAAACTATAGTTTTAAAGACAGTTTCCAAGAGCAGAGACCAACAGCAAAGGGAGATAACTTTGAAAAATAAAATAAGGTATTTTGGCAATAATTTTTTCTCAGCATCAATTAACATAGAATCAGACATAGAAGCAAGAGTTATTGTCGGAGCCAGTAGATTCTATAACCTGGAGAAAAAAAAATCCCCTTTCATAGGTTTAAGTGAAATCTCAAGTTCTTATTTATGAAATGATTAGACTTTTAGTTATGTATTGTGGAGTACCAAAAAAAAACTATAGAACCCTAACAGTGAGACAGGGGATTTTTTTTATTAAACTTCAATTAGAGACATCAAAGAGCAATGAATGATCAAAAAGATGGAAGAGGTCCAGGACTAATAACAGTTTTAGTGCCATACAGTGGATTCATCCATCCTTCATTTGAATTTGTATTTTAAGCTGACTATCCAGCGCTTCTTTAAATGTATAGTCTACTTGTCTTCAAATTTTCATGCTTTTAGAATAATCCTCTTCTATTTCAGGTAGTTTACAAAAATTGATGAGTCCAATTAAAATAAAATTATTAAGCCTAAAATGTCATTCATTGCCTTTCTTTTAAGAATAAAAGAATAATAACTACATAAAACAAAAACAAAAAAAAAAGAAAAGAAACAAGGGATTATATTTTGTTCTAAATAAAACAATATTTGTACAATTATCATCACAGTTAGTTTTACATATCATCTACAGTTTATGTACAACTCTTCTTAATGCCCACTTACCTTTCCAGTGCTAACTTTATTTTACCTGAATTAAAAAAAAAAAAAAAAATATTATATTCCATAAAAAATAATTGTTTTAATTTCCTTTGTTATTGTTGCATTGGCAATACTAGTTCACTAAAATAGAGATACTAGAGAGGTAATAAAAGCAACTTTCCTTTTTATATTATAGCTCTCTTGATCTTCATAGCTCTTTTATCCTTGGTTTTTCACACGTATCCATTTGATGGTGTTTTCAAAATACTTTAAGGTTTTTCAAAGCATTTAATTGAGTGCATTAGATATTATTTCCCTTCAACGTTATAAATGCTTTATCAGTCCTCAGTTCTTTCCATTAGGCTACAATACTTCCAAAATGAGGCAGATGGATAATGAGAAGTTAGGAAAAGATTAAGGAATTTGTGGATAATGGCAGTATTTGATTAATTATAGGAATGGCTGAATGTTTTGTTGTTCTCTTCCTTTCCTTTATCTCCCCATAAGAGTCATACTGCAAGTTTATAATGTCTTAAATGTGTAAGCAGGACTTAGTGTAACCTAAGCCAGCAAACATAAAGTAACATGACCCCATACAAGTCTATAGGCTAATAAAGAAAATTTTGGCAGTTCTAAAACCATTGTCACTGCTGGTAGACTGGCACCATTTTGCGTACTTATCCACATATACATTGAAATCATCAATAATATCTTGATGTTATACATAAGTATTCTTTAGATTGGCAGAAGTGTATTTCAATTATACTTCTACTTCCTTCCAAGGTAGACAATGATATATAGCAGAATTCCCCCTGTAGACGAGATATTCTATCATTGATAAAGTTGTATCACATAAGTGAATGTAAAAGTTCTCTTTTACTACATAATATTATTATGTAGTCTTAAGAATACTCACTTGTTTTCTCTGAATAAACCAAATAACAATTTTTAAGAAACTGAATTCATTTAAAAAGAAACGGGAAATAAAGATCACTTTATTTAGTAAAAACCAACTAAAATATAAAACAACACTATGATATAGACAGTTTGATCAAAAATAATGAACTAAAACATATATATATATATATATATATATATATATATATATATATATATATATATAAAACAAACAATTCAAGTTAATACTTACAGAATGAACCAAGGTATAATCCAATGTAAAGAAACCACAAGCCGTGAATACAACTTCTCTTTTCATGGATATGTGAAGCCTCAGCTTTTGCTATGAAATACAAAAGGAATAATTAATATAAATTAGGATTTGATGGATACAAATTTTTGAAGCTGATATTAATTTTTTAAATGACTTATGGAAAGTACCACTTGTATTACAGGTGGTGTATTGCTTGAACTAGTGAATATGCTCAAAAAAAGTATACAAAAAATAAATAAAAATAAAGTATAAACATCTAACAATGTAGAAAACAGTGGGCAACCTCCATAAATTTCAACTTTTAAACAATTTTATTAATACCAACTTCCAATTGAAAAGGGTCCTTTATTCAAGATCTGCAATGAGGAAATCAAGAGATATTCCATATTTAGTCCAAGGAATAGACATACTCCATGCATTATTATTTATTTATATATCATAAATGAAAACAGTATAATTTTGAAGGAGTTCACATGGGTCAACAATATCTAAATGCTTTTATAACACTTGAATAACTCACAGATGACATCTGTGGGCTTAATCTCTCAGTCATAAGTTTATCCATATGTTTGTCTGTTGCAAAGATGGCATTTGCTGTTGTTTTTTTTTTTAATTGATATCTATTTTGTGCCACTGTTCAATAATAGATTAGTTAAGTAAAGTTAAATAGGGGGGCTCAGTTTAGCCATGTGATCGTCGACCTTAATCTCACTTGGTAAACCTAGAGTGGCGAGATTGATTCTCACCTGGGCAAAGGAAATTATTTAGTGACGGAATTCATTAAATAACATTCTAAATCCCGCCCTAGCTAGAAAAGGGTGGTAACCTGTAGATAACCCATCCCTATTAGCCTTAGTTGCAAAAAGTGGACGTTAATAACTAATAATAACAAGGAAGATTTTTGCCAAGGGACTTGGTGTTCATGATTTTTTTTTGCCCTTTTACTGTCATTAAAACATAGTTTTTTACATTTTTTCTTGGTTTATGCATTTTTACCAAAACTAATGGGTATAAGGTAATTTCTTAATAAAGCACTCTATTTTTTTGTTTGTTTTTTTTTTTTTAATTTTCCTACTGATTTTTGTTTTATTAAAAACTCTATCAAAAAGAAAATGAAGTTTTTTTGGTTTTCTGCTATATTCTAGATATTTTAGTTACACACTCATTTTTCACAATTCACACTGTTGAAATGATATTTGTTTACAAAATAACTTGATTTTTTTCTAGATTGGCTGATCAACAAAATACATCATCAAAAAGGAAGCATGAAAATTAATGCATGATGAATTTGTTGAACGTCTAGGAGTCATATAATTGGTTCGATGACAAATTAGAATTTGTCTCTTATTCATTATTAATCAACTCTAATGTAGACAAACACAAAATATATTTATAAAAAACAACAAGGAAACAAGCTGCCCTCTTTCTGGAGGGTTCCCCCACCAGGGACAGCCTCCTTATCTGCCTAATTAGGTAATATTAAGAAATATCAATTTTTATTTTATTTTTAAAATGAATAATTTAATTCTTTCAGGGAATGCACACCTGGAGTGCTTGATTACCACAGTACATACATTCTGTATGTCCAATGTCAACAATCCCAGTTCTTTTAAAACTTTGGCAGTTCTCTTGGATATTGCACCTATAAGCAAACCCTTAATGCTCCATTTTTCAACAGCATATATTTTCTTGAAGTACCCACAGCAAGGTTCATAAATCCTCTTCTGGTCTATGTCTACTTCAGTTGACTGGTTGATATTAGTTTCAATCCTCATAATAGGATCTAGGATGAGTCCTTCATTTGCTTCTCTTTTAATTATTACTATATCAGATCGTTTTGGTGATCCATCTGACAACTTGCACGTTACTTCTTCATAAAGTTCCCAGTCTTTATGGTAATGTTTTATTAATAGGGCTATGTCTGTTCTAACTTTATGGTGGTAGCTGTTGCACATCAACTCCCCATTTGCAAGAGCCTAGGACATGAGGAAGGGTTTAAATCTCACTGCAATGGCAGCAGCGGGTTGGTCTTATGTTCCTACCAGGGATTGAGTGCACTGGAATTAGGTTAACATTCATTTTGGCAGCCGTCAACCGCTCTGAACAAGAAAGGCACTTCTTCTCAGACACCCATTGATTGCTGGGTTTCTGGTCACTAAAACTGATGACGCCTTTCCCTTGGATAGGAGAGAACTCCATTCGAAAAACAAGTTTTCCGTAAGTTCTTGTCCAATTTTTCTGACATAAATTTTAATCTTTCTATCAAAATGTAAACCATTGAAGCATTGTGTTATTTCTTTTTCAATATGTCTTGAAGGCATGACATATTCATTTTTAACATTTACGAGTATGAGGCAAATATTGAGGTGTTGAAGATAGGCTTCCCATTCAGCCCAGAACAAGCCCAATCCTTTCTTGGCGCATAGATCATTGTATCAGGAGTGTCAGAAAGAAGAGAGAATTTCTTTGATACAGCTTCTGATGACTGTCTATTTTCACTAGAAACAATGGATTTAGTTCTTTAAGGGGGACACAGTCTTGGAGTGGATAAATTATCATGGGCCATATGTACTGCTTAATAATGTTCAGCTTTTGATCTACCTTCATTAACAAACTGCAACAAAGTAGGTTTAATTTTTTAACAAGTTTGCCAATTTCATTTAACTTGTCTTATTTCTTCTCCAAAAATTAATTCCAGTATATTTTATTTTTTTTTTGTTTTGACTGATGGAATCAATTTTAATGCCATCAATTGTTAAAATAACATCTTTCTTCAGTATGGCCTTTTTAATCTTGATGGCCATAAACTTGCTATTTTTTATTTCCAACCCAATTTTGTGAGGGCACTTCAAGGCCCAGTAAATGTTCATCAGAATCTTCATTCTTTGCTATAATGGTAGTATCGTCTCCAAAACCATAAATTGTAAGATTTGGTAAGCCATATACAGGTGGACAATTTCATTTTCAGTCAGTTTTTGCGGAACAAAATCTATTGCAGCATTAAAGACCACTGGCGATATAAGTAGTAGTTGGAAGATCATACGATTGTTAATTTGTTTCTTTCTAGTCGCTGAAGAATTAAATTGTTTATATTTTGTGGAATGGGGTGGCCAGACAAACATTTCTTGATATCATACCAGGACTTCATACCATTTAGTGTTGCGGATAGTTCTTAAATATATACCATCGATATCTGGATCTGAGTTTAAAGAAATTCCTTTACTGCAACTTCAATGTCTTCATTAACCAGTATATCTTCTAGATTATCAGAAAAGGCATAATAATTGTTCAAGGAATTCATATTTTCAGTTCCGAAAATATGTTAGAAATAACTGCTTATTATTTTGGTATCTATGTTGTATTTCACTTGATTATTAAAATTCTTTAAAATCTTGTTAATAACTTCTTTTCTACTGTAGTAGTACAGGTATTGAACCAATTCAAAATTATAGCGATTTTGGCAACGCTCTGCATCCCTCTTGCTTTTCTTTTCTGGACTTTTCATCCTAGAATATGAACTAGTTATCCGAGTTATCTTTGTGTTTTTGTCGTGCTTGGTAGTATTTTGTATCTGGATGAATTGGACCTTAGCCATTCATTTGGCATGCCCGTAACCAAATGAAAAACTCGACCAGTGAATTCTGAAAATTTTGAACTTTATTTCCCAATTCCTTATAATGTCATGTGTTCCATCTAGATTAACCTTATCAATATTCACATAGGAATGAGTTTCTGATTTCCCAAGACAATGTTTTCCTGTACTCTCTCAGGCGTGCCTTACTAAGATAAATTCTTTGGCATTTACATACTTTTCCACATATTTGACATTTAGCAGAATTATTAATATCAATATAACATGGCTTCTTGTTATGTCTATTTATCCCTCTCCGGATATGAAATTAATTACATATCCCACAAAGTACAGAATCTTCTACGAAGAAAGATTGTTCATCTGGCATTGTCTAATTTATGAAATATCTAAATGTTTTGAGGTTAATCAAAACGTATTTCTATAATTCATTTTGGTTAAAATATCACAATATTTAGATAATCACTTCTTCAAATTATTCATAAAATAAGAGATGAATATATCTCAGTTTAATAACTCAATTATGTTTATAAAACACAGGACTGCATTAATAACTCATTCACTCTTTAGGTGATGTTTTAATACTAAAGAGAAATATTCATTCCAATGTACAGGAGGAGGCTTATACTGCAGTCTACATAATTAAAAATAATACCCAATAAAAAGGATTTCATATTTCAAGAACTTGATTATTCTTTCAATGGTTATATAAGTGTTGGAGTAAATTCTGGTTAGTTATTTATGTGTACAATTGGTGACATTTAATTAAATAAAATCACGTATTTAAATTCTATTTTTCTTCAAATGAAACAATGAAATATTTAAAATTTTATTTTTAAATTAATAAAGTGCAATCAACTAATTTATTTTTCTCCCAGAAGTTTCATGGTTTTTCTCGCCAGGTCTTCAGGTGCATTAAACTTCGCTCTATATTACATGCTCATTTTTGACATCTGTAATGCCAAGGCACCTTATTAAAGAAAATATAAAATGTGGCTCACGATAAGTAAGATGGTTCAGCCATAAAGAAGTTGTAAATAAGCACTAAGTATCATATATTTGTTGCATTAGTGATTCAATTACCAATTAAATTTGAAAACTGGCACTTTTAATTTATTAATTATGTAGACTTGTATATTTTGAAGAAAATTATTAAAAATTTAATATAAATTTTACTGCTACTTAAAATTGGTAAAAATGAGTTTTCCTAGTATGCAGTACATTTTCTCCTTAAGTTTCAGCTCATTTAACAAGCTTAAATTAATGAACTTAAATATTCAATATCATTTTTTCAGGGAACAGTTCACACTAGTAATGTCTGCAACATATGTTACTGTCAATCACAAGTATTGGTTGTTCTAAAAAATGTTGGTAAAATTATCAATGACAGAAATTCTCAACATTTTTGGCAAAAAAAAGTTGTTGATTATCCTTGATGGATCGTGTGCTTTTAATAAAAACCATTTTTGTGAAATTTAAAACAAAAATCACTATAATTAATAAATTTAGTGATTTTTCAACCAAGTACTTTTATTTGCTTTAAAATTTAAGTAGAAAATAAATTTTTAAAAATTCTATATAAAACTTAATAAATAAAAACTGAAAACATTTCTTAATTATAGATGTTTTATTAAAGGTTAAGATTTTTCAAATTAGCAGATTTCCCTTAAGGGAAATCAGCTATTGAGGTCGTACTCATGACGCGAGTTTCGAAAAATTTCTTCAAATGTCCATCGATCCTACCCAGGAGATGACGAAAATGAGGTCCGTTCAAAATTTTATATATATATATATATATATATATATATATATATATATATATATATATATATATAGATCTATATATATATTTGTACGTTAACGCTCTAGCGGTCGCAATTTTTGTTTGACAGTTACCAAACTTGGAATTTAATCGTTTTATGTAAAAAGGAAGATCAAGTTAGTTAATGGCTGAAATCGGACCAGTGGGAGGGGGAGTTTTCGGAAAATTCAAAATATCTCCGTTATTATGCGTCGGATCGAAAAATTGTATAAAATCAATCTTATTGTAAATTAAATTTACTATAAATATTCTTCTATACATTTATTCTGTATCTTGAATATTAACCGAGATATTTGCATTTGTATTGTGTGTGTGGTCGACGGAACTCCGCCATGTTCCGGACTCTCCGCCGAGAGCTCTGGTGGCCGTTTCCAGAACTATTCGTCCCTCGTGAATAGGTTTAGAGATCCCTTACTACTACAGCTGTTATTAGGATTTCTCTATTGTAAAACTTCACGTGGGAAATCTGCTTAGTTTACGCAGTCCCTGCGTGACGGACTTTTCTATTTCAAATGATAATTTTCCTGAGAAACGTAAATAAATTTTTGATCAATCTTCTTAAAGATTATTTATTCTTGAATAAAATGAGGTATGTTTTTGCAAAAGCCAGTTATCGAAGTCGTACTCATGAGTGTTTTTTGAAAAAAATCCTCAAATGTCCATCCATCCAACCCAGGAGATGACGAAAATGAGATCCCTTCAAAACTGTATATATATATTTGTCTGTAAACGCTCTAGCGGTCGGAATCTTTATTTGATTGTTACCAAACTCGATATTTAAACGTTTTATTTAAAACTCAAGATCAAGATCGTTAACGGCTGAAATCCGACCAGTGGATTAACTATTGTCATACCTCTCGGTGGAGACCGTCGTCACTGGCTGATGGTTGAGTACCGCTGGCAAGCGCTTTCGATGCGATGGCATCATCTTCAAGCCTGTCAATAGTTGTACTGAGTTGGTTGTCCGTCAGTCAGTGGGTTTTATGTTCTGTTCACCGTATTAGTTGTTTACGTTTAGTCCAGATCTGTTTACTTACCACTAAGATCTGTCAAACGAGGGGTGTTGATGTTCAGGTAAGTAAACAGATCTGGACTAAACGTAAACAACTAATACGGTGAACAGAACATAAAACCCACTGACTGACGGACAACCAACTCAGTACAACTATTAACAGGCTTGAAGATGATGCCATCGCATCGAAAGCGCTTGCCAGCGGTACTCAACCATCAGCCAGTGTCGACGGTCTCCACCGAGAGGTATGACAATAGTCTACTGAACCATAACATAGTTACAGCGCCGGACAGGCCAGGTCGGCAAATACCGAGAGTCCACCGCCCTAAGGGAAAAAAACCTAATAATAATTCAGGACATTAGTTCCTTAATTAACCCTTAGTTAATACTCTTAACCTAAATTTTAAGAGGCAGTAATTTTTTTTTTAATGTAAACCCCAAATAATATTTATTTACACTTGTAAATACATCGCTCGTATATATTTCTATTAGCAAGTTTTACGATTCTATTTTGCTCTTTATACTATTCTTACAGGTTTTTTTTTTAAAAAAAAAATGGTATCGTTTTGTAACGAGCTAAAGTCCTGAATTATTATTACAGGTAAATCTAGGAATCTAGGTTTATTAATTTTTGTAATAGCCTACAATAAATGTTTGTATGCATTATACATGTGCATTTGACTATCTCTTAAGTCGTCAGCTATTTATTTTATTAATTCCAATTAGAAATATTCTTATTAAAAACATGCTTGTAAGCGATATTATTATTATTATTACTAATATATATATATATATATATATATATATATATATATATATATATATATATGTGTGTGTGTGTAATAAACAAATGTTTTTATTATATTTGGTATCAATCATTGCACTAGAGCGGGCGGGGGGACATTGCCGAGGGCCCCAAGAGCTGCCAGACCAGCGCTATATAGTTACTGTAATCTTAACATGATATTGTTAACTTTCTTATCCAATACGTTCCTCTAGTAATGTGTTCTTGAAATTCTGGATTCACTTTTCCCAGCTTTCTATAGACCAATCAATTCGTGAATCTGGCATGATAATGACATCTACGTAACAATTTTGAAGAGCACTTTGATTTCCTAAAAAAATTACTTACGTTATTTAGGATTTCGTTTGTCTTGTCATCAATCATGAGTTGGTATAGCAACGTATTGAATTCCTTGGCCTGCAAAATAAAATAAAGCTGAATGTAATATAAGCACGTACTCATAATTTTGACAGAAACACGTTTATTTAATCAAATACACAGGAAATCACACATAAACAAAATACGTGCGCACATCGTTTATTACCTCAGTTCCACATTTTGTACAGGTATTCACTAAATATCCAACTAAAATACTGAAACACATTATTTGGAATGTTTTAGACATTATCAAACTGCAAGTAAGTGATGGAGGCAATCTAATATCTTCAGATAAAATAATAAAATATAACCCAATTGTTATACCAATAAAGGCTACTGATACTGCTGACAAAAGTGCAGTTGAAAACAAGTCATTTAACAGAAAACATGACGAGCATAGATGATTATGTGTTTGAATTAATGATACGATTTTTTCTGTTCTTCCCGAATAATGTATGCTCCCTGCAATTATTTCTAGAGAACGTTTTTCGAACTTGAAAAGGTCTCTCATAATGGAGATGCAGCCGACGACACGAAACACCAGCTGGTAAACCAGCAGTAGATTTATACAGTTAAAGAAAGCACTGAGGTACCAAAAATAATTGGATACATGTGTCACATAGAATTCCTGAGAATACATTAGAATAGGTACGATGTAACCCAGGAAAATAGGTGACTTAGGCTGTCGCATTCTAGGTGAGAGACCGACATTTCTCAGATAAGCAACTGCCAGCTTCAGATGCAGGAAGGGTAGATTCACTATCTTCCTGAAAGATACTAAACCAAATAAACAAAAGCAATACATAATGAAGTGCGTGAAATTGGAAGAATAAAACATAAATTTGGCATAAAAAGAATCCCAGGGTATCCTGTTCATAGAGAATATATTTATAGTGCTGAATAAAAAAATAAAGACTAAGAAGAGGTAGATGGTGAGGCGGAAAGGAGATAAAACGAACACGTGGCCTTTTTTCTTAAACGGGAAACAGCTGATAAACAATTGAAAAATAATTGCAGTACTGTCTTCTGGACTTTTGAGCTTCATCTTACGGTATGTTGTTCTTGAAGCGTGCTCAGTAAAAAATCTTAAGTGCTCGCGATGCCAGCCAAAGCGTAAATCAATTTTTATTACAGTAATTTAAAAAACATTTTTCCTACATTATCTCACCGAGGCCAATTTTCAGTGTCCTGACAATGGCCACATCTAATTGATTAGAGATTAAGCATACTTGAGTCATATGGTTTTAGGCTCCATTTTCCCCCTAGGATCCAGTTTGTCTAACCGCCGCCCGTATGTCACATTTCAGTATCATTATAACATTATGTGCAAATCCACAAAGCATTCAAATAATCTGTACCTTGTTATGAAGTATTTTATTTTATTTATTTGGTTTATGCCCACATCGATGTTGATTAACAAGTTCTCTGATTAGGGAATAGTTAGAAGAATATATTTATTCCTTCATGTACACCTCGGTTGTACTTTATGTATATATTATTGAAAATATCCCTTAAATATCTGAGTGTTTCTCATATCCGTACTTTGTCTAAATGAATATAATAAAAGTTATCCCTTTTAAATCTTTTTAAGTATGCTGTAGAGCTATTGTATTATTCTATTTTTATTTGTATTGTATTTCAGATCAAGTCCTACTGACAACTTATGTGTTGAAGCTGAGGAACCCCCCCTTGAGTATAGAAGGCAAATGCTGAGTTTTAAATTTTTATCCCAGTCAAAGGCATTAGACAAGCCATGTGTAAATACATTTTTAAACAACATGTTTTTAAATAAATATTCTCAAACCTGTCCCAAACAGAAACCGCTTTTAATCCGCCTCCTTCAAAATAACAACATTCATCAATTTTATCTAACACCAATGTACCATAACACTACACTAACATTCCCCCATTGGAGAGTAAATAACTATCAAATTGATTTAAAGCTAACACAATATCAAAAATCAAACCATCTTTCTTCAAACTTTTATCACACATCTTTCAAGGCTGTAATTTCACAAAACCCTAACACTCTATTCATTTTCACAGACGGATCAAAGACAGAACACGGGACGGGCTCAGCCGCCACTATCAAAAACAAAACTTACAAAGTTAAACTACACGACAAATAAAGTACTTATACTTCAGAACTACAGGCAATCATACTAGCACTCTCAAAATTAGAAAACAAATCACACCAAGCAGTTTTATGCACAGACTCTATAAGTTTTTTACTTTCCATGGGAAACATCTACTCGAATCACCCACTAATTACAAAAATACTAGAACTAATACACGCACTAAACACTTGCAATTTTAAAATGTTGTGGTTACCCGGACACAAGTACATTAAACAAATGACTGATATCGACAAACATGCAAAACTAGCAACAAAAATGACTACTACTGACATAGCTACACTAACGCCAACAGACCTCAACAAGATTGTACAAAGAAAAATATTCCAAGACTGGCAAAAACACTGGTTACGTACTGACAACAAACTATTGGAAATAAAACGCAATGTTACTGGATGGTCAAAGAGACAATACGTACGAGTAGATTCAAGATGAGACCAAGTCGTCCTCACCAGACTACGTACATGCCTGACACATTCTTACATAATGAACAGAAAAGACAAGCCTACTTGTACTCATTGCACCACTGGACTAACTATGAAACACCTACAAACAGAATGCAGATTACGAGCTTACTTAAACATTCCACATGACTTGAACGAACTACTGACTGAGGGTAGCCCGCATATTACGAGTAACACAATTCTGACATATTTAAAAACAATAAGTTTGAGAATATTTAATTACATATTTTAATTTTTTTTTAACGTGTGTGTATGTGCGCGTGTGCGTGACGTATTTAAATTTGAATGATGCATGTTTTTATGAATAGTTTCTGTTTCAAAGTCAACAACTTTACTTTTTACCTATTTATTTACCACCTGTTTTTAGTTCTATGTTATGTTCGTGTTTCTTGTTTATTTGTGTTCTGTTGCTTTAGTTTTGTTCTTTATATTATTTTGTGGTCTGTTGCTTTAGTTTTGTTCTTTATATTATTTTGTGTTCTATGTTTTGTTATTATTTGTTATTATTCTATGTTCTGTTGTTATTTCCTGAGATGTTTTGTTATTTTGTTTACTTGTTTTTTGTTTTGTTTTTCCTCCAAGTTTAAGAAGAGCAAGTCGCCATAGTTGCGGAGCTCCACATAATAAATAATAATAATTTTTATTTGTAAATGTTTATTTGTTTTAGATATGTTAGTATTTGTGGAATACATTGGCTGCTGTCAGCTAGTAGTTCTGTCATATCGTAGGGTATGTCAAGGGTTTTCGTTGGATGCAGTCTGCCAGTATGTGTTATATCGTTAGGTGCTTGTTACAGTATTTGAATATAGGGTTGTCTGTCCTTCTCATTAAGTGTCTATGTGTCAGGTATATGTGGCCGTTAAATGTTTTGAATGATCAATGCCTATAATCATAGTTCCAAAATTAGACTTACTTTTCATTGAGAAGCCTAAATATGGGTTTGGAATCTTTTTAAATTTATTTTAGCTCCAGTTGTTGAATACAACGTTAAAAGTTGTTATTGACTTATCTTTGGAGTTGTCAGCATTTTAAATTAAAAATTAATGCTTACATAGACGATCAAAGTTTTAATTGATGTACTCAGAACCAAAAGTTGTTAAGCCAGTTAAAATTAGTAGTGACCTAACAACTCCTGATTCAGAATATTTCAATTTCTCTGCATCCTCATATTTTTGCACTTATTATATTTTTTTTTAATCTCCGAAATATCAAATCCTAAGCATATTACACCAAAAGAAATTTGGTTTCGATTTTTAGTTGAGTTGCTGTTAAGAATTTGCTATAAAGCTATTTAATTTTATTTTTATTTTCTTTGTTGTTATTTATTTACATCCTTTTTTGAGACTAACTTCAATTCTATTCGGGACAGGTTACCTCCATTTCCTAGCCATGGTAGGACTAAGATTTTACTTTCGTGACTAATTAAATCGGACCCACTACTGCTACGTTTACCAAATGTACTATGTTCAATACCTTAACTAACATGGCTTATCTGAGTTACTTCAAAAGAAAACTATAAATTGTGCTGGAGATATTAATGTAGATAATTAAAAACATAAATAACCTTTTTGATCAAATTAATGAGGAACAGCTTAAAATACACTCAAAATCAGGTTTGTGTGATTTAATGAATTGGGCTTAAAACTCTTGATAAACCTAGTGTCCTGGCTTCGATTCCTCGGTTAACAATAGGATATAATGGAACGGTTACCAAAAAACAATTCTTAGTTCTAATCTGGCCAGGAAAGAGTGGAAACCTTTAGATAACTCGTCCAGTTTAGCCGTAGTAGCTAAAAGTGGAGTCTCATAAGTAAACTTTTAAATTGAACCTAACGCTCTTGAGAATCTTCACTCTATTACTTAGTAACTTCCGATTTGACAACATTCTGGATACCAGAATGACGATAAATCTGCAACCAATGTTTCTACTATACAACAACCATGCTGACATGCAAAGATGGACATTAGCCAGATATGTAACAAGTCTATTAATAATGATAAATTTATTTATTTATTAACGTCCACTTTGTTATACAAAGGCTTTTATATACTTTGTTGTACAACGGCTAGGATGAGACAGTGGTTAAATATCGAGTATCGTTTAGAGCAAATAAACATTTTCGAGTCATGTGAATACAAAATCTAAATTGTCGGCGTCATCACATTACGAATGTCCTTGTATCTGACACAGTAAAATTTAAATGAAAACAGCATTAGTTATTTAAGCTTCGAATAAAGAGTTTCATGATATAACAGCTCCTTGCTAATGTGAAACTAGTAGGAGTGGTGGTTTACCGAAGGCTGAAAAATAAAAAACGCAAATATCTAGGTTAATAATCAAGTTAGTGAAAAAATGTATATACAACATTTGTAGTAAATAATATTCACAATGATATGAGGCCTTTACAATTTTTCGATCCAAAGTATAATAACGAAGATATATTGAGTTTTCAAAATTTCCTAAGCTAAAATTAATAAAAATATCAATCAATAATTTAAGGTTTATTTTCCTCTTTCAGTAAAAAAAATATTCTTCCTTTCAGTTTTTTGGTAGATTTTTTATTTTTATGTCTAGCAATATAGAAAGAATATTTACCATCCTGGATGTGAGGTCACATTCAGACGAAAGGCTCCAGAATGAAACAAACCCGAATGAACACCAGCATAACTTGACTAGAGTTAAAGTAGTCCCACCATCGGTCCTAGCCACCAAATAGAGACTGTAGAGATCAAAGACAAACACTATGAACCCATTCGCCGAAAGGAAAAGGAACGGGAGAGAGAACGTTTCGTTTAGATAGCTGCCCGCTCTGCAGAGGATGTGGTGGCACTTGCAAAGCTCCTCAAGATTCCTCCTTGTGCGTGAATCGCAACCTGAAATAGACTTCGCCGATTCTTGGAGAGCACTGAACCTCGATCGCAGAACTGACAGTACGGAGAAAATTAGCCGCAGCCAAATAACTAATAAAATGCTGGGATAATAGAAAAATATGAGATTCAAACTGTACAGCGGTCGTATTTCTATACAACTTCGAAAAATATAAGGAACTCCTATCAATATAAACAGAGCTAGAGTTGAACCAACTCGATTTGCTCTCCTAGGAATTTTACCCAATTTTCTTAGAGCCTGGTCAACAATATGTATACTTTGCAAACCATTGTTCAATATTTTAATTTTAGTAAGGGTAAACAGAATGGAAGTATTAGCAGCTGTTAAGAAGACATGTTGAATCGGGGACAAAAATTGGTACAAGGATACAGTAACGTCGGATTTCATTCTCATACCTGAATAGGTATCTACAAGTAACACTATTAAAAGAATAATTCCCGTCCTCACTAATGAGTTTGTATTCAAGAAAAATTTATCGTTGATCAGTTCTACGGGAAATAATCCCAACCATTTTAAAACAGCAGACAACTCATACACGTCATCAAAAGGTGATATAATTTCTGGCCTTAATGGTACCACTTTTTTAGAACGTAAAAATCTTAAAATTTTCATCATTACAATCGAAGACGGTATTCTTTCTGAGTAGCGTCTCAAGAGTCAAATGGCGAGTCTCATCGATTTGTATAATAATTACTTTCATGACATTTCATTTAGCTTAATGACCGCAATCGAAGCTTTCTGACCATTATCAATGACAGGGCTTTAATATACCTCGATAAAATCCAACTAAAACGATAAATAACACAACAAAGTGGATATTGAATTCAAGTAACCGCAACGAAGGAAATTGGAATACCGAAATGTAAATAGCACCAGCCGGCCGGTTTATGTGTATTTTAGTACATTTCGCTTTACGGGAATCACCTGATGAGAGTACTTTAATAACTTTAGTGGGAATAAATAGAGCTAAGGGCATAAAAATTGCTAAAATATAATTGACAACGCTACTAAACAGGAGAAAGGTTAAAAGAATAAAATAGGAATGGTCAACAAATAGAAAATATAAGCTTAACAAATAAGACGTGAAATTTATAAATAATTGATAAAATGCAAATATTTATTTTATATATTCTAATAATTAAAGTTTTCAATTTAATTTAATGACTTGTTCAACGATTCCATCTGAAAGCCTTCGATTTTTTTTTTTAACAAAACGAAAATATTTAAGTGAAAATAAATAAAATATTGTGGGAATAAAATAAAATAAAATAAAATCCTATATCATTGAACAAAAGTGTATAATCTTGAGATGTTAGAGTATTACGTGAATGGACTACTCTTCGTCGGTAATTCGTGTGTCTTTTGGTATTTGTAAGTTAGTACGTTCATGGCATTCCGTAAGTATGTGTTTGACTGTTAGGTGAATATTGCATCTCTGTCAAATTCGAGTCGTTTTTCTTTCTATCAAATATGAGTGATTCAGTAATGTGTGACAATTCTTAGTCGTGTTAATATAACATCATCTCGTCATGTCATCTGTTCAGTTGGCCATACTTCGAATGAGTAATGCCAGTGTTCTTCGATGTATTGGGTATATTACTTTTGGTTGAAGTAAACACGACATGTACAGTGTTGATGTCACAAGTCCCTTTCTTGGTGGCGTGTTTTGCACATTTGCCTACTAGTGTACTCTGCGGTATGTCTTCATGTCCGGGAATCCATAGAGTGATGTTAAGATTTTTTAATCTGTGAAAATTTGTGTTATTAGAGGATGTGTACAATAAATTTCCTTTAGGGAGAGTAAAGAACGAAGTGAGCCATTGCAAAGTGTAATGTTCTTCTTGGAATTTGGATCTTTGAGAGTACAAGCAATATTGTATGTTGTCATATCAGTCGGTGCAGACCGTCGTCACTTGCTGATGGTTGAGTACAGTTTGCAAGAGCTTCCGATGCAAAGGCACCACCTTCAAGCCGTTTAGAGTTGTACTGCAACGTTGTACGTACAACTCTAGACGGCTTGAAGATGGTGCCTTTGCATCGAAAGCTCTTGCCATCTGTACTTAACCATCAGCCAGTGCCGACAGTCTGCACCGACAGATATGACAACAGTATCATCTATACTGCGGTTCCAACCTTTTATTTAATATTGTATGTACTTCTGCGGTGTAGATGCTAGTCTCGTTCATTAGTTTAATGACGTAAGTCTGGTTGTTTGCAGCTCCTGATCCATTTTTAGCAGATTTTCCTTAAGGGAAATCAGCTATTGAGGTTGTACTCATGACGGAATTTTCGAAATTTTTCTTCAAATGTCCATCGATCCTACCTAGTAACGACGAAAATGAGGTACATTCAAAACTATATATATATATATATATATATATATATATATATATATATATGTGTGTGTGTGTGTGTGTGTGTGTGTGTGTCTGTTACGGCTCTAGCAGTCGCAATTTTTGTTTGATCGTTATCAAACTCGATATTTAGTCGTTTTATGTAAAAAGAAAGATCAAGTTCGTTAACGGCTGAAATCGGACCAGTGGGAGGGGGGGGGTTTAGAGGGGAGGATTTTCGAAAATTCGAAATATCTCCGGTACTATACGTCGGATCGAAATATTGTACAGAATCAATCTTATTGCAAATTAAATTTACTATAAATATTGTTATATACATTTATTCTCTATCTTGAATATTAACCGAGATATTTGCATTTTTATTAAATCTGGGCGGCTAACGGACGGGTGACTTTCCCGCCAAAAGCTAGTTCGGCCGTTTCCTTAACTGCTTAACTCTTGTGAAATCCTCTATTGTAAAACTTCACCTGGGAAATCTGCTTAGTTTACGCAGCCTCTGCGTGACGGACTTTCTGTGTTAGATCCGTCCGAGTATATTTGTAATGTGTTGAAATGCTAGTACAAATTTATTTGAATGTTGTTATCTATAAAAATTTAGAAAGTAGATCTTTTTTATATATATATATTTTAGTTAATGTTTAGGTTCTTTACTCTCCAAGGAGGAATTGGTGAAGGGGAATTAAAGCACCCTGATTTACCTAAACATTTTAATTCAATGGGTTCGCTAAAATACGAATTATTAGGGGTTTATATTTACATAACTTTTGGATGTATACATTAAAATGAGGATTATTTAACATATTTTTTGTACAGGGCGCATTTTGTGCTTTCAAGTTTAAAAAAAATTTTGTAGGAAGTATTCTACGTCTATACTCCAATCCCCTCACCGGTTATTGCATATAAACATCAGCTAGGCTTGTTCTAAAAGCACCGGTTGAAATTCTAGGCCCAGAATTTCCAAAATTGTAGGGTCCAAGAGCTTAACTGTCGCTGGCAGATGAATATGCTAAACATCCATAATCCAGAATTGGCATAGTGAACGAACGGTAAAATGTATCATTGATCTGTTAGCGCCCCTTTGCGAATTACTAAGAAGTTCAATTACTTCTTGCACTTACTAACAATGTCTTTTAAATGATGCATCCTCGTCGTCAGTCAAGCTTTAGCCCTAAGAACGAAAGGGTATTGCAATGAACAATAGGCTGGTTGTCTAAGGTCATATGTGGAATAGGTACAATTCTTTTCTTTGTGAATACAATACATTTGGACTTTTCAGATGAAAATCAAAAACCAGTGAGCACATCACTTTTCCAGTTCTTTTATAGTATTCTGAAATTCAATTTGTGAAGCAGCTATTTATATTTGGGCACTATAAATAAAGAGATCATCAGCATAAAGACAGCAAGATATGCTCTGAGAAAAATAACGTGTGATGGAGTTTATCCTTATAATAAACAGAGTTGTGCTCAGTACTCCCCCTTGAGTGACTCCATTCCCTTGAAGAAATACACCTGAGAAGCTAGTACCTATCCTCGTCCTGAATGACTCTCAAAAAGATAACTTCTGAAGTAATCTAGCTTTTCCCCATGAATACCTCAGCTTAATAGCTGTGATAGTATGAGTCTTTTCCAAACAGTATCATTTGTCTTTTCTAAGTCCAATCATACAGCCATAATTGAGTTTTTATTAGCAGATTTTCCATAAGGTAAATCAGCTATCAAACCTACCCAGGAGATGACGAAAATGAGGTCCGTTCAAAATTTTATTTATTTATTTATATATATATATATATATATATATATATATATATATATATATATATATATTTGCCTGTTAACGCTCTAGCGGTCGCAATTTTTCTTGATCGTTACCAAATTCAATAGTTAAACGTTTTATGTAAAAAGAAAGATCAAGTTCGTTAACGGCTAAAATCGGATCAGTGGGGGGGGGGGGTTAGAGGGCAGGATTTTTTAAAATTCGAAATATCTCCGTTACTGTACGTCGGATCGAAAACTTGTATAAATCCAATCTTATTGCAAATTAAAATATCTATAAATGTTGTTATGTACATGTTTTCATTGCTTTTTTTATTAACCGAGATATTCCCGTTTTTTTACTTTTCAGCCTTCTGTAAACCCCCACTCCTACTCATGTCATATCTACAATACGCAGTTATTTTATGAAGCACTTTATTTTAAGAGTAAATAACATATATTGCTCTCATTGAACTTTTACGTCATGAGATAAATGCAAATACGGGACGCAAATGGGAAATCTGCTTAGTTAACGCAGGCCCTTCGTGACGGACTTTTTAGAAATGCGATAAGAATGCCATCTCTACTCTGGCAACATAGTTTAAGTACAGTGGCATGGCCTAATCCCACCTTGCGAAAAGAAGATAATAGATTTTGAATTTATAAAAGCCATAATATTCTATTTGCCACCTTTTCAATGATTTTTGAGATGCAACATGTCAAAGATGTGGAGCTGAAGCTGGCATTTTTTTTTATCTTTGCAGGTTTTAGAATATGGATGATTATTGACTCATTTCAGTTGTGAGGATAATGCCTACATTCGAAAATCTCATTATATAATTTTAACAAGATTAAAGATCCTTTGTTGGGCAGGTTTTTTATCATATCGTATGAGATATTGTCTGGTCGTGGAGAGTGTCCTGCATGTTAAATCTAATGCGTTGGGTTAATCTTGTACATACTGAATACATCATTTAGAGGATGTTCGTAGTTCATGTCAATATCAATAGTCGATATAAATAAATCGATAAAAATACTGTTTTTACATTTTAACATCTGTAACTCGACCCAAAACTAAATATTTTTTAATGCGTTTCTTAACCTCCAATTTTTGCTGCTATGGCTCATTGGGACGGGCTATCAATAGGTTACCACCCTTTTCAAGCTAGGGTGGGAATACGGATTTTATTTAACGAGTTCTTCAATTAATAAATTCCTATTTCGCCAAGCGGCAATCGAACCCGCATCTTTAGGTGTCCCATGTATGATTAAAGCCAACGCTTTAACTCACATGGCTTATCTGAGCCCCAAAACTAAATATCACAAATAAATGTTAAATCTAACTATAACTATAAATGGGGAGGTAAAACAAAATACCGCCACCACATGTTTCGTATATAAACGCTATTGTTTCAAAGAGTTTGTCCTATAGATTTTAAATACACTTTATATAATAATTTAGTTATATATATGCCATATTTGTATCGATCGCCTATTTTCTTGTAACTAAATAAAGTTTGAGGATTTGAATGCTTTAATTACGATGTTTCAGCAGATTTCCACTAGAAAATTGCATGGACAGTGCATCTATAGTAATTTATTCCCTTAAAGAGTTTATATCAAAGAATCAACCAACCAAGAAACAGCATAGTAGGTTACATTCTGTTATCCTATGACGAACTCTAAGTAAAATCCTTAGTCCCACTCTGATTAGAAAAGAGTGGTAACCTGTAGATAACTCCCCCTAATTAGGCATTGCACAACAAGGTGGGCGTTAATAAATAACATAACAAAAAAAGAAATTAATAGAATAAATTTTAAAATACAAAAGTTGTAGTTCCTAAATTAAATCAAGAATTAATCATTGAGATCTACTTCCCAACTGGATAGCTTGGGCCTTAAACATTGCACTCCGGCTTGACGCATTCCCTGTCCCATTTTGGTGGCATTACAGGCGATACATAGCTACTTTTTTACTGATGTAATTACTCAAATGTCTCACGTCGGGGAAACCAGGTTGAAATCTGACACTTTCGCTACAAAATATAATGTAAATTAAGTAAATAGAAGTTTTTAGTTACCTGTCTGCCTGTATATTCACATGCTCCTGTTATATGCGTGCTCAGCCCCAAGCAAATGAAGAACCAGCAGAGCTTGATTGTAACTAAAATATAATCATTTAGTTCCATCGACCTGATTTTCGAAAAGTATACTTCTATGGCTAAATACAGTTCTGATGTCCCTTTGAAAAATATATTCGTGAATATAGTTAGAAGTTGAAGGGAATAGACCTTGTTAATATTAGTAGAAGCAATTACAATTTCTTGATAACAAGAACAGATTGAGTTAAAGTACATGCTCTTCTGACGCATTCCTTTAGCTTTTATCAGCTCGTGTTTCAGAGCTATGAATTGTGATGCTAATATTCCAATAAAGGATGTGAATTGGTCTGATATGAGTAATGAGTTGAACACTGCTAACCAGAAAAATGCTAAATTAGCGAATTTATTGCGCTGAAGAGCAAACGAGAAGCGAAGAGCCACTGCGAACGTTATGAGACAAAGAAGTGGTAAAGAGTTGGAGAATTTGTAATTCGGAACGTAAACTAAATGATGTACTTGACTTATGGATGCAACGGCTCTATTCAAATCGCTACGTCTGAACAAGGGCATAAGGAGAGATGATAAATACATTATGCTGTAGACTGCAATCATAAAGGCGTCCAACCACAAGACAACTGTCATAATCTGAACGCGCATGAGTAGATAGAACGCATACCCAAGCCATGCTAGAACTACAGCAGACGAATACAGAACAAACGTGGAAGGAGCATAAATGTCGTTTTTTCTCGTCAGAGGAAAAAGTCCGAAAACACATGACAGGCCCAGCCGCCTTTCCAAGACGTCCATTACATTGAGCCCAGTCATAGTATTGCTGAGGGAATTAAGCTGGCAAAAGACCTGTCACATCTATCGATTGATATTTGTATGAGCGAGCGAAAATGCTTTCCCCTATATTCGTTCATATACAAATGGATATGACATAAATCTCTTGTAAATGCTTGACGTAGACTTATATTTTCTAGTGCGTGATATGTTAGTGTCGCGGCCTGAGTTTCGAAACCCCTAAATAGTCTTTAAAAGAAATCACAGGAATAATGGGAGTGAAATTTGTGGTTGTACTCTTAACAAGATTTAAGAAATATTTTTTTTAATCCTCTTCGATACATCCGTTATAAACAATCTTCTTCGAGATGTAATATTAAGAAGCCCGTCACGCAGGGGGTGCGTAAACTAAGCAGATTTCCCTCGCGAAGGTTTACAATTGATAACACAACACTGAATTTTAAGTGAATAAATACAAACGGTAATGAGAAATCATTCACCCAATTTACAAGTTAATAATCTACAACGGAAACCGCCTGAATTATAAAAAACAAAAAACTGAATAGACAGTTAAATATATTCTAGACCGGAAATAAAAACAATTAATGAAATATATCTGAATGTAACATATTCATTTTATTGAAAACTGTTTACTATAGGTACCTATTACTGTAATTTAAAATGAATCAGAATAATTTGTATCTCAATCACTCAAATTTTAGTAGTCCAAGAACAAAAAAAAAGTGGGGGGGGGGTCAACTGACTGTATTAGCATATGTCTCACAAAGTAAAAGTTCGATGAAAACAATATTTGGTACTTCACCTTGCAATGAAGTGGCTTATGATATAACAGCTTCTTATTAATATGACATGAGTAGGAGTGGGGTTTTACTGAAAGCAGAGAACTATAAAATCCAAATATCTCGGTTAATATTCCTGATAGAGAACAAATGTGTTCAACAATATTTATAGTAAATTAAATTTTCAATAAGATTGGTTCTATACTAATTTTTGATCCGATTTATATATATATGTACTATATAATTATAGTAAGGGAGATATGTTGATTTTTGGAAATCCCCTCCTCTAAACCCCCTCCTACTCTTCCGATTTCAGCCGTTAACGAAATTGATCTTTCTTTTTACATAAAACGGTTAAGTATCAAGTTTGGTTATGATCAAGAAAACATTGCGACAGCTAGAGCGTTAACAGACATATATATACTTAATGGCAGGATCCATGAACATTTGAAGACGTTTTTCAAAAATCGCGTCATGAGAACGACCTCAATTGCAGATTTCCCTTAAGGGGAAATTAATTTTCATGTAGATTATCTGTTATTAATTTTTCATTTTATTTTTATCCATCAAATTATTGGGAGGGGCTCTCCCGAATTCCTCTCTAAAACAGTCTGTCACAGGGGGCTAGTTAACTAAGCAGATTTCCCAAGTGTTGCCATGTCATACTACTGATCTCATATCAACATATTATCTCTGTTTCTAAGTAAAAGTCAGTAATCGTTTTTGCATTAAACCACTGAAGTCTATTATATTATTCTGTTTTGATTGAAGTTTTGATTATTAGATCAAGATTAATAAATCTTTCTGGGCTTGCCTTACCTGCATACCCCCCACCACTTTCAGTACATGAATATATTTCTTCTGGACTCTTAAAGGGAAAAAATAAATCAGTTATATGAATAGTGTTTTGAGACCAGAAGTAATCTAATAGTTGGCACTGGGATCTTTGCTTCCATTTAAAAACGTTTTGGATGTGTTAAACCCAAAAGCCACTATGAGTGTTTCTGCAATAAATATATATAAGCTTTACCCATTAGAAAATTTGACACTAGGTGGTATTGCAATTCACGATCCAGGTTGATAAACAATGAAAATTATTTAACTGATTTTCAGCACCTGTGTTGATATTACTCTGAAAAATTCCTTTCATCTTTATGGAAGAAATTATGGGCTGCACAACAATAATTCTCCTTTCAAGGAGAGAATTTAGAAATGGAAAAAAAGGAGTACTTTTAATAATTTCAAGAGTGTAAAAATGAACAATTTGCAATTAGAAAAGAAATATTAGCATATATGTACATGACAGTTTGAAAATTTAACTATCCTATTAGTAATGCTAGGGATTTAATGTCTCTAGAGCAGATTAAGACAGGCTGTGTGCTTTTAAAGCTCTCAATTAATAGGACCTTTTTATTCATGTTTAGTGACATCAAGTAATGTCAATAAATAATGGAACAAGATGTAAAAACAATAATGGGAGGGAAACAGTTTGAAAGAGCGCTCATAGATGGCACTGTTAATTCCCAATTACCTTCTTGGATTTCTTTTTTGAACATTTTGAAAATAATAATTATTATAATAGCTTCTAAAAAATTAATGCAAACATGAGTTTATTCCATTCATTCATTTCATAAGATGAAACCTTTAGAGTTATATGAAAATTCAGCTGCTTCCAAAACTATTTGAAAATGGCCGCGATCGCCCTTCAGTTGATGTTTGTGTTTTGAGAGGTTCACGTCGTGATGATTCGCGGCGGACTCCTGTATATGTTCTCTCGTGTTGTTTTGTGAAATGAATGTTTCTTAATTAAGGAATGCAGCTATATAGTTATGAAGACTTTAGATGTTTTGTTGTAGGATGTTATTGTCGGCGATCTTCGCCTTCACTTCCTTTTTAACCTGCTATGGTATGTACATTATTTATTTACACTGTCTTTCTGGGACAATCTTTGAATATGATGTATTTTTTTTTTTTAAATTTCAACTTCTTTAGGAGTGTCATGCCATGTTTAGTAATATCTATTTACTCTTATAGAAAGGGTGTGTACACTTAAATTCAATGTAAACAAAGGAGTTACAAAATTAGAATGATTAAAAACTGATTTTCTCTTTATCTTTTATACTCTCTTTGCCAGCTCATGAAAGAGTAAAACAGACAGGGACTTCTTCCATTTATTAATTTTAAAATATACATATTTTATTATTATATAAAAAATAACTCAAAAAGGAACTGCTTGTCACTACTCAAGCATTTTTATTAACGAAATGTTACCTTAGGATTTTAATAAGAATTTAATTTGGAGTTACCTCGGTTTTATAAATTAAACCTTTAATCCTGTAAATACTGAGTCTAATAAATCATTAAGCTGTTGATGATTTTATAGAGGAGATACTTTGTGCTCTTAATTATTTGTTAAAGATGTCATTTTTATGTTGCATATCAATTTGAAAATAACTTCTGGGATGGTACAATTCTTTAGTACTACTGGGAAAAGAATAAAATAATTTATTTAATAGATTACCTATTTTTACAGTAATCTTCAGACCTCAAGCTTCTCATCCAACATTTGACAGATTCATTTTCAAACTTCTACCCTTTCAAAATAAAGTGTATAAGGACTATAAACTCTTTTCCTTCTTTACTCTCCTTCCTGAAAATATTTGTTTCCTATTTTTGGCATATATCTATGATTCTCTCTCAAAAATTACCACTCTCTTTGAAATCTCTGAAAAAGATGTATTACTGTATAATTGGCCGATGAACCAATTACACAGTAATACACATCCAGTTCTTATATCTCTTGAATTATAACAATGGTAGAAGAGACAGGAAGAATTTTTATAGTGAAAAAAAAAATTGATATTCGGACCTCGATTTTCTGCTATTCTAAGTATATGATTATCACACCATTTAGTACTCAGCATATCTAAAACCCTTTATCTTCCATCCACTCTCACAGGATTATTGTTAACTAATATTTGACGACAGATGTTTCCTCTCTAAACCAGCATGCCACTTACTTTGAGACATTTTATGAGAGAGGACATGTTACGAGCTACTTATTTGGGATTTTTGACTCCTGGTCCACTAAAATATTTTTTCTCTGCTTCAAAAAAAAGGTTTTTAGAAGAACTATTTTAAACGATCTCACAGGATTTTACTAATAATAGAATTCCTTAAGTAACAAATGCAGAGACTTATTTTAGCAGATAAGCTGTGACCTGCTTATAACACATTCTAGGATTTGCTTTAATAAATATTTAGATTGTTCTCACAGCTATTTCTGTGAATTTGTCGAATGGAGGGGGAGGGGGACTAAAATTTGATATTTTTTCCCCTAGCCTTTTGAGACTTCTTGGTTTAAGGATAACTGTAGATTTTCTTATTATATAGATTAGATTTTCTCTAGAGTTCATGAGTTAAAAGAAAAAAGTCTGAGTGCAAGATAAACTAACCAGATCTCCATCGTGCTGAAATTTCTTGCTTGCAATGTCATTTCCCTTTCTGTTCTTTATTTCTTTCATATATTTAATGAAAAAATAATTAATTGAAAAATCTAAACTGGGCATGACATGGCTAGTTATTCAGTTCCCTGAATGGCAAATCGTATGAGCTGGAATAGGGTTTTCTCACGACTGAGACACTCCAGTGCTCCATTATTAACCGAACTAGAGGAAAATGTATAGGAAATTGATTGTAGGTCTTCATTTCACTAGCAAAATTTATCATATTATGCCTTTTGGCCTGACCTGCAATAATAGATATATCTCCACTCTTATTGACCTGCCCATTAACAAATCTGGATTATATTAAGTATGATAACATAGTTACTTTGGGTTTCTAGACCATTACATAACTGCATTGATGAATGAAATGAACATGCAATGATGACTTCGCATCACACATTTACCTACCTATAAAAGAAAACACTATCACACTATATAACAAATCACACATGGTATTCACCTAAGTTGAGTAGTAATGTGCGATAATTAAAAACCTCGACACTCCAGTAATTATGAGAAATGTATGTATACCTTTTCAAAATGAAACTTTTTTGTTTAATAAGGTTAGAAAATTCTGATAGTATATTCTGGACTTATAGTAATAAAATTAATGTTAGGCTTAACAGAAGTGACCTACTTAAGCCACAATAAATAATTAGCTTTCACAAGCTCTCTGATATATAGCTTTAAATTTCAGGAAGGTTGCTACAATAGTTGTTTAAGTTGTCCTGTTTTTGAGCTGGAAGCATAATTGGAAATGTATGTCCCTTGAATGTGATAAGATCAAGTCCAAGTCCCCCGAAACATTTTTCTTTTGTTATAATTGATAATAATTCTTTTTCTTCTACTGCGTTCACAAAAGAAACGTCCACTTTTTTAAAATGTTTTTTCATTTATTTTTCAATGAGGATCGTAAGAACAATTTTATGATAGATTTATTTTATTCCTTTGTTTGTCTAAACAATAAGAAGGGTGAAAACTCAACTTTTCATCAATAGTCAAATGTGTTGTGCGTAAATTATGCCTAGATATTAATTCTCTTGTATTTTGATTTTTAAAATTATCCTTTTGAAATCAAATTTTCAAAAGGAGAATAAGAATAGGGCATCGTTTGAAAAAATATGGTTTGACAAATGATTGGCAAATTAAAGGATCAAAGGGGAACATAGTAGACTAAAATATGATATGTTACACTTGAGAAAGCACTAAAATGTCTGAACAAAGTGTTCTAATTTTGGACCTTTTTAATAGTCTCCCTTGGCTGCAACATCTGAAGAGGTGTGTATATGAAACAGGAGATATACTCATATCCTTTCAAATGTATTTTTATTCTAATATTAGACATGCCAAATTCTGAATTTCAAATAAACAGCTTATATCAATGCGGTCAAATTAAATTTATTTATACTTATTTAATATTCTATGCTTTAAAATTAAATATCAATCTTTAGTTGAAATATGAATGTATTCAAACGAAATATGAATGTATTCAAACAAAATATGTATGTATTCAAACAAATTTAATTTAGTCCCTACTTATAATCGAATTGAATTTATCGTAAAACCTTTTATTTTGTAATAAAATGTCATACTTATTCTTAAACTGAACTTTTATGAATTAAATAAAAATTTACTTTAACTGGTTATAGAATTTATTTAAAACTATTTATAGAATAGAAAATAGCATAGTTAGATTGTTTGGTTAATCCTAAATGCAGTCCAAATTAAGAAACTACAAATATGTTTTTATATGTTAATTATTAAAATCCACTTTATGAATTTAGGGCTAATTGGAAAGCGTTTCCATAGTTTACGGCCCTAATCTAGCCAGGGTGAGAGTATGGATTTTATTTAGCGAGTTTGTCATTAAATCTATTACATATGTCATAATCAAATCACGATCCACATAACAATGTTCTTTAAGACCATTGCCTTAAAACTACAAGGTAACAAGATATTACTAAAATAGAATTTACCTAACATAAGCAATTCTATATACATTTTTGGTTACATATCCTTATTTATTCTAACTTGTATTAGGCTTTTTATATGCAGACTAGATAAACTAATTATGCATTTTCTGCATAAAACCAATTTCCCATTCCAGTATATAGAAGAGTATTTTTAAATTTAGCATCACATTGTCATATTTAATGAAACAACAATTGATCAAGGAACCCTACCCACAACCCATTACCTATTTTTCAAGCTCTGGTATGGTTTGATTGATGAAGTACTAAAATAGCAGGTTCATTAACATTTATAATGATAGCACAATTATTCAATTGTCTAAAAAATATACATGTTCAAGATGATTTTTAAATGAGAGGCCTGTGATGTATTTTAACCGAGCTTTGTACACTGAAACTCTCATTTTATTTTTTAACTATTTTTTTTTTAATTCTTAATTTTAATCAGTTTTTAGGTGCTACCAATTTACCAAAGGTGTATTTAAGAGCAATACCATGAAATCACCAATACTGTGGGCACAGCCAACTAAGTAAATATTATCGTTATTTTTCAGGTTGAGTGAGTAAAAAGGGCCACATTTCAATAATAAAGATTTAGTACTGTGGCAAATGCACTTTAGACACTGCTAATCATCGTCAGTGTCCTTATATCCTGCGTGTTGACTTCAAGCAGTCTGTGACCAGACTCCAAGTCAACATTTAGGGGTTCAGGACAGAGGATGATGTGCTTTCTACACAGGACATTATCGTCAGTGCCCTAACATCCTTGGTGTTGACTGGGAGTCTCGTCATAGAGACCTCCAAGTCAACATTCTGGATGTTCAGTCACTGTGGATAATATGCTATAGACACAGCAAATCATCGGTCCCCCAACATTCTGGATATTCATGGTGTGGCTGGTGACAGAGCCCTCCAAGTCAACATTCTGGATGTTAGTTCACTGGGGATGATGTGCTTTAGACACAGCAAATCATCAGTGCCCTAACATTCTCGTTATTCATGGTGTGGCTGGTGATAGAGCCCTCCAAGTCAACATTCTGGATGTTAGGTCACTGGGGATGATGTGCTTTAGATGCAGCAAATCATCAGTGCCCTAACATTCTCGTTATTCATGGTGTGGCTGGTGATAGAGCCCTCCAAGTCAACATTCTGGATGTTAGTTCACTGGGGATGATGTGCTCTAGACACAGCAAATCATCAGTGCCCTAACATTCTCGTTATTCATGGTGTGGCTGGTGATAGAGCCCTCCAAGTCAACATTCTGGATGTTAGGTCACTGGGGATGATGTGCTTTAGACACAGCAAATCATCAGTGCCCTAACATTCTCATTATTCATGGTGTGGCTGGTGATAGAGCCCTCCAAGTCAACATTCTGGATGTTAGGTCACTGGGGATGATGTGCTTTAGACACAGCAAATCATCAGTGCCCTAACATTCTCGTTATTCATGGTGTGGCTGGTGATAGAGCCCTCCAAGTCAACATTCTGGATGTTAGTTCACTGGGGATGATGTGCTTTAGACACAGCAAATCATCAGTGCCCTAACATTCTCGTTATTCATGGTGTGGCTGGTGATACAGCCCTCCAAGTCAACATTCTGGAAGTGAGGTCACTGGGGATGATGTGCTTTAGATGCAGCACATCATCGTCAGTGCACTAACATCCTGAGTGTTGACAGGGTGACTGGTTATAGAGGCCACCAAGTCAACATTCTGGATGTTAGTTCACTGGGGATGATGTGCTTTTGATGCAACACATCATCATCAGTATCAAAACATCCTGGGTATTGACAGGGAGACTGGTTATAGAGGCCTCCAAGTCAACATTCTGAACGTTAGGTCACTGGGGATGATGTGCTTTCGACGCAAGACATAATCGTCAGTGCCCTAACATCCTGAGTGTCGACTGGGAGACTGGTCATAGAGGCCTCCAAGTCAACATTCTGGATGGTACGTCACTGGGGATGAAGCGTTTTCGACGCAGCACATCGTCATCAGTATCCTAACATCCCGGGTAGTCACTGGGGATGATGTGTTTTCGATGCAGCAGATTATTGTCAGTGCGCTATCGTCCTGAGTGTTGACTGGGAGACTGGTCAGAGAGGCTTCCAAGTCAACATTCTGGAACTTAGGTCACTGGGGATAATGTGCTTTAGACATAGCGAATCATCAGTGCCCTAACATCCTGAGTGTTGACTGGGAGACTGGTCATAAATGCCTCCAAGTCAACATTCTGGATGTTAGTCACTGGGGATGATGTGCTTTAGACATAGCAAATCATCAGTGCTCTAACATTCTGGATGTTACGTCACTGGAGATGATGCGCTTTCGACGCAGCACATCATCGTCAGTCCCCTAATAGTCTGGGTATTCACGGAGTAGCTTGTGATAGAGCCATCCAAGTCAACATTCTGGAAGTGAGGTCACTGGGGATGATGTGCTTTCGACGCAGGACACAATCATCTGTGCCCTAACATCCTGAGTGTTGACTGGTCATAGATGCCTCCAAGTCAACATTCTGGATGTTAGTCACTGGGGATGATGTGCTTTAGGCACAGCACTTCATCGTCAGTGCCTTCCTAAGGAGTATCTGAACCTGCTTGCGTCAGTAATTGTCCTTCTCTTAAAAGGCAAGCAAACCAGCTACCTCGATGTGCATTACAATGTGTCTTGTTTTTGGTATTCATTTAGAAAATTATCTTGTACGAAATAAATAAATTTCTTTTAAAAAATATGAAATTCGTTTACACCCGCAACTGCTTTAGACCAATCGTATCTCACTATACCTTAGTCCTATCGAAAATGTGTATAGAATACAATACAAAACCTTTCGTGCCCGAAAGCGAACCGGCAAATCTATATATTTATAGGTAATATCATGATCAAAGCCAAAAGGATATCTTTTGCCACTGATTTCAGTTTTGCACAAATTGGTTTTAGAAATTTGGACACGTGAACAGCCTCTTTAAAACATTTGAAAAGTCTGAAAGAGAATATGAGAAACCAATTCAGTGACAGGTTTAAAATGTTAATCGGAGTGTTAAAATAATATGAATAATTGTCTTTATAAATATTATTATGTTTATATTTAACCCTATTTATCAAACTGTTGCTGTTGACATTTTTATCTTGTAGGTTTGAATTCTTAATTTACGACTGAATATATTATCGGTTTTTTTTGGGACATGGACAGCATTTATAGATAATGGTTGACTGATTTAATGTAAAACAGGATTTTCATTCACAGAATAGAACCATGTCATTTCCCTTATCATAATTTATGTGCGTTTTTAAAGAATTTATAACATTGAAATTCTAATGAAAAATTCCACGTGACTGAGGAAGATATACCCGTATTTACTACATCCTTTTTCGTGCATATGTTGTGATTAACCTTAACAGTACATAATGAGCGTAGATGTTTTGTGGCCTTATATTTATTTTATTATCTTCTATTTAATACCAAATGTCTTATTGTCAAGAAGACAAGTTCTAATCACATCTAGATTGAAATGTGTTGATGCGGAAAGCTGTTCTGCTGTCACCATACTCTTTTATTTGCTGGAGTTCAACTGTCCAAAGTCGGCATTACGAAATAAGATGTGTCTTAAGTTATGATTTTTTTTTTATTTTGATTAAGTCGTTTTCTAGGGTTCACGTGAATTCTTCAACTGTATTCAAGAATGTTCTGTTTGCCAGCATGCTCCGCGAACAGCTATAGCACATTTTACGCTATGATCCTGTCCTTGTCTTTAGCAACTCGTTAAAGGCTTTCTTGACATACGTTTTCTTGTTTTAAGCCTTCAGAATCTTGAAAGATGTCTCTCTACTCGTAATTTTTGTTTGAACGCTACCCAACTCGATATTTAAACGTTCTATGTAAAACTAATGATCGAGTTTGTTAACGAATGAAATGGAGCAGTGGGAGGCAGGATTTCAAAAATTATAAATATGTCCATTTTTATGAGTCGGAAAATTGTGTAGAAAATGTCTTATTGCCAATTTAATTTCCTATTAAATTAACATTGTTATTTACATTTCCGCGTAACTGAAATAGTAACCCAGTTATTCTTACTTTCTGGCGTTTAGCCTTGTGTAAACCCCCACTATTACTTATCAAACTTTGCCTTAGAAATATAGGATATTTGGTGGTATGATTAGTATTTGCAGGTTACACCTTCCAATTGGTCTCGTAAACAGGTAAACCTGATTTTCACCTGACCGAAAAAGGGAATAAGAGGGCCACGAGGACATGGAGTTTTTTCTCATTGCCTTCTGCATCTGACCATCCAGCAATAAAGGCATCATGAGGAAAATTCCATTCACACCAGTAAAATTATGAGATGAGAAAATTCGATTCAAGGCTAGAGTTGTTAGTTAGCCATCCTGGGTAGCTTGTAGCATGCATAAGCTGACTAATGATATGTATTAGCCAGTATTAGTATGCAGGCTACAACTTAAACTTGCCCCACTGACGTCTTGTCATTGAGAATTTAGATAAAGAGGGGAGAGATGACGTTACTAGTGTGTTTTTCCAGCACGTGGGAATTCGGCTTATTTTGCACCGCCCCGGCACGGTGGAGTTTTTTCATTTCAGTCTATTATAACACTAAACGCCCCATCTCCAGTTTAGGTTGCAAGTCTTCTTTACTTAAGGGTCTTAGAAATAGAAAGTTGAATATGAGAAACTCCAGCGCTTGGGAAATTTGCATAGGTACCGCATTCTTTGTCTGACAAATAATTTGTTGAAATAGAGCGACATGATTATTTCTGGCCAAAAAACTCATTTTTCAAAGGGATTTCATCTTCCAGTTGTGTCATTACTTGTGCTGTAGGCTTTAGCTATAAGTTAGTGGAATATATTGAGTAGGTGCGAATAGAAGAGAGAGTTTGGTGCAGAGACTGTACCCGGAGAGATGACTTTGCCCTAACTAGAGGTGGGGGCTGTCCCTATCATAACTCATACCTACCTCCCCACCTCTGCCTCCCAATACCTCCTCACACGCCTCCTCTCTCTCTTGCATCTCTTCCAAGCTTCACTTTTCACCGTCTAAAACAACATAACAGCCTTGTGAACTCACTAGCTTAGTTGAATTGGGTCCCAACACGAGATATCGGAATAAAATCTCTAGTTTCATTGCAGGCCGGGAAATCCCTTGATATTTCTTGAAATGCTAAGTTAGAAACCGACCCTTTAAATGGGAATGTATGTTTAAGAGCCATACACGGTTCTGTATGAATGAGTACATTGGCGGCTCTATATCGCTTCCAGGTTGCAAATGGGCCAAGAAATAATACGCATTAATCCGTCCACATTAGTCATGTCCTAGGGCCGCCAATTTTGAACAGCGAAGCATATTTTCCACGTGCAGGTATGGCGAACTACTGTTTTCTCCTCACTGCGTATTTTCTAATTTTAAGTAAAAATCACCAGTAAATAATTTTATAACTCTTATATTTCAGGTACAAAAATATATTAAAAACTACAACTGTACAGCATGGACAAGGCTGGTTCTAAAACGTTTATCGATGTCACTCGTAATAACGGAGATACTTTGAGTTTTCGAACCCCTCTCCGACGGCCGATATTAGAAATCTTACGATTATCTTAATACGATCTTATGTTGAATCAAACTGCTAAATATCGAGTAGGTCTCAGGTTAGCCATGCGAGTTAATATAGCGTTGACCTTAATATCACGTGTTTAACCTAGAGTGGAGAGTTCGACTGCGCAAAGGAATTTATTTAGTGACGGAAATCATTAAATAAAATCCTTAGCCCTGTAGTTCACCCGTCCCAATTAACCTTAGTTGCAAGAAGTGTACGTTTGTTTATATCTCAGCCTAGAAATCTGCTAAATATTTAAAGCATCACTCGTATGTAAAGCATTTGAAATTGAGGAAGCCTATCTCAAAACGACGAGGTGCGAAGACGCGGATCTACCTCTGCATAATATAGTTTTAGAATATTTTCTGTAGAAATTATTTGTTAGAATAAAATAGAGTAGAATGTAATTGAAACTATTTAGGATACTGATTGAAACGAGATGAATTGATGCTATGCCGTCAATAGAGTGAAATTTGCCGGCATGTGAGTGAACATACCAAGGATTCCTTTACATGGTTTGTATTGCGACAAGAAATTCATCATTCTGTCTTCCTTTTATTTCCTTTCCTCAAGGCCTAGAGTGAGCAATCTGTTCCTTCCCTATTAGCAGATTTCCCTTAAGGGAGGCAGCTATTGAGGCTGTACTTATGAAGCGATTTTCGAAATATTTCTTCAAATGAGGATCCTTCCCAAGTGACAAAAGTAAGGTCCGTTCCAGATTTTATTATATGAATAGAATGATGTATTTGTCTCTTAGTGCTCTAGCGGTCGCAATTTTTGTTTCGTTGTTACTTGATTTTTAAACGTTTTAAGTAAAACTATTGTTCTCATGTCCCTCTGAAATTTGAATTTCTGTCAACTTAGACTTCTTCCACCACATGTGTAATCTGCTAAGTTTACGCAGGACGGTTTTTTGTGTATAACTAAATTCAAACGTAATTTACATTATCGATGACTTATAAAACATAAGAAAATCTACCAAAAATGGTTTAAACATCATTGTGGCCAGGTCGTTTCCCGCCTGGGCAATAGGAATTTGTTTAGTGACAAACTCATACCACAAATTCCTTAGTCCGCCCTGGCAAGAAGAGGGTGATAACCAGTAGATGACTCGTCTCGATTAGCCATAGTAGCACAAAGTGCACGTTAAAGAAGAACAAAATACACCAACATCTGAAAACTTACTGGCTGTACTATTGATGATAAATCAAGCGTATCGCTCCATTTTAGAACTCACATTTGCCAAACCTGCAATCCTAGGTCCCAAATCAGACTTATTGGGTCCACTTTTTGTATATTTTACTTCCGATTTTATTCCAATAGATTTATTATCTACTGTCTCTCTACTCGTTATATACTTCCAATTAAGAGCGGAACGTATAATAGATAAGAGGATAATTTTAACATTATTCCATTTTATTCTTTATTTGATATATTTTTATTTATTCGAAATTTCATCCTGCGGTTTTATCCGATATACATTCATGACCAATTTATTTTAAATATCGTAGTCCAATTTTACGAAACTCTTAGAGCAATTGTGTTGAACTTTATAACTACCTTTTCTGAAAACTGTCGAAGTATTCTTCTTCCTTTCAACTTTTTCAATTTTACTTGATATAAGGTGTTTTTTTTTTCTACCATAACCAATTGGCATATTTAATTTTACTTGTTGGGTCATTTGGAATGTTTCAATCATTTTGCACATATAATGCAAAAGTGTTACCCATGTGAGTTAACCTTGAGTTATGGTCTATTCTCATGTGGGCTTTAAGGATTTATTTGGTGAAGGATTGGTTGAATAAAATCCTAAACTAGAGTGGCGAGTTCGATTCTCGCTTGTGCAAAGGAAATTATTTAGTGAGCGAATTCATTAAATAACATCCTAAGTCCCACTCTGGCTAGAAAAGGGTGGTAACCTGTAGATAACCCGTCCCAATTAGCCTTAGTTGCAAAAAGCGGACGTTAATAAATAATAATAATAAAATAAAATCCTTAGTCCCATCATGTTGTGGCTAGGGGTAACCTGTAGTTAACCCATCACGGTTAGCACTTGAAACACAAAGTGGACGTTAACCCTTCAGTGGTAACGTGAAAAGAAATCCCGCCTGTGATAACGTTGGGTCCAAGAGACCCATGCCATAAAAAATCTCCTAAGTAGGAAATGGTTGTAAATAATTAAAAAAACTTGATGTAATTCATTGACTATTTTAATATGCTAAGTTCTGTTCTCAGAAGGAAAAATTAAAAATAAACAAAAGATATGAAATTTATATAAATGTTTTATTTTGCAAATAGTATATTCAAAGATTTAATTAATTAATTATCTTTATTACAATCAGGGCAAATCATATCTGCATGTTTTAGGCATATATATACCTAACATTTGGAACATTAGTATCTGCTTTTGATGTCTTTGCAATAAGCACATCGCCCACTCTTGTTTGGTTCAGGAGGCTGCAATTTCGGCGCTGTAGAGCCGCTATATTTTTGAGCAAAAGCCCTGGTACTTTTAATACCTATTATTTAAAAATTACAATTTAACAATAGTATTACAGTAACAATCACTTTTGTTTGGTGGCTAACTGAGGATTATAAATGCAAATAAATATAATATAGGTACTCTTCTTCACTCTCCGAATCGTGATCAGAAACTTCACAATAATTAGGATCAGTATCCTCATCATAGGACCCTAGACAGACTTCAATGGACGATTGCTGATAACTGATTGGGGGTAAACGATAAATGAAATCATGCCAGGTTTTGACTGGAGTTCCAAAGAGGCTATATGAGAGATTATAACAATAAGACAATTTTTAAGGGTGTAGTTATGACGAAAAAGGAAATTATGGGTCTGTGGGACCCAACGTTACCACTGGAAGGTTAATAAACATCATCTAACATTTATTTAATACACTTTGCATGTGAGGAACTCGCTGAATAATATTCACAACCCCCACTTTACAAAACGTCACTAACATGTAGATAACTCTTTGCAATTAGTCATAGAAGCATAAAGGAGATGTTAATTAATAAAAACATATAGCCTACTGGGTAACTAACTGTTAATCATGGTCAACCTTACTTATATTCTTTGTGATTCCAATCCGAAAATGTTGTAAATGGGGGGTTATTGACCGTGCACCAGGTACTTTTGGGTTGGGACCTGGTATTTTGTTGAACAGGTCACAATGCTGGTGGTCCATGGCTAGCATTCATAGTCTGTCTACTTCTGTCAAACTATCGTTCTAATCTTGCATTGAACTTACCCAACACAGTTAAGTATTCATTTTGGTCTAAGTGGTTCATATCTGCATTCTATGTAGGAATCTGAGTATTTAATTTGGTATTTTGCAAGATTGGCTGGCGAGCCACTAAGGAGTAAGTTTGCAGCTGCAGCTGTAATAACTAATGTTTCAGATTGTATCTGCCTGGTACTAGTCTTAATGGTGCCCATAAATGAAGTTTCTTTTACCGTGCACTTATGGCCAGTTCAAGCTGCCCAGCCACCATAAAAGGGGTTATACACATAAATAGAGTTTTAAATGTTCCTTATTTGTTTTTATGGAGAGATAATGTTTTTAGAACACATTATTTCTTGTGTAATTTCGTATTCCGATTTTATAACCGGTCAGCTGTGTTCATTATTCCATAGCAAAGCGTTGTTTGGCGAATGAACCAACAAATCCGGCTTGCTTCATATTTGTTTTTTTTCTTTTTGTTGGACAGAGAATGAAAAAAAAAAAGCGACGTAACTAACTGTTCATATTCATCCAATAATTATATCTATAGTAAAATTTATAAAAGCCCGTTTTAATGACGAAATCACTTATAATACAGTCATACTATTACTTAAAACACTGCAGCGTTTACGAAGTATTTTAGTGTGTACAAACTAGAAGAATATGTTTAATTTTTATTTAATGCAAACATAGTTATTGTCTAGAAATTACTAAATTCATTTTTCAACTTCCTAAGCTCTTAAAATATTTTTACTAAATGGGAGAAATTTAATTTAGCAAAAAAAAACAATATTTTTTTTAAGAAGGGATTATCAGTTATCGATATTGCACCATAAACAGTGTGTGGCTGTTAGTAATACTTCTTAAAAATGATCACCGTTTATATGTCGTATTTCAAAATTTGAAAGTTCTGGCACATCCTGTCTAGTCTAGCACATGGTCTAAAATAAATTGGTTTGGTGTGTTTAGAAATACTTAATTTTATTTAGAGTGTCAATACATTAACCGCTTGTGACTGGGCGGTTTAGGGAATGTTGTACTCTTAGAATTAGAAGATAATATATTAAATCCACGAGCCATGTCCTTCAAAGAACCAATACCACTGTATACAATGTGGTAGAGAAAGCTGTACCAAACATTGTATTCAGTATGCTAGAATCGGATTCAAAAAGAATAAGAGAATAGAAATGAAGACAACAAAACGAATATGTTGTAATCGTAATCATTATTTCCTTTTTCTCTTGTGAATATGAAAGTAATAGAGAAAAAGGAAATAATGATTACGATTACAACGTACCAGAACACAGAAACCTCAGCTATGTGTGATTTTTTAAAGAAAAGAAGACAACATAGAAATATTAATGGAAGTAAAGGGAGGGAGACGTGACATTTCCCGTAAAAAAGTCTGTAAAGATGTTGTGGGAAAGGGATAACAGTGAATTCCTACTTTGTACTGCTCCGCTATGACAATTGAAAAAGTATTCACAAGATAGCATTAATCAGAGATATACGGTTGTGGCTGTATCATCTCTGTGTATAATAAATTCCATTGTGTGTCTGGCAGGCAGTTTATCAAATTTGTCCCCTCTCTGAGAGATAAGCCAAAATGAAAATAAAAATATAGTTAAGTTCTGGAGCTGAATTGTCACTCACACAAATATTAATTCTGTGGGACATCGATTTATTGTTTCTAGTCTGTCAAACACGTATCAGAATGTTGTGATAATATGGGAAAAGATTAAGAATAACCTCTCCATGAATGTTTGAAATTACTGGATTGATGCCATTGCTTTAGCATTTAGTAACTTCAGAGTCATGTCAAGGAACTAATATGATTTATGACTGTAGAAATATAGATAGTAAATGAAAGATACAGTGAAACTTATAAGAGCATGGTTTCATTTAGAAAAGAAAACGCCTGTTTACATTCTTGGCTAAACTTGTTTACAAAGACTTCTATCATACAATCTGTAGCTGGAGACACAAATATATGTTGAGTCATCCCTGTTTCCTTTTAAGACCTTTCATCTCAGATAAAGGTAACAATTCTGACGTAAAGCCATTACCATCCCTGAGACCATGCTGAAATTTTACCGATCTCTTTCTCGTGAAAAGGGTTATTAACCTTGGAGAACATTGTGTTTGAGGTCACGCGTTTCAACGACGTTAAATTCTTATATGGACGATTTATTGCTAATGAATGTGAGGCACGCCAGAAGGTTGTGCCTAAGCGAGTTAAGAGATGCTGGGAGGAGGTAACAAGGAGGGAAGTGATCCGTGAAATGGAGGGGAGGCGAGACTACCTAGAGACTGATCTGACCTGACTGTACCCAGGCTTGTTAGCGCTCCCACTGATTATAATAATTCCACTAGCCCCTCCCCCCGCTCTTAGCTCGTATACAAGCCTTCAACACCGTCATTCTACAAACAGCTGGCGGCATATACCAAAGGGACTTTCATCTTTTTGGGCAGACCATGGGAACTGACCGGACGCCAAATCCCTCCGGCATAAATTATAGGAAAACTGGAAGTTATAAACTTCTAATTCCTATGGGCTTTCAATGAGGTCCAAGGAAACATGCCTAGAATTCCTCGCGTCTACTTAATTTGATTGGCCTCCACTCATTTCTTACTTAGGGTATTTATTTCTCCTTTTAATTTGTATTAATCCTAGCTGCAGATTTTATCGATGTACGCTTCATTGCTACGACTTTATATATCATTCCAAACAAGTTTTAATGCATATCAACACTATAAGCCTGAGCATCATATCACTTTCCGTACATCAGTCAATTATTATTGGTGTTATAACACTTCTATACTCCTGGGCAAAGCAAAATGAGTAATTACATCCACAAATTATGTACGGTTCTGCCGATCTACCGCAAACGCAATGAAACTATATCTGCTGACATATTCATACTTTATTATTCTATGGAATATGTTGACGATTTATTTAATAAAAAGTTAACCTTCCATATGTTGGTGCTAAGACTAATCAAACATTTACTACATGCTATCAGCTTTTTCTAAGCTGGGTGGAATAAGGAGTACATCTGCATGCTGAGCGAGGAAAACGTATTGCTGTTTGGCAATATTGGAAATGCGGAAATACCAATAAAGAAAAAGTCTATAATTTGGAAGGGGTGGATAAGGTGACGGCCAAATTTCTATATGATTTTTCTCTGCAGATGTTTTGGGGAGACAGTAATAAATCAATAAAGTAATGTGAATTTGGTTCCATTGTTATTGGTACCGCAAAAGTAAAAATGTCTATATTCTTACATCGTCGTATAACCTTTGCTAGCCTTGAAAGTCTTACAATTAAACGTTCTCTATAGACTATTAGGCTACTCCTCTTCCGCTATAAACAGTCCATGTTCTAGAGGTCTCAGAACCATTGGAGTCTGGAGGCCCCAAGACTGGGTGTATAGATAGAAGACTCATCTAAGCTCCCGCTACATTCAGTGTACTGAAAACAGCTACACACAATAAGACCAACTTCTTAACTATGTTTGCAAGCCGGGTCAATTTGTAATATTAGACTAATTAGTAAAACATAATCGTTATATAATTGGTTATTTGTTAGCTGCGTAGAATTTCACATTTACAACTTGCTCATTTAAGAGACGTTCCCTCGTTTATCTGATTTGAATTTACCCCCTCAGGATGTTCTATTATTTCAATTTTTAGTCTGTAAAAATCCGGGGATGAGATTGCCAATATTTTGTTATATCCTTCATAGTTTCCTTTGTGGCGGTTTCGAGTAACATTGGTAACATAAAGGTCTCGTTAATTTTAATACATATAGTTTTTGATGTATGACATAGTGTTTTTCTGAAGAAATACTTAACTAGAATCACCTTTTTTCCTCTCGTCTGTCGATTCATTACCACTCATCCTTCCGCTCTAAAAAATATCAAATCTTGCATCAAAAGGTTAATTATTTCTATGTTTATTGTTTTAGTGACCTGTTCCGGTCTATGGGATCCTTGTATTTATTCAATATATTGTATATTTCAACCTTTTGGTTCTTTTTACGTTGTGGGTTATATTCCTGCTGGGCCTAAGAAAACTATTTATTAAAAGGTACGAAAACAAAATCCTGTAACCTGTAGATTACCTACTTTGACATTAGTGTCAAAAAAAGAACGCATATTTAATAATAAGTTATGTATGTTTATCACAACATACCATAGTTATTTTTTTTTTTTTCTTTTTTTTTTTTTCCTATCTTCATATTTATTGTTACCACTTAGATTGGAATTTCCTTGCACTTTGTGTCCTACACCTCTTATTTTCTTTTGTTCGTTTTAACTTAGGTCTGTGACATTTCAGCGTCAGTATTATGTTTTTGGGATATCTGAAGAGACAGTCACTGGGACTGTTCTTTGTTGTATTACAACCACTGAGGTGCATGTCAACTTAGGAATTGGTTATCCCCTTAACACAGTGCAAATATTTTCTTTAGTGGCCTGTCTTGTCGGTCGCGGTTATTTGTTATTCCCTCAACTAGACTTTCACAGCTGATTGATTGTGGGTAAAATGCTGTTCTGCATCACCTCTCCCAGGTCCTTTGTCGGCATATTTTATTTTTATTTACCCGGACGCCCACAATGGAAAGGGAAGGCTCACCTTTCCTCTATTGTGCTTTTGTCTTCCCCTAGTACTGTGTCCGCGCTCCTTCCCTTCTTTCTTCCTTTAACCTTTTATATGGATTTTTTACATTAGACCATGATTTCCGCACAAGCATTATGATTCTGCCTCGAAGAAAATTCAGAGATTACATTACTTCTGGTAGTCAATGTATATTATACATTTTACAATATTTTGAAGTAATATTTCTCCCGCTAAATGCTACCCTGCCATACGTTTCCGGCGTAATATGTTAGGGCTATACGCAACAGAGGTAGTTGCAGCCGAGTAATATATCTATATATATATATATATATATATATATATATATATGTGTGTGTGTGTGTGTGTGTGTATACATACATACATACATTCATACACAAACACATCCATAGAGGTATACATACATACAGATGAATTAGAAACTCAAATTAACAGTGGGACTCAGGTTAGCGAGTGTGGGTTAAGGCGTTGGTCTTGTTAAACCTAGATCCGTGGGTTCGATTCCAAGTGGCCAATAGAAATGTATTTAGTGACGAACTCACTTAACAAAATCCTTAGTCCCAGCCTGGTTAGAAATGAGCCGTAGCCTTTAGACAACCAGTCACATTTAGCCATAGTAGCATAAAGTGGACTTTAATAAGTATTGTAATAAAATGTAATCTTGGGCGCTGTGAAGAATACTCATATACAATTCACTTTTCAGTTTATGCATTTTTTTATTTTAATGTCAAGGCTTAATATCACTTCTCCCCCATTCACACATTATATATTTTCACCTGGTGAAACTTTCCTAACTGATTCTCCTTTAGTTTTGAAGGAATATCGTCAGGAGCAGAAGACCTGTTATTTATAAGAGGCGTAATAATTTTGTTAAACAGTTTAGTACATGGTGCAGTCTATAATACATACACATGCTATTTATGATCATCTTTATATATATATATATATATATATATATATATATATATATATAATTCTACTGTACGTGTGTATGTCGCTGAACGGCTGGACCTATTTGAATAAAGTTTTTTATAAGCGTTCGGGTGACCCCCTGTAAGGTTAAGATTCACAAATCAGCCCAGCAGATGGAGAAGGAGTGGGGGATGTAAGAGAGGCCTAAAATTAAAAATAGCGATATTTCGTTTCCTATTGGTTTTTCGGCAAATATGCACAGGATAAAAGTTGTTTTTTTTTTGTTATTTAGAGTAACTTTTGTTATATTCACTTTGTCGTATAACAAAGTATAAACGAGATATACACTAAAAAATTAAAGTGGGAGCCAACAATTTTATTGAGCACTTACGATTAAATCGAACTTAACAAAACTCGGTATGTGAATTAGCATTAATTCTTCCATGATTATAAGCTATATTAAATTTGATAGGTTCGAACGGGAGTAGGCAAACGTGCACATAACAAAAGTTGTTTTTTGTGTTATTAACAGTAGCTTTTGTTTTAAACATAATTTTATTAAATTTAATATCTTAATCGCTTGGAATATGCAGGACAACGTCTGATGGGTCAGCTAGTAATATATACGTTTTTAGTAATCTATAATATGACAGAATAGCAGACAAGCCACAAAAAGAGTATTTTACTTTTCTTAAAGGTCCCTTAGGACCTAATATGTCCGAATACCGTTACGTGGTTCATCTTTTGGGTGGGCCCTTTTGTAATATTTTTCCGTTCCGATAGGAGGAGGGTCAGTTGGTTGGTAAAGGGAGAGTAGTAAAACTGCCATAGTTGACTCAAGATGTGTTGGTCAGTTTCCGTGGTCAAGTAAAGGTACCCCGGCGGTGGCCTGGCGAAGTATAGACTCATGGAAACAGGTTTGTATGCTAATGTAATCTCCCCCTCCTTGAGTTTGGCATGCAAACCGCTGTCTTGTTAGCAACCCGGCTTCCTTCTCTCGCAGATACACTATCCTCCATATCATGCTCTTCTTTCGTCTGCTATTTGGCTATGTCTTGCTAGCAGTAGGGCACGAATGTAGCCTCTGTTACACTGAGGTTAAATCATTCGGATGCTGTTGGTGGGTGACCTTGGGTCTTATCATGCCCGACTAATGGTGTAATACTGGGCTTCGAGGTCTGAATCTAGTTACAGCCACTGTGTTCTGTCGGAATCTTCTTAACTTGTGGAGTTGTAAGTGAACATGAGAGAGAAATGAATTTGTCTGTCTATATCTGTAGTTCAATAGCGAACACAGTTATCATATTAATATTTTAGTTAAATTAAAGCATGGCGGCTTGTTCCTCGCCCCCAAAAGAGGGATGCACAAATTCAATTTCTCCTTATTATATATTTTTAAAGTGTTGGTCTTGTTGCAAAGATTCCGATTTTTAGCTGATTTCCCTTAAGGGAAATCAGCTATTGAGATCGTACTCATGACGCGATTTTCGAAAAAAAAAAATTCATATGACCATCGATCCTACCCAGGAGATGAAAATGAGGTCCGTTCAAAATTATTTATATATATATATATATATTTGTCTGTTAACGCTCTAGTGGTCGCAATTTTTATTTGATCGTTACGAAACTCGATATTTAAACGTTTTATGCAAAAAGACAGATCAAGTTCGTTAGTGGCTGAAATCGAACCAGTGGGAGGGGGGATTTTCGAATATTCCCGTTATTATGCATCGGATCAAAAAAATGTATAGTACCAATCTTATTGGAAATTAAATTTACTATAAATATTGTTCTATGCATTTATTCTCTATCTTTTATCTTGAATATTAACCGATATATTTGCATTTTTATTAAATGTGGGTGTATAACGGACGAGTCAGTTTCCCGCCAAAAGCTAATTTGGCTGTTTCCGTAACTGTTAGGCTCTCGTATGGAGATTTCTCTATTGTATAACTTCACGTGAGAAATATGCTTAGCTTACGTAGCCCCTGCGTGACGGACTTTTTTTTATTTTTTGTAAACTCTTACAAAAGTGCATTAATCTAAAGAATGATGATACTAAATATCTACCAATGAACTTAATAGCATTATCTCCACAACATAGTAATATAAACTATTAAGTTTATACGTATCTTAAGGATTGTTATCAATGATTTCTATCGTCTATGGTGTGTGGTAGCCTATCATCTTCTCTCATTGAGGTGGTATTTGCCGTATTCTTACCGTTTCTTAGTCGTTTCAAATCTTAGGGCTGACTCACTATTGAAATGGCGTTAATCAAACGACCTATGCGCAATCTGGTCAAAGCCACTGCCGGGTTTTAGCAGATTTCTCTTAAGGGAAATCAGCTATTGAGGTTGTACTCATGACGCGATTTTCGAAATTTTTCTTCAAATGGCCATCCTACCTTGTAGATGACGAAAATGAGGTCCGTTCAAAACTGTATATATATATATATATATTATATATATATATATATATATATATATATATATATATATATATTTAGATTTGTCTGTTACCGCTCTAGCGGTCGCCATTTTTGTTTGATCGTGACCAAACTTGATATTTAGTCGTTTTATGTAAAAAGAAAGATCAAGTTCGTTAACGGCTGAAATCGGACCAGTGGGAGGGGGGGGGGTTTATATGGGAGGATTTTCGAAAATTCGAAATATTTTAGTTACTATTCATCGCATCGAAAATTTGTATAGAATCAATCTTATTACGAATTAAAGTTACTATAAATATTGTTATATACATTTATTCTCTATCTTGAATATTAACCGAGATATTTGCATTTTTATTAAATCCTGGGCGGCTAACGGACGAAGTGTCTTTCCCGCCAAAAGCTAGTTCGGCCGTTTCATTAACTGCTCGGCTCGTGAAATTTCTCTATTGTAAAACTTCACGTGGGAAATCTGCTTAGTTTACGCAGCCCCTGCGTGACGGACTTTTTACTATTAAGTATTCATGTTTTCCACTTAAATACCACGTAATGTATATATTGTGTTTAGCCAGTTGCCGAAGCTATTGATTGTAGATCCTTATTAGATTGGCATAGAAATAAGCAGTCGGTGCAATTAGAAAAATGTATATGGGTGTGTCTCGGTCACTAGTATAACTTTATTATGACAGTTATATATAAATTATATAAATAATAATTAATATATAAATTTGCCTTAGCCTTTTAATATTTGATTGAATATGACAATGAATAACATTTAACGGGACAAAAAAAATTATGCCATATTTATTTTTGTTTTTAACTGATAGGTCTCAATACAAGTTGGACTGTTGTGATTCTCGAGCGTTTTTCAGGAGTTTCCAGTTGCTAGTTGTTTCCTCCTTTGGGCAGCAATATCTTTCGACTTCTTGAGGATTCGGTCTTTCATTTCCTTTCCTTCCATAGATTTGTCCACGTAGGAATGCCCGAAAAGAGAATGTGACGACGTATCATCCACTGGCCTTAGGACAGTCACTGCACTCACCTTAACAACAAGAAATATATCAGTCTAGCAAATTTCACCCCCTATCCGTGTAAAAGGAAAGCATAATGGATGAATTATAAATCAAACTATATAAATGATAAATTAATTACTTATTTTAAAAAATTTATCTCATTCTTTATGCAGTTTAACGTAATGTTTATTATCAATTAGCTTACTAGTAATTTCCTGTAGTAATGCTCTCAATAGACGTTATGATTCACTCAATATTTGAATTTCTTGAGACAAATTAATCTCCAGGAAACCCTTTTATAGCCAGCCTCGAAAAAATATTTTAATTTGCGCATGAAACAAATGATTTTTTATTGATCATACAACAAAGAAAAAACAAAGTGTCAGCCCTACTACATTGCAAAAAAAATACATTTTTTAAAATTCCCTTATTTGGAAAACAACTACAAAAAACCATTATTCATTAAAAAAAAAAAAATACTTTCAGTAACCCCCATGTTTATTGGGAACTTGAGCCGAAAAGAGCTTCCCTTAAAAGTCTCAGTTAATATTTTTAAGTGAAATTTGAAATTTTATAATGACCTGAACTCTTTTGTTGCTTCTGAGACCTAATTATGCATACAATTATTTACTATGCAGTGGCGGAGAAATATTGAGTTCAATTATGCAAAGTATAAATATTACTAACCTTTAAACTAACATTTAAAGACCTTACATGCTTGAATTAAACGTATCGTAAATAATTTTGCTAAAACAATTATTTTTTTTAAAAAAATCCATATCAATTAGCATTCTCACCAGTTAGCATTATAGCCTTCTCTCACACATTAGGACTCGCAGCCCTTTCTCACACATAGATATGCATATAATTTAAAAAAGTCCGTCACGCAGGGGCTGCGTAAACTAAGCAGATTTCCCATGTGAAGTTTTACAATAGAGAAATCTGCATACTGGTAACACAATACCACCGTGATTAAATACAAACGGTAATGAGAAATCTTTCAGTTAATTAAAATAAATTCCCAACTGAAACGACTTCTGAATTGTAAGAATAATTTATTTTTTAATATCTCAAATTTTAATAGTCCAAGAACTAAAGAAGAGGGGGGGGGCAGATGAATAGTGCGTATTTGCATAAATCTCACAAAGTAACGAAGGTAAGGTAAGGTTAGAAACGACAGGTAAGGTTAGAAGGAGCTTCCACCAGAGCCGATCAGTTACGGAAACGGCCGACCTAATCCGAACTATACCCGACAACAGGCTTCATAAAAATGAAAATATCTCTCTTAATATTCAAGATAGAGAATAAATGTATATAACAATATTTATAGTAAATTTAATTTGCAATAAGATTGGTTTTATACAATGTTTCGATCCGATGCATAATAACGGAGATATTTTGAATTTTCGAACATCCCCCCTCTAAACCTCCCCTCCCTCTAGTCCGATTTCAGCCAATAACGAACTTGATCTGTCTTTTTACATAAAACTGTTAAATATCGAGTTTCGTAACGATCAAACAAAAATTGCGACCGCTAGAGCGTTAACAGACAAATATATATATAATTTTGAACGGACCTCATTTTCGTCTTCTCCTGGGTAGGATCGATGGACATTTGAGAAAATTTTCGAAAATTGCGTCATGAGTACGACCTCAATAGCTGATTTCCCTTAAGGGAAATCTGCTAATAACCCTGGTATTGTGCTTTAGGTGTATCAATAAAATAAAGTCCTATACCAGTTTTTGGTGATTGTTAACCTTCACATTGTACTCCTGAGGCTAATAGTGACGGGTAATCTGCAGGCTATCACCCTTTTTTCCCCAGGATGGGACTAAGGATTTCATTTATTAAGTTCGTCACTAAATAAACTCCTATTGCCCACAAGGGAATCGAACCCACGACTCTAGGTTCCTGTGTATTAAGTTCAAGTGTATTATGACCATTGCTTTAACTCAGATGGCTAATCTGAGCTCTGGTTTGACAATAAAGAATGTATGATATTATTAAAAAGTGCCTCCAATGAGTCCTTTCATATTAAATTAGTTCGTAGCACCATTACCTTAATCACACAGTTATCTTGGGTATACAGCTAATATTTTAATTATTATTTTTATTAGGGATAGTCCAGTTATAGTTTTATTAATCTCTTAAAAAATATTTACCTGTGCCGTTGCATTTTCTCTGGCCTGAGTAAGAACTCTCTGAATATCATTTTCTGATTTTCCTACTCCGACTTTGGGTTGCATTTTGTGCCTGTGAGATAAGAATTTATACAAAAGCTTAAAATTATTTTTTTACTCATATTAATATATTATATCATTCTAAAGTTCCACATTGGCCTGGTACTAAGTTTTATGCCATGATATGGGAAGTTGTGGATTGTAATCGCAATCCTTCTGGCCATTCTGACTTTCGGCTCCAGCGGTCTTTTTTCACCAAAATTTGAAATGCTAAGTGTTTGGCAACTCTCCGGCTTTTATCCTCATGTTACTCATCCTCATTATCATAGTCCATGGACTCTGAGCAAATCGGATCAACAGAACTGACCAAGGTTGTCGCAGCCTGCCGAACATTAGCTTTTCAGATTTTGATGAATTCCGCTGATGCAGAAATCCGGAGAAGAATAGAATAAAGAATGTACTGAAATAATGTATCCTTTAGTAAATCATCATCAATGACCAAATCTGACAAAATCGTTACATAAAAAACAAAAAAAAAAAACAACCTTTGAACCGATAGTTCGGTTTCAGATTTCAACGAATCTGTTGGCTTTCCTTGAATCATTACTTATTGAGTTACGCCTATTTCGCATAACTCAAAACGTTAAAGCCTTTGAATGTTGAATTTGATAGTTAGGACTATTGTAGCATTTAGTTTATTTTAATCTTGTAATTTTAATTTTGATTGACCAATGGAGAGGGGGGGGGGTTGGTTCTAGGAGGACGAAAATAAAATTTGTTTATTTATTAAAAATTAAATTAAATTATTTATTAACGTCCACGTTTTGCAACTAAGGCGAATTGGGACGGGTTATCTACAGGTTACCACCCTTTTCTAGCCAGGGTGAGACGAAGTATTTTATTTAATGAATTCCGCCACTAAATAAATTCCTTTACCCAGGCGGGAATCGAACTGTTTATTTATTCGTACCTGTTAAATGTATGAAATATTCTTGTAAGTCCTTTTTGTTTTATTAGATAAAAATTATCATTTTCTTCTATGACATTTTTTGATCAGAAGTATGGCACTTCTTAATGAAATAATTAATAGTGCAATACATTTAATATTAATTTAATTTAATTGGATTACAAGGAAGTCATGTGGTGTCTATTTTTTTGATTTTGTTAAGTACGAGTATATGGTATACCTTTCATCTAGTGATATCCACTTTCCCTGCATAATTTGCAAAGTAGACCACCTTCGTGATGGATCCGGCTCCAGCATCATCCTCAGAGTACTTTTCAAATCAGATGATACTGTCTCCTCAACTATGGGATTGTGTTGAAACGCTCTCGCCATCTAGCAAAACAAACCTTTCAAACAGAAGCAAGTTTATTGCTTTTGTCAGTTACAAACTGAAAATTCAACGTTGAAAACAGAATACGAAACCTGCTTTTCAATTATCTTTTTGTTTGTTGTCTCGTTGAATGGAAATTTCTTGTTGAGCATAACGAACAGCACAACACCAATTGCCCAGACATCAGACTTCTTTGGGTCATACGGTATTCCTTTCAAAACTTCTGGAGCGGTGTATGCAACAGAGCCACAAAACGTTTTACACAACGCTGCAACAAAGGAACCTTTAATTAGTTACATATAATTCTTTGGTCACGGGGGATGTGATTTAATTGTGCAATTGGCCAAAGTAGTGATTATATGCTAAGTCTTAAACTTTGCGAAAAAATGTAACACTTGGATCTTATTTTTTAAGGACTACTCTGACGCCCACCTTTATATGTTTCATATAATAAAAATATAAGGCTATATATGTTTCATTTATTAAAATGAGTTTTGTCACCAGTAAATCAGATAAATGTGGCGTAAAAAAAAGAAATGTTAGGTGGCAAAAAGATATACCTGTTCAAGTGTGAAAAAGTTAACGCATATTGCATGAGCGGTTTTGCCCCAGAAAGGTTCATAACTTTATTTAGTAATTTTGATAAACTAAGTTAAAAAATAAATAAAACAAGATTAAGTAATACTTCATTTCCTTTCGATGAACTCAAGTTATTTTATTATCAAAATTATCTGAGTCAAAAATGAAAAGTTTACTAAGTTTCATACCGCTCATTTTGTTAATGGGAAGGGTAGGAGGCGTGGTAACTAACTTATCTTGGAAGTTCCTAATCCTGGGTCCTGAACTTTCGACTCTCAAGATCATAAATTCATTAAAATAACACAAAATTGTAGCTTCGATATTGAGTTTAGAACCACGCTAGCTTAAAAGTGAAAATAAATATGACAAAACCATAGCAAGAATTCTCAACCAAAATGATTTTCTCGCGCATTATCAATAATTATACAAAATGGAGATATTTTGGGTAATATACTAATAATGTTCCATTAGCTTTAAGGTTTTAAAAATGATATTCTAGTAGCGAAGTTAGATGAATAGGTTACACAAAGACCAATTTCAGATATTCAATGACTGCCATTTTGTAGCTGCACCAAATTGAGGGTTAAAGGAATTTTGCCCAAGTGGAGATGTAGGAAGAAGGGTATCGACTGACTTCCCATTACAATGTTTTCATTCGTGCAAGATTTCTTGAATTTCCTCCTCGTTTTCATAATTGAGATCCACGACTACGGCCCCAGGAACGAGATTTTGTCATTGCGTCGAAAAAAGTACTTATTCAGTACGTAGTCAATAAAAAAATATACTTACCATTATCTTTAGCTGGCATTTGCCGCGCAAATCCGAAATCGCATATCTTAATGTTAAGGTTGTTAGTTATAAGAATGTTTTCGCATTTTATATCCCTATGTACGATATTCTCTTCGTGCAAGTAGTAAACTCCTTGTAATACTTGCGTCGTCCAAAATCTTGATCTATTTTCAGATAATCGTGGCTTGTCCAACACAAATTCCAGTAAGTCTCCATTTTCTGCATATCTTAAGTTTTAAGTTGTTATAGTTATAAAAGATATAAATTCTGATATCTTACAAGTATTACAAGTACTTAATTAAATAGAAGTATACCAAAAAATGCATAAATGTCTCGTCGCGGGCTGTGGAAACGAGTAGTTCAAAAGTATAAAGGAGTTCATGTAGCTTGGGAGAATAGTAAAGAAGAGCAAACCAATGTAAAACTTAGCATGGTCATACAGACCAGATGCTTCTTTGACATGAAATGAAAATTCCATCACGCAGGGGCTTCGTAAACTAAGCAGATGTCCCATTTGAAGTTATAACACACTGTTGATCTCGTCTCACCATATGTTTTTACATTTCTAAGTAAAAATCCGATGTGTAGAAGTGAGGGTTTACTGAAGTCTGAAAAGAAGAAAGTACAAGTAACTCGCTTAATATTTGAGCTACAAATACTGTAGAGCATCAATAGCTTAACTGAGATATTACGAATTTTCGAAAGCCCTTCAAATCCCCCCCCCATTCCTGGTCCGATTTCAGCCATTAACGGCGATGAACTTTAGTGATGAATGAATCGATTAAATATGAAGTATAGTATAGATCAAATAAACATTTTCGAGCTCAGAACATAAAATCTTTAATGATGACTCCATATCATACAACATATTTGCATGTATCTCCCACAGTAAAAGTTCAACGAAAACAATACTTCGTGCTTAAACTTTCCTATTTAAAGTGTTTCATGATATAACAACTTATTGTTATATTATCATATGTAGCAGTGGGGGTTTACAGAAATATCAAAACTAAAAAATCCAATTAGCTTGGTTAATATTCGTGATACAGAAAATAGTTATAGAACAACATTTATAGACCATTGAATTTGCCATAAGATTGGTTCTATACAATTTTTCGATTCGACGTATTATAGCGGAGACATTTAGAATTTCGGAAATTCTAAGTTCCCTTATAGGAAATCTGCTGAAACCTCTCACTTCTTTCCAAGGATTGCGAAGGTGCCAACTCATAAACCTATTATCAGTCATGCATGACAGTGAAACGTGAACTCACTTTATCAAAAATGGAGGGCCTTCTTTGTTTGCGTTGCATGTTTCAATTCCGTTCATATAACTTTCATGAATCATATACAAATATGTATGTATGGCCTTGGAAATGCTTAAAAAAAAAAGAGAAAAAAAAACTTGAATTCCTCTCTCCCCCGAAAATTGTCAATGTAAACAACACTTTATAGGGGGTCCCTTGATACTTCATGTCACATTGATTTGTGTAGGAACAATACAATTGACTCGCTCCTTGATATTTCTGCAAGCTCCTCACTTCTGTCGTCACTTGAACATTCCTTCCCTAAGATAATTTACTGTTATACCCATTTCGGATTCTTTTCTAACTATTAACGTGGTTGATAGTAAAATATTGTTACGTTTTTGTATTACCAAAATCAGTAATAAACGTTTTTAATAAGAGTTCTTTTGGATTGCAAAATTAAATACTCGCAAGTTTCACAGTTTTTATCACTGCAAAATTTATTTCACAATGCACAATAAACTTGGTGATTATTCTTAATTACTACTCACAGTATACACTGATAGCGTTACTGTTCTTCAATGAGTCACAGTCCAATAATTCACTGAAATTCACAGAAAGACGGCACTGCACTGTCCTTTGCTTCGCGGCACTTCACTGTCCTTTACTTCGCGGCACTTCACTGTCCTTTACTTCGCGGCACTGCACTGTCCTTTCCTTCGCTGCACTGCACTGTCTTAAACACGGCACTAAACTGTTACTTACAGTCACGGCACAACACTGTTCTTCTTATAAAAACTCTTTACCGCACTGCACTAAGACGCACTGTAGCACTGATGTGACCATCAAGATCGCTGAGCATAAACTGACTCACGGCTGGCCCGAGCTCCTTTTTATAGGGAGGCGGCATACATCAAAGGGGAATTGTCTAGTTCATTCGACGTCTGGCTGGAAGGTACTGGTCAGACCTAGAACATTCTATCGGTCTCTTTGATCTACGTCACACTCTCCAAATACGCGACTCTCTCTCTCTCTCTCTGAAGGATTATTCATCTATTTAATTTTCGCAACAATATATTATTATAAAATAATTCTTAGCAATCATTCATGTCGTTATTGTTTACAATTACCTCATGAACATGTAGTACTTAGATCGCCTCTGAAAGATATATTCTACATGGATTATATTTGGATGTCTGATTTGAACCAAAAGTTGCAGTTCTCTTGGTAAAAATTTGCTTACAAAATCTAATGGTGCTGCTTTGGTATCAATTATTTTGCAGGCAAGATACAGTGTTTTGCCATTAACTTCTTTTTTACATAAGTACACCTAAAAAGACAAACAATTTTAATAGAATAATCAGAATTAGTTCTGTTAGTAGAAGTTATTGTCAAAGTATTTTTTTAATGTATGTGCTTGGTCAAAATTATAAACGAAATCATAGGAGTAATGTTTTTCTTTTTTTTTAAAAAAAAAAAAGGATTATGAGATTAGCAACACATGTAATGTATTAGTCCCCCTCTAACCCGAAAATCTATTTCCCGATTTGCAATTCAATTTACTTTTCAAATCAAAAGGCTCGATCAGTAGCTTTATTTTAATCAAATTTTCCCAACTTCGAGGGGATCGGCAATTCTTCAAATAATAAATATATTTTTTTGCAATAACTGTTAGGGCTGCGCATCATAATTGTAGCCCCTTCCCGACAAACCTACTTTTTATTTTGTGGGTTCCCTATCATGCGAAACGTAATGGACACCATAAGCAGTGTGATAATCTAGCCACGTATGCATGAGATTAACCGGTACTGATAACCAGGGTGACCGCTGCATATCTGTAAAGTTACTGGAAAACAGCTAATTTAAATTCAGAACCTAGGTCAATGTTTTGTGTCGCACTCTCAAAAATTACCAAATTTGTGCTAAAACTCAGAATTAGTCATGGTGTAACACCAAACCTTAGCATAATAGCTCATTTTATAAAGTGACCAAGTCTGTCTAGCTTATCATTTTATGGTGACCAAAAATCACTCAGCTGCCACAGAAAAGCCACTAAATTTTTACCAATTAACAATGTTCCATAAGTTTCATTTACCTTTGCATAAGAACCTTCCCCAACTCTTTTCTCTATTTGGTATCCTTTGCAGGCCAAAGTCTTTTCTTCTGATTTCGTGAAAATCAAATCTTCCTCTAGATGAGAAATTAAAATAAATTAAAAAATATACATATTCGGAAATGTACCTCTTGCTGTGAGTGTACGTTTACATTAGGTATATTTATCGTAAAATATATTAATTGGCATATTTGAATTTGCTTATTATTGAATGAAGACTTTTATTTGATGGCAGATGGGCAATAAATAGTAAGCAGTTTATTTTTTTTTTTAACTTATATTTATTTACCAAAAATTAATTTGTTTATCGTGTATGAGTCTAGACCCAGTGAAGAGTTGTTGCGCCTTATTCTAATCATTTATGTACTTATACATGAGACAATCATTATTGTTTGACAATCGAGTAGTTGACAATAATAACTCCAAATGACGAAAGCCAAATCCATAACAATTTTGTTTTTTTAATATTGTATCCCATGAAAAAACAATATACTTCGGGCTTAACAGTCTTTCCTACTCACCATTGTCATTGAGCATGGTGTCCACTTTCACTCCCTTAGTACATTTTCTGTTTAATTTTATAATCCAATGTTTTGATTATTCTAATTTTTGTTCCAGCTCATCCTACTTTATTGTTCACAACTGGCAAAGACATTCGAATTGCAAACGTATCTCGACCTTCCAAGTTTAATTCTATTGTCAAGGTAAGTTGTCTTTTTTTCCCCTTTATATCACATGTTATCTCTATTATGAAAATAAATACATTGAGAAATAAGTTTTCATAGACCTTTGATGTTTGAATGTAAAGGGTGCTAATAAGAGTTTAATGAATAGCCTTATCTTCACTTTAGATGAATTTATAGCGCCTTTGATAGTTTTCCCTCATCTTCAGTGTTTTTTTCAAGTGACCTGAGGGGGATGGCACAATATTAACCTCAGACCTGTCTAGCATTTCACTGAAAAGGCACAGCCATAAGAGTTCGTTCTATGAGCCAGAAAGAAAAATCTCCAGAAGCAATACGCTTTACTCCAAAAACAAAGCCTCAAGCAACATTGCATGTGCTTTGGACTCTTAATACACTACAGAAACTATTTTCAGGCTTTTAGAAATCAAACAAAATTTGTTGGAAGTGGTAGCGGCACTTTAAAAGGAAAGGGTTACTGTTACCGCAATTCAAAATACTTCATTGTCGGCAAGAAGAATTCCAATTTTTGGCTGCTAACAATAAAAGCTGTTTGCTGGAACGAAGAAGGTGCTTTGTTACGCCATAGAACTTGATTATTTGACATTGATGATGGAGAACAAATATCTTATTTTAGCTAGATTTTGAAGTAATTAAAGTAGAATATTTAGGGAATAATTGCTAGCAATAGTGTCTTTATAGGCAATTCTCCAGGTGAAGATATATTGAAGGCTTTTGATGCTCATGTAAAAATCAAACATTAGTTCCGATACGGAGGTGTCGTTTTCAATAGTTGAAGCTTCAGCAACGGTCGGCAACAAGTTACTTTTTGAGCGGGGATCTTAACAATGTTCGTTGGCTGAGTAACAGTCAAATGATTGAATATTTTTGACAAATCAAAGAAAGTGTAACCTCTTTCTTAGACAAATTGGACCCAAAACATCAGAACTAAAGATGTGTAACAAATATTGTTCATCAGGTAAGGGGTCTAATTTCAATCACTAAATTTGACCCAAATAAACAAACAGGTCAACCTAATAAAACCGTTTAAAGGCAAGGAAGCATTTGGAGTTGATTGCTAACGAATGCAATATGGTGGCTATGATATACTGTGCTACAAGGAAATGTGAAATTAATATGAGATCGGATACTAACTGAGTCTTCTTTCCGGCATAGGAAGGAATTCATCTTTGAGAAAGACATTGCTTGCCAAGAATTTATTCGCATACCAACAATTCTTAAATATAAAAATAATTCTGAAATAGACATTAGAGCATTTTCATACTTTTGATATTATGAAAGAATCTTCATCAAAATTCTAAAACTTCGCAGAAATAAAGTTTTCACGATTCTTAAAAGCCCCTATGGAAGTTGCTCCAGTAGTAGAATGCAATCTTTCTACAACCCCAAATGTGTTTTTCTCTCATTGATTTTTTAATACAGATATGCCTATCTATGGTATTTCATATTATTTTGTAATAAGAATATAATTTATTTTGTGAATGAAAATTAAAAAATTGGAAGGGATATTTTTTTTTTTTTTTTTTTTTTTTTGGGTCTCGATGAAAAATATTATAAGTAACATAACCCAACCTAAAATTTGAACAATAAAGTCTATTACAAATGTATCCCTAAATATTAATTTAGTATACAAATTTATCTTAAACATGATCATTACTGACTAATATGTATGAGTCACTTAGAAATAAATGTTTCTGCATAACTGTACTTTAGCTAAACAAAAAATAAAATTCCCTAGTAATGCAATTTCTAACCAATAGAAGAAAATAATAACTTACAGTCATAATAATTAGAATCATATTAACATAATTACAAAATTTGTTTCTGCGGCTTTTGCTTTAAAGAGAATATATTTACCTAGGTAAGTAAAAATGGAATTTTTAAGTAGTTTAAAATAAGTGAAATTAAAAGACTTATCAAGGCCATGGGAGAAGGAGGGTGAAACTTCTTTGAAAAGCCGCAAGTCACAATAATTTAATTACAAATATTTTGAAAATGTGGTTATTACGCATATGTGAAGACGGAGGCGCAGAAAATAATTTTTTTAAGGCATCAAACATTTCATGGATTTTGGTTAGTATAAAATTCTGAAAAGAGTAGCTTCCGAATAAATATAATTGTTCCAACTAACTACAAGGTGCTTTCATTATGTCATGACGATGAAACTAAAACCATTAAATTGATTCTCAAGCAATGAACGATAAATGTTGAAATCTTTATTTCGATTTTATCCGACATGGTTTGGCCTCCTGTTGGAGGAGCATTATGTTGAAAAATGTTATGATAAAGATTTTTGAAGATTTATAGTACAGTTTAACCTTCTATCTTCAACTATAAAACATTCGGTGAACTTATTAGTGGTAAAACATTGTGTGCCACCTAATACGTAAAACGGGACTTAAAAGTATAAAATATTGTGCATACAAATTCACTAAATAAAATCTTTAGTCCTACCCCTTATTAAAACGGTTAGTAACCTCTTAATAACTTATCCGTATCAGCCACAGTATCATAAATTGGACGTTATTAAATAGCATAATATTCAGCATGTGCCTTAATTATGACATGCCATATGATACATGTGTAGATTGCAGTTTCAAAGGAAAAAGGAGGTAATTACAGACAAATTGGTGTCAGAAAATATGTCGTTTTTGCTGAAAAACTCAGAAGAGATAGACTGTTGTAAGCATGAATTCCACATCAAGGAATTAATGTTCTGTCATAGAATAACAACAAATGAATAAGCTATTTAAGAAAGAATTGGACAAGAACCTGAGGTACATAATTGCAACTTTGGAAGAGTGAAAAATGAATTTTGAGAAGAAAAACTCACTAGCGCTAGTCATCGTTTTCTGCTTATATTCAGCTCCCAGTTTTACTGTAAACATCAGAAGTTCTTTGTGGGGTTCTTGTTTTTTCAATTATTGAATGCATTTGATGAATATTTATTTTTAGAATTGTGATCCTGTCTATTCAATCAATTTACGTTAAAACATTACATTAAAGCAATTTAGTATTTTTGTACTTGGAGATGTTGATTACCAATACATTTTGTTAAACTTAAATGGTTCTTTTTTTTTTTATCATATGTATTATTAACTCTTGAAATTATTAATGTTTTAAGCATGGAAGCTATGACTTCAAAATGTATTCTTCATGGACACCTAGAGATGTGAGTGCGGTATCCGCGTATTCACTTAAACTCACGAAATGAAAACTACTGTCATACACGTCCGTAGATGCCGTCATTATTGGCTGAACATCGAGTTCGTGTCAAGCGCTTTAGGTGCAAGATCCTTAAGCATGTCTTTAGTTGAACTGCTTCTTAGTCCCAATCTGGCAAAAAAAAAAAAAAAAAAAAAAAAAAAAAGTGGTAAACTGTAAGAACTCCGCCCCGATTAGACGTGATAACATAAAGTCGGCGCTAATAACATTTTTGTTGTTGGACTCATAGCTAAACTTAGAATTTATAAAAATAGATATTGTTTATAAATTGTGTGTACATCGTTTCATCTAATGAGGTGATAGAGTACTGAGAGTCTGCTAAAACTGTAGGATTCTTTCTTCCCATCATTGTGTCTCGGGGAATTCGGAGAGGGCGTGAGGGGTTGAAGCCTGACAGCTAGGTACCCCCTTGTTTCTCTTGTGGCATATCCAGTGTCTTTACACATTAATTCTCTGAATATGCATGTAAAATAAAAACTAGCGATTGGGAGATTATTGACTAACTGGTTGTTTAAAGTATCTGTTCATTGATGACTGTTTGATATAAAAATGGTTTTCCTATGATGTATAAAGACTGAATTGCTTTAGATCTTGAGTGATGTACTCCACAAAATAAAATGTTACTTTGTGTTTAGTGATTCTCTTTCAAGTTAAGTAAGAAGTAGTGATTGGAGGAATATGCACAAAGTTATGTTTGGAATAGCTGTGCATGTCCTATTTAAATTTCTAATCCGATTTGCATGTATTATTTATTACTGGAGAAATAGAAAACAGAATATGTGAGGACTTAGTCAACCTGTGATTACATCACGTGTGTAATCTGTTTAGCTCATGTATACCTTCGTGATGGTTTTATTTTACCTCTTCTCAAATTCCTCATTTTCCAGCCAAAGAACATAGTTTTACATGAAACTAAGTTCTTAGTTTAAGCCATATGTGGGTAACCCCCGGCCTGCGTTAAGCTTTGATCTGGCCCGCGATACATTTTCAAAACCCAATTAAACAAAAACATAATTTACATACTCCAAATGAGGAAGATAAGTAGAGATTTGTGCGTTTGGCAGTACTTATAAATTTTGATAAAAAAAGTTGTAGCTTTTCATATAAGTTTTTCTCAATAAATGTATTTTCCTCTTCTGTTTCAGGATCTTGAACAGGGAAACGCATTAGACTTTTACTATGAAGGACATATGGTTTGTTGGTCTGATTTGCTACTCGGGGTTATTCAATGTATTAATTACAATGGAACACATATTGGTGCAAAGGTAAGAGAGATTTCAAAATATTTCGTTACTTTTTTTTTTTTTAATGAAATAAGTGAAAATAGTTTATAACTTCACTTACAAACAAGTTAATCAAAAGCGAAACATTATAACATCTACCTTAAAACTATCATTTAATTTTTCCAAAAAATGCATTTATTAAAAAATATTTCAGCCAAGCAGCTAAATAAATGTACCTATAAAAATTAAGGTTTCTTAATATATATCATTTCCTGATATTTCTTTTGATATATATTTATTATTTATTTCTTTTATGCAAAATAATTTTTTTTTAATTTGCTTTCAAAAAAAAGCTAACTGTTAAAGTCATGGTTCAAAATAATCCTCTGTTTTAAACACCAGGATCAGGTCAAAAAAAAATTAAACAAATTCTTAGATAATTGTATTTTGCGTGTGTATATAATAAAAATTAGGTGTAATTATATTGTTGTATTTTTCATTATAGATAAACCTCATAGCAAACCGACAAGTTCTTGCAGATGGTCTCGCTTGTGACTGGCTTACTCAAAAATTGTACTGGACAGATGCAGATGCTCACACAATTGAAGTGGTTTCCCTTGACAAATTTTATAGGAAGGTACTATTTTGGGAGGATATTGATCAAGCAAGAGCTATTGCACTTGTCCCAATGGAAAGGTTTGTATTAAGTATTTCATTTTTTATTATAATCTTTATATATATAATTCTACTGTACGTGTGTATGTCACTGAACTCCTCCTAAACGGCTGGACCGATTTGAATGAATTTTTTTGTACGCATTTGGGTGGAGCCCTGGATGGTTTAGATTCACAAATCAGCCCCGGAAGATGGAGTAGGAGTGGGGGTCGTAAGGAGGCCTAAAATTAAAAATAGCGATATTTCGTTTCCTATTGGTTTTTGGCAAATATGCACAGGATAAAAGTTGTTTATTTTGTTATTTAGGGTAACTTTTGTTATATTCATTTTTGTTATATAACAAAGTATAAACGAGATATACACTAAAAAATTAAAGTGGGAGCCAACAAATTTATTGGGCACTAACGACTGAACCGAACTTAACAAAACTCTATACGTAAATTAGCATTTATTCTTCCATGATTATAAGCTATATTACATTTTTTAGGTTCGAACAGGAGTGGGGGTTATAAGGGAGGTCTGATTAAAAAATTCGCAATATTTTATTTTCTATTTGTTTTTAGGCAAACGTGCACATAACAAATGTTGTTTGTTTTGATGCCACTGTGTACGTTATGTTATTGTTGTTTGAGATAAAACTCTTATATTTTGAGTACCCCTATATTTCATTTACCCCTGAAGATCAATTATTGTTAATAGGGGGTGGGAAAAGTAAAAATTCAGAACATCTGAGCTATTATGAATACGATCACAAAATTATACATAACCAGTCTTCTTGAACAAACCTAATTAAAATTTGAGTCAAATAAATAAAAAATTCTTTCATTTTCTGCTGGCGTTTGTCTGTCTGTGCATTTTATAGCTAAACTACAATATCATCAGCATTAAGATTCAATTTTGTAGATTTATATTGAACCTTAGGGAATATCGCAAGTGACTGGGAACCCATAACAGAACTCTGCTTAAGTACGTGAGGAACGAATACAAGAAAAATAAATCCTTGTAACCAAACGTGTACAGCAGTTTCTGACTCTTCTTCTGAATTGGGTTATTTTGCCTCAGAGCTTCAATAACTGTGGCATGCATTCAAAAATGTGTTGTTGTTTTTTAAGAATTAACTATTTTTAATTTTTTTATTAAATAGTCTATTTTCATGTCGTATTTTTTTTTTACTACCTACACTAATACTTATGACTCAATAAATTCTATAGAAATGGTTTGTAACTACATTAACTTCTTTTTGCAGCATCATGTTTTGGACTGATTGGGGTGAAACACCAAAAATTGAAAGAGCATCAATGGACGGGGATCCTAGAACTAGGAGAACTATTGTATCACATAATATTTTTTGGCCTAATGGAATTACTGTGGATTATGACTCTAGGAAGATCTATTGGCTTGATGCCCGGCTGCATTTTATTGACGTAAGAAGTGTTTAATTTTTCTACTCTTATTTTTATTCAAATACGTTTCGTTTTCTTTATTAATATAATAATAAAGGTAAAAACAACTAAATAGCTCATGCTAGAACAGTGATTAATTGCATAAATTAATTGTAGCTTGTCTTTTCTTGCAACTGGCAGTTGCGAATAATGTGCTAAAGGGCCATTGAGTTGTTTTTGGTTAATCATAATCATCTAATAGTCTTATTATAGTAAAAAGTTTAACTTTTAAAATTGAAGTCGGTCCTTTCTCATTGAAGTCACATTTCCCTAATAGCAAATGCCATTTATTTTCACTGGTGTAAATTGAGAAAGATTAGTCACTGAAGAGGTGGTATAAGATCATGAAGTACGATGTCAGACATTATTGAGATGAAAATGATTTTTTTTTTATGTTACACCATCACATTATACCAAAGGAATGTTTTTCATTTATTTTTATTTTCTTATACAAATAAATAGTAAAATCCCAAAGTTAGAACTTGGAAATTGAGTCGATTAAAAACCAATTAAAAAGCCAAGAGATTCATATTTATTACAAATGTTCTAAATATACACGGCTGTACCAAAACGTTTTATGTGTTACTTAAAATAAAATTATTTAAAAAATAAAAAAAATGTAATTTCGTGTGATACTGAAAACTGAAAAACAAGACCATTTGATTATTCCCTAAGGCAACAAATAAAAAATAGATGAAAAAAAATAATAGGAAAAACCTCTTTCCCCTTTAAACTTCACTATGAGAATCTTTTAAAACCCTACAAAGGGACACCATATAGTGAATCTTTAATGTTTACATTAAAAACTAGTTATGTCACACGAAAAGTAAAACATAGTTTTTTTTTAATAGTTTGTTCATTTTCTAAATTGCCATTAGATAGGATAATGAACATTATCTTTCTACCTTTACTCACCAATTTTTCATGATTGTTTTGTTCTTAGGCAAAATTTGACCAATAAGACAGCAGTTTTCTTATTTACTATCTTGGTTTAATTCCTTATTCAGTATTTCATTATTTTGAAAAATGGCTAAAATTCATTAATTTCTACTTTCTTGTTCCTCTCATTCTTCATTCCCCTCCTTCTTTTTTAATTATATTTTGTAAATGTTATTTTCAAATTTCACTGTATAGGGTAAACTATTTTCTTTTAGTTACATTTTCTTTTGTTTATATTTTTTTCTTATGGAAATATTACAGGATTTTAAAATTTTGGGGTAACGGGAAAATAAAATAAAAATTTAGCGATGCAAAAGCCGATAGTGCTGAAAGCTATGGCACTGCATCCCACACATTTTTTAAAAAATGTTTTATTATTAGGTATAATTCTTACTAAATAGTTTTTCATATGTCTATGGCTTGGTATTGCTCACTGAAGAGGAAAGTTCCTGGATTCAACAGAATCCCAATAAGGAATATGGTTACAAGGACCTATAGCATTTTCCTCTTGTTTTCTGCATGAGTTTAACTAATTCATGAGGAAAGATTACATTCTATAGAGGAGTCTTTGTGAGACTGAACTTGTTAGATATTCCTCAGTAGAATATCATAATCATGAGGCTGTCTAATCATAGTCATAAGTTGGTGTATATATGCAAAATGTTACTTCATTGCGCCTCTTATAGTTTAACTGTCTTTAAGTCAATGAGGAAATTTACAAATGTGTAAAGTGTACAAAGACCATCATATTATTATGCTTCAACTTTCTCCCTTTTTGGTTTATTTAGAGCCATTTATGTCATGGATATTATTTATAATGGGTTAGCCATGTGAGTTAAAGTGTTGGCCTTAATCTCACAAGGTAAATCTAGAGTAGCAAGTATGATTCCCGTCTGGGCAATAGAAATTTATTTAGTGGTAAACTCATTAAATAAAATCCTTAGTCCCACTCTGGCTAGAAAAGAGTGGTAACATGTAGATATTTTGTCCCAATTACCCAAAGTAGCAAAAACTTAATAATTTAATTAACCCATATAATATACCTTAATTTTCCTTAGGAGATGGATTATGATGGGAGGAACCGCAAAACAGTTACTAAGAAAGGTGTTATTTACCCTTTTGCTCTAACTTTTTTCAAGGACAAATTATATTGGACTGATTGGGAAACATGGTGAGTTATTTTTTTTTTTATTAATAAACCTTGTGAAAATTATATATAATAGTGTCCCTAAAGTAAATCTTCCAATCAATATTTAGAGGTTATTATACCTATTTGTTACTGAGTTACTTAAAAACTGTTTGAGAAATGACCCATGAAATTTTATATTTCTATGCCAATGAGCCTAAGATAGTGCAAAGACTGCTTGGGGATCAGATTTTCTAAAAGAAGTGTGGATTTACATTGAAGTCAAAATATATTATTGTCATTATCTTCTTTACTACCGATATTTTAAAAAAATGTGAATAATAAATTGTTTAAAATAAAGGTTACATTAGAACAAGTTATTTTGATTTATGAAATTGAAAATTTAGCAATAGGAACACAAAGTGGACGTTATGAAATAAAAAGCAATTGAGAGGAAAATAATTCAGTCAAAATTGGCAGTGTATTCCATCTATAAGATTAACAGAATATGCTATTATTTTTATTGACAAAATAGAATACTGTTTAAAACATGCATCTCAGTACTAAAAAGATTGGATGAAGTTTGAAATATGATTTCTGTTTATCAGAATAGAATGATAGAACAGAATTCAAAAAGTTTTGGTTTTTGTATAAAGGAAATGATTTTTCGCAATACACTCTGTTTTGAGCTAACTAAAGTGCAGGTTGGACACCTGCACATAAAGTTTTCAATATTCATCCTAACTTATTCATTCTTTGCGGGTTTAAAAAGTGGAGTAGAGAGCTGAAAGGGCATTTTCGGAATGTGAAGAAAAGTAAGGGATTACTAAGTGTTTTAGATAATTTATTTTTATATTTTGATTGTAAACTATTTTTGTTTCTATTCATCAATTTCAGCTAACACACTTGTGTCTTATGTGTTTTTTTTTTGTCTATTAATTATGAACAAATACTGTGGAATTTTATTTATTAATTTTTTTGATAGATATATTTCTTTTCTGAGAACATAATTCTGTTTAATTCCGTATTCTACTGACTCTTAGTCAATTTGCATAGGCCTTACAATACTGATGTTGGAACTGATGTGGAACATGGACAAAATTATCACAGATTTTCTTCTGTCTCTGTTCCTAAAATAGTGCTTAAGGGGTAATTTAATTTTATAAGCGCTTGTTCAGAATTTTCATTGATAATGTAGGTTTCTTATTTATTAATTATGCATGTTAGTTGTGTTTTGAATTTTTTCATTATGTATGTATTGATGCTGTTTTGTAGTAAGTTGAAATAATTTAGTTTTGTTTTATAATTAGTTTAGATCTCCAGAGGATTTTCAGTAATTTTTTATTTATTTTTAGTAGGCTAGAATGTACTTTGCGCCAAATTAAGGAACGTTATATTAAAGTTCTATAGAGTTCTCAACTTTCCAAAGAAATAAGGATTGTAAAAACAGTTAAAAAAGTAATGCTTGAGCTCTAGTCCATGAAAATTCCAGTATTCATATTTTAGAGTACATTTATACTGTCCAATACTTAACTTATGTTCACAGTTTTATCAAAAAATTTATATCAATGTATGTTTTTGTGTGTTTGCGTGCGTGCAAGTGCATTTGTGGCTTCAGGTGTGTTTGATATACTTAGGAGTCTCAATGTATGGCGTCTGGAACACAAAATTTCTATCATATTTTTTAATAATTTCTTCATTACATACATATCCCTGACACTGAATTTTCCCATTGCACTGATTGACTACCTTATGTATTGTTTGTAATTCATTATTCATTTTTATGTAGAAAATGAACTAGATATTGTAGCAGCAGTATTGAAAATCAAATTAAATTAGATTTGTTTATCCTCTATGTAGGAAACTCAAACCGTTAATGAAATATTGTGACTAGTTTTTGTATTATAAAATTGACACGCAATCTCATCCATTATAGAATAAATATAAATAGGAAGCCATAGAATAAAATTGTTTATCTTCTTCTTGCACTCATTTCATTGATTATCTATGTTGACCTATTCACTACCCTTTTCAGCAATATGTATAGATTCTAAAAATGACCTTACACAATGTCACTCCTCCAGCTCCGAGAGAAATATTGAAAAATACAAATAACTCCATTGATTGTTTAGTTAAAGGAATGTATTTATAATTATAATCATAGAATATCACGTGCGTGCGTGCGTGCGTGTGTGTATATAAAACACACACTTATATCACTATATATGAATTTGGAGCTCAAATTAAAATTCCCAACTAAAATTTCTTTATTTGTCCATACATTTTTTTGAAAATTGTGTCATGAATATAGCCTTCATGGCTGACAAAATCATGAAAGAATCTCAATTGCCAGTCATCATACTGTTTTTATATTATTGTTGTTATTTCTAATAAAGCAATTTATCAACAATTAAAATAATTTAAATTTTAATCATTTATTAGTTTATAAATTTATTTTTTAGTATGTTTGGTATGTTTAATATTCAGTTTTTTAGCTCAAGAGATTTAGATGTAATTCTGCAGCATGTTATTTTTAATAATGGCATTTATTTTATTACCTTAGTTTTAATTTATAAAAATATTATATAAAAATTATTTCACTTATTTCTACAGTGAAATAATATATGCCATTGAATTTTTGCGTTACATTTATATATATATATATATATATATATATATATATATATATATATATATATATCCTATCTGAAATTTATTATTTAAAGTGTGTTCTTCTGTTAATATAATTCTAATATTCTTTTTATTTTAGGTCCATTCATATGTTGGATAGAAGCGCAGGAAATGATGCCAAAGAACTTATTCATTGCCATGACAATATACCAATAGACATTAGAGTAATGGACTCCTCGCGTCAGGTTTACAAGCAGACTCCTTGCAGAATAAATAATGGAGGCTGCTCACATCTTTGCCTTTTATCATCAGAGCCACCAGGCTACACTTGTGCCTGCCCAACAGGTGTTAAATTACTGGACAACCATACGTGTGCAGATGGTAAGAGAACAGAAATATTCATGAAAGAACTATTTTTTAGGTACTATAGAGATGTTACTAACAGAAAGGTTTTCATCACCTTATTCCGTTTGGCAAACCGAGAAACATAGACTCAATTCTCAACTGGGAAATAGAAATTTATTTAGTGACAACATCAGTATATAAAATACTTAGTCCCAACCTGGCTAGAAAAATGTGGTGCTGTAGAACACTTGTCCCAATTAGATATTAATAAATAACAAAGAATAAATATTAAAATTTCAATATTTTTTTGTTACGTTTTAAAAATCTGAGTTCTGTAAGTAAAAGAATAGTATCAGATAAATATTGTATCAAAACTGGTGAAGGGTACCATGGCCACCTGATTTTTTTCTGGTTTATATGTTTTGTATTACTTTTTTGATTTTCTTTACTAAATAATTGTGACAGAACTTGTATCCAATCATAGCTTAGCAATTTTGTCGGCTGTTTCTAACCTCATATTTAATTTAAACCTGTGTTCAAAGTCTATATTTAGCAAGTAGGAAGTCCATCAATAAATTAGGAGCAAGAGGGTGAGATCTTTATCCTGCCAGCACTAGCTATTTGGTCAGCTGGCTTTCTCATCTAGCATAGCATTGAGTGTGTCAATATAAATGTCCTGTTTTTGTGTGCCCCTATAATGTTTAATTGTTACTAAGAAACAATTTTTAAAAAACTTTTTCTCAATAATTAATTTTAATTTTTAAGTTGCATTTGAATATTTCAAATTTAATATGAAGATAAAATTTCATCTAACTGATATATTCTAATTAAACATTGTTTTTTTTTATTTATTATAAAGGGTGGTTATTTACGTTTGATTACTTAATAAATATGCTATACAATTATTAATGAGTTTATAACCATCTCCTTTACTAAAGTTGTTGGATCGTTTTAGAATTCTGGAATTTCTCTGATTATTGTCTAGTTCGCTGTCTTAGAAGGATTTTTCAAGCCCACTCTGTTGCATATTTCATTTTGTGTATGCCTAGATCAGAGATTCCAAAATTATTTTAGTGTTATGAATTTTGACATTTGTTATCTTTTATTGGGAAAAAATGGTTTTCGACTCCTATGAAATTTTTTTCTTGGTAGTAAACTATAGCCAAATAATAAAGATGACTTAGGTAAATCTATAATAGTATATCTTTCAAAGAAGGTTTATATTCTGTCAATGGGGGAGTGGAGAAAGAGAGGTTTCTAGAATGTTGCTACTATTGGAGGTCAATCTATGATTAACTCAAATTTGAGATTTTAATCAAAGTCTTATACTATGGTTTAAAAGGTGCCCTATTTGCTCTTTTGCAGCTTTTTATTCCCTAACATACTTGATGTTTATCACAGTGATGCTAGATATATTATGTCCTGTGAGCATTTCCAGTTAAACTTAAAATTTTTTTAACTGAGATTGAAGAATTTATAAATCCCACTTTTGTGTAAAAACATCTAAGAATTTATTTTATTTTTGAGAGGAGGGGAATGAACAGTGTTGCAATGTCTTTAATTCTAAGAAATATTCATAATTATGATGATATATATAATTTAAGCTCTATTTTCTTTCTTTTTAAGTTACTCTTAGTTTTAGCAGATTTCCCTTAAGGGAAATCAGCTATTGAAGTCATACTCATGACGCGATTTTGGGAAAATTTCTTAAAATGTCCATAGATCCTACCCAGGAGATGACGAAAATGAGGTCCGTTCAAAATTATATATATATATATATATATATATATATATATATATATATATATATATATATATATATGTCTGTTAACACTCTAGCGGTCGCAATTTTTGTTTGATCGTTACAAAACTCAATATTTAACCATTTTATGTAAAAAGACAGATCAAGTTCGTTAATGGCTGAAATCGGACTAGAGGGGGGATTTTCGAAAATTCAAAATATCTCCGTTATTATGAATCGGATTGAAAAATTGTATAGAACCAATCTTATTGCAAATTAAATTTACTATAAATATTGTTATATACATTTATTCTCTAACTTGAATATTAACCAAGATATTTGCATTTTTATGAAGTCTGTGGTCGGGTATAGTTCAGATTAGGTCGGCCATTTTCGTAATTTCTTGGCTCACGTGGAAGCTTCTTCTAACCTTACCTGTCATTCCTAACCTTACCTTACCTTCGTTACTTTGTGAGATTTATGCAAATACGTTCTGTTCATCCGCCCCCCCCCTTCTTTAGTTCTTGGACTACTAAAATTTGAGATATTAAAATATAAATTATTCTTACAATTCAGAAGCCGTTTCAGTTGGGAATTTATTTTAATTAACTGAAAGATTTCTCATTACAGTTTATATTTAATCGCCGTGGTGTTGTGTTACCAGTATGGAGAATTCTCTATTGTAAAACTTCACATGGGAAATCTGCTTAGTTTACGCAGCCCCTGCGTGACGGACTTTTATTATATGTTCTTGTTTTTCCTCCACTGCTTGTGAAATTCTTCTGCTCGTGTATTTTTTTTTTTTCTGTCTGTCCTCTATTTATATTTTTATCGGGTTGAAGTTTTCTACAGCAGACCATGGCATTTTGTTTTCAGGTCCTCAAGAAATGATTCTTTTAGTTCAGATGACTGAAATATGCCTTATTTCTTTGGATTCCCCGGATCACACAAGTTTCCCGCTCAACCTTAATGGAATCAAACATGCAATGGGAATTGACTATGATCCAATTAATGGTTACCTTTACTGGACTGATGATGTGGTATGTGTTATTTTCTTTATTGATATTGAAAATTCCTCAAATAGTAATATTGTATACTTTTATTAACAAGTAAATTCAACCCATAGGCTAGAGTGATTAGAAGAGCTCGACTAAATGGCACAGGGCAAGAAGATGTTATCTCCTCTGAGCTAGAAAGACCAGATGGGGTAGCTGTAGACTGGAGAGCTCAAAATCTATATTGGACTGATACCGGAACTGATAGAATACAAGTTCTGAGACTAAACACTACCTACACAAAGGTTTATTATATTTTCTTTTTAATATAATTATTAACTTTACTGTGTATGAAAAGTATTATTTTTATTATTATATGGGGAGGTTTATATTCAGTAAAACTGTAATAAAATCCACATTGGGGGGGGGGGAATCCAACCGATATGGAGTTTGTAATTGTAACATATGGATATGGTAAGGGGAGTTTAAAAATGTTTGCACAATTCTTGCAGTATCAAGAAGTACTCCAGCTGTGCTTCTTTTATAATTTTTTTTGGCAGAGTTAAATTCTTGGTGTCTGCTATTGTGGTTTTTGGGACGAGTCCATTTGTACTTACTATAATAGCCATAACTATGGCAGATTTAAGTTTGTATACTTCTTTTAGCTCAAAAGCCAATTCTTGATATTTTCTTAATTTTTTGGCATAGGATTTTAAAATATCTCATCATTGGGTACTACAATGTCAATAATATCAGCAGTCAGGTTTTCTTACATTTCATTAAAGAAAAATTAATTTATTTCCAAAATTAGTAAAAGTATACCTTAAGAAGACCCTAGCCTTTGAACAGGTTAGATGGTTTATAAGAAGCCAAAAAAAAAAAGCCAGTTTATTTGAAATTTTAGATGTCCGATTTCAATAATTTTTGGTTTCAGGTGTTAATTAATACGGATTTGGTTGAGCCTCGAGCAATAGCAGTGTCTCCTGATGAAGGCTTAATGTTCTGGTCTGACTGGAATGAAAAGAGGCCAAAAATAGAGCGAGCGGCACTTGATGGTTCGCTCCGTAACATTTTAGTCAGTGATAAACTTGGATGGCCAAATGGAATCGCTCTTGACATCAGCGCCAAGAAATTATATTGGTGTGATGCCAAAACGGACAGTATAGAGGTACATTTTATTTGTTTTACTTTTTGCCACAAGTTATAAGAGTTTAACACTTTTACATTGATTTAATAATGGTCAATATTTATTTGGACGTAAACATTTTTTTTTCACTGCATCAGTCAGTATATAAATTATGTAATGATTGAACTATGATTGTGGCAACACAATTGCATTAGCACATGAACAGTTATAAATCATATACCTATTAATAAATTATTGAACTTACTTATTATAAACTTGCTATTATTTTATATTTATTTAACTTAAAAAGTAATTAATAGTAAACACTGAATTATTTTTTTCTATTTTTTATATAAACAGGTAATAAATTATGATGGAACGGAACGACGAGAAGTAGTTACTGATAATTTACCCCATGTATATGGTATTACTTTAGTTGGTGACTACCTTTATTGGACTGATTGGCAGAGAAGGAGCTTGGATTCAGCCCACAAAATTACAGGGAACGACAGAAAGGTAATTGCTACTCTTTCTACAGAACATAACTTGAAATAGGTATCCCCAGGTTCAAAAGTGGTATTCTCAGTTAGCACAGTTAATATCTGCAAGCAAATTACAACTTTATGCCTCTAGTTTACCCTGCTGGCAGAGTCAAACTAGATAATATTATGTCTGTGTTTATTTTTCTTTGTATTGAAATTGATTATTAAACAGGTTTTAGTTGAAATTTATGAATATGACAAATGCTGAGTGGTATATGTATGTATAATAAATGTATATATATATATATATTTATTTGTCTGTTAATGCTTTAGCAGTTGCAATTTTTGTTTGATCCTAGCTAAGCTCAATATTTAAATGTTTTATGTAAAAAGACAGATCAAGTTCGTTAATGGCTGAAATCGGACCAGTGGGAGGGGGGTTTTTTGAAAATTCGAAATATCTCCGTTACCATACGTCGGATCAAAAAATTAAATAGTACCAATCTTATTGCAAATTAAATTTACTATAAATGTTGTTATATACATGTATTCTCTATTTGAATATTAACCGAGATATTTGCATTTTTCAGTTTTCAGACTTCAGCAAACCCCCACTTCTACTCATGTGACATAAAATATTGCAAAAAGGGGAGCTTCCAAAAGAACCCAATGGTTGTTTCTTAGGGATGATGATATTGATCTACTTGTACCCTCCCCCTAATTAAGCAAAGCATTTAGATGTACCCTCACCTAACTAAATATACTTATAACTTTTTTAGAATTAAAATTTTTGTTCCATAAATATTGCATAATAAAATATGAAATTTATATAATGTTTCAAATGCTACAAGAGTTTTTATTTTAATTATAATCATTATAAATATTACAGGTAATCCTCGATCAGCTTGCCAATATGATGGGTTTGAAAGCAGTTGGTCCACTCACACCTTCAACAGTTCACAACCCATGTGCAGTCAACAATGGAAACTGTGCTCATTTGTGCTTTAACACTCCTACATCTTATGTCTGTGCATGCCAAATGGGTTAGTACCACTTAGTTACTATATTTTTGAATATCACATCAAATCAATGAAGTACATAGTGATTTTTAATGTGTTCAGGGTATGAACTGGAGAGTAACAGGCGAACATGTGTTGTACCTGAGGCATTCCTTCTTTTCGCGAGAAAAGAAAATATTGGCCGTATCAGTATTGAAAATCCATTTAATGATGCTATTATTCCTGCTTCGGGAATCAAAGATGCAAGGTTAGTTCATTCAAACTTAAAAACTGTTTCTTATTTATCAGTTAATTATCAATGAGAATAACATTTATTGACATCCATTTTAGTGCACTTGATTTTGATATTAAAGATAATAGAATATATTGGACTGATGTGAAAGCTAAAGCCATAACTAGAGCTTATATTAATGGATCTCATGTGGAACGAATCATTGAATTTGGTTTAGATTCTCCTGAAGGTATTTGTTTGTTCAATATAATTTTTTATTATCACTCATAGACTTTCATTAATTTCAAGATATTATGTAAATATATTTTTTGGCAGGTTTGGCTGTAGATTGGATTGCACAAAATATTTATTGGACAGACACTGGTACAAAGAGAATTGAAGTTGCTCGAACTGATGGTCGTTACAGACGTGCCATAATATGGACAAAACTTCAAGAGCCTAGAAGCATTGCTGTGGATCCAAGTCAGGGGTAAGTCATTGTATTAATTCTGGGTTTCTATTTTCTCCCATTACCTCCCAAATCTTAGAGTTTGAACTTTCATGCTATGAGTTTATGACAAGTGCCACCCCCCCCCCCCCAAAAAAAAATGAATGAATTTCTTTTAAACTCTTTAGTGTACCAGCAATCTCAATTAGAGACCTAGTGTCATCCTCTCCTATGCTCAGTCATCCTACAAGCCCACCAACTTATTGACTCCCACGACTTCCCATCCTTACCTACCTATCTTTTATCATGCTTTATTTGTAACTGGTTGTTTTATATGAACTATATTAATTATTTTACATTTTTGTTTAATTGAAACAGGTTTACTGAATTGTCAGATTTTTTTTTGGTATTAGCAAAATTAAGTTCGCCTCTTCTGCATTTATTTGAATGATAAGCCATCATTACTACTGTTTTAACTGGGCACAAGCTTAAAGATAGTCTAAACAATAATGACAGTTTTAGAAAAAAGGCTCCTGAGTATTTATCTGAAGGTGTGGGTTATAACGCTGGCTCTAAAGGTAAATGTTGAGAAAAGAACATCCTGAAGCAACCTGTTGTGTGAAAAATAAGTAGAAATTATAGTTATTCCTCAAGATATCTTTAAGGTCATAGCTAAACTCTGCTGCAAAGAGTCACATGATATACAGTCCATGGTCTGTTGGGCACTAAAATTCCATATTATACGCATTAATATTATATAAAGGTCGGGATTTGGGCTGGCTGGTGGAGGTCCATCATCAACGAAAGGATAAAAAGGTCAAAGCCACTTGCACTCTTAATCCGTCATTTATAAAAACAGAGTACTTTCGGGGCGAACCGTCCCATCTTCAGTGCTCTGTGACACAACATTTACACTTTGAAAAAACATGTAATATATAAATATATAAATGTAAAAGTAGTCAAAATATTAAAAATTTAAAAATAAACAAATATATAAATGTAAAAATGCAATGCCAAACTTATAACTAAAACGTTTTCTAAATAAATATTAAAAGAAGGTTCTTCTTAATACTTCTCCCATTTGCTTTGTTTCTGATCCCCCCCTCCCCATCCTCAATGAGCCTCTGACATTATTATTGATACTTGTCATTGAATTAGAAGCTACTGATTTTTAATTTTTTACTGTCATTGTTTGCTAAAATTATTTTTTTTCTTTTCAGATTTATATACTGGAGTGAATGGTTTGGTGCTGGCTCTCTGCATCGAGCATTGTTAAATGGAACTAATCCAAAAACAGTTATTAATAATGTTGGAAGGGCAAACAGTCTAACTATAGATTTTGTAGACAAGAAACTTTATTGGTGTGCTCTTCAAGGTTTCATTGAATCTGCTAGCCTTGATGGATCTAAAAGAATAATTGTAACATCAAGTCCAAGACCATTCACCATGAGCTTGTATCAGGTAAAATAATTGTTATTACCTATAAAACCTCTGTTTAAGCAAACTTAGCATGTGAGCATGCACACACATGAGCTCTAATTCTCACTCACCCATATATTCACCACAGCCCATACTCTTTCTTAGACTGTTCACAAACTTGATGTGTAAATGTTTCATACAAAACCAAGTGAAGTTCATTAATTGCCAAAATTAGACCAGAAAAAGTTCTGTGAGGAGGGGGGGGGATTAAAGAAGGGCTATAACATGTACTACCCCAACTATCTCCCTTACTATTAGTCAGATAGGAAAATGTTATACAGCGTTTGACAGCATACCTTCCTTTTTTCAAGGAAAATAAGGAAGTCATACTGCCGCACCTTGAACAACTAATCTTAATATGTATGGAAATTAATGTTCTAAACATTTTTCTCTAACTTAATAGTTAGTTAGTTTTTCCTTCATTAAAATCTAATTCCTGCTGATGCATTTTTCACTTTAAGCTGTTGTTTTACTAAACATTTCAATATCTAAGCATGCCGGGCTTAAGTTATATGTCTTTTTATCAAAGAGTATTTAGAAAGAGAGAAATAGAGATTACAATATGCCAGTGATATTACTTGTGTTGGTATGACTCATTGTATCATCATGTGTCATTTTTGTATGTGGGATATCTGCTTAGTTTACACAGCCGTTTTTTTTTATTATTCTCTCTTACTACAAACTCGATCCCAAGATCTGAAATTGAAGTTTAGCCTGAGTTGTTTGATACTGACTTAAATTTAATACCACATATACATTCATCAATAAACAGCTACACATACATGCTGGAAAGAGGTGTTGATGATGCCACCTCACTTGCTCCAGTGGGTAGAAAAATATAGGCAAGGCCATTGCACCGTCTTCAGTCGTACATTGACAGACAGTAATATTTTATTTGCACAATAAATAAATTAATAATAATGGCATAATTACAAAAGTCACAATATGGAGAATATAATTATTGACTTAACGATCATTGTTTATAACATCCACTTTTTGCTACTATGACTAATTGGGACGGGTCATCTACACATTAATTACCACCCTTTTCTAGCCAGGGTGGGACTAAGGATTTTATTTAATGAGTTCACCACAATATAAAAGGTGTTGATAACCTGTAGACCGGTACCAATTAGCCACAGTAGCAAAAAGTGGATGTTGATGAATAATAACAAAAAAATATAATTATATATTAAAAAATATGCTGATATAGTTCATAAAATTTCATCCACACATTTTAAAAAAATACCTTTGGAAAACAACAGACCCTCCATTTTGTAGGCATTTGCTCTTAATAATCGGCTGTTTTATATTACTATATGTATCTTTTACATATATTTAAAATTATATGGTTTTTACTTATAAATCGACTTTTATGACTGCATAGGTTTATTATCCCTTCTTGTTTCTTGAAACAGTTACAGTAAAATTGAATCAAGTCTCAGTGCTTACACTGCTTTGGTAATTTAATGGAAGGAAAAAAATATTGAAAATTGTCAGATTTTATATGGATATCCGGCTAACATTTATTCTTTCAATTTAAATATATTTAGTAATCTTTGTATAATTATTTCAGGACAAGATTTACTGGTCAGACTGGGAAACAGGAAATCTTTATGTTGCTAACAAATATACTGGAGAAAATAAAACCATTTTGCATTCAAAAGTTGAACAAGTGACATCAGTTGTTGTGTATCACAGTTGGGGCCAGCGAGGTTGGAGCTCTTTTGGTGGAGTCAGTGGCTGCTCTCAACTCCGACTTGGTCGTTGTGCTTGTCAAACTCATTATACTGTTCAAGATCGTAAATGTATCCGTAAGTTTCTTTATTCTTTTTAGGTTTTATTTTATTGATTTTATTTTATGACTGCTTATTTCATTTACCATCTTACTTTAGTCTAAGCCACTTATAAATATTAAATATATTATTTGTATATTGCTCTACTAAAGCAAGAAATTGAAAAACTCAGTGACTTTTTCAGTATCAGTTTGTGTGTAGCTCTGTTTTAAATTCATTGAGAAAGTGACAATAATTAAAAAAAAAAAAAAATATGATGTGGGCACCTCATAAGTTCCTTGTATTCCTATTAAATAATAGAAACTAAATTCCCCCCCCCCACCATTTACGAGGCCCATGTCATATGCAACAAATCGAAAAATTTCATAGAACATTAACAAGAGAGATCTTTTCATTGTATGGTATTATTTCTTCAAAGGTTTGAAAAACTTTATTTACAAAATTTGTTCTAGTAGTATTGACCGCTTAATAAATATTTACATTTTCTTAATTTACTTGTGTTGTCTTGTATAATAAATTATAATCATAACTGTTTTGTAGTTTCTTTCATCTGGATTGTTTATAATATTCTTCGAATACTTTTCTGTTTTAGCTCCCAGTTCTTTTATGCTTGTATCAACAAAAAATACTGTGAACCGCCTTCTTTTTGATTCAGCAGATGCCCCGGATGCTGCTTTACCTGTTACTGGTTTAAAAAATATCCGTGGAATTGATTATGATTCTTTGCATCAAACTCTGTATACTGTATGTATTTTAAGTAGAAAAATGTCTTGTTTGATTTGTTTCATAACAGTTTTGTTAAAAGTTATTTTCTTGAAAAAAAAGAATATCCTGTGTATCCTAAGTCAAGTAATTAATTTTAACTAAGTTATATGAAACATTATCTAAAATCTTATTCTGATTCGAATGGGATATTCTAAAAGGAATAATTTTAATTTAAAATGATACAAAAGATGTTCACACCATGATTAGGCAAGATTTCATTTAATAGGTAAATTTCATTAGTGCATTCTCCATTTACATATCTTGAGAATTAAAATAATTCTAGGCAATTTATTTTTTGAAGTAATATAAATGGAATAAATTCTACATAAATATTCGTGGATGAAATTATTTTGTAAATGTTTCTGTCTCTTCTGTAGGTTGATGGGCGTGCTCAGAATATGAGAAGATGGGTTGAAGGTTTAGGCTCAAGTTTACTCATTGGAGGAGGGGAACAGATCTCCTCTTTAGCAATTGATCAATACTACCGTGTTTTATTTTGGTCTTCTCCTGGTGATGGAACAATAAATGCAACAAAATTAGATAATGCTTCTTCGCCTGTGATCGTTGTTAGGAGTCATGAGACTGAGAAACCAAAGTTCATTGCACTCCATCCTTTGAAAGGGTAAGTATTTTTTATTTTTTCAACTTGATATTAACTTAAATTACTAACTTTATGTAAATGTAAGTGCCAATAAGTTATCAGAGTCTTTACTATTTCTATGTTATTTGAAAAAATAGATCTGGTCTCAAATATTGTTTCTGAATGATAAATCTTCTGCAGCAGAAGGATTAGCAGAATTCAAGAGACTTTTGTTTACACTGTTGGAATATTTTTTATTACTATCATAGTAGGGGGGGGGGCTAATTTAGCAGTTTCCTTGTGGTCTTTTTACAAGGGGAAGGTATTTTATCAGTAAAAATGATTACTTTAATGAATGTTAAGGAATTTTCTGACTTTTTTGTAAGTATCTTATAGCAATGAGTTTAGGAGACTGATTCTTTTGAGAAAGTCCATTCAACTTTTCTGTCTTTAACACTTTTGTTGCTGACCGAAAATGGTTAGTCTTACCGTGGGCTAAAGTGTTTTTTTGGTTCATTTAATACTAAATAGGTTTGACAGAATTAAAGTTTTAACGCTTTAAAAGGGTATTTAAGGAGAAAGAAAGAAGTGGATATTTAAGCTTAGAAAGAATGAATAAGGTATTTAAGCTTACTTCCAGTTTAGACGCGAGAGGTGTGTCATGCGCATGGCTGGAAAAACAGTTTAGGCAATCACGCACAACAGTTAGCCTAAGGCAATTCTTTTTTTTAAAGCAAAATAGCTTAAAAGTGTATTAATTCATAGCTCTCTTTCTATTTCTGCCTTGATATGATCTACAAACATAAAACAAAAACAAATGCAACAATAAAATTACCTCTAAGAAAATAGGTTTTATTTTTATTTCTTTAAGTTTGGGTACATTTTGAAGATGTTGGTTTGCGTATATTAGCGATATGAGACTACTTAAATTGCACTTGATTTAAAACTTTTTTTATTTTAGTATAATACTTTTTATTATACGTCTCATGAAGTTTTTTTTTTCCATTTGATTTTTTAATTTTTTTTTAAATAAACCTAATGATTAATTATATATAAAAGTTTTAAGTAATGACTAAATTTAAATCTAATACCCTTATTTTACCTAAAATTATTGTAAGTATATTTACAAAAATATTAAAATAATTTCTTAAAATTAAATCATTACCAACAGTAAACTAAAATAAAATACCATATTTACAATTTTTAATATCTATGTGTTAACCTAAACACGGTTGAAGAGTTGATATAACCAAAAATAATCACCAGCAAAAACACTATTATTCACTTCTCGCCTGGGCTCAAGAAAGCACAAAAGTTACTAACAAACTACACTGGCAGGAAGTTGATAGTATACTGAGGGCTGATGGAAAATTTGAGGTCAATAGCAAGGGGCTAAGGGCGAGGAGAGCTGGTAGAAGTTGAGAAAGGAGGTGACGCCAGGAGGGAAAGCCCAGTGATGCGTCTCACGTGTCATCAGCACTGAACGTGTGGCTCCCGTGCTAATAGTTTTTATTTTACATCCGCCTTTTAGCAACTGTAGAAAATAAGTCTCAAACCTGAGACCTGTAAATATTATTTTCGGTCTGTCTTTCAATCCCTTTCAGACTACATTTAAATGCTCTTGCAACCCTAAATACTTATCTGTTTATGTTCCCTCAAGTTGACAAATACAGCTTGTATCAAGCAGTTCTGTATTTTCAGTCTGGTCCTTTTGAAATGCGTAAACTGCCAACTATAATTCTTGGTTTCATCCTGACTATAAAAGTGATCTGTAATAGAATAAAGTGTGAATGTTCATTTATTGCCATATGTGCTGTGCTAATATTTTTGTCTTTTACAGATTTCTCTTCTGGGTCTCTGAAGGTGTTTCTGATAGCCGAATATATCGTTCTAAACTTGACGGAGTGAGAAGAACAACTCTGGTCACTGGTATTCCAACCGTTACAGCTTTTACTGTAGATCAGAAATCTGACACTGTCTACTGGGCTACTGCTTCTGCTATTGAAGCTGTTGATATACATGGCCATAACAGGTATTGCATTAGTATTACTCTAGGTCTGAATAGGTTCTTAGTATAATTGTATTTTTGGATGAACTATAAATGCAGACTTCTAGAAGGACAAATAAATAACATATAAAATAAACCTAAAAAATAGTAGTATTCCCATTACTGGAGTTATACCGGAAGCAGAGGGTTTTCCTGTGTTTAGTAATATTGATCACTGTCAAGAGTAGGATATAGTTTTTATTTGTATTGGGTTATGAAATTAAACTTAAACAAGTTTCTTAACTATAAATATTGCTGTTTTTTTTTGTTTTTTTTGTTTTTTTTTTTTAGGTTTTCAACTATTCTGCTCTTGTGTATAGTAAACAAGTTTTCCTTTAATCTTTATCTTTTTGATGAATTTCTATATTAGGAAATCAAAGGACGTATATATTTCTGACAGTTTTCATTAAATCAAAAGACATGAACATGAAGGCACGATATGGATGGAGTTTCTGTTTTCTGCTTGTCTGTAATAGAAATTGCAGAGCATAAAGTGAATCCTTTGACCCTGCACAATATAATATAATCAGTGATATTACCTGTAGTGGGGAAAAGTTAGTGGCATAGTTTAGGTTGATAAAATGTGGTTAGGTGTTTAAATTTGTCCATGATAGAAATATTTTTGACCATGACAAGCCAACAACTATTTAGGGAAAGTAAAATAATATAAAATCATTCCTGCATATAATAGAAAATCATTAGGGTGGTTCCCTGTAGATGACCCGTCCCAATTAGCCAGCCAATGTAGCATAAAGTGGACGTAAATAAAATAAAACAAAAAACATTCCATAAAAATATTATTTGTATAAAGCTCTATCAGAGGTTTAAATAAATTATTGTGAGCTACTATAATGTAACCTACACATTTGAATGACTTGAATAATTAGCTGATTGAAATAAGCTTAATTTGTAAAAATTGATGAATAGAAGGACTGAATTTTATTCTTGCAATAATTATTTCAAATTTTAATATCAGAAATACTACTTCTTAATTACTCAAATTAATATTTAGGGCACTTATTTATAGATAATTCAATCGCAATCATTCAAGTATTAATAAATTAATTACAATTAATTTTTGCCATCATACAGCTTCATTCCAACTTCATACAGATATGTTAGGTCACTATTCTGTTATCTTGTAACTACAACTCTGTAGCTATGTTTTCTTTTAATATTAATTTATTACATTATATCTATATTTCAGGAAAGAAATATCTATTGGATTTACCCTTAAAGTCAATGGGTTAGCTGCATTTGGAAAGTATCTTTACTGGATCCATCCACAAGTGGTTGTTCAATATGACAAGGTGACGAAAAATAGAAAAAATGTGTTTTCATCTCACAACATGCTTACTTCAATTGTTACCATTAATTCTCCAATGAAGAAGGTAAATTGAATTCCTTTTGCATTTTTATTTGAAATTTTTCCTCCAAGACTCTGTTTTCATTTATTTTATTTGTTAGGAGCTCTTTTGGGAGTGTTTATCTGGAGAAAAGGTGGCCTCACATATGGATTGCCGAAGGGAAGGTGCATGTGGTCCTGATTATTTTGCTTGCACGAGGTCGTCTGGTGATTGCATTCCCCTCAAGTGGAGGTGCGATGCAACTGTTGATTGTAATGATGCAAGTGATGAAGTGGATTGCCCGATATGTGATGGAGATAAGTTCACTTGCCAACCTGGTCAATGTATAGGTAAAAATCTGACTTTATCTCATTCATAAAAGGTTTTTACTCACCTCCTATCGTGCCAAACTAAAACTAAATAGACTGTTGTTTTCAGATAAAATATTATAAAAAGTATTTTAGAATAAATTTTCATTCTCCCCTAATAATCCTTGGTGGTTTACAGTTATCTGCAGAAAAAATGTGCATATTAAAATCATACAAATTAATGAAATAATCATAATTCAATTTTTTTAATTGGACCCCACTTTTCCTGACAATTAAATATTCAACATTAAATTGTACTTTCTTCCCCGCTCCTTCGAGAATGTTTTTACTTTTATGAGTCATAAACATTGAACGAACAGATAACAGTTTTAAATTTATTCACTTTGCCATTTATTTCCTACATCATAAAATTGAATCCTTGGAATTAATAAAAATTGGGCCAAATACACCAATGATTATTTTTTTTTTTTTTAGTCCCTTTGTTTCTTCATGGAACTAGCAACCTCTGATAAAGCTTGTTAATGGCTGAAATCAGACCAAGAAGAGGGGATGGATAAAAATGTCAAAATATCTCTGTTATTAGGAGTTGTATAAAAAAAAAGTTAAATAAAACAACTTGTTCTAAATTTCATTTTTTATAATTCCAGCTCTATATATTTTTCAGTTTTCAGTGAACCCCTACTTCAACTCATCTCATGTTAACAGTTAATCAGTGTATTATGAAATATCGTCTTATTCCAAGACTAAATAACAAATATTGTTTTCATTAGACATTTACTAAATGAGATACATGGAAATATGTTTGATGTACAGTCATCAATGAGCTTTTTACATTTTAAAATCCTTAATTTTTATTTAAAACACCATAGCCAATATTCAACCACTTCAGGCAAAACTAAGCGCATTAATTAGTGACTGGAATCCAGGAAGAGGGGATTTAAAACTCCAAATATTTTTTAAATTAAAAGTCAGGTTGAAAAATGTTATATAATCTATGTTTTTGAAATTTAATTTTCTACGATTATTGCTTTACATATCACGTGATTTATCTTACTCAGTTACCGAGTTAATTGTATTTTTTGTATTTTCAGCCTTTCGTAAACTCTTGCTTCTAATCATCCAATTTTAATTTGAGTAGCTAAACATCACATGTGTAAAATTAACATTATAATTATTATGATCTCCCCTGTTATGATAAATTTTGGTTTCAGACATGAGATTTGTTTGTGATGGGACTCCACACTGTTATGATAACTCTGATGAGAGGGACTGTTGTAGAAATCAGGGTGGATTTGAGTGTGATAGGAAATGTCTTCCGTCATCAGTGGTCTGCAATGGTTGGGCCGATTGCCTTGACGGCAGCGATGAAGCAGGATGTCAGACACTTCAGCCGCCACCAACATCACAACCCCACTTTTTAATTCTTGGTGTCGTTGTAGCCATGTCTTTATTTTTTGGGGTATATTCTATCTGCAAATGGAAAAGAAGGTATGATTCATTTTGATCAGAATATGTGTAAAGAAATTATATTGATTAGATTGACTTTTTTAGAATTTTATAAGCAAAAGAGTATAGAACGCTTAACAGTATTTTATCAAAATTATATTTTAAATAAAAAAAAACAAACTTCAAAAGCGTGTTTGCAAGAGCGCCCTAAAGTGTTATTTTTTACCAGCTCAAACTTTTTTGACCTCTAATATTCATTGTATTACTTGGGTACAAGTAAATAATTTCATATTAGCAAATATCAGATTTTGTGATATCACTCTTCCCCAAATTAATTATAACTGATTGCAAAAACATTTAATCTTCCTCTCTTTATTCCATGAGAAACCGATTTCAGTAAAACTCTGGATCATTGTACTTGTTTAAAAGAAAAGTGAAAAGCTTTGTATTACACTCTTTTTAGTATATTTACATTAAGGGAAATTATTTATTCAGTTATTTAAGTTTTTCTCATGATCCTATCTCAGAGATGACAAAAATAAAGTCCATTCAAATTTATATGTATACATTAATATTAAAAACCTTTGTATCTGATTTCCCTTCAGAAAATTGCTTCAATAAAAAATTCAAATCAGTTTCTTTGATTTGATATGTATATTTTGACTTGTTAGTGTTCTAATTAGCATCCACTTTGTGCTACTAAGGCTAATTGGAGTGACTTGACTATTGATCCTTTTCTAGCCAGGGTGGGACTGGGACTAAGGATTTCATTTGTAGAGTTTGTCACTAAATAAATTCCTATTGCTTAGGTGAGAATCGAGCTCGGATCTCTAGGTTTACCTAGCCACCATGTTTCTACTTATGTTGTACTGAAGTTTATAATTATGCAAAACTAGTATTTTCTTTTTACTTCTTGATTCTTAAGTTGATTTAATTTGTTTGAATATAGAGTGAAACCTGCAACTGGTGTCGTAATCTGTGATCCTGTTTTGGACCCTCTCTCTCCGAAACCTTACAGGCCGAAGCACTCAATGAGGATGGCGAAACTACAACGTTCCTCTTCGAGCCAACCATCGACAGGGTCACTCCACTATCCATTGAACCCACCTCCTTCTCCAGCAACTACGAGCAAAGAGTGTTCTTTGTACAGGCCGCCTCCTCCAACCCCCTGCTCGACGGATGTCTGCCACGAGAGTGACTCCAACTATCAGGGCGACAGTGAGCCTCTCCCTCCACCTCCAACACCCACATCACTATCCCCCTCATCATCAACTTACTTCCCTCCTCCTCCATCGCCTACTCCTTGAATCAAATGCTTATTCCTTTTATAATAACTAGACAACGATCATGTACCAAATACCTTCCAAAAGTTTACTCATTTTATTTTTTATTTATTAACATCCACTTTATGCTACTAAGGCTAAGTGTGAAGGGATATCTGCAGGTTGCTACCCTTTTCTAATCAGGGTGGTACTGAGGGTTTTATTTAATGAGGTCACTAAAAAAATCCCTATTACCCAGGTGTGAATCAAACTCGTGACCCTAAGTTTTACAAGATTAAGATTAATATTTTAACTCACATGGATAGCCTGAGCCCCCTTACTCACATTTTATGTTTTCTTTGACCTTAATTTTTAAAACACACTCATGTTTACACCAGTTCAAATAAACATAATTATTAGTCGATAGTAAAAAACCATGAGAGCCATTAAACTACTATTAATTTTGAACTGTATAGTTCTATTTCATTTTTAAACTAGGTATTTCTCTTGATTTGTTTATTTAAGATATCACATGACTTTTTTTATTAATCGGTATACTCTGACATATCTTAGCATATGGGTGCCATAGACAATACCATATATGTTTGTTTCGTGAACCACAGTGTACATATAGAAGGAGAAAGAAATTATTAATACTTGTTAGTGTGTGGAATGGGCAGAATGATAAGAGAAGAAAGAGTAAGTAAAATAATATAATGTATCTCGGGAACAATTGCACGTGTCACTAACTATGTTATCACAGACTCGTATATACTAGCTGAGGAAATTACGTGCTGAGTGTAGCCAATGTCCCGCACTCACTCCCGAATCAATAATGAATTTTAAAGCAGCGGGACAGCTAGCCACAACCAGGAGGTTACTCACTGTTACAACTTAAAATACTTATTGGTTTCAAAAATGGATTTCATTAGTAATAAGGCTCTTGGTATAAAGGCTGCAATCTTGGAGCAAAAAAAAACAGCTATCTGTGTTTTCTTCTATTATATTAATCCAAGTCTAATCATATGTACGTGTGTATTCCAAGCTTGTGGAAATTCTTAGCACAGATTTTAATATTGAAAGTGATATGATTTGAATAACATTCTCTAGCCCAGGCCTGACAAATATATATAAATATATTGCTCCCCTCTTGCTTAAAAAAAAAAATTAAAAGAGAGTTATATATCTCTTATTTTGTTTAATATTCCAGTATGAAATGAATAAAAAATATTAATCATTTTAGATATTTTCTGGAAAATTATATCATTTACTCGTATATGAAGATTTCCCTTGTCTCTGAAACTTCAATCTGGTAAACCAGATCTTGTAGGTAGAAATTTTATTTTAAAATCATTCAGTATGGAAATTTTTTATCTTGAATTTAATAAATGAATTAGAATTATCTATGAGTAATACATATACATACATTTTACCAATCAAAGTAATTATTATTATTTTTTGCTGCTATGGTAAGTCTCCTTTCTAGCCAGGGTGGGCCTAAAAATTTTATTTAATGAGTATGTCACTAAATAAATTTCTATTTGCCCAGTCAGGAATAATCAAAGTAATACAATTACTTAATAAATAACATAATTAAACTTGATAACATATTTTTTTCTAATACAAATTCTAATTTATACTATCTATAGAAATTTTCAATTTCCTAAAAAAAAAGTCACTTATTTATCACTTTTCCCTGTTTCCTGGACAAGTGAAATACAGAATTAATTCTATGATAAATGAAAATAAAGCAAACTTTTGGAAACATTTGAAGGGTAATAGTTGTGTCTGCTAACTAAATATCAGTATGGCTTCTGTTTCTATATTTTTGTTTGTGAATATGAAATGAAAAATTAGTGCTAATGAGAATAAGAGATTTCAAAATTTCTTTAGGAGATAAGAACTAATATTTATTAACATTTTTTTTTATTATTATGTCATGATATTTAGCATGCAAAGATGTCAGGAGTTCTAGATATATTGGAGATAATAAACCTCGTAAAATGCTATTGAGTACAAGAAAATCAGTCAGGGGCGATTTTATAGTTGTCCTTAATGAAAAAAATATTGCTAGTTTTCCAGGATAGGAGGAGGCTCATGTGAATGAAACTTACTATCTTTTTTTGCTGTCGTGTTTCTTACCTGTTGGTAAATATTTTAGGAGCTGTGATTTTATTGTTATTAAGTTTTCCTTTACAAGTATATTTAAAGGAAGTCGATTGGTTCACATAATTAACACTAACACATTTTGCTGATCTAATACCTCTGGGACCAAGATAGCATGAGTTTTAAGGTATTTTTCATTAAGAATCTAAGTATTTCTACTAGGCCTGGTTTGAGGATTTCTTTCGGCAGATGCAATCCATTTTTCAAGAAATTGCTTTATTCTTCAGGTTAGACTTCAACTTTTTACTTGTTATTGGATTATATACTAGAATTTTCCTTTTGCTTTTAATCTAGTGGGGAATCTTTTTTAATCTATTTGTTTAGTGAAATATTATATGTTGGACACAGACAGAAATTGGGCATTTTGAGAATGCCCAGCCCTTAGTGGTCATTCTCAATATTGCAAATCCTCCTGGCCAATGCTCGAAATTACATCACTTGAATGGAATCATTCCAGAACGTGGAATATGATGTGTCAGATAAAGTGTTCTCAATCTTGCCCATTTGTGGTCTTATTTATATAAATCCATACTGTCAAATAATAATGTGGCTTAATCTTTGCTCAAGCTTTATACATTTATTTTTCAATAAGTGACCTTATAGTTTTAAATTAAAGAGTGTAGGGTAATATTTTTTAACCTGATAGTTTTTAGTAATTTTCCATATTTGAGATTCGTGTGATGATTTCCTCTTTATGAAATTCTTTCATTCGCAGCTCCATTTAAGAAGGACAATCCAATGAGAATGCTTATTCATATTGTTCATGGGATAGCAAAAGAATGAAAAAGTTTATTTCAGAATAATTAATGTTCTGAATTTGGTCAAACATTTTATTTTATTATATGTTGAGCTTCATTGCCTTCTTAGTTTCAGGATATGAAGTATTAAAGTGATTTTAGTTAAAAATTGGCTGTTTGAATTGTTGTTGGGTCCATTCTTAAACTATTTTTTTTTTTATTAAACTATGAAAAATTTACTATATTTAAAAAGAGGAATACAAATTATTTCTTGAAACTATTTATTTGTGCATGGAGTTATATACTAATGGCATTAAAGGATATATATATATATATATATATATATATATATATATATATATATATATATATATATCATTTAATACTTCATGATATAATTCTTTAGTTTTTTACTAGACAGTGTCAACCTAGAATATTTTGTTCCTAGTAGTATATATTTTTATTGTTGAACTTAATTGTTATTTCCTAGTGATGTTTCCTATCGCTCGAGTACAAAATGAATGTTTGGCACAATAATTATTATTTTGCATTTATAGCATCTAAGATCCAAGATCTGCTGTCCTCGTTTTAAGTTTTGACTCAGAAGTGAACTGTGAAATTTGTTTTCTGAGAATGAATAGCCTCATTTTGTAATGCGGATATTTTATATTTTCACTGTAGGTGCCACATTTTTGCTTTTGTTGTAAACATTGTATATGTATTTGTGCAATATTATTAATTTGTTTTAATATAGAAATAAAATCTAGTTGTTTATAAATTGTATATATATGTATTTTAAGCATATTTACTGTTATGTTATGAAGTTGTGTGTTTGTTTAGGTATATTTTCTAGATATATACTTCATTTTTTATATAAATATAACAAGTAATGTATATAAACATGTTAGGGGCACTGTGACCATTGTTATTGCTTTCAATAAGGCTTTAAGACTTGACTTTTAGCTAGTTCCTACTACTTTTTTATATTTTATTTTAGAAAGTATATTATAAACGTTCCCTTGCCTTTAAAGTTATCACTCTTCGACTTAATTAGAGCCATAATACTGAGTGATAACTTTTCACTTTTGTGCCTGTGTTGATAGCTACTTGAATTTTCAGAGTTCTATTATAATGTGAGTTTTGAATGGTACATATCTTGTAAAGAAAATATAGGGACTAGTGATTTCATTATATGTTAGTCCCACTATTATACAAAACACTTTGGCCATATATAAGATATACACTAATTGCCCATTTCATCTTCAAAAAAAAAGAATAATTTTTAGTAAGCCTTTTGCAAAATCAGTGTTTTAAATATCATTCTAATAAAAATGTTACTCAGTCAACTATAAAATAAGCCAGGGATGATAGTCTCTTTTTAAACAACTATAATAGCTTTGGGGAAGTGGAGGGGGGGGGAGTGTTTTGAGGTGATAATTTCTTAGATTTTTGCGGTAACTTACTAATTTGTGGGCTATTGACATTTTCTTATCACTATATTTTAATATAAATGTTCACATGGTTAAAGTTATTTAAATTAAAGAACATATAGTTTTATAAACATTGTTATAAAAGTAATTTAATGAGGTTCAGGAATATTAAAGGAAATTTCTGGAGGTGCTTTAATGAGCCAGTTGTTTCTTTCATTCCTATTCTTAATTGAAATGTTAAATTTTATGCAAATTTTCATTTTTTTAATATACTTTTACAAAAAATATAAATATTTGGTTTAATTAAATAGAATATTCTGGGGGACCAAATACGTAATTTGTATTTGTCAAGAGAATTTTCTTGTTCTTTACAAAGTAAAAAGAAAACTATTTTTTGATAAAATAGTTATATACTAAATGTTTTTGTTTTTTTCTGGTAGATATTGCAATGAAATTGTGTTATGGGATGAAGAACATATATAATTCTTGACATTTTGGGTTATTTGTGCTTTTACAACTGTTTTAATTTGTTTTTAAATTTAATTTTTATTTGAACATGAGACAAAATCTAAAATGATTGCTCATGAACTCAGGGATATAACTTAATTTTTATGTATCTTTTATTCATAAAATTTTATGACTCTTGTTGTAACGTTTTGAATTTATAGAATTGCTGAATGACTAACAATTTTTACCCATTTAAGCTATGTTTTTATAGGAGTATGGTACTGTTATGATTTTGCCACAAGTGGGGGAGGATATAATGTTTCTCTGTTTTATTTAGAATTCTTCCTACATGGAATAATTAATATTGTTTTAGTTGAGCATTTGCAGTTATTAAGACCTGTTTCCCAGTTCTTGGTAGTGTTTATTATGATTTCAATTGGAAAGTACATTGGAACCATTTCAGCCCCCATAATAACATGAACAAAAAAAACAATCCTTCATTAAATTTAGATTTTTTTAGTACAAGTTTTATATAAATTGGCAAGTATTCAAATACTAAGTTTATGGGCGTTAATAAGAATTCTAAATAAAATAAAGAAGATTATTTATTTTTAGTTGTTTCTTATCTTTACTCCGTTCCTAGTGAACCACAATCATTATCTGTTATACAGAGTTTTATTATATCTAAGTAGAAATGAAATCATTGAATGAATGTGTTGTCTTCCAATTAATTAATAACTTATTTTATTTAAAGTATATATTTGTATAAAAGCTTCATGTACTTACTGTAAATGTTATTTTTTGTAAATAGTGTTAAGAATATAAGTACTTACTGTAAATGTAACTAATATCATCCAAAGCATTGTGCCTTGCCTGATTTTTAATTTGTAATTATTGAATTATAAAGTATAATTTTTGCAAATATATATGCAATCATGTGTATGTATTATATATTTATTTCCTAGCTTCGGCAATCAATTTTATACCCTCTACCTTATAAAAATACTTTTTAATAAGTAATATATTTGGAATTATATTATTCTTTTTGAGTCATGTTAGACCTCATTTGCAGCAGTGGTAGTGAACGAGTTCTGTAGTGTGAGGAATGGAAACCATATTCATTAATTAAGAAAGAATAAATAAGATGTAAACAAATAACTCATGTTTACCAATTGTGTGTGTGTTTATGAGTGAGTGTACGTGTGTTTGTGTATTTTTAATGTTCTTACCAATTTACCTTCTATTCTTTACCATTTCCCCCACGTTCATTCATCCATTGCTTATGGTTGGGGCTACTGTATCTATTATTTGTTGTCAGCTGTAACTTTTTCAACATATTCTCTCCTAGTCAGTGTTGACTTAGCTATTCTGTTCAGTTCTTATTATGACTCAAGTGATCTTTTCTATTTGACTTCGTCCCATTCAGGATAGGTTCCTTCTTCATCGAAGCCCCTTGCCTCCCTCACAGTAAGAGAGGACTACAGGTTTTCTCTGGGTCACTATATTCTCTGTGTAAATGATCAATCAAGCATTTTAGTGTTCATCTTCCCACCTCATCTCTTGGTTTTTGGGCCATAAATCTTATTTTATTAAACTTTCCCCTTTCTTGGCCTTATAATTCTAGAAGTTCATCTCTTCAGGTAAAATTAAATGTATTTTACACCCCTTGTCTTACCAAAGATAATAGAGCCCATATTTTCAATTCATTCTTACCCCCCCCCCCACCTCCTAATTTACTTAGATTTACTTTTTATTTTATTTATACTGTATAACTGATAGTTTAATTATATAGGTAACCAAAAATTGTGGGTGGCCTTAGCATCACCACTGATTTGCTGTAGTTACATTCTCACAACTCTGTTTCAACATCCTCTTGAGGAAAGCAAGGTTAATTATGTACAAAAAGCCCTTGTGTCAATAAAAAATCAATTGAAACACTAGTCCAGGAAATACCCTTATGAAAATCTACCAAAATGCAGTATAGGTAGTGTCTGAAGCAATGCCAAACAATGGAGCTCTATGTCAAACCTGTCACCTTAGCTATTATATTAAAGACAGATTTTAAAATGGAAAGAATGGTACCATTTGGACTACTCATGTTTTATGGTACATCTAAAAATTCCTAATAGTTGATGCTTATCATATTAAACACCACTCACCTTGCTAAGGCATCCATTACTGGAGGAGTCTGGCTGAGAATAGGCTCGGAAGTTAAAATCATGTGTATTTCCATTGGTCACAAGTCCAATTGAAATATATATAAACAAAATTATTAACAACACTATGTTGTACTCATTTTTTTTTCACCCTTGAGATAACCTTCTACTAAATCAATTTTCATTTCAACCTAAATTTCAAGTACCGTTTACATAGAATTATTAAGGCAGAAACAGAATGTAATGTGACATTATATGAAGTGTGTCTTTCACGTGGGAAATCTGCCTAGTTAATGCAGTACCAGTCTGATAGATTTCTTTTTATTTTACCCCTGTTTCTCTCATGGCAATGAAACTTTTAACTACTGGAGTGATACATACACACAAAGTTTGTGATCTCATGTTTGTCATCTAATGGGTTGGATCGATGGACATTTTGAAAAATTGTGTCAAAAATACAACTTCAATAGCTCATTTTTCTTAAGTGAAAATTGCTAAAATAAATTGATGCGTTGAGCAACAAATGTAGGGCTATATCTTAGCCACAGAATAAATACAGAAGAAAAAGTATGTAAAACCACAAATACCTAGGGGATCCTATAATTGTAGGCGTCATTTCCTACTTTCTTATTTCTTTCTTCAACTATCTGGGGGAGAATATAAAAGTGAGCAGATATAAAATTGAAAATGTTAATGTCGACGAGATGCTTTTTTATCCAGCAGATAACCAATAACTGGAGCACTAAGGCTTACTAGGTCTTAATGCTCCTCGGTGAACTTCAAGTCATGGTTCAAATCCATATCCAAATATATATATATATATGTGTATGGACATTTGAAGAAATTTGTTTGAAATTGTGCCATGAGTACAACTTCAATAGCTGATTCTCCTTAAGGGAAATTTTCTAGAATAGTTTATGTTAGGTAGAGGGTGACATTCACACTCAAGACAACGGATTTTTTTTTTTTTTTTTTTATTATTATTTAATCTATCAGGAATTCCTTTTTTCTCAGGCAGATAAGTATAATATCAAAACCTTTCCCTTAAATTGTTAATACATTTTAATCATTGTTTCATTTAGATATTTTAATAATAATAATTTAATAAAATAAAATAGAACGAATTAAACTTGAACACAATAATTAAAATACCAGCAAGGAATTTAAATGTTTAAAATGTCGTTAACGATAACAAGAAGGTAGTATCGATTGTCTTATTGGAACAAGACTCTAATAACAACTTACTTTTGTTCAAACAAAATTTTATTAATGGTGGATGTCATTAAGTATCAATTCCCTTCGTTAGCCACTTCATCCTGTGTTTCCTCTTCATCTGCTACGTTTTCATCTTCTGGGACTGTTTTTGAATCTTGAACTTGAATATATTCTGATATAAGATCAGTTACATTTATTTCTGCCGAAATGAATTCACTCTCTTCCATGCCTTCTCCAGTGAACCAGTGAACGAAGGCTTTCTTTCTGACCATTTTACTAAATACGTTCACTTGCTTACGAAATATTTCTTGAATCCCTGTATTGTTACCTGTAGCAAAAACAATATCAGCAATAACTTATTTATGAATGAAAGGACCCACTCATGAGTGGAAATTACAGAGAAGCCGTTTTGCCCTGTTCTAACGACCAACATCCTGACATAATGGTTAACAAAATGAACCTGACAACAAAGCAGAAGTTAACAAGAAGAAGAAGGGGTGAAAGTGTATTTTAGCCCCCCCCCCCTTGGTGGCGCATGATGACGACGGCGGCCATTTTGTTTTTCTAACTTTATATTTTTTAACACTTTAAAATTTCCAAAATACACCATCGGTGGTTAAAACCGAGAATGGGGGCTTTGTTGTTCTAACTTTATATTTTTTAACATTTTAAAATTTCCAAAATACGCGATCGGTGGTTTTAAGCGAGGGCGGGGATTATAACGAAACAAGATGGCGGCGTAGGGGGGGGGGGTCTAAACGGCACTTTAGCCGAAGAAGGAAGTCTGATCAGACATTTACTTGCATACCAATATTTGTGATGCGTTAGGAGGTAGAGTGTGACTGACATACCCTGTTTTTTTACTTGAAAGAGTCTGTAAACGATGACTTTTTAATAGAAACAGTGTTCGAAAAATAATGATGTGACTAGGATTTCCTGGGAAACTTATCGGGCTAAAACGGTGTGTCTTGTTACGTTTATTACACTTCTCATTGCACAGTTCAATAACTCACGATCACTGAAGTTCACAAGAACACGGCACCGCACTGTTCTTCACATAAAACACTTTACAGCACTGCAACTAAAACCCACTATCCACTAAAGCTAAACTGAACGCACTGTTATTCACTTGAAGAGAGCTGAGAACAAAGTAACTCTCGGGACGAGGTGGGCCTCTTTAATAGACGAGCGGAAAAATCAAAGAAGACTGCTTAGGTAAGTCTAGATCCCAGACGCGTATCGTCGATTACATGCTTTGGCGCCAAAGGTCCTACCTCGGGCGGTCCTTTCATCTACTTCGTACTTCTTAAATATGTGATTAACTCTGTGTTTAATTTTTCATGAACGTAGTATTTCGCAACAGTACGAGGGGGCTACTCGTATACTAAGGGCTCTGGTAAGAAATACAAGATGAAATATCTGAAATGTAAACAATCGATTTTACAAGACTCAATAGCTTACTGCGAGTGGAACATGTACAAGAAGTGCCCCACATTTTCAAGACAATGATTCCGATAGTGTGGGGTAACGACCACGAGGGAACCCGAAGATGAAATGGATGGATGTAAAGTAGGCTGTTTCATATTTCCATCACCCAGCATACAGCTGGAAAAGATTGGAATTGGTCTTCAATGCAAGTAAAGCCAACCGAGAAAAGTCCGTCACGCAGGGGCTGCGTAAACTAAGCAGATTTCCTATGCGAAGTTTAGCAATAGAGAAATCTGCATACTGGTAACACAACACCACCATAAGTAAATACAAACGGTAATGAGAAATCTTTCAGTTAATTTTAATAAACTCCCAACTGAAGCAGCTTCTGAATTGTAAGAATAATTTATATTTTAATAACTCAAATTTTAGTAGTCCAAGAACTAAAGAAGGGGGGGGGCGGATGAACAGACCGTATTTGCATAAATCTCACAAAGTGAAGAAGGTTAGGTAAGGTTAAAAAGGACAGGTTAGGTTAGAAGCTTCCGCCAGAGCCGAGCCCGGCCGAACTAACCCGAACAACACCCGACCACAGACTTCATAAAAATGCAAATATCTCGGTTAATATTCAAGATAGAGAATAAGTATATATAACAATATTTATAGTAAATTTGGTAATTCTGAGCTATTATCCGGTTAACTTCAATTCCCTCCATACTGTAATATTACATTAGTGTAGTGCTGAATATTAATATTCAGTCCTAATTATGTGTCGGAAAACGAAAATATATTAATAAACTTAATTTAGTAGTCGTCTGGCTCACTATCGGTATCTGGCTCATGAAAGACGCGAGATAAATTTTGTAACACTAAAATTTCCAAAATACGCCATCGGTGGTTAAAACCGAGGGTGGGGGTTTTCTTGTTCTAACTTTAGTATAAAACAAGAGTACATCACATTTTTAGGGCGATTGGTCAGATCTACAATGGCGAGGACGAGCAACCTCGCGTCGTTCATGAGCCAGATACCGATAGTGAGACAGACGACTACTAAAGTAAGTTTATTAATATATTTTCGTTTTCCGACACATAATTAGGACTGAATATTAATATTCAGCACTATACTAATGTAATATTACAGTATGGAGGGAATTGAAGTTAACCGGATAATAGCTCAGAATTACCGTAAATTTAATTTGCAATAAGATTGGTTCTATACGATTTTTCGATCCGATGCATAATAACGGAGATATTTCGAATTTTCGAAAATCCCCCTCTAAACCCCCCCCCTCCCTCTAGTACGATTTCAGCCATTAACGAACTTGATCTGTCTTTTTACATAAAACGGTTAAATATCGAGTTTCGTAACGATCAAACAAAAATTGCGACCGCTAGAGCGTTAACAGACAAATATATATACAGTCAACTCTCGCTAACACGAACCTCGATAACACGAAATCCTCGATATCACGAATTATTTTTAATCCCCATGGAAAAACCTGTCTAACACGAAGAAATTACTATACGTAACACGAAATAATTTTCTGGTTATATTTTACCACTATAACACGAAGAGAGACAAAAATTACCTCTGTAACTCGAAGTTCAGTAGATAAGACGAATTTGATTAGCGCATTACCTCTATATCACGATGTTCTCAGAATGGATTTGTTTAACACGATATCCCGGCGTTCAGGTTGCAACCTGTCGGTGAGACATAACCGGGGACAAGAGCCCTTAGTCTGTTTGCAGTCTCGTCTCGGGTATTTTTAGCAGATTTCCCTTAAGGGAAATCAGCTATTGAGGTCGTACTCATGATGCGAGTTTCGAAACCTTTCTTCAAATGTCCATCATCCTACCCAGAAGATGACGAAAATGAGGTCCGTTCAAAATTATATATATATATATATATATATATATATATATATATATATATATATATATATATTTGTCTGTTAACGCTCTAGCGGTCGCAATTTTTGTTTGACCTTTACTAAACTCGGAATTTAATCGTTTTATGTAAAAAGGAAGATCAAGTTCGTTAATGGCTGAAATCGGACCAGTGGGAGGGGGGGTTTTGAGGGGGGGAATTTTGAAAATTCAAAATATCTCCGTTATTATGCGTCGGATCGAAAAATTGTATAGAATAAATCTTATTGCAAATTAAATTTACTATAAATATTGTTATATACATTTATTCTGTATCTTGAATATTAACCGAGATATTTGCATTTGTATTCTGCGTGTGGTCACCAGTAGGCTATGTTCGGACTTTCCGCCGAGAGCTCTGGCGGCCGTTTCCATAACTATTCGTCCCTCGTGAATAGGATAAGAGGTTAGGTTAACTGTGTTTTGGGGCTAGAAACTACTGGGTTATTACGCCCTAAATAATGTTTTAGGTTTAGAGGTTTCTTACTACTACAGTTGTTATTAGGCAGATTTCTCTATTGTAAAACTTCACGTGGGAAATCTGCTTAGTTTACGCAGCCCCTGCGTGACGGACTTTTCTCGGTTGGCTTTACTTGCATTGAAGACCAGTTCAATTATACTGTACCAAGTTAAATGTTTAATTTTGAAGCTGTAAGGGATACAGCAAAGTTTTTTTTATTTTAATCAACATTATGACTGATAGTGTTTTTTCAGTTTTAAGCGAAGGAAGATTAAGGACTTATTAATCAGTGGAATTAATATTATATTTTCTGTTTTCTGTGTTTTACCGTTTTTTTTTATAAATTATGTATATATACATATTTTAATTCATTTAAATATTCGTAAAATATTATGATTATGTAGATTTGTAGAAGATGTAGGGAATAAATCACAGTACATTTTTTTACTTCTGTAACACGGATTTTCATTTAGTTCACCTCTATAACTCGAACTATGCCTAAGACGAACTATACATAACACGAACAAAAATGGCAGTCCCGTGGAATTTCGTGATAGCGAGAGTCGACTATATATATATATAAATATATATAAAATTTTGAACGGACCTCATTTTCGTCATCTCCTGGGTAGGATCGATGGACATTTGAAGAAATGTTTCGAAACTCGCGTCATGAGTACGACCTCAATAGCTGATTTCCCTTTAGGGAAATCTGCTAAAAAAACACACACGCACTCACTTATGTTAATTTCACAATATCATAATATATTATAACATTTGTTATGAGTGATTTAAGTACTATGTATTATTTTTATTGACCTTTTACTAAGCAAGTAAATAGCTAATGTCAGATCTTTGCACCATTCCAATAAGAGGGTATTTTTGCCTGCCTAGGATCAGTAGCCCCCCCACGACGGTGTTTTTGATATTGGTAGCACCCTCTCCATTGGAAAAAAATAACACACAATGTCACCGATATAAAACAAAACATCTAACAATTACCCAAGAAACTTGCAGATAATGTAGCCCCTCTAGGTGGAATGTCACAAATGGCAGTCTTGATATTATTTGGTATCCATTCTGTGAACATGTAGCTATTTCTGTTTTGAACCTTCACCATTGTTTCTTCAACCTAAAGTATAAAATCATTTAAAGAACATTAGATAATCAAAAATTGGATTATGTTGAGAGAATTCATTTGAGAGCCTCTAATGCAGGACCAATTCATACAATAATCTACACAGATTGATATCATAGATTGAAAAATTCAGGATTCCTTAAATATGGCTGTCCTTCTTCCGAAGAGGCCATAAGTAAAATGAAAGAAGAAACAGAAGGCACAAAAAATGACCGAAAATCAATTCATAATGAATAACATGCTTCCTCTAGACAAAGTTAATGTCAACTATTCTCAAACGGTTATTTTTGTCTTAACCCTTCACAGGCAAGGCTGGGTCGCCGGTGACCCAGAGGTTGGTAAAAATAATATTCTGAGTAAAGTGAGGGAAGGAGGGGAGGGGGAGTGCACTGTACCCCTCCCCTCCTTCCCAGAGTTGATGAAAAACAAATTGAGAATCAGCCTGGACCCAGCACTTCAAGACGTCGGTGTGCTTTTTGTGAAAAATCAAGAGATCGTAAGGGTACATCAAACTGCGCTCATTGTAATCGCAGCCTATGTACTGAGCATAGGCTAAGTATTTGCTCTCAATGCATTACCAGAGTCTCACCTGAAGAAGATGAAGAAATAGAAGATTGTTAGATTGTTCTGAGTTTGAAGTGTTAGTGAACTTTCATTACTAAGAGTTTATTCCCTTTTTTTTATCCCTCATATTTTCTTATTCTTTTTTCCGTAGAGTATTTTTTTATATATATTTTTGCTGTAAGTGTTTAAACTATTTATTTTGATCTGGAAAGTTTTTGACTGTTCAGAGTAGGAAAAATTATTGCTGGACTGCCGGATGAAATGGAAGACTGATAACTTACTGAAAATTATTTAATCACTAAGATTTTATTAAATTTTCTCGTCTTTTATAGCTGGAAATTTCTTATTTTTTCCCTTCTAGGAGTTTACTCATTTAATTTTTATCTTTTATCCTATACGGATACCAAAGGTAACAAAGGTCTGGAACTCTATGTTCCTACTAATTTAAGTATAGGTCCTACTAATGTAAGTTTTTGTATTTTTATCATATTATGTATATTGCTAAATAAAATAATTTTTTCCAACTATACTTTCTTTTTTTATATAAAAAAAAACAACAACAACTGGAATATTTTTGTTAAAATGAAAAAAATGTGCTATAAATATGACTGTGTCACCCGTGACCCAGCTTGCCTGCACTGTAATTTTCATATTCCTTGTCTGTGAAGGATTAAATATTCATTCTCAGGGGCAGTTATAATTAGGATTTTGAATACTAAAGATCAGGTCACACGTAAGTCTGAATTACAACTGACTGAAGGGTCTGCTGCAAAAAAGTACTTCCTAAAATAGTGGGTTCTGACATTTGCGAGACTACAGTCGCATTCATATTGTTATACGAAAACAAAAATAATAAACGATGTTTATTAGAGTTCTTTTGGATTGCAAAATTAAACAAACAAGCTTTAGAGTTTTTATTATTGCCCAATTTATTTGACAATGCACTACACACATAGTAAATCGTTCTTCACTACTACTCACAGTATGCACTGATAACTTCACTTCTTATTGCACAGTGCAATAACTCATGATCACGCGAAACACTCAAAATCACAAAACACGGTTGTGCACTGATCTTCACAAAGAGCACGGCACTGCATTGTTCTTCAAATAAACACGGCACTACTATGATCTTCTCATAAAACACTGTACCGCACTGAAACTAAAATGCACTGTTCACTAAAGTTGCGCGGAACGCACTGTTATTCACTAGAAGAGAACTGAGAACAAACTGACTGTAGGGTGAGACGGGCGGCGAGATCAATGGAAAAGGGCCCAGACAAGCCTAGTATCCAAACGTGTGTCGCCGAAAACATTCCAACAGTCCTTCAATGTACTTCGTAATTCTTAAATACATGATTAAAACTCTGTGTAATTTTCATGTACGCAGTTTTCGCAACAATATTATTTATTTTATATACATTTTCACATTATTTTATATGCAACACTCACGGCAAATAATAATGAAGTTATGCAGCAACGCACGACAATCCTTGATTTTTACTTCGGTTGAGTCATATTCTAGCACAAAACAATATCTGAATTAGGCGACCTGTTTTTCGAGGGTCTATCAATTTGATTGCTAATTTGATAAATAATTTGAATTATTTACTCACCTCTTTAGTAGAAGTTCTTCCTCGAAATATTGCAGCTGACGTAAGGAATTTGCCTTTCCTAGGATCGATTTGGCACATATTAGTTTCAGGATTGAACATTGCTTGTACTAATGCTGATACAGTCGAAGGTCGGAATTCTACAGTACCCCTTGACACTAAAGGCACTGTCGCGGGGGCAAAGAAGTGCAGACGAGGGAACGGTACCATGTTTACAAGAAGTTTCCGAAGATCTGTGTTCAGTTGGCCTGGGAACCTGTGAAATTAAAAAGCACTAGCTTTATTATTTTCTCGTAGATTGTGCTTCTAAATCGGGTTATTGTTAATTTAAACATGAATCTCATTAAGTTTTTCATGCAGTATACATTGAAATGGTTTACAGTAATTTCTAGACCAACGTTTGCCTCGAATTATAAATAGGCCAGTCGACTATTGAGCTATCGACGTATATCGAACTCTGAGCTTCGAATGTGTGTATTCGCCTTCCCGCGACAATGTCATGGTGCTACTTTAGTGGCATTCATCTTTTTTTTTTTTCTTTTTTTCCTCTTGCCTGACATTTAACAAAAGTTTGAGAAACCGGAGGAAATCAAGGAGAAGAGAGAAGGGTTTAAGGCACATTTTGGCAACCACTGCCTGCTGTAAGCTTTGATCCGGCCCTCGAGACATTTTGGAAATCCAATTTAACAAAAATATTACACTACTTCTTCGAAATGAGGTAGATGATGAAAAATTTGTCCGTTTGACAGTACTTAAATGCGAACATTTCTTTTCAATGATGAAAGTTAATAAATCAAAACATCGTACAAGGAAAGCTGACTGACGATAATTTAAAAAATTCTTTACGTCTTTGTACCAGCAGAATTAGTCTAAACATAGGTGGATTTAGTTTCCCAAATTCAAGCTCAAGTGTCTCATTGATTTCGGTGTCGCTATTTAACTTTCGTTGTTTGTAATAATTCCAAATTTTACGATTTAATTATAATGTTGTGCCAATTTGTTTCTTTTCGTTATTTTAATAAATTGTATTATAATCACATTATCATATAGTTTCATGTCCGATCGTTAAAAGTTATGAACACTACTTTAAAATGGACTACTTTTATAGCGGCCCGCGAATGTATTTGCACACTTAAGTTTGGCCCGCAACATGTCAAAGGTTGCTTATACCTGTTTTAAGGCATGACAATCTAGGTTCCTCAACACAAATTATCACTGTCTCTCTGAGTTTATCAATAGGCTGTTTCCTCAACCTAAATATAACTATCAACTCAGGACGAAGATGTATTTCAAATCTATTTGATAAAAGTACATTTTTGTCAACCCTATATTGGGAGATTTTTTAAAAAATTAATCTCTATAGCCTGCTATTAAAACGTTTTCCACTTAAATCGGAGTAAGCATTAGAGCTTAAAGGGTTGTTCCATTTCTTATGAAAAAAGCAAACCTGAAACCGGCAGTAGTTCCCGCCATTATTAGAGAAACTAGATGGTTGAGATCACTGTAGCTGGGAAAGGGGATGCGGAGTTCTTTCTTGCAGATTTTGTTCATAGCGCCATTGTCCATGCAGATCACTTCCTCAGCGGATTCAATCAGCTGGTTCAGTCCTAGTACACAATTGTACGGCTCCACCACTACATCGGACACCTATAAAATTTAAACTATAGATTAAACGAGGCTCAGGTTAACCATGCGAGTTAAAGACCTTAATCTCACATGGTAAGCCTAGAGTGGCGAGTTCAATTCCCGCCTGGGCAAAGGAATTTATTTAGTGAGGGAATTGATTAAATAAAATAATCAATCCCCTGGCTAGAAACGGATGGTAACCTGTAGATAACCCGTCCAAATTAGCCTTAGATGCAAAAAGTGGACGTTAATAAATAATGTATTATAATTTTCCATTTATGTAATTATATTAAAATTTTGTGGTCATTCCTTTTTCTAATTTGTCAAATTATAATAATTCGATCAATGAAAAGTCCCATGGCTTATTTTTTGACCTCTGATTCTTTTTTCAATTAATTATCTCATCAATATTCCATCCCGAAGAAAGGTAGTCACCGAACCCGTTTAGAAATTTTAGAACAGATGCTCTAAACAAACCATATTTGTATGTGCTCAATTAAGGGCTCAGTCCATCGACAGTTTCTTATAATTTGCAAACCCACTATGAGTAGTTTGTATGTAAATTTTCTTTTGATTTAACAATAGACTATGGTTTCAAATTTATTTAATTCATTTTGTATTGTTAGTGAATGTATTTAAGATAGTGAAGAAGTGCATTTCACTTAGGAATGGAAATTTTGTAGTGTATTGTGCATTCTCCTAATAATTAAGTTGGCAGTGTCGATAGGCGATAAATGGTACCGGAAATTCTCCTGCCAATGAAGTCGGCAGTGGCGATAATGGGTGCCTATGGATGAGCAACTCTTGGTATAGTTTTCTGTCATGGGGAAGCTGTAGGCACCGCAATTCATAATTTTATAGAATGTAAGTGTTCTGTGCATCTCCATCGCCCTACGCTGCTCGGTTCTCGTTCGCCATAGGTAGGACAAACAATATATATTAGTTTTACTGGCTTGAAGGGAAAGTTGATATACCTCCCGCCATGTAAATCCAACGAGGTCAACGTCAAGTCAAAACAGCTGTACCAAAGAGGTCCAAGACATCAGACGTGATCATTGTTTATTGTTATTATGTGGTGTATTTTACCAAAAGACATTAGTTATGTTTAATTGACCTTTTTAGTATTAGAATTATTTTATTCAGAAAGTGAATTTTATTGGTTTATTTTTATGTTGATATTATAGAATTAATTTTGTTGGGGGCTTCTGTAGTTAGACCCTTCATCCTTTTCATCACAGGTCACAGGTTCCCCGACAAAATATGTTTCGATTAAATGTGCTGTAAAACAATTAAGAAACTCTTACATCTCGCGAGGGGATGATAGTGAAAGGGTTGAGAATTCTGTCTGGATATTCTTCCTTTATCTTTGCTTGGACGAGGCAACCCAGTCCAGAGCCCGTTCCACCCCCTATGGAGTGCAAGAGCTGGAATCCCTGGAGGCAATCGCACATTTCCACCGTCCTCCTGATGGCTTCCTGTGTCCTGGGGAGGATATCTGGCCCATTCGAATGATAGCCCTTGGCCCAGTTGTTCCCGGTTCCCGTTCCTTCAGCGATGACAGAGTCTGGGCTCATCAGAGTACCGTATGGACCGCTTCGCACAGTCGCTGCTGTGTCTTTGTCTAAGTCCAGGCAGACCGCACGAGGTACCCATCGGCGACCTGAAAAGAATATAAAAGTGAACCTATTGAACCTGAAAATAAACTCGATTTCCACTTGGGGCTAATGCTTATTTTATGATAAATATTATAGCTGCAGTCCTGAGAACTGGGCTACATACCATCTTAAAAAGAGGAGAATGAGTAGCTTGATGGAGCCAGATTCTAGGACTATGGTCAAAAGCAATTATGATGCAGCCTTAGCAATCATGTCCAAAATAAATAATTTGTCTATGGTTTAAGAAATTAAAAAGTAAAATTGACTTGGGGTTAATATTTGTATACATTTGTATGCAATTTATCAATTAAAAAATAAATTTATCATTCTCTACCTCTTGCCTGATCATAGTAAACATTCAGTCTCTGTGCCTGGATCTTAGATTTCCCACGCATTTGGCCATCTGGACCAACTGAATGTTCATCTGATATCACCTCCCAGAACTGTAAAATAACAAGGTATTGGGCAATTAAAGACTTATCATGCGGGAAGTAGTCCCAAGTATAATTGTGATTCTGAAAGGGGTCTGGAGATGAGCTAAACTGAGAAGAGGCTCATTTGAGCCGTGTGAGTTAAAGCGTTGGCAAACCGTTCGATACCCACCTGGGTCAAATAGGAATTTACTTAGTGGTGAACTTATTAAATATAATCCTTAGTCCCACCCTGACTATAAAAGAGTGGAACCTCTAGATTACCCATCCCAATTAGCCATAGTAGATAAAAATGGATGTTAAACAAAAATAATGAAGATAGAGACAGTGCTCCCCCAAAATAAATTACTGTGAAGGGACTAAAGCCTTTTTTTTTGAGATCTTGATCCGCTCTTTCACCTTTCAGCGCCTAGAGTATAAAGAATTCATTTACTCACTTAGTAACCCGCCCGATATGTAATAGCAACATAAATAGACAATAATAGCATCACGATTGAAAGGTTAAATTTTCAATTGGCTATTTTAAAATATACTTAGAAGTCTACATGAGGTACCCTACCTTTGAACCAATGCTATTTCCACATCGGCCAACTTGAACAACAAGAATCTCCCTCATATTTTTTGTTTTTTTCTAGTTGTCATTATATTTCATTGAAAGTAAGTTTCCATGTCTTCCGTAATGACTTCATCTATCCTTCTTAATTTTGATCTTTGGCAGTATTTTGTGCTACCATCTTACTGAAGACACCTAAGTGTCAATGACACAACGTAGCTTTAACACTTAGCATGTGTTGCAAGAGCAGCACATGGTTTATTTTTTGTAATGTTGTAAGTTAGTTATAAAACGAGTGGTTCAATCGTTGAGCCGCCAGATTTGGTTTTGAAAACTGGAAATAGAAACTTCTGTGATAGGAAACAATGTATCAGAAAGAGATCAAAATAGTGAACTAATAAAAAGAGGCCGCAATGTCCCACGAGCTGCTATGGTATACTAGTGATCTTCTCTCGTTAGGTCAAAAATCGATGAGTTCTGGAGGTTTATGATGAGTGAAAACAAGAAAGGGCGAATAACTCGCTTAATATTTGAGTCAAGGGAAAATGTATACAATAAGAATTTTAGAACATCAATAGTTTAACAAGATTGATTCTATAATATATTTCGATGCTACTCATAATAACCGAGATATTATGAATTCTCGAGCCCCCCCCCAATCTAACTAATATGATCTATTGTGTTGAAGAAAACAATTAAATATAGTGTATGTCATAGATCAAATAAACATTTTCGACTTGGGAACGTAAAATGTTAAATGATCACTTCATCACCCAACGAATTTGCGTATACCTCACACATTAGTTCAACCTCATGAGATCATGTGTCAGTAAAAGTTCAATGAAAACAATATTTCGCACTTCGATTAATATGGTTCATGATATAATATTAACTACGATATTCATATTAGGCTTATAAAAAAATTATCGTGTGAGACAGTTCTATCGTCATAAGTAAGCATTTGGAATTGACAGTCAAATTGTAAAATAAAAAAATTCATATATAATGAACATTGGTATTTAGTTTCTCAGTATAACACATTGACAACAAATGGACAACTTCTTACTTCCTCATGGCTGCGCAGAGAGACAACCTAAGGGACTTTAGGATTCCCTTAAAAACTAGTTTCATTGGTTTATAAGCTATCTAAACTTTGTATTTTTTTTTTTTTTTTGAAGAATCATACCAAAATTCAAAAATAAAGACATGTTATCAGAGTATTATTTTTTAAATAACTTTGCAAGAAAAGGATTTATTGGCAAATTCCTCATGCAACCTTGGCATCCTCTTATATCTGCGAAACGTCACTATCAACATTAAATAAAGTTCATTATCTGTACTTTAGTACATAGAAATCATTGATCGTGAAAATTAATAATATATACTAGGCGGTACTAACATGTGCACTCTTAATAAATATTAGGAGATGTTAGCGGACTCATTTTTCAAATTAAAGTTAGATAACCTTTATGGACCGCCAACATTATTTTAATGGTCCGATGACTGTAATACGATTGTTTAGTGCTCCTGCAAGACAGATAAGGTGCTCCTGTACTTAATTGTCTAGAACTTCAAAGATATAATTATTATTAAACGTCCACTTTTTGCAACTCAGGCTAATTGGGACGGGTTATCTACAGGTTACCACCCTTTTCTAGCCAGGGTGGGACTTAGGATGTTATTTAATGAATTCCGTCACTAAATAATTTCCTTTGCCCAGGCGAGAATCGAACTCGCCACTCTAGGTTTAACTCGCATGGCTAATCTGAGCCCCCAGACATATAAGAAATTTATTATTTTGGACTCAGGTTCTTAATGTAAGTTATCAAGTGTTGGAGGTCAAGCGAGACAAATTTAAATCAGATAGAATATTAGACAAAGTCCGTCACGCAGGGGCTGCGTAAACTAAGCAGATTTCCCACGTGAAGTTTTACAATAGAGAAATTTCACGAGAGTCGAGGAGTTAAGGAAACGGCTGAACTAGTTTTTGACGGGAAAGTAACCCGTTCATTAGCTGCCCAGATTTAATATAAATGCAAATATCTCGGTTAATATTCAAGATAGCGAATGAATGTATATAATAATATTTATAGTAAATTTAATTTGCAATAAGATTGATTTTGTACAATTTTTCGATCCGACGTATAGTAACAGAGATATTTTGAATTTTCGAAAATCCTCCCCTCTAAACCCCCCCCTCCCACTGGTCCGATTTCAGCCGTTAACGAACTTGATCTTTCTTTTTACATAATACGACTAAATATTGAGTATGGTAACGATCAAACAAAAATTGCGACCGATAGAGCGGTAACATACAAATATATATATATATATATATATATATATATATATATATATATATATACAGTTTTGAACGGACCTCATTTTTGTCATTACTAGGTAGGATCGATGGACATTTGAAGAAAAATTTCGAAAATTCCGTCATGAGTACAACCTCAATAGCTGATTTCCCTTAAGGGAAATCTGCTAAAAACCACAAGGGGCTTAGCATTTGGAAAGTTTGGCTTCCAATCAATCATTGAAAATAATTAAATTATTTATTGATGTTTTATACAAATCAATAGAATTCTGTTCTAACACCCTTCATCTGAATATCATACCATAGATATTACCCCTTTAGAATTTCTTTGAGCTCCAAGTGAAATTCATGTTATCTAGAACCTATATCTAAATTATGCGTACCTTGATCTAGAAGAGATGCTGGGTAATCGATTACACAAAATTTGACTATCGATATATCTGAGGAATTGAAACAGCTCAGTAACCTCTGACGTTTGGTGACGTTTATTTGAAGTTTTATTGTTTTTGGTCGGATTATTATGATTTATTTTATGTGAGTTTGTCGTCTAACCCATTGTGATTACCGATATGACACCCCATGCGATTCTAGACTTCATTCATTGGTAAAAACAATGGAAAACCCTTTTCTACAAGAAGAAATAAATGCTCAGGAGTCTACTTCTAGTGATCCTAATAAACAAAAGCTCTCATATTCTGATATAGCAGATAAACTAATAAGGGATAAATTGTGGTTAACTGCGTTAGAATTGCATGCTGAGTTAATTGAAGCTGGAAAAGAGGTGCCCAGGCTGAGGGATTTCTTTTCTAATCCTGGTAACTTTGAGAATCAGTCACGCCCAGAACTTCTACCAACTATTGGTAAATATAGAGCATGGACAGAAAGTAATGTAGTTTTCATGTATTTTCAAACAATCTGAACTTGATCAAAAGTAAGTTAGATTCAAGTTTTTTGATAGATTGTGTACGTTTTTCAAAATAAAACAATCCAATATTACATATATATATTTTTTATGAAAATGAGTCGGTAAATCAAATTTATATTTATTTGGAGTAAATTATAGTTATTTTCTGCAGAATGCAGAATTTTAGACTTGCACTATCTTCTTATTAAACCATCTCTATTGCTAAATGTCCCCGAGATTTATGGATCATCATCTTGGTGTATGTTTCTTGAAATTGTCTGTTCTTTAGAAAATATGAATTTTAGATTTCTCAGAAAAAAATCTATCAGTCAGAGGAGAGCTCTGTCACCATCCACAGTTGTTAAAGAATAAGAGCTTCACAGTTTTTTGTTTGATATACCAAAATAAATTCAAGTTCATCTATCTCACCAATCTACGGTTGCTGCTCAAAATTTCCATAAAGGCATCATTATTTTTTTATAATTGACAAAATATTGTTTTATATCATTTAAATACGCATATATATTATGTTTAACAAGGAAACAGTAAAACCATGGGAATGTTAACAATCTGCTGTTTTGCCCTCTATCCTCTTCTACCAGAATTTTCAGCATCTGCTTTGATTTTAATTACTGTATTGTTAGTTTTTTTATGTTCTATTTCTTGCTTCTATGTCTTCGTCAGATGTAAATTTTGGTTGAATCCGTAATCTGTCTTAAATTCCGGTGACAAGTCTAATTGGTGGAATCGCAGTTACAAGGTGATGCTTCTACCAATAATGATGATGGTGGTTATCGATGTTGGTTAAGTGGTTATGTAGAGTCCATTGTTCGAGGTAGTCATGGAATAGTTTCAGTTGAAATATTGAAGCTGGAGATCAAGAGTGTGTTGCTCCTATTACTGCTTGTAGACTCCCATTCTGGAGAGAAAGGGGGTGTAAGATATTGTAACGATCCTTCTGTTTATTTTAAATCAACCAAACACTTCTTGAAAATGAAATGTTTACTATTATTTTGATACTGTTCCCATGTGATCAAAATTTTTCCAATAGTGGCCAAAAGTAACACAGACTCTATGTTAGTGTTTATACATTTTTTGAGGATTCTTTTAAATATTAAAAATAAAATGTTTCTTTTTTTCAATCATAAATACTTATCATGCTCTTAACTTTTTTCAGCTCGATCATCTAGTCAAGCAACTCTTGATTCATTAGACTTCACAAGATTTTCAGAGGACGGTGAAAGAGTAAATGATGAGCGAATAGCTGTATTAGAATTTGAACTCAGAAAAGCCAGAGAAACGATAAATGCTCTGAGAGCAACTCTGACAGTAGCAACAGGTAATACACCCTTTTCAAACTTGTAATCATACTTAGGATCTTGCTTCATATGTGACATCTTCCTTTTGTAACCTCATGTCTCCTCTTTCTTGCGATTTATTTCTATAAAAAATGAACTTCTTGGCACTATGTTTGCCTTTTAGTAAGGAGCTTTGTAATTTTTTATACACTTTTCAAAATATAAATATTCCAAAGTATATCAAACAACTAGTAACAGTTGGCTCAATTCTCAGTTCTCCTCTACAAATTAAAAGGACATGTTGATTATAGTGATGTTCAAATCAAATTACTGCTCCTAGAGCATTACGCACACATAGTATACTCGTTCATTAATGCACATCTCACATTCACCATAATTCTCACATAAAAAAATCCCATGAAAGTGATACCGGTTGGTAGATCCTAGGCCTCAGCTATAACCATTCCGTCTAGTTTCCAGCCAGACTTCTCCAATGACGGATATTCAACCTCCGCAATTCCTCCTCTAGGTCATTCAGTCACTGTTGCCTGGGACTACATCTTTTCTTACTTCATTCTGGTGTGCCGTATAGCATCTTCATAGGCAGTCTGGTGAGGTCAATCTTTATTGAAAGTTAATTTTTATTCCATGTTGCATGGTGTCAAATGGATCCTTGAAACTTGTAAAGCTTAGTGTATTATTTGTTTTTCTACAATTGGAAATTATGTTTGTAGAGACTGAGTAGTCACCTCTAATGATTTGCAACCTGTTACTTCCCTAAAGACCCATTTGTGCTAAGGTGTTGGTCTTAATGAACTTGGGACACCGAGGGTTATGGGTTAAATTTTCATGTGGGCAGCAGTATTTAGTACCTAACTCACAATAAAATCCTTAGTCTCACCCTGGTTAGAAAAGAGTGGAAGTTTGTATAAAACCACCCTGTATTAGCCATATCAGCATAAAGAGGATGTTAATAAATAACAACTTCCCTGCATTTCATTTTTTGTTTCTTTGATTGACATTATAGACCTTTAAAATCCTTAGCCATCCTTGAGCAAGACTCGAGGGATTTGTGATCAAAGTTTTTATGCAGTGAGTGAACGTTCCAACCCTGTTATCCAAGGAGGACCTGGAATAAGTTTCCTCCAGTAGACTGACGGGCCCAGCCCCATTGTATCTGGAGGGTCAGTGGGCTGTTTACGCTGGCAGCCTGACAGTGGATGGGAGCTAAGAGAGACATAATCGATAGTCATCCCGATGGACATTCAGAAGTACATGCTCCCACTGATCCGTGAACACTATTAGCATTAGCTCGCTCTGTTATCAACCTCATGAAGTAATATTCTCCTCGATAGGGATTGAACCTGCTTGCTGATGGTAGTGGTTGATGTATCCATGCCTTGGCCCGCATGGCCACCAGCACCCCTTTTTTTCATATATCTATTTATCATTTTATTCCTGAATGTGGCAGAATATAATGCTTAGTGTGGATAATGCAATAGTAAATTCATTATTACATTAATAAATAACAAATCTACAAATTGATTATGTTTATAGAAAGAGAGTATCATTTTATTCTTCTCAGTTTTAATAATATTCTTCTCCTACAGATGTAGAGTGAAATTTGATCAGTTGTTTTATGTATTTCAAAGTTTTATGAATGTGAATTAGATGAACTTTATTTTTAAATTCATTCATTATTATACAACAGATGAGCATTGCTATTCTTTGTCCTACAGTCCTTGCAGTACCTGAATGTTAGTTAGAATCTTTGTTGTTGTATCCTCCGATTAGAGGCCCCTCTGCAATTCCTCCCCAAGGTGATTCAGCTATTTCTATCTGAGTTTGACTGAACACCCCACCTAGTGCACCATACATTTTTTTCATAATTTAATTGGTTATGACGAAAACAGTAATTCTTATAATTTTTATTTTCAGGCGAAGGAACTAGTTCTACTAAGTTTGAGAAAGGAGATCCTATTAAACCACATGAATCAAGAGCTTTAAATTTCTTAATAAATGAGTATTTATTGAGTAATGGGTATAAATTAACTGCCATAACATTTGCAGATGAAAATGAAGACCAGGTATGTTTTGTTTGTTTTTGGAGGCTTCCCTATTTAGGTTACATTAATGACGCGATTTTGAAATATTTCTATTTCCATGTTATAAGTCAGATTGCAAAATGATATTTAACCACTTTTATTACAAATTTTATTTTCTACAATCATTGTTCTCTACGTTTTCTCTGTAAGTCTTATATGAACCAAGTCATGTGCATTTTTTTCGTTTTCATCCTTCAGTAACCCCCCCCCCCCCACGCCTACTCTTTTCTAACTAGCAATTGACCAAATTATCAAGGAGTGTCTTATTTCAAGTTTATAGATGATGCATTGTTATGCAAAATAAATTCAAATAAATTGTTGCCATCCAATAAGGAGGGGGGGGGGGTACAGAGAGTGTAAAATAAAAAATATTTCTGTTATTATGTGTTGGAATGAAAAATGTTACATAACTAATCTTGTTACAAATTTATTTTCATACATTTTTTGTTTAATATGTTTTTTCTCTAACTCGAATATTAACTAAAATATTTATAATTGTTTAGTAATCTGTTTTCTTTAAACAACCATTCCTACTAATGCGATTTTGAATTCAAGCACCTGAGTCTCTGAATATCTCTTGTCCTGCTAAAATTTCAAGGCCTGTCTGAATAGGCTTCTTATTATAGGACTATTGGAGTAAAATGGTTACAGATCAATAGCATGTCCAGTATGTTGGAAATATGTGTAATTTATGTAGCCCCTACTTTTTATATATATCTATAATATTTAATTAATATATGGAAAATTAATGATATTTTTAGGATTTTGAAGACTGGGATGATGTTGGACTTAATATGCCAAAACCTTCAGAACTCCTTCATTTATACAGAGTTGGAATTAGGCAGACTGAAACGTCTACAAATTCGGTTTTTGTTCAAACTGATTCAGTAAGTGTGACAACAAACATTGAAGCATGACTACTTAATTTTTATGTTTAATACAGAGCCTATATTGGGGAGAAAGGGCAGGGGTGATTACTTATTGTAGTTGTGCCCAATTAACATAAAATGAAATGGATATAGAAATAATATTCAATTTATTTTATTTCCCTAACTAATAAATTCACAAATTTTACTGGCCTTCCTGAATGGTGCCTCCATCATATCCAATTTGTTTTCAGTTTTGCGTTTACTACAGTAATGGTTTAATTTAATATTTATTTTTTTTATGGCTAATTTTCAAGCCGAAAAATCTAAGTAGCTAATGTTCTCAAAATCTTATTTTCATTAATGTACAGTATATTTCAAAAAGCGAATTTACAATCACCAATGGAATTTTTTGATTGAAGAGTGAATAAGATAGGATTAAGCTGTATTATAGATTATACAATTGCAAATGATAAAATTATTCAGTTTGAAGTTTTGGAATACTTTATATGTGTGTTAGAACTAACCTAAAATTTCCTATGTAAAATGAAACATGCAATATAAATGGGGATGTGAGTGGATATCAACTAATTTTCAAGTTACCTTGAATTTGCTCATTAGAAATTCATCACTAGACTTTGTGATTCAATACATCCATTTTACCATTCCGTTGATTTCTCTGTGATTTAATAGGGCCTTCATTTTCATTAATCTCTAACCAGCTCCTCAAAATTATAATTTTGTACTATTTCATCAATTTAACAGGTACGCTAAACTAGTAATGTGCAATCTTGTATGTACCATAATATTCCTATTTATTTCAACCTCAGATGCATACTAGTTTAGCAATATCAGCCATAATTACGAGTAAATGTGCCAAAGGACTGAACAATGTACTCAGAATCAGTGAGCAATATGATAATGAGCCAATACCCAGAAAATGGCTCAGACTAGATTTTTTCTCTAATTTATCTCATTTAGAAGTTCATAGTTTGATTTCTTCTGAAGTCCATTTTTTTTTTTTTTTTTTTGGTGGTGATTCTGAATCAAAGTCACATTTCCATTGATTCCAGTTAAATTTGTTCTCTTTTGTGAATATTTCAGTTTTCATTTTCATGAATGACTTAGTAGACATAGTAGTATCCATACTTGAATATGATTAAGTCTACTTTCAGCTACTTTTGCTAATTATTTAATATATATAAATTCAATGTACTATCTGTTTATTTTCTGTGCTATACACTTACTTGGGCTTAGTTTAATTTCCAATTTTGTCTTTTTAGGTTATTGAAATAAAAGTTGAAGAACCTCCAGCAATTGTTGAAAATACAGTTACTGATGAGCAAAAGGAAGTTCCTAAGCTAGAAACCAATGAAATACAGTAGGCACTCTATTTATTTAAAATATATGTTTTTTGGTTTATCAGAATCATTATAATGCATTTAGAATATGCATTATAGCAAAAACATTGACTTTCGACTACTGGTCCCAGAATAGTTCTTTACTGATATAATAAAATGATTGGACAGAACTAAGAATTTCTCATGCTCGTTTAAAAGATACTATCAACAGGAGCTAATTTATACTCATACTATCCCTAATAGGATTATTTATTTGGAATTCTGAATGTAAATTATTCATATCTCTGATAACGATTTAATAAAATAAATGTTATATTTATGTTCGTCATAATTACTGGAGAGTTGAGGTTGTCAATTATCACATATCACCACCACAAAGTAATTTATTTTATGCTTCATAAAATGCTTTCAGGATCTATAGCTACATCTACAGTAAAACTCTAAGAAGCTTACTTGGTGTGATCCCGTCATCAATTCAAATACTCATATAATGAGTTAATATATATAAAATGCTTTAGTAGTAAATTTTTATTAGGCGATTACCAGATCCAGAAGTGCCAATGGCTGAAATTGGCCCAGGAGGAATGGTATGGTAATAATTCAAAATAGCTTTGAATTATTACCCTACCACATGATATAGCCTACATGATTCAAGGTAGCTCTGTTATCATGAACAGGATCAAAAAATGTGATATAACCAATCTTGCTTAAATTTTAATAGTCTGCAATTGTTGTTCTATAAATTTCTTTAACCCGAAAATTAATTCAGTTATTCATTCTATTTTGCAATTTTCACATTAACAATAAACCCATATACCATATCTTATTCCACGTTTAAATACAAAGTATTTTTTTCATTGAATATTTAATATGCGGGACAGTTACTATGTCGATGAATTCACTATGTGATGCTATCGATGAACATTTTATTCTTGCCTCGGTTAATATTCAATCTATACAATACTCAGTATTTAACCATTTCTTGTAATACTAAATTTTGAGTTTGATAATAACCTTAATCAGGTCAGAATGATTGTGGTTTTAGAGAAAGAGTAAAATACAAAATCTTGCGCTTGCTACTCCATTATTATGTATTGGATTAAAAATATTATGTAAAAAAAGTATTTACAAATTAATGAAGGACACCTGTAACAACACTTTTCTCTGACTCAAATATTATCTGAAATATATAGTTTTTCCAGCCTTCAGTTAACCCCAGACCTATTCGTGCGATTTTCACTCAAGATAATTTTTATCCCAGAACATTCAAGTCCCATGTATTATGGGCCTCTTATTAAGGGAGAGATAATTAATGGAATGATTGGTCATGTCTTCTGTATGTTATTCCACCACATTGGAATCTATTTAGTTAATGCTGCCCTGCAGGGAAGACTTTTTCTTTTGGTTTTACAAACTTTTCAATAAAACAGATTAAATCATAGTCTGCTAAATGTGACGTTTACTAAAATCACTTAATGATCTTATGAACTTAACTTTTTAGTTAGAAGTATTAGTTAGTCATTGTAGAAACTTCAAAATCATTGTATAGTAATACTTTTGAGAAGTTGATAAATTTTTATTTGTATTTTTTCTATTTTGATTTAGGATCCCACAAACTGAAGACAAAGAACCAGCTATTAGTGAAACATCTGGAAGCTTTGAGGAGATTGAAGCTGCAGCAGCTGAGGAAGAAGCTGTGATATCTGTTGGAAGTAGTCATGATGGATCAGGAAATAATTCTGAAGTTTCACGAACTGTTTCAACTCTAAGGTACTACTCTCTCTCTCTCTCTCTCTCTCTCTCTCTCTCTCTCTCTATATATATATATATATATATATATATATATATATTGATTATTCATTATTAAAATTAGCATATGTTTAATGTGTGTGTGCATGAGTAAATAAATATATAAACCTTGTTATAGGTATTATTTCTGTTGAAATAAAAGTTACTGACAAAAATATATAAAATGCATATTACTGAGTAAAAAAGCAAAATTAAAATAATATAGAAATAAGGTCTTGTATAGCATAAGATAATTGGTCTATTACTAAATCTTCCTGAACACTTCAGTATTTAACCATTTCTTGTTATACTAAATGTTATGTTTGGTAATAACCATGATCAGGCCAGCAGGATTAGGGTTTGTCTTGAGACAGTTTAAGAATAGTTTAGCACATACCTAGTCTGGTTTGGGCAAATACATTAATATAAATAAAATAAATGTTTTGTATAGAGATACCACATTTCACCCCATTTATGAAACAATAAGGGGGTAATGTTCAACTTCTCCTTCTTGACTCTGAAGCTGATGTTTTCTTTTCTCTTTCTCATCTACCTGAACCATGTAAGACAGATGAGTAGTCCTTCTTCATTTTGGTATATAACAGGTGCATGTGCAGATCAAATCTGTGTGTCAACCATATTAGCAGAAATTGGGTATTAATAAATAAAATTTTAATAGTAGTTATAAAAAGTCAACCTTTTGAATATTATAAATTGTTTAGTTCTTTATTTATTCTCCACAGTATTTTTGAATGACATGTTCTTTCCAAGTTTGGTTTATATATGTTATTAAATGAGCAGTTATGTTATATCCTTTTTAATTAATTGCTTGGCACAATTTCTTCATTTATTTTTGTTTGCTTATGCTAACTGCTTTGTGTCTTTTAATATTTTTCCAGTTCCGAGATGTGGTCTGAGTTACCACATTTACCTCAACTAGAGGGGTATGAGAGCTTCACTTATGAAGAATTAGTTTGTGCTCTGTCTCAACATTTGCCTTCGTTATTGCAGCATCTACCTTTAAATTCTAAAGAGGTTTGGTATATACATGTTTTTTTTTTTATGTTTATGTGAAACTATATTAATTTTATAACTACTTTTGAATTCTTATATTTGGAGACTCATATTTTCAATATGAATTAAACACTTAATAAATATAGCCCAAATTTTCATTAAACTTTTACAGTTTACTTTGGTCAGGGACTTATATGTTCTTCTTCCTATTGTTACGTTTATTACAATAATAATAATAATAATAACTTTGATTTTTATGGTTCTTTTGGATTGCGAAATTAAACATACAAGCTTTGGCATTTTTATCACTGCACAATTTATTTGACAATGTACTACACACTTCGTAAATTATTCTTCACTACTACTCACAATATACACTGATAACTGGACTTCTTATTAAACAGTACAACAACTCACGGTCATGCCAATCACTGAAGTTCACAAAACACTGCACTGCACTGATCTTCATAAGACCACAACACTTCATTAATCTTCACTAAAACATTGCACTATACTGAAACTAAAAGCACTATTCACTAAAGCTGTACTGAGCACACTGTTCTGTTATTCACTAGTAAGAAAACTGAGAACAAACTGACTGTCGAGCGAGCTGGACCGCTTTATAAATGGGGGTTGCCTTCATTTACTTCCCACTTCTTAAGTACATGTTTCACTCTTTGTAATTTTTCATTTTTTGCAACACTATTTTATCTTTAAAAGTAATGGGCCATAAAATAACAATACTAAGTCATTTGTAAATTTCAAATTTTATCAGAAAACAAAGTCAAAACTCATGACAACAGGTTGATTGAATATAAGGGTCAGAGGCAGTAGGATGTGCCACCACAAGGCTGTTTTAGGCGTTGGCTCTACATGGACTGTTGAACCAAATTATTATTTAATAAATAAAGCTTAACTTTGAATTTTTTACATTGTTTTTTAGTGGCTACAAAGAATCGTCCCTCTACTTGTGTGCTTAATTAGCCTACAACAGGATGCTGAACTTAGGGAAGGGCTTATTCATTCTCTTCTTGAAGTGAAGAAAAGACCATCACAGGAGGACCGAAACATTATTCTCTCAGGTAATTTTGAATTTTTCTTCATATTTTAAACATTTTTTGTTCTTACTTTTGTAATTGAAGTTAATTTTATGTGATGGCTCCTTTACAAATGCTTTTTTTAAAGTTATTTTAATTATATATTAATTCAGTTTTATATAAATTAAAAAAAATACTTCAATTTAAGATTAGCAACTGCTCTAGGGATCTTTTTATCATGTTTAACACTAATTTTCAATGGCACTATGGCTTCTTCAGATTTTTAATAGTTGTTTGTTGGGGTACCAGGCTATATCGTAACTAAACTCCGAGTACAGAAACCATGCTCTCTGTAAAGGGTTCCATACTTAATACCCTCTTATATGGGGAACAATACTCAGTTCGAAGCCAAACATCCTCTATGATGTAGTGCTGAAGTTGCATGAAGGAGGTGGGCAGAGTGCTATTGAAAATTTTGGTTGGACTTTAAAACCAGACCATTGAAACAGAAAGTCTTCTAATTCTATATTTGATTTTTCTTGACTGATGTTGCCTGTAAAAAAAAAGAATACAACACATATATCATTGGTATAAACCGAGAGTATTGAATGTGAAAAAAAGTTTTCCTCATTTTTGGTATTTAGCTGTTGCCTTAAGAAAGATAAATTGTGTAATGAACTCTTGAATCTTTGAAATATGATAATTTCTATTGTCATACCTCTCGGTGGAGACCGTCGTCACTGGCTGATGGTTGAGTACCGCTGGAAAGCGCTTTCGATGCGATGGCATCATCTTCAAGCCTGTCAATAGTTGTACTGAGTTGGTTGTCCGTCAGTCAGTGGGTTTTATGCTCTGTTCACCGTGCACTAGAACCCCTCATATCCGACCTCGCATTAACCGATTCCTCGGATTATCCGTCACTTTTCTGGGAAGTAAGATTCTGTGAATCACAGTGGCAAGCGGGGAGAAGATACCCATCGGAAAACAACAGTTTTACACCTGCTCGCTTGTGACGCATTGCATATTGTTGTTAAACCGTGTTCCTATTTGTTAATTTTAAGTTGTAATTTAGTTGTTGTTATCGCAAGTGTTACAGTGATTATGGCTGCCCAACAAAAACGCAAACATACAGTATGCACGCTACAGAAGAAGTTGGAAGTTCTTCAGCGGTTGGACAATGGTGAGTCAGTTCAAAAATTATCTTGTGAATTAGGAATAGGCGTCACAACAATTAAAGACTGGAGGAAAAACAGAAGAAATATTGAATCCAACTGCATGACAGTGGAAGGGGAAGAAGCATTTAAAAATAGAAAGGTGCTTAAAAAGCCTAAATTGATGTGCTAGATGACGCTCTCTGGGTTTGGTTTTGTCAAGAAAGACGCAAAGGAACTCCTTTGTCAGGTCCTATAATTAAGGAGAAGGCGGCGATTTTACACAAAAAAATAGTAGGCGAGAAAGGGGAAAACTTCAGTGCTAGTGAAGGGTGGCTTCAACGATGGAAACGCCGCCATGGTATCCATCACGTTGTTATTTCAGGTGAAAAGCTCTCAGCCAACGAAGACGCAGCCAGAGACTTCGTAAAAAAATTTGAAGGTTTTATCAAAGACAACAATATGCATCCGGATCAAGTCTATAATATTGACGAGACAGGGTTAAATTACAAGATGCTCCCACAAAAAACCCTTGCTGCAAAGCATGAAAATGTAACCGGAACAAAATTAGCCAAGGATAGACTGACTATAGCAGCATGTAGTAATGCAAGTGGCAACCACAAAATGCAATTGTTTGTCATTGGGAAATCTAAAAAGCCCAGAGCAATCAAGCATCTGAATATGGCATCGCTGCCTGTTTATTATCAACATCAAAATTCGGCTTGGATGGACAGTTCTTTGTTTAAAAAGTGTTTTTTTGAAAATTTTGTACCAGATGTAGAAAAACACTTGAAAATGAACAATATGCCATTCAATGCAGTCTTGCTTCTCGACAATGCTCCCAGTCATCCTTCTGAATATGAACTGAAAATGGGAAACATTAGAGCAATGTTTCTACCCCCTCATGTGACACCCTTGATCCAACCGATGGATCAGGGTGTTATCGAGTGGTTGAAAAAGAGATACAGACTAAAATATGTCGGCTCCTTATTAGAATAAACAGAAGCAGGCAGTAACCTGTTTGAGGCAATGAAGCTTGGGAAGAAATAAAAGATACCATCTCTACGAAATTCTTAGAAAAAACTTTGGCCAAGTGTCATGGAATATGATGGTTCAAGCTCTAATGAGCCTGAAATCGTCAAAACAGAAGCGGAGATTCTCCAAGATTTACTAGCCATTGATGGCGAAATCCAGCCAGCCGACGTAGAAGAGTGGATATTGGAAGGAGACATGGCTGAGGTCACCAACTAGGAACTTGACGACGATCAAATCGTAGCTGCAGTTCTTAAAGGTGAAATGGAGGATGAAAAACAAGAGCCTGAAAAGATATCATATGACAGCTAAAAGGGCTTTCGAAATTGCGATTAAATACATCGAGCAGCATCCAAACGTAACACCCATGGATGTGATGTGCATTAAAAAGTGGAGGGATACCTCTGCTAAAGCAAGGTTAACTTCCTTAAGACAAAAAAATATAACCGATTTTTTTAAATGAATTTGTAATGTACGAATATTTGACATTAAATATTGTATAATAAATATGTACATTACTCGTTGCTGTGTGTTTTTATTCACTTTCTGTTGTTCCTCGGATTATCCGACCTTTTTTGTGTACCGACCTTGCTCCGGTCCCGTGGGTGACGGATATGAGGGGTTCTACTGTATTAGTTGTTTACATTTAGTCAAGATCTGTTTACTTACCACTAAGATCTGTCAAACAAGGGGTGTTGATGTTCAGGTAAATTGTTTTCGTGTGGTGGGTTGTCAACCATCAGCCAGTGACGACGGTCTCCACCGAGAGGTATGACAATAGTATCATTTATATTGGCGGTTCTAACCCTTTATTTGAATTACCATGATCATTTCTCCCCTCATTTCTAAGTAGATCATAAAACTCAACATTCCTAAAGTAATAATGACAAAAAGTTGGTCACGCAGGGGCACTTCGCTAACTATGCACATTTCTCACGTGTGCCACGCATTTGCATTTACCTCAAAATGTAAAAGTTCAATTAGAACAATATTTGGTATTTAGAATTTAAATAATGTATTTCATAATATAACAGCTTGTTGTTATACAAGAATAGATGTGGGGGTTTACTGAAGTCTAAAAACTAAAAAAATGCAAATATTTCAGTTAATAATCAAGATATTGGAATAAGGTACATAACATCATTTATAGAACATTAAATTTGCAATAAGATTGGATCCTACTGTTCGGATTTCAGCCATTAACAAACTTGATCTTTAGTTCTGCTAAAATGAAAAATGCTAATTTAAGTTTACTTTGCATTAGTGGCAGTGATATATATTACTTAAAACAACAAAGGTTTTGTTATAATGTTGTTTTTCCTATTAATATTTTTCCAAGTTAAATTCGCAGTATGCGAACACTTCAGCTTTTTCTTATGCAGTTGCTTAATTTATCAAAGCTATTATAAGTAATATAAAACTATTATAATAAGCATTTTGGAATGAAATCTCTAACAAGTGCTTGGGTGATACTATTTTACTAGAATTTTCTAATCTTAATAATACAATCTGATAATTCAATATTTTATTGATGGATAATTAAATTTTTTTTATAGTAGTACTTTTCGAACACCAGTTGATTATAATAGTTTAAAAAATATCTTTAGAAATGTTTGTTCTCGCGTTTATTTGTATTCTAATAATTCTGAGGGTGGTATATTCTGAATTTGTCTACTTTGATAAGTATTTTTTTTATCATTCATGGATTAATTCGAGAATTTGCTTATTTCTATAAAGACATTATCGAAATTTATCCTTTTAAGTAGACAGCCATTGCTATTATTATTATTATTATTGGTATTAATAATTGTTTTTTTTCCATTTTGTTACTCCTAATGTTGGTACATCATATGGTTATGTACTCATTAATTACTATATGTATTTGTGCTTTTGTTTTTGGCCCTGTATTATGTTTTTGTTATGGTATATAATAGGGTACCTATTAATATCTTTAGTAATTTTTTATTTATTTTAGCAAATAATGGATATATTCATCTTTTCTTTATCTTATATATATCCTTGTACTTGACTTTGTTTCTCTGTCTTGTACATTCTATTACAAGATTCTATGTAAACAAAGAATGAAGCTTCAATTTCAATTTTCTTCTAAGCACTTTTTTCATCTTCTGTCGTTTTAAAAGTGTCATCATTAGTGTAGTGGATACTCCGTTTTACTAGAGGTGTCTGAATCTAGGCAGGGGATAGTATACTACATTTTATTCTGCTGTAGGGTTATCGGGCTTTGAGTTAGAGATTCGGCCCATTCTTCCAAAGCCCACTCAGCTTTGTGAGCCAATTCGAATAGCCTCTTATATAAAGAAGTAGCAGCCTTTGTTCTATCATGCTATCATGACACAACAGGGAATAAGTCAATTAACCATTTGACTCTCAAACTAATGCTTGAACAGGGCTTGGCCCTTCATGGGCTTTTGAGCCAAAGATATTATTTTTCTCTCTGAAAAGTTGAAGGTTGTGTACCATTCTGAAAGATGTGGTAAAAATTGTATTTACCAATTTGTGTTTTATGTTAATCACCTTATATTAACCATTAGTTCCGATCTTACAGTGGTAGAAACATTTACTGTGCAATTTTTTTTTTATGTTCTTCCTCTGTTTCTCTCTGTCTTTTATTTGTTGTATATTTATTTCTCAAACATTATTTGCAAAACTTTGTGAAAGTCTTTTATGATCTATGTTAGAAATTTCCATTTTGACTGCATCTGGATTACATTTATAATTACAAGTGTAACAATTATTTTGATTTAATTAGTTAGCACTTTTCTTATACATCTATTTTTTTAGTAGGTCAAAAGGACTAATTTGTAGTCATAATGTTTATTTTTTATTTCAATAAGGACTGGAAATAGAGAGAGGCATGTAATAAAAATGGTTTAAATACAAATTTTATAAAACTTTAGGGAGGGAATCGTCAAAGAAAAAAAAAGAAGAGAAAAATAACTAATCTGACACCACAAATACTGAAAATTGGAGTTTCCTCGACATTTTTATTAATTTCCTAATTAATCACAGACAATACAGCTTAGTTTATTTTGTGCCCCTTCTGTGATTCTTATTTTCAACCAAAACCCTTTTGAATTTGCCCAGAAAATATTGTAAAGCCCAGATTTACTTTGAAGATGTCAAGTGAATGCTAATACTTTGGAGATATTTTTAAATTTTAATAATTATTAAATTTATGGGGTTTTTTTTTCAGTTTTTACTTCCTTGTACAAAGTAGTATTTTAGTCATGAAAAATGTTGTTCTAGACATTTTGATGGAATTATCCATTTTGACTAGTTTGGGCTTGGTGTCTGAACATATGTGTGTTTCTCACATAAGTCAAAAATGGCTAGACTTAGAATGTTGAAATTTCTTATTTTGGATAGCTCTAACATCATTTGTGCACCTCTCCTTTTGATCGAAATCGACTAAGGAGGAGGGGAGGCCTAGAGGAGATTTAAAATACAAAATTTCAAATTACTCCACATATTAGAGATACAACAATTTTCATAGTAATAAAGATATTTCAATCTCTATTATGGGATTTAACAAAATTTATACACAATTTTTGTATGGTAATATTAATTTATTGATATAATATATTCCATGTAAGATCAATATGGTATTTTGTATGAAGTGTTTGATCATTTTCCCGAGTGTGTCTCGCAGAATTTGTTTTACTGAAGAACCTAGTCTTATTCTGACAAATTTTGTTGGGTGGGTCGTTTTTCTGAGTGTTCTAAAACATGATCCTCACACAACAATGTAAACATTTACATGATCCTCTTTTTGAATATTCTTTCTTATGAAAATTTGACTGTTATATGGCAGTGTACATTATAATGATTCAATGTTTCCTCTCTCCTCTGAAAAAAAAAAAAAAATAACAGAAATTGGTTACAAATGTTTCTTTGGATATATTTTTAAATCACTCATTAGAAGTTGTTACTAAGCTCTTCTTTATTATTTTACGACTTTTATCTTGTGTGAGTTGTTGTTGTGTTAGGCAATTGTAGAGTTGCTTCACTGCGAAACCTTTCAGTAAATTGATAGATTGTAGTCAATTTTACACTTTTTATTGTTATTTGGCAGTTTTGAATACTTTCTGTTCGACATTTCTACACAGCCATTCCATTAATGCTGAAGGTGATACTTCTAAGGGGATTAGACCAGCTCCTTATTCACTCCTAATTCATTGCCGAAAAATGCCTTTTAAACAAAGAAATAAAAAAAAATAAAATAAAAAAATGTTTTGGAATTATTTGTTATTTTGAGTATATAATTTTGTAAATTGAATATTCTCTAGTATATTGTGACACAAATTGCCAAATAGCTTTCTAAATCATGTCCTTCAGTGCTTCAATACTTCTTGTCACTCTACTTTACTTTTGTAATAAAGGATAAATAACATTTAAGATATTAGTTAATAAAATGAGTTAACATTGGTTTCTGATACTTGGGAAGAATAGACCAGAAGGCTGTAAATAAAAAATAGGAATTATCTGAATTTGAAGGCTGAAGTATGTGTAGTGTGTAAAAAAAGAAATGGTCGAAGTAACAATGAAGTTAAGCTAGTAAAATTTCCTGTGTCTAGTATAGAAATAATTGGCAAAAGAAGCGACATGTGTTTGCTTACGGGATGCATAGTGTAAGAGTAGGCCTGCTCCATCTGTCTTAAAAACAAGAAGTTGACGGAGAGGGGGAAGCTTAAGTGTCAGGTATAATAACCCTATACCCAAAATAATCTTCTCATAGAATATAAATTTGAACCTGTTTCAAAAGTTACAAATCATTAATTTTTGAGTAAGATTTGATTTTTTTTTTTTTTAATTTCTTTAAGTGTTGATATTTCTATAATTTATAATGATGATAATTCCAAAGCTACTGTTTGTCCTTGCAAAACTAAAATAATTTGAGGGAGACAGATTCAAAATTTTACTTCTCCTAGTTGTTGATTATTATATATTACTTTCTGTGTTGAGCACATTTATGTAATTAGGATTTACATGCAGCTTAAAATCAATCGCTTAAAAAATAAAAAAAAATGTTTTTACTTTATTTGATTCTTAAAAAAAAAAATATGACTGCCTATTTCAAGTCCTAAATATGTTGTTCTTTGTGAAAATAGCTGATTAGATTGTGTTACATACCAGGTGTGATGCGTGTCTGTGAGACGTTAAGTGAGGCTGCTATCGAGAAACACGTACTTCCCCACTGTTGGGAGCTGATGTCCCACAAGTACCCAGAGAAAAGGGCGCTTGTCGCCCAGGCTTGTCCACACGTTTCTCTTTACATATCGGTATGGAAAGAAAATCTGACCTACTTTTAGTATTAAGGAGAAAATGGAGAAATGTTTAAATATTTATGATTATCTGTTTTGTTTGGTTTCTTTATTGCTTTGAAAGAATTCATGTCTACTTCTACTGTATTCAACTGGTGTTGTTCATTCATTTGTACATATCATTCCATCACAAATTTGTATTTGCATTCTTTCTTAATCAGTATTTCTATTTTTCTGTCTTTATTTTTTTACTAACATATTTATTCAAAACTTAATATTTATTATACTAAAAGTGTACGCTTTAATTGCATGTGTGGTTAACCACTTTTCATAAAATTACTAATGGAAGCTTTTTTTATCTTTTTGGAAAAGGGTTACAGGTTTTTAAATATTGATAATTTTTCTAAACATATTATAAACTAATCTAATTTAACTGATAACATCCAAAAGGCATTTGTTGTTGGGAATTAGAATAATTTGAATGCTCTGTAATAAAACTTCTCATTTAACATTAGCCAATGTATGAGCAAATATTTCATTTTTTTGAGGTAATAGTATAATAAGGAGTTTCATCAAAGACACTTTACCAGTTTCTGTTTTATGTTACTAATGTTATTTGTATCAGGGGATAACATTTTTTTTTTTTTTGTTATTTCTATACATAGGTAGCATGGCTTTTATTTTATCAGAGTATTCAGAAACCGGTCTTTCTGTCCCACCATAGTTTGGAAATTACCCATTTACCATACACTTATCTGTAGTTTCCTAAATATTTTTTAATGCTCAAAAATAAGGTTGTGAATCATCATCCTATCTTGGACATTTTTTTTATTTGTTTCCAAGAAAATAAGTTACAGAAAAATGCATAAAAAAAAGGGTTGTTTGGAAAATGCAATCATTTTCCTCCTGCTGACACCACAACACACTTGCTGATCTGAGTCTATTCAAACCATTTGGGCTAGATATGATAGACTGTTTATCATCGGAAGACCCAGGATCACAGTTTCCATGAACTTCTTTATAGTTCATGCTTCATGATGCATGGTGAACACCATTTTTTATTATGGATCACCCTCTGTGCTAACTCATCAAAAGTCTTTCTACGTAATATAATTTGGGCTGTTCTCTTTTTTTTATGCAAATAATTTATTTACGAGGTCTCAAGAAGTCATGGCAATGAATCAATGAACTATTGATATAAAATATCAAATTATGTTGAATAAAACAAAATGTTGTTAATCATGTCATGGAAAACATTTTGATCTAGCAAAACTTTGTTTTTTACTATCCCACAGATAGAATAAGTAACAATCATAATACTATTAATGAAAACATTAAGTTAGAGAAACTTATTTTATTTCATAATCATTTTTCTCTTGGAAATTAAGAGGTTGAATATTTTGTGTTTCTTTTGATAAAAATAATTAACTTTTGCATTAAACAGTAAAAAATAGCCCCTTTTACTATTAGTTATATTTTATAGTTATTTTAGTTAAAGATAAAACACTTATTAATTCACATAGCACACTGTATACTTCTTTTGGAATCGGAATTTTTTCTGGGTAATTTGTATACAAAATAGTATCATGTGCTTATGGTGGAGGATTTTGTTTTATTTTCCAGAAGAAATTCCCCTACAATTTACATCTGTTTTCCTTTTACATAGCTTCCACTTGTGGAATTTCCTTGAGATTTAAAAGGTATACAATAAATAACTCATTTGCTAATGACGAAAGGTGAACTGTTTTGCATCTTGAGTCTGATTTTAGTGCCTAACTACTTCTAATATATGTAATATATTTCTTCAGAGGGAGCTTCGAGAGTCACTAGTGATCTCTATTTTGAAGCAGTTGCTTGATGACAAGGAAGAAGTTGTTAGGACTGAAGCCGTTGCTAGTCTTGCTCATATTGCTGCTACAATGTCCCGTAACTATCATCAAGTATGACTTATTGTCTTAAATTATATTATTTATTTAATACATTTTTAATTATTTATAATATTAATTTACGGGTTATTCCACATTTACTGTTGCACTTGGGATTTATGATAATTGCTGATGAGTCAAATCTGCATGTTCAAATAACCTGTATATTAAAGTAATTAAAATTAAATTATTTATTAACGTCCACTTTTTTGCAACTAAGACTAATTGGGACGGGTTATCTATAGTACCACCCTTTTATAGCCAGGGTGGGACTTAGGATGTTCTTTAATGAATTCCGTCACTAAATTAATTCCTCTGCCCAGGCGGAAATCAAACTCGCCACTCTAGGTTTGCCATGTGAGATTAAGATCAGCGCTTTAACTCACATAACTAACCTGACCTCCCTTAAAGATATTAGCTTCAAACTTAAACACACATATGTGCTGTGCACTTAAAAAGTAAAATATCAAGTTTTTTTATTGCCCTATTGTGAACATCCCTCCAAACAGTTCTCCAACCCCCCCCCCTTGCTTACTCATTATAATGTAAAATAAAATATTGAGACTTAATTATTCCAATTGCTGCAATGAATTTTTCTGTTTTTTTTTTTTTAAAACATTAAGTGGAGAATCTAAATTCTGTTTTCAACTTATTCTGTTTTATTATTTTAAGTTAATATTATAAAATGTAATTGTGTTATTTATAAATATTATTCTGATCTAAAATGTTATTTCTTAAGGTTGAAGAACTGACTTTAAAAGCAGTAATTGATAAAAGTGATATAGTCGTAAAAGTAAGTCTCAGACAGCTTTGTCCGGTAACTGCTAAATGGGCATTGAATCGAGGGAGACTTACTCAATTTCTTTCTGCATTCTTGAACAATATTGGATCATATATAAAGGTAATATATTACGTTTTTAAAATAAAAGTCTGAAGAAGGTAATTTGAAAAACTTTCTTTTGAAGACATACCCTCGACCTCTTGAGGGACAATCACCCATTCAATTTAAGCAATGATCTGAATTCAATTAAAGTGCTAAATAATGCTTTCTTTTAACTTAAGCAATCACAATGAAATATTGCATTGTCTGAAAAGTATTTTTTGCAGTAACCGTTATAAATATAAGATGTATAATAACCTTCAATAAATCATTTAATCACCCATTTTTATTTCTGCTGGAGGTGATTGGTTTAATACATTGCCAGAATTTTGTCCAATAGCATCTCCCTAGGACACTTTGATGAGCACAGTGTAAATTGCTGAAAGCTCTAAGCTCTTTGTAAATATTGTGAGGAGCCACAACATTGTGTACTTGGTAAACCTCATTAATATAAGTTATAGAATAATATTTTTTTATTTTTTTGTTTTGTATCTTTTTTTTAATCTGATTTAATGCAGCTTTTCATGGCTTCCTTCCAAGTGCCACTCTTTTTAAGCTAACTTGACCATGTGACAATCTTATACCAATCAATTTATATATTGGGTTGTATCCTGCTGTATTTATAACTAGAAATCTGTAGTTATAAATACAGTATACAGATACGTGTTTCATATTTCAAATGCATATTTTTCTATAATTATTTCCCCTTTACCCATGGTACAAAGTTTTTCTTCCACACTACTATACTGGTTTAGTGTACGAGATAACAAATAATAACAACCGCTCCAAAATTAAAATAATGCACTATATTGTAAAATAATGATAAAATAAATAATAAACATAAAAACACTTTTAATAAAAAACGATAAAAAAATCAAATAAGAACTCTGTTAATTCTGTTCGTTAGCAGTAGACACGTGCACGCACCACAGGTGGAATACACACTGACTAAAAGGCAACTTTCAGATTACTCGCAGTGTACCTACTTTACAATCACATTAATTAGTTTAGTTTTAAATTGTCATCTGTCGGGCTACACTGTCGCCTGTAGCCCGCCTTGGCTTGTAACCTTCCCCTGGCTTGACAGTCGTTGGGAAAGGTAAAGTTGAAGTGGGTGAGTTGCCGTTACACTAGTATCAAAAAATTGATTAATTTTATTGAAACTACTAAATTGGGTACTTTCCTTCCAGAATAAAAACTATATTTCAGAGTGACATAAGTTACTATTCTTAAACTTGAAGCAGGATACATCTATTCTCTTCTTTAAAGATTTCTCAAGCCTAATGACTACTATATTTATCTTCTTTTGTTGTATTATGCAAACTATAACGTATACTGATGCATAACCTAAAGTTTTAATATAATCATGTGACTTTATTTTATTCACAAATGGAATATGTACTGGCAGAAAGTCAGAAGAAATTGTTAGAATATCGTCTACATTTCTGTCTCTGAAAATTTGACAATATCTATGAAATATTGAAACATTATGATTTGCTCTATCCTCTTTTGACTTTATCTTTTATTTTATATTATTTATTGTTTAGTTTACAAAACACTTGAAGAGCTGAGTCAATGAACTGGGGTCATCCCTCATCCAACCCCTCTTAACTCAGGGTCAAAGGATAATACATATTATATTATCTTAAATCAACAGTATTTTATCTTGAATTTTTTTTTATATTTTTTAAAGAAATTGTTGTTGTTTAATATGTCTAAACTTATATTTCATAATATTAAAAGAAATATTATTGTCTAATATAACAATAGAATTGTTCCGTTATTTTATAGGAAGAAAAATCTGCAGGTGAAAAGGATAGAAATATTGTCTTGTGCTTGAGGGCACTAACGTCATGTCTTCCACATTTTGTGTCCGAACAACCACAATCTAGTAAGCATTTCAACTATTTGGTAAAATGAGAAAATTTTAAAGAATAATTATTTTAGTAATTTAAAGTATTCTTGTAACATGGGTGTTTCTATTTCTTCTTTCTTTGCATTCTATTCAATTTTATAGTCATTGAAACACATTTCTGTGGAATGCATGCATATACTGACACATTAAACATTTTAATACCTTTTATTTATACTGCCTTCTCTATATTCGGGTATTTTACATATATTGGGTAGTTAAAAATTAGACATACACTGCTACCTCAAAAGTGATTTCAGTGACCATTTGGATGATACTCATCTCACATTTCATAGGATTTATATGCCAATATATTATTATATTTAATAACTAGCTCAGATACCCGGCTTCACCCGGGAATTGATTTGAGGCTGAATGGTGATGGTATTTTTTTGGCAAGGCTTTACTTTGCACAATATTTTGACATTTACCCGTCCCAGTGTTTAGGGTTAATACCCGTTGTTGGCATTTGTTAATAATAAAATTAATTTTTTATGTAAGTCTTCACTGTCCTCCAAATTGTCATATTTCCCGTCTCCTGTGTATTATGCATAGATTTCAGTTATTAAGGACAAAATATTAACATAGATTTGAAGTAATTTTTCCAGGAGAGGTACCTCATAGTTCAAATTGGAATGAGTTGTTGAGCATATCAATATTTCTACGCAAATTACTTGCTTCACACATTGTTCCTGGAGAAATGTATAAAACAAAAGTTAATCTAAATAACAAAGTAAACAACTTTTGTTATGTGCATGTTTGTCAAAAAACAAATAGACAATGAAATATCGCGAATTTTTATTTCAGGCCTCCCTTATAACCGCCAATCCCGTTCTAACCTAAAAATTTTAATATAGCTTATAATCATGGAAGAATTAATGCTAATTGACATACCGAGTTTTTTTAAGTTCGGTTTAATCGTTAGCGCCCAATGAAATAGTTGACTCCCGCTTTAGTTTATAGTGTATATCTCGTTTATACTTTGTTAAAAGACACAATTGAATATGACAAAAGTTACTCTAAATAACAAAATAAACAACTTTTGTTATGTTCATATTTGCCGAAAAACGAATAGAAAACAAAATACCGCTATTTTAAATTCAGGCCTCCCTTACAACCCCCACTCCTGCCCGTCCCTAGAAATGTTGGTATGGCTTATTATAATGAAAGCGTTCGTGCTAATACACGTACCGAGTTTTATTTATTTCGGTTGGGTCTTTTGTCCCAAATAAAATTGTTCACTTCCGCTATAGGTTTTAGTGTATATCTCGTTTATAATTCGGTATACGGAAAAAGTGTATATAACAAAAGTTACTCTAAATAACAAAATAAACAACTTTTTTTATGTTCATATTTGCCGATAAACCAATAGTAAACGAAATATCGCTATTTTTAATTTCTGGCTTCCCTTATACCGCCACTCCTGTTCGTCTTAGAGGATATTAATATAGCCTAAAGTCTAAGTTGGGTTAGTAGTAATATACATACCAAGTTTCATAAAATTCGGTTCAGCCCTTTAAGCGTGAAAAGGTAACAAACAAACAGACACGAAAGAAACAAAATGCAGTTATGGTGTCTATGACATGTGAAACAAAAAGTAATCATGAAATTTCGTGAAAAAAATCAATGTACAGACAGTGCTTACAATTTTATATATTATATATATATATATATATATATATATATATATATATATATATATATATATATATACTAGCTCAGATACCCGGCTTCGCCCGGGAATTGATTTTAGGCTGAATGGTGATGGTATTTTTTTGGCAAGGCTTTACTTTGCTTACTATTTTGACATTACCCGTCCCAGTGTTTAGGATTTATACCCGTTATTGGTGTGGATTAGTTAATAATAAAATTAATTTTTTTTGTAAGACTTCACTGCCCTCCATGTTGTCATATTTCCCGTCTCCTGTGCATTATGCAAAGAGTTCAGTTATTAAGGACAAAATATTAACATAGATTTGAATTTATTTTTCCAGGTGTGGTACCTGGTAGTTCATATTGAAAAGAATTGTTGAGAAAATTTCTCTAAATAACAAAATAAACAACTTTTGTTATGTGCATATTTGCCGAAACCCCAATAAGAAACGAAATATCACTATTATTAATTTCAGGCCTCCCTTATAACCCCCACTCCTGCCCGTCCCTAGAAATGTTAGTATGGCTTATTATCATGAAGGAGTTATTGTTAATTCACATACGGAATTTTATTTAATTCGGTTGGGTCGTTTGTCCCAAATAAAATTGTTCACTTCCGCTATAGGTTTTAGCGTATAATGCCTTTATAGTTCGGTATTCGACGATACTCTATATAACAAAACTTTCTCTAAATAACAAAATAAACAACTTTTGTTATGTTCATACTTGCCGAAACCCCAATAGGAAATGAAATATCACTATTTTTAATTTGAAGCCTCCCTTATAACCCCCACTCCTGCCCGTCCCTAGAAATGTTAGTATGGCTTATTATAAGGAAGGCGTTAGTGCTAATACACATACTGAGTGTTTTATTTAGTTCGGTTGAGTCTTTTGTGCCAAATAAAATTGTTGTCTCCCTCTATAATTTTTAGCGTATAACGCCTTTATACTTCGGTATACGATGGTAGTGTATATAAAAAAAGTTTCTCTAAATAACAAAATAAACAACTTTTGATATGTTCATATTAGCCAAAACCCCAATAAGGAACGAAATATTAATTTCAGGCCTCCCTTATAACCCCCACTCCTGCCCGTCCCGAAATGTTGGTATGGCTTGTTATAATGAAAGCGTTAGTGCTAATACATATACCGAGTTTTATTTATTTCGGTTGGGTGTTTTGTCCCAAATAGAATTGTTCACTTCCGCTATAGGTTTTAGCGTATATCTCGTTTATAACTCGGTATACGAAAAAAATGTATATGACAAAAGTTATTCTAAAGAACAAAATAAACAACTTTTGCACATGTGCATGTTTGTCGAAAAACCAATAGGAAACGAAATACCGCTATTTTTAATTTCAGGCCTCCCTTATAACCCCCACTCTTGTTTGTCTCAGAGAATTTTAATATAGCCTAAAGTCTAAGTTGGGTTAATAGTAATATACATACCAAGTTTCATAAAATTCGGTTCAGCCGTTTATGCGTGAAAAGGTAACAAACAAACAAACAAACAAACATACACGAAAGAAACAAAATGCAGTTATGGTGTCTATGACATGTGAAACGAAAAGTTATCGTGAAATTTCGCGAAAAAAATCAATGTACAGACAGAGGTTACAATTTTATATATATATAGATATATATCATTATTATGTATATGATCTAATCCTCTGTATCTTATCAATACAAACTAACTATTTAATTAATTAGAATCAAATAAATGGAGCTCAGGTTAGCCATTTGAGTTACAGCATTGGCCTTAATGTTCCATGGAATACCTAAAGTGGCGAGTTTGATTCCTGCTGGGCCAAATAGGAGTTTAGTGACAAACTCACTAAATAAGATCTTTAGTCCCATCCTGTGTAGAAAAGAGTGGTAACCTGTAGATAACCAGTCCCAGTTAGCCATAGTAGCAAAAAGTAGACGTTAATAATAATTTATTTATTATCGAACTCGCCACTCTAGGACATGAATAGATAATAATAATAATAATAAATAAAAAATACTTATTTGTAAGTTGTTTATGTTAAGAACCAGGAACATTCGTATCATTTTAGCACCACTTAACCATTTGGTTACACTGTTTGAAGGATCTTATGATAATCATTACCATCTTCTACAAGAAAGTATGATTAATTCAAAACACACTTTGAGACCTTCAATATTCTCTCAATTTTAGTTTAAGATAAGTTGCACACTATTCGAAGTAGCAGTTTAACAATCTAGTATCAGCCATAATTATAAAAAAACACTATATATTGTTACGTTTTATTACCAAAACCAGTAATAAACGTTTTTAATAAGAGTTCTTTTGGATTGCAAAATTAAATACTCGCAAGTTTCACAGTTTTTATCACTGCACAATTTATTTCACAATGCACAATACACTGGTAATTATTCTTAATTACTACTTACAGTATACACTGATAGCGTCTCTGTTCTTCAGATTACACAGTCCAACAATTCACTCACGGTCACTGAAATTCACAACAAGACGGCACTGCACTGTCCTTGACTTCGCGGCACTTCACTGTCCTTTACTTCGCGGCACTGCACTGTCTTAAACACGGCACTAAACTGCTACTTACAGTCATGGCACTAAACTGTCACAGTCACGGCACTAAACTGTTACTTACAGTCACAGCATAACACTGTTCTTCTTCTAAAAACACTTTACCGCACTGCACTAAGTCGCACTGTAGCACTGATGTGACCATCAAGATCGCTGAGCATAAAACTGACTCGTTCGCGGCAGGCCCTTCTTTATATAGCTTGTCGGCATACATCAAAGGGGAATTGTCTGGACCCCTCGACGTCTGGCTGGAAGGTACTGGTAGGACCTAGGACATTCTGTCGGCTTCTTTGATCTACGTCACACTTTCCGAATACGCGACTCTCTCTCTCTCTCTCTCTCTCTGAAGGATTATTCATATATTTAATTTTCGCAACACTATTCTAAATGAAAGGAACCATTACTATAAGAGGAAGGAGTTAAAATCTAATCATCTTCAAAATTCGATGAAGGTCAAATTTTCTCGACTTTTTAAAAAATTTTTGGGATATATATATAAAAAAATACTGGGTTCTTTTAAAATATATTTTATTATACAAGGTGCACCAGAGAAACTTACTTATTTGAAAGTTCAATAAAAACAAATGTACTTCAGTTATTGTTTTAATTCTTTTTTTATTTGAGAATACAACATCCCAAGTTTTTTTAAATAGTCTTGAAAACTGTACCAGTTAAATGGCGACCCTATTGTGCATACACTGTTAAGTCAATTTTTGAAGTTTGTCTCCACTCTTTGCAGCATATCAATCAGTATGTTGGCAATGGCGTCTCGAATATTGTTCTTGAGGTGAGCTATGGTCTGTGGTTGATCGACATAAACTAAGAATTTCAAATAACCCCATAAAAAAAAAATCGCATGGAGCCAAATGTGATTTGCGAGCAGAATGCCAGGGTAAAAGCAGAATTGAGTGCCTCTCTCTTTCGACATTTTCCGGAGTTCTGGTGGTCCGTTGATGTCCAGTTCTTGGTTTAGCGACACTTCCACACTCCTGAAATGAGTTAACCCATGCAGAATTGAATAACAACCAGGAATGAATCTGTAAGGAGGAATTTCAAAGCGAGCGTGGAAAGCATGTTGTGTAGCAACAAGTGAGCGATTGTTAGACCAGAGCATGATGGCAACTGACTTTAATGGGAATCAAACTTAAGGAATTCCCCTTCCAGATGCGCCCACTTCCACCCCTCTACCCGCCCAACTCACCACTCGGGAGTTTTTTCAAATAAGTTTTTCTGGTGCACCCTGTATAGCTGTGAATAATATATCAAGCATGGTTTCTGGAATTCATCAAATTTTCTTCTCTTCTCCCACTCAGATTGAGGTTTTGCCTGGGTTCCTTTGTCTAAAATCATAACCAGAACATAGATTAGAAGAGAAAATATTTTATCTCCAATGTAGACATTACCTAATTCTTAAAAATAGTATTCCCATATATTGTTTTAAATGTTGAAAGATATCTGTGGGTCTTAATTATTAATTATTTCTTTCAATCTTTAAATATTAAAAATCAACTTTAATTTCAGGAGGCGATGAAATGTCACCATTATTACTCTGGGTGAAAGATACATTGTATGTAATTTTATTTCTCATATTACATTTAAATATTAATATCCTCTAGTAAAGTTTCTTATTGAGGTCTTGTTGATTTTCACAGAGTACCTGAATTGCTCGATCTTCTAGAAAAAGTTGATCCCAAAAGGGAAGATGCGGTCATTGGCTTCCTTAAGTTTTTTGGTAGTCTAACAAATGTTTTGGGAGCAAGCTTCTGTAAAAATCAGGTGTTAATTCATAGCATCATTACTCTTATTATTTTGGTTTATTTTAAACAAAATATTTATGTTTTATTAAAGTTATATTTGAAGTTGGTAGAAAAAGGTTATTAAAATATACGAGGCATAAATTAATCATTTTCATTTGTAAGGAGAAAAAGATCGATTAATATTTATTTACTAATGGTGTTTTCTGTCTTAGAAATCAAGAAATTAAACTTATCATTTACTCAATCGATCCTGTTAATTAGATACTATTTCTATGAAATTCAAATGGTTTTCATGCTTTGAACAAAGACAAATAGGAAGCAGACTTCCCTCCAAAAAGCACCTTAAGTTGTTCTGAAAGAAAACAAAAAAAAATGTATATATGAAATGTTAGGAATACATTTTAGTGAATTTCCTCTCTGAAGGAAATCTGCTATTGGCATTGAAATCTTTAGAAATATCAGAAAGACTTATTTAGGGAGATCTTATTTCTTAGTTAGAGGATATACAAAAACCTGTGGGTATAGAAAGGAGTATCGTGGAAGAAAGTATGCATACTGCCAGGTCACAAAGACTTAAAATACTCGCCTCATTAAAATTCTCCCCAAATTTGCCAATTTATAAAATTGTCAAGCAATAAAGTAATTAATGATACTTAAGTACACCAGCAATTGAGAGGTAAACCAGTAAAGTTTTACTTAATGAAAACTTTAACTAACCTATGGTGGAAGGACGTGGCCTTCCATCCGCCTTAGGCTAGTTAAAGTGAATTTAAATAGGTCATATTTTCACAATTAATTACTGAATTATATTTTACTTTTTGTATATTGTGTTTCATTCTATTATTTGTTATTATTTTCAATACTATTGTTTTATTTCAGGTTAAAGGAAAAGTTGAGAGCAGACTGGATAAGTTAGAATCAAACCTTTTACAACCAAATTCATTTCCCAACTTATCAATCATTCCAATATATATTCTGGGTATTCTTGCTCCACTTCAGGTAAATCGAGTAGCTTGAGTAATATTAATAGTTTTATGAAGCTTAAATAAAAACAAAAAGAACAAAAATTTAGTGCAAATACAATTATAATGGAAACGTACTTTTGAGCTTAAAAGTATTTAACTGGTTGTTGTTGAATTAATAACAAAACAACTTACTCAAGCACACTAACAACACATTTGCTTGGATAAGATTTTTTTTTTAATTTGTAAGAATAGAAATTTTGGATGTATTGTTCAACATTGAGCACGATCCATGCTATTTTGCTTCCTTGAGGCAGCAATAAAATAAAATTAAAAAAAAAACAAGTTTTTTTAAATTAACCAATATCGAAATATTTACAGTATCAGAGTGATTTTTTGTGAGTACTTATTTGTGTTAAGTATATTGTACATTTATATTTCTGTCCTCTATGTAAGAGTTGTACCTCCTTGTCGACAGGGACACCTCCTTGTTGCCAAAATAGTTTGTATATAGATCAGATGGATGTATGTACAGCCTTCTTAAATGGTAAAATCTTATCTGAAGTTTAAGTCAAACAACCTTTCGGTTATCAGGATGGTTCAGACAGGGTATATAAATTAAAAAAGACCCTTTATGGTCTAAAAGAAAGTCCTCGACCTTGGTATGAGTGTTTTAATAATTTTATAGAAACTCTTGGTTTTCGTAGATGTAAATATGACTATTGTTTGTATGTAAAGATTGAAAATAGTTTACCTGTTTATATTTTATTATTTGTAGATGACCTTTTAATTTGCTCAAAAGATAAGGATGTTATTAATAAAATAAAAAATAAATTGTCCTTCAAGTTTAAAATGAAAGATATGGGAAATGTTAAAAATTACATTGGAATTGAGATTGATTATGAAAGCTTCAACTGTTTGTCCTTGAGTCAGAAAACTTACATTGAATCTTTAGCTAAACTTTATAAGATTGAAAATTCTAAAATGTTTAAAACCCCTATGGAAGTTAATCTTAAATTAGAGCCTGCAAGTGTAAATGAAAATGTTTAATTAATTAATTATGTTTTGTTGTTAAATATAAATGTAAGGAGGCATGTTAGGTATATTGTACATTTATATTTCTGTCCTATGTAAGAGTTGTACCTCCTTGTCGACAGGTGGCAGTATGTTGAAGTGAGTCGCTATATGTTGTGCAGTTCGGCCTCATGTTAGAATGTTCAGTTAATAATTACAATTAATTAAAGTCTTTATCAGAGTGTTTTCCTTTCACCTTAACAATTTGTTTAGTGTAAAACATAATTACAGAAGAATTGATGGAAAGTTTGATAACTTTTAATTTTCTGAATGTGGCACTCAACTATATATTATACACTCAACCGCAAAAAAAACCGGACACTTAGATTTAGTCTTATAATTTTGTTAAATACTTAATATATTAATCCTTTTATCTTTTTCTTAGTATATTAATCTTTTTAATTAAAATAATTGGTTAATCTATAGGTTATTTAAACAAAATCTGCCAAAAGTGAATAATTTTTATTGATTATTTACACAAAAATACAAAATAAAAAAAATAAAAAGATAAATTAACACATTTTAAAAAAAAAATTATTCTTCATTTTTATTACAGTGAATGGTAGACTTCGCTACCCCAAGCTTTTCGGCAATGTACCGTAAGCTCCAGCCTTCCATCTAAGTTTGAAAGACCCATTATTCTGGACCGAAATAAAAATAAAACATTAATTAAAGAAAATGCTTGGTTAATAATTAAAGATGTTTAAATGTGCGAAAAACTACTTAAAGTTTAGAATAGATCAACTTCACGACAAATAAATCTAATCTGAGTTTTATCTAATTGTTTACTAATCCTGAAAGGATTAGTTCAATGGACTTAGACTCTAAATTCTCTGTAATAACTAGAATACCCACATAAAGAAAATTGCTGAAAATTAGCTTTTAATGAAGTGTCCGGTTTTTTTTGCGGTTGTGTATATATCTGATTTAATTTTTGGACACAATAATTGATTCAGAGTTAATTCATGTTTTGCTTGTTATAAATTGTGAAAGTTATTTTTAATATTATGTTTGTAGAATAAATAATGTTTTAGGTAGAAGAAGAAATTGAAAAGGCTATAGGAAGGTTACTCGTTTCTCTTGGGCTCTGTGGGGCACCAGCAGAGACACTATGTCTTGTTGCTAAACGGTGTGCCCAAGATATCCGCCTTATCGAACCTCTTCTTTCAGCTCTTTGGCAAGGTAAGAAATAAAAGAAAAGAAAAAAAACCATTATAGTGGTCCTTGATTAGACTTTATCCTTTAATGTTTTAGATTTATATTATTTTAGCTAATACAGCTAATAACATTTTTGTCTGGAAATAGGCCATTATTTAAAAAAAACAAATAGAGGTGCTTTTGGGCATTTATTCATGAAAAAGCTGTGTTACCCATTGTTGACAAACCATCGCCATATTCATCAATATCATAAATGCCCCATAACATGAACAGTAAACGTGCTGCCATTTCTTTTACCTGAGACATTAGCATTTAGACAAATTTATGATTAGAATTGGTGTTATCCAGATACTAATTGATAATGGTTTCCCAGTGAAATACAAATATTGGATAACACAAGCACTAAATAAACCATTCAAATTAGTCAAAGCTTATATTTTTGAGCATGAAGCATGTCTATTGGACGAATATTGATGAATTTATTATAGCTCTTGGGTTCAAATAAATCTTGTTTCCCGTCAAAATAAACCAATTTTATATCTTAGCATTTGGACTTATCGTAAACTTTTATTCTGAACAGTAATTACAGGAATGTTGTAATATGATAGAAGAATGTATGAGATGTAAAGTATTAAACTATAAGGAGTAAGTATCAATTTTTTCATATTAATAATATTCATTCCCTTAATAAATATACAAACAATTTTACATTGAGGCATTTTATATGAAACAAATAAAGTCTTTGGTGTCCATAAGGTGGAAATCAAAATTTCATAAATTTGAATAACATTTTTAGACTAAAATCATTATTCTAAACACAATTTGTTCTTTAATTTTTTTTCCGATAAAACCAATACAAACAAAGATATTGATGAATATGTATTTCCAAATCAAAGTAATCCCCCTCCTCTAGTTAAAAATTCGGAGTCCCATATTCCCTATGTTGTACCTTGGGATAATTTACTCACAAATATAAAATTTCATAAAAATCCCAGCCTTTTTTGAGTGAGTGAGTAACAAATGGACAGACCGACAGGTAAGATTTCCAATTTTGATGCCCTTGTCCTTAGAATGTTCTGAAATGTAAAAAAAAATTAATCTCTGCCTATTTTAAATAAAAAATCAGACAAGCCTTAGGGCAGTATTTATATAGTTAAAACTAAGAATACATTACATAACTAAGCACTAAACATTTTATTATGTTATTTTTATTTTTATTTTGCATTAAGGCATAGGTTTTAAAGCTTTCGATAAACAAAGAGTCACGGGTTTGATTCTCTTGTGGGCAATAAGAATTTATTTAGTGGCGAACTTATCAAATTAAATCCTTAGTCTTCCTGACTAGAAAAGAGTGGTTACCTGTAAATAATCCCTCCCAATTAGCTATATTATTTTAAATTGGAAGTTAATAAATACTTTTTTTTATTTCAGGTGTTGTTCACTCCCAAAGAAGTGTAAAGGAAATGACTTGTAAATTATTAGCAGAAGTCGTACCTCATATTTCTGAACAAATGATTTCAACGAGAATTCTACCTCCATTGGTGACCCTTGCATCAGACTCTGATTTGTAATATTTTATTAATTTTTTCTGTATTTAGTATTTTGCATTTATATTTGTATAAAATGAAATAAAATAATTTAAAATTACTCAATGATATGGGTACCATACAGAAGATGTCGATCTTTGTTTTTTCTTGCTTGTATTTCTAACAAATTATTTTTCTTTGCAGGCATGTTAGAGTTTCAACACTTATAGTTCACACTTTGATCATTGAATGCTGTTCCTCAAGAGAGGTAATTCTTATAATGCAATATCTACCTTGAAGATTATTATAGAACATTTTCTGATCAAGTTCAATTTTATAATATTGTAATAATGCTTTGTGTAAGAAAACTTTCAACAAGAAAAGTTTTCTCTACTTAATTTTGTTAATTTAGGACCTCTCTAAACCTTTTAGAGCTAATAATTTTTCTTTTTATCTTCCAATAATATTCATATATTACTTTTTCTGGCTCAACATTTTTAACTGCTTTCTTCGACCTCTTCAGATTGGTCAACAGTTTGTCCCAGTCTTTAGGAATGATGCTTTAGTTATGTCAATAATTGTTCTAATTCTAGGTATAGACCTAGACCGGAGCTGACAGAAAAACATAAAACATATAAGGGTCTCAAAATTTGTATTTATTAGTGGAAAACAAAATTTATATTTATTATTCATTGATTCTGTGCCACACCAAAAAGAAGCAAGGAGGATAGATTGTTTGAAATCCAAGGAAGAGATTGTGTTGTTATACTGGGCATAGAAGTTTTTCTCAGCTAAGAATGACTAGGAAGAAATTTTCATTTGACTCAACTAGCCCCCATTCACCTCTCCTTCATGAAGAATATAGCAAACTTTTCTCAAGTTCTCACACACACCTTTTTCAACAAATTTCTTCAAATCACAATTGATTCGACAAAGGCGATTTTTACTTTAAGTTGTGTCACTGAATACCTGATGTCTAGCTCAAACTTCAAGTTTTGTTTACATAGGTTTCAAACTAAGGACGAAAAAGATAATAGAATAAGATGATGCATCATTTCCAGTACCTGGAAAATTTGCTTAAGTTTATGCAGCCCTTATGTCAAGGACTTGTGAAACTGATACTCACACTGCCTTAGAAGTATAAGGCAGAATACCAAGCAGCTTTTTGGATAAGGAACTGACAACAGAAGCTAAATACCAAAGGATTACCTAACATATGTCCTTCATAAGTTGTTGAATTTATTTTAATTTCTCAAGCTTAACTATTTAATAATACTGTGGTGAATTACATAAGTTATATTATACAAATCTCCTAACAAATTTTCTGTTTTCAGGTGTTGTTAAAATTTAAATTATTTTTTGATTACAGGTTGTTGAAAAGTGTTACCTTGAGACAGAAAGGACTCTGAGTGATGGTTCCGCTAGTAACTCAGCTCCAGTGCTTCTGACAATTATTTCTGCCATTGGAAGAATGGCCCCCCGTGTTGAGCCTGTGTTTAGAGAACAAGGTTTGTTGTATGCTTAATTGAATGTTAGGACTCCAGTCAGCATACCTCACTCAATCATGGAGTTAACTAGAGAATATTTTCATGTTATATAAAAAATTTAATTGCGTTTTGAAGCGACAGGAAAGTAATGATTGACTTTTGTGTATGAAGACCTATCGTTTCAAATTGCGAACGGCTGGTATCCAGAATTAATTGAAGGGGTGTTTTTATTCATGAAATTCTCAACTGCACAACTGCCACAGGAGAAAATATTGCTTATGTATGAAAAACTGATTGAATGGGATCACCATGTGAGATTTTGAGCCACTGGAATGTGACAGGTGTTCAAATATTGTGATAGATGTGGGATACTCATTAAATCTATCTGAAAGGGGTTCCTGTAAAGTCTGAGCTGGAAGCACAATTCAAAATGTAATCACTAAAAATTATGAACCTTTAATAACTCTGGCAAACTGGGGCTGTTTAACCAAGCTGATTTCTCATGCGTGTCACTTATTTGCATTTATCTCAAACGTAAAACTTCAATAAAAACAATATTTGGTATTTCGGCTCCAATTAATGGGCTTGATAAAATAACAGCTTAATGAAACGTGAATAGGAGGTTAATATGACATGAGTAGGAGTGGGGGTTTACTGAAGACTGAAAACTAATAAAATGCAAATATCTCGATTAATAATCAAATGTAAATAATGAAAAAATGTACATAATTCTAAGATTGATTCTTTAGAAATTATCGATCCAACACATAATAACATTCAATATTTCAAAATTCCCTCCTCTAAACTGCCCTCCTCCTCTCTCGTCTGATTTTAGCCACTAATGAACTTAATTTTTATTTTTACATTAAACGTTTAAATATAGAGTTTGGTATTGTTCAGACACACACAAACACACAATTTTTAATGGGCCTCATTTTCGTCACCTTCTAGGTAGGATCGATGGAAATTTAAAGACATTTTTTGAAAATCCCATAGTGAGTACAACCTCAATAGTTGATTTTCCATAAGGGAAATTTGCTAAAATTACCCAACAGACACATGTATCTATGAAGACAGTATGAAATTTACTTTTAGATGTCAGAACTATTATTGTAGATTTAATAGTACTTTACAATGACTACTAATTTACAGAAAAGTGATTGAGGGTTATTATTATTGTTGGAATATTCAAGAATTATTATGCCAGAATTGAAAAATTTTCAGATTAACTAATCACTTTCATCTTGACATCTTTTAGTATTTGAATCCACCACTTTTCTTAATGCTTGACTTGAAAAGTGAAATTTTCAAATCAGCAAAAATAACAAGTAAATATAAAGCAGAGTAGCTAATCGTAAAGGCAAATGCAACTTATGAACAATAAATATTTGTGGAAAAGATAAAACAATCACTCTGAAGTTCATTTATCCATTGGTCTTAATTTCACTTGGCAAACCTAGTCATCAGATCGATTCTGGACAATAGGAATTTATTTAGTTACAAACTCATTAAATAAAATCCTTAGTTCCACCCTGGCTATAAGAGGATGACCATCTATTGATAACCCACAACACATAGTGGATAATAAAATTGTTTTTTTATTGTCATGGACTAAAGAAAAAGCTGCGCCCAATATTGGTCATCTGTCAGGATGACTGATATTAGAGTTCTTTATATGTGTATATATATGTCATCTACATGTATAGAAAATATATGCTAGTGGCTGCTTTTATTTCATAATGGTTTGTTTTTCAGTAATCCTAAGAGAATTTGAAAAACTGAGCAGGAGAATCAGCGGGGAAAGTGAAGAAGTTGTTTCATCACTTGTTGAAGCATTTTCAAACACGGTCTACTGCCAGATCTCTAAACAGACTATTTCAAATGTCCTTCTTCCTTCACTCAGGTTATTTTGAAAATATATTACTTTATTAATAGACTCTCAAAATGAATTATTTGTTTGAACTTATGAGTAAATGGAATAGATATATTTAGCTCCCCATTCATACAAGGTGATATTTTCTGTGTGTGTTATATTTTTAAGCCTTCGGTAGAATATTGAATGGAAAAAAATTACAATCACTAATTCCTCACGTTTACTCTTTTTCATCAGGAACTTGGAAGCAGCCTGCATTGTTCGGCTTCCAACACACTCTGACACAGTGTCGGCAATGATTCGAGAGCTTGAAGCTAGGCTACCAACTCCCACACCTCAGTCAATGCCAAGGTGAATATTCACGAGCATATTTTTATTAAATTCATATATTATTACGAATCTTCTTGTGATATGCGTATTAGGGGGCCTCCATAAAAATTGGAATGACCCAGAAGGTGTTATTGATTGATTTGCAATTCCAGGTATTAAAAAAATAGTTTTACTTAATGAGAACAAGTGGTGTCAGCTATTAAAATGAAGTTTACTGAACAATAAAATCGTTATTAGTAGTTTAAACTGGGCATGCTTGCTATTTCGGGCGTGAAATTTGATGTTCGACGAACAGAAGGGACCAAACCAATTACAATTCTTCCCTATGCACATTTTAACCAACTATATTAAGAATTTTCAGAATCTCCGCTCACAAATGTATTTATTAATTTTAAATAGTTAAAAGCTAGTTTCACAGTTTACCAGAAGTTTCACATCACTACTTCTTCACCTTGGAGAGTGGTATTAATCTCATACAGCTACTAGACAGCATAAGGAATGAAAAGGAGAAGCACTAAGTATTCTGTTTTAATACTTTTAAACTCTTTGGGGGAATTCAGCCACCCTAAGGCATTCTTAAATTGTCGAACTCAGAGTGGTGCGTGTTTGGTTTTAATTGTCAACATTTCTCTAGCCAGTAAGACATTTTATAAAAATAATACAGCATTTTTTATGTTATTTTGTTGAAAATATAGTATTTTCGTTACAAAGGTTTAACAATGGCGACAAAAAGTAATTTGATAATACTACTTTGTCATTAATTTGCCAGTACATCATCCAAGTTATGTATACAACTTTAGCTGTTCCGTTTGATTTTTTTTTCTATTAATTTCATTCTTCACCATATATCAGTTAAATATTTGTTTATTAAAAAGTTTGGTACTTATCGGGAGGCCACCCATTTAAAGACGACTATTAAACCAGAATTAAAAAAATATCACTTTATTATATAAAATAACTTCTAGAATTTATAAATCACACAGTTAATGGGAGGTCACTCATTAGTTATGCATAAAATATTTACTGGTTGAAAACCGCTTATCACTATTCGCTGTTCTTATTGAGTAGATTATCTTAGTCATTCTGTGTGAATAACAGTTTATGTGGCAGATGATGAAGAGGGACAATTATTTTATGCAGCTACTCAGCGACATTGTCCGCTAACTCTAATTTCTAATTACATTTTATCATTCAAATAAATTATAGAAGAGTTAATTTAAATAATAAATTCATGTTTTTTAAAATTCTGATTTAATAATTGTCTTTAAATGGGTGCCCTCCCGACTACCGATAAGTACCAAATATTCTGGTTTTTAATTTACAAAAGCCCATTTTAAAACGTTTATGAAACAAACATGAACTTAGGTATCTAGTAATAGTATAAACAAAAAAAAAATTGTCTTATATTCAATTTGATGTAATATTTATTATACATTCATCAGAGAATTTAAAATGTCTTACTTCAATTCTGGGGCGACGGGAAAAATTGACAAAGAAAGAAACAAGGAATTTAAGGGAATTCTAGGGCCAAGGCCTTGAAAACAATATCTTAGTTGAATCCTATAAACATAGATTGATCATTGAATTTGAATATAAAGAGAGAAGAAAAGTGCCCTTCCCCCTTGTAATATGCTTTCAAGCTCTCAATAAAATATTGATATTAGTGTTTGTGTCTCCTGATGTGGTTCAAAAATCATCCTGATTTTTGTACCTTCTTAACAGCCTGAAGAAGGACTTGTGCAAGCTGGGCATCCTTAATTTTAGAAGTCCGCCGGGATCCAGGAGGAATGGTCACAAAATGGAGGTGGATGAGGCCTAGGTCCTTTAAAAACCATAGTGTGTACAATTCAGTAATTCTTTGTATAAGTCCTTTATGCAGCTATACAGTAAATAAAAATTGTAGCTACCACGTTTTAAAGGAAGATTCTTTTTCTTTGGAGAATTTTCTTGTTGAGGCTGGAGATTATGATGGATGAAATTCACTAACTACTTAAATAGAAAAAAAAAAACATTGAAATAGACACTTAAGATACTTTTAGAACCTGTTTCAATTAATTTAGTTATTATTTGTCTTAGATTTAGCAAAATTACAGAGATTCAGGTCTCGCCAACATTTTCTTGTTTCACATTTAAAAATAATTAATTTTTTATTTCATTGACATTCAGATCTGGAAGCAGTTTATCTCTTAATCCAGGGAATGTTGAGGAAATGAAGCAGAAAGTTACAAAGATGTTCACAACACCCATTTCAAAGCAAACAAATTTACACAACATTTTTTGGAAAAAGTGAATGAGATAAATAACTTTTATTTTATATAAGATTATATATTTTATTAATTCAACTAAACTCTAGTAGTCAGACACGAATATGTATTTGTTAATAATGTAAAAACAAGTTGTTAATTATTCAGAATTTTTAATGAATGAATTATTTTATGTTAAACCAATCATTCAAATAAGAATGTGTTACGCCTAAACAGCTCTTTTATATAAAAAAGGAACAATCACATTGATTTAAATTTTATTTATTTATGTTACTACAGCTAATCAGGATGGCTTATCTACAGGTTATCACTATTTCTAGCCAGAAAAGGAACTAAGGATTTTATTTAGTGAGTTTGTCCACTAAATAAAGTTTCATGCCATCCGAAAATTGAACTCATGACTATAAATTGAATGCAATGATATTGAATTATCAGAAAATGTTAGTTTTATATTTTCTACGTTGTATTCTTTTATTTTTTGTTGCTTAATATAATGGTTGTAGTCATTTGTCATGTTTTAACTTTACAATATATTTACTTTTGTTATATATATATGTAATATTTTTACACAAATCTGTGATAATATGGTTAGAATTTATAAACTAAGTATTATTTTATGAAATTGTTATTAAAAAAATAGTCTGACTACGAGTTTATTATATTTTATCAATCCGTCCTTGTTTTAAAAACTGATTTGTATTTAACCATGTATATAATAAAGAGGTTATAGATTTAATTTTAAAAACCAAGTTTATAGTTCCCCAGGATTAGAGTTCATTACAACTGGATAGATGGCTGAAATGTCTTAAAACTGAAGTTGTTCAAAATGCAGCTTACTAATCACATTTGTTGAGCTCTTAAATAAGAAAAGAAAAGAGAGAAATTTATTAAATGTGTATAACTAGTTTTAAATAGCAATAATTTAAAAAAAAAAAACAAACATTATTAAAGAAGATATATTTCTTATATCTAAGGTAACACAGCCTTCCGTCCGTGTGTAAAAGCTTATCAGGTCTACTAAGAAAAACCTGTCTTATTAAGGAAAATATATCTTTTTCTTTTACATTTCAATTGTGAATTCTATAATCACTGCATCTGCCTCAATAAATACTGTTAGTAGAGCTATTTCAGCCCTTAGGAAACCAGGACTAAATACGTTTCACTACAGTCAACCAACTACCAAATAAATAAGTTATGGTTGATTCTGGGGCAATTCCTTTCAACCTTCAATCAAGAATTCCATTAGCATTGCCTCTGTATCAATGATTTTGGTTGAGTCTAATTTAAAATAAACTTAGAATAGCCTAGATCAAATAGGGGAATTTTGAAAATTAAAAATATCTCAGTTACTATAAGTCGGATCAAAAAAGTGTATAGAATGAATCTTATTGCATATTAAATGTAATATATTGTTATATATATTTATTCCTTATCTTGAATATTAACCGAGATTTTTGCATTTTCCAGTTTTCAGGCTTCAGTAAACCACCACTTCTACTCGTTTTACGTAAACAATATTCTATTATAATAAACTACATTATTCGAAGCTTAAATACCAAATATTGTTTTCCATAGACGTTTATTATACGAGATACATGCAAATATATTCTTGTGACCCCCCCCCCCGTCTTAAATTCTTGGACTACAATAATTTGATTGATTGAGATAAAAGTTAATCAGATTCATTATAAATTACAGTACTAGACATAGTACATAGTTTTCAATAAAATTAATGTTATAGTTATTGTTTTGTCTTTCCGGTGTCGGAAAGAAAAACAATAACTGAAAGCTGTTGGCAGGCCTGTTTGTTTACATTTGAGATGCTTTCCGCTGGGAGGGGAAAGATTTCTAATTAGCGTTTGTATTTATTCACCTAATATTCATGATGGTGTTGTGTTAGCAGTGTGTAGGTTTATCTATTACTAAACTTCACGAGGGAAATCTGCTTAGTTTACACAGCCCCTGCTTGACGGCCTTTTTTTGAATTAAGACCTTATTCTTCAAAATCAGGATGACTATTTTAACTAATTTTTGAAATTTCAAAAATGGGATGAATAGATATGGTTAGTCTAATAATTTAATATTCAATTGATTTTATATTTACATGTTTACAAAAAAATATATAAATACAATATGATATATTTAACAGACATTTAAAGAAAAACAGATAATAAAATATTAAGTAGTTTGAAACCTGCAATATAATATAGATTGCTTTAAATAAATTAATTGAAAACTTGGGAGAAAACCATAATTTCAATATTGAATGAATGCACCCTGGAATAATTTAACATTTGAGAACTCCTGCGTAAATAAAAAAAATCTCGATACATAAATTTACAACAATATGTTGGAATATTGGGGTCAATATAAAACTAAATTTATTATTTTACAATATATGAATTTTCCTACAAAATCAGGCATCAGTCATTACATTTGTAATCTAATGAAATTGAAATGAAAGGATAGATATTGTAAATGTGATGAAAAATTGTATTTTCCAACTGATGTTATATAGTTAGTTAAGATACTTTCTATGAACACCAATACACAACAGTTAGAAGAGGTTTGTAGTCAGAACATCCCTGTTCTGATTAAAATATTAATATTTTTCATTATAGAATTTCAATGTTTATAGCTCGTGTTTTTGTAAAATGAATCTCTGGGCTTTAGATTGATCAAGAAAGAATGAGCAATTATTTAAGATCGTAGTAATTTACAAAAAAAAACAGAAGCATTGTACTATTTTTGTACAATTGTTGTTGAGTTTTTGTAGAAAAAAGTGTTATTTGCAGTATTAAATTCAAATGCTATTTTCAAGTATGAATCGTATATAAATAATTGTTATTTTTCAGAATAATCAAATATTTTTGTGTATTTGTAAATTATATGAAAAATGGCACACAAATAACTGAGTTAATGGCAGCAGTCTATCACTAATTATCGGCAGTGAAATTACCATAGAGCATTGAACAGAAAAGACCCGAAAAAGTTAATACAATGCTTACTATTACAAATTTGAAGGTGAAGTACCAGTACATAATTAAATTTTATAAAGATACTACATAGTTCTTTAAATTATCAAGCATATTGGTATTTTAACCATTTAAAAAAAATATGTTAGCACAAATTTCAATAAATAGCTAGTGCTTTCAAATGAGAAACTTTCAAGCATGATCAAAAAGTAAACAAAAAACTGTTCATTTACTTTAAATGAACTCATGTTTACCAGTAAGTCCCAGAATACCCTTACGCTTTTTATAGCACAATAACATATCAAATGTGGGATTTTATTTTCTTAAAGATAATGGACTTCATACTTGAAGTACTCTTAATAAATAAATGTAGTATGACTTCCAAACACAAGATTCTAGAACATAAATCCCTAAAACATGATAAAAATACTAAGACAACCCTTTAATATAAGGTGAATTTTGTTTATCACACAATATAATAATGTATCTTTGATTATTGCCATAAACTATGTTTATATATTTATATACATATAATTTTATCTGATTCTTTGGAACCAAAAAGGTTCATGCTGTGCAATGAGAATTCATATAATACAAAGTACATATGTTACATGTTTTTGTAGATATTAGAATATATAGTTGTGATATTCGGGAGTCAGCTGAATTTAAGTCACTAAGGTAATTTTATAGATTAATTACATTAAAAAATATAGCTATAAACAGAGACTGGCTAGATACATACATGTTCCAATGGATCCCCATTCAAAAGTTCAAAATTACAAAGTACATTTTATACTATAGCTAAAACACCCAACAAACTTGCGTTGTAATAGATACCAAAGGATAGTAGTCTTAGGGAAAATGAAGAGACTGATGCACTATCTTAAGTAAAATATTGCTTGGGAACATTGAAACAGAGAGAGAAAAAAAAAGGATTTTATTTTGATTTGGACTCGCATAATCTAAAACATAAGAGAATAAATAATATCATACTTTAAGGCATAACACAATAAAATAAAGGCAACTCACAAGACGTTCAACAAAGGAATTCTACCTGTGATTGTGGTAATCAATTAAGAGTAAAGCACTCAGACTGCAGTTTTGAAATTTCTTGGCAAAACTAAATTTTGTTAACGCTTCTATGCAGGAATAAAGAATTTAATAATTTGAGGAAACAACGAAGAAAATCACGCATGATAACAATATTTATATCTTGTACTCGTTACTATATCAATCTTGAATTTTAAACTATAAAATACCAACATTTTAATTCAGCAATAAAAATGGAAATAAATATTAGAATGTCACAATAATGATATGCATCAGAATTGAATTAATAAACTTAGATCTCTCAAAAGATATTTATAGCACAAGTCATTTTAAGCTATTGACTCTTTTTCAAATAATATAACTATGATTGCTAAGTACCTATAAGAAGCTGACTTTTCTTGCTTTCACTCTACAATGAAGGCACTATATTTTGCTAACCCAGTAATGTAATATTTAACCAGTACCCGATACCACTCAAGCCCCATGACTACCATTCTAGCATACACTCCAAAGCCTCTATCCTATTTACTCCCCTTACTAAGAATGCCTCACTTTAACAATATATAACCCTTCAACATCCACCTCAGATACTTTATGAATTGTGAAAATTAATGAACTATAAAGTCTCTGCTATAGAACACTTATTTTAACCCCTCTTCCCTCCAAAAAAATAATAGGAAGCCAACAAAGAAAACACCAACAAAAAACATTTTGTTATCTAGGAGAAAAGGTGAGATAGAGCTTGATGCTCTATCCCACTTTATCCCCATTATCAGAATTATGACAGAAAAATACACCAACATCAAATTAATAAGCAAATAAATATTTTTCATTATATACACTTTCTTGAAAATTATATGATTATGAATAATAAAATACATATTTTGTATTTCTAAGATTTTCTTCTCTAGCTCCCTTTAAACCAACTTGCCACCCTCTGCATTATTATATCAATGTGGTTCAGCACATTTTATTTTTTAAAATAATGTTCATTAATCTATATAGCAAGATTTATTCAAATAGATTTGGGAAAAAGAGGTAAAACATCAACCAAATCAAAATCAAAAAAATACATTTGTCTTCATTCCTTTCCAAGAAATAAATACTTTTATTTATTTGATTAGATATCACATGAAATTTAGAAGCATGAAAACAAAAGAAATTTAATTTTATAAAAATAATAAATTATGAAGGGTAAGAGGAAACATTTCTCTCCCCCCCCCCATAGATCATGAATAGACAAAAATTAAATATATCAAAATTTTAACAATAAACTGAAATTAAATAAACAAAAAAAAAAAAATATAGAACTCAGAGCCGGATACTTTCAATTGACCTTCTCGTTTGTACCCATGACATATGAAATTTAAATGAACATAGTTAACTTAACAGCCTTAAATTCACATGATGGCACATTGTGCGCCTTAGTAATAAAAAAATAACTTCATATTTATAAATATTTACATATAATATACAAGTCATTTTAGACGTGTTGATGAAAATCAACCGAAAAATAAATACGCAGCTACACAGGATTCTTAGGTTTATCACTGGATGTCTCTCCTTCTGTTTTATCTGTTTCTTCTGGAGGAAATGAAAGGAATTCATCTAAAGTTGGGCCATTCCTGCCAAGAGGGTCCTGGGGGAACAATATCACTTCTTCGTCAACCCACGTGAACATAAGGACTCTGTAATGGAGCATAATTAAAACATTAAAAGAAAATGACTAACATGCTTTTAAAAAGGTCATGCACTATGTAATTATTTTTTATTTCCTTGTACAAAATAAAGTAAATATTGTAGTCTCAACTAATTTTGGTTTCCAGATTTCAAGTGAAGTTTTGACTGCCTATACACCCATGTTAGCAGACTTCCCTTAAGGTAAATCAGTTATTGAGGTTCTCATGATGCAATTTTTCGAAAAATTTCCACAAACATCCATCAAGTCTACCCAGGAGATTGTGAAAATTAAGTTCGTTCAAAACTATATATATATACAGTAAAAACTGTCTAAAACGGAAATCTGTCAAAACGGAAAAATTATCTCGGAACCGACCAACTTTATACCTAAAAACACTCTGTCTAACCCGGAAACGGAAGGTTATTTTCGGTACGAAAAGTCACCTAAAACGGAATATAGCCAACCTTGTAATCAAACTATCTTGTGAGGGACAGGGCTCGAGGAATTGCTCCATTAGATTTAAATATAATTAGGGCTCATAGGTTTGAAAGTGATGGAATTGAATTTTCGAAGAACTGTGTCCTGTTGGTTTCATCAGTAATCCTCCAAGAATTTTTAATTTCCTTCACTTTTTATTTAGTTCTGGAGCAGTTCGGTTTAAAAGTTTCTTTTATCAAAACAAATTTTTTATTGATCCGTCATGTCAGGTGGTAAACACAATACATTATCTCTTAGTGAAAAAGTGAAACTTATTGAGGAGCACGAACTGAAAAAAAACATCGGCGAATTTTTCAGATGAAAAATATAAAATTGGAAAAACTCAAGTTTACGAAACTATTAAAAATAAGATATTAATGAAGCCGTTTGGGAATGGTTCGTTAGTGCCAATGCAAGAGGAATGTTGATCTCTGGACCTATGATTCAAGCGGAAGCTTTGGAAGTAGCCCAAAATATAGGTAAACTGGATTTTAAAGCATCTTATGGATGGCTTGAATGCTTTAGAAAAAGGCATAATATAGTGTTCAATAAAATTTCTGGAGAATCTAAAGACGTAGATCCTCAAACTGTCCAAGAATGAAAAGATAAAATCAACAAAATCATAGAAAGTTATGATAGAAAAAATATTTACAATGGTGATGAAACCGGACTATTTTATGGAATGTTACCAACTAAGTCCCTAGTGATAAAAGGTGATATGTGTAGTGGTGGGAAAAACTCGAATGAAAGGTTGACGATTTTTCTCTGTGCCAGCATGGAAGGAGAAATTGAAAAACCTCTCGTCATTGGTAAGTCTGCACGTCCTAGACCATTTAGACACCTTGATAGGAATTCATTACCAGTCCATTGGAGGTTTAATAAAAAAGCGTGGATGACGGGTGCAATAATGGAAGAGTGGTTGCATATGTTCAATGAAAAAATGAAAATTCAAAAAAGAAACATATTGTTATTTTTGGACAATGCTAGATGTCATCCGCATATTTCATTATCAAATATAAAATTAGTTTGGTTTCCAGCTAACACCACATCAATTACTCAACCTCTGGATCAAGGCGTTATTCAAAATTTCAAATGCTTTTACAAAAAGTTTCTTTTAAAATCACTAATTTTAAAATTGACCGAATGTTTCGGAGTTATGCAGGGAAATTAATGTTCTGGATGCAGTCTATTTTATTAGTAAAGCTGTGAAGAGCGTACTTCCAGGTACTGTAAAAAATTGTTTTGTAAAGGCAGGATTCCCAAGTGGGGATGTAATCGACAGCGATGAAGAAATGTCTGAACTATGCCGCAGAGCTAACCTTGATGTTGAAAGTAAAGACGTGTTACACTTCGATGATAACCTCCCAGTAGTCGAAGACGTAATTAGAGCTGTTGATATTGTAAGCAAAGGAACTGAATCAGACGACGAGGCGAAAGCAATTCCAGAAAATGAAAGGGAATTGAAAATAAAAACATTCAGTGAAGAGCTTAAAGCTGTAAATGATCTAGTGGAGTTTGCAGCAAATAAAAACTGCCTGCAATTGCTGGATATAATGCAAGATGCAAAAGAAATTATTTATAATCATTATTCTAAATCTGTTCACCAAACAACTATAACCGACTTTTTCAAAAAATGTTAATGTATATTACATACATACATAAATTATCTTAATTTTAGTGTCTTGTATTAATGTAATGTAAATTTAAGTTTCGTAAATTAATGTATATCTATTTGTTCATTTCAAATTACATATATGTTACTTGAGTTTTATTAAATTACTAAAAGAACACAAGCTTTTTTTTTAATATGTACATATTTCATACCTTTTCTAGCAAACTGTCTAAAACGGAAACCTGTCAAAACGGAAAAATATGGCCGGACCAATTGCATTCCGTATTAGACAGTATTTACTGTGTGTGTATATATATATATATATATATATATATATATATATATATATATATATATACGTAGTAAGGTCCATAAGTTTCCGGCCTGTCCTTCTTGCCCTCCTTCAAACATGCCGGGACCTGCACGCCTATGCAGGTCCATGCCTGCTCACTCCATACCCATCACCTGCACTTCCTCAGTCTTGTCAGTCAGTGTCCAGCCTTAAAGGAAACTCCCCATTTTTACAATGTTTAAACTCGAGTACCGTGCGGTAATTAAATTCTTTTGTAAAGAGGGTCTTACTCCTGCGCAAGACTACTCCTGGGACTGTAAAGGAATACTATTGATAGATTTTAAAGAAAGGAATACCACAATGAATGGTGAGTATTATGCAGCCCTACTTCACCGGTTACGAGGCGCCATTAAGAGAAGAGGCGAGGGAAGTTAAGCAGAGGCGACAATTCCCCTGTCCACACAGCATTGATTTCCAAGGCCGCTGTGAAGGACTGTGGATTCCAAGAAATCTCTCACCCACCCTACAGCCCAGACTTGGCCCCTAGTGATTTCTACCTTTTCTCAAAATTAAAATCTGACCTTCGTGGAAGGCGATTTAACACTGACGAAGAACTCCAAGCAGCAGTGGAAGAACAATTTTTTAACAAAGAAGAAAATTTTTTTTTCATGGTATAGAAATGTTGCCAAAGCGTTGTAATAAGTGTATTGAACTTAGAGGAGAATATATTGAAAAACAGTAAAACCAGTTTTTTTCTTTCACCTTTCCTTCTATCCCAGGCCGGAAACTTTTGGACCTTACTACGTATATATATATATATATATATATATATATATATATATATATATATATATATATGAGTTAAAGCATTGACCTTAATCTCACATGGTAACCCTAGAGTGGCGAGTTCGATTCTCGATATATGTTCGATATATATATATATATATATATATATATATATATATATACATATATACATACATACATACACGTGTCTGTTAACACTTTAGCAGTTACAAATTTTGTTTGATTGTTACCAAAGTTGATATTTTATGTAAAAGATCAAGTTTGTTAATGGCAGAAATCTGAGCAGTGGGAGGGGAGAATTTTGAAAATTTGAATTATCTCCATTACTCTAAGTTGGATTGAAAAATTGTACACAACCAATGTTATTGAACACAACCATTAATGAACTTTATCTTAGTTTTACATAGAACATATAAATATATTATAAATGTATAATATAAATATGTCATAAATATTATTTTTATAAATGTCCACTTTAAGCAACTAAGGCTAATTCGGCATATAAATATAGAGTTTAGTAACAATTAAACAACAATTTTGACTGTAGAGCGTTAACAGACAAGTGTGTGTGGCCTCATTTTCATTATTTGAGTAGGATCAATGGACATTTGAGGAAATTTTTCCAAATTTGCGTCATGAATAAAACCGCAATAACTGAAGATATCCTGTTACAAATAGTAGTATATATTCAAAAATAAACATACCTTTCAGCAATGACCTGCTTAAATACTTCATTTTCAGATGCTAAATCCCGTAAATTATCTCTCGTAACAATAACTCCACCACACTGAGCTGCATACTCTACCATCATCCTAAAAAATGAAAATATAATAATTCCTCTCTTTATATAGTAGAGATAGGCTTCTGTTATGAATTGAATAAGACTATATGGTAAATACTAATGAACTAATGTACAAACAATTTTTATTAGTTGTAAATTAAATATTGGGAAACAGACATTGACAAATGCAATTTCCTTTTTTTTATATGACAGTAAACATATTAAAACTCAAATTTTATAACATAATTAAATACCTAATAATAAAGTCAATGGTATATAAAAAAAGATAAATAACAAAATTGAAAAAACAAACAAACCTGTCATCATATGAGACAACTGTTTTCCCATTGACATGTCTACTAGGCGTGTAGACTATAATCTTATTTTCTTCCAGCTTATCCAGAATATGTGTATCAAGGGTTGCATTGTGTCTTCTTCTGAATTGAGGAACGAAGGCCTTGACAGTGTGACCTTTAGATAAAAAGTAGTTGGCACAGATTTCTATCCCACGTGATGAGAACTGTCGTCGTGAATCCCCATGCCTGAATAAAAATTAAAATACTTTCTCCTCTCTTTATTTAAATAGCTTATTTTGCAATTATTTAAATAAACATCTTATCCATTTATGCGAGTAAGAAAACTAAAAATTGTTAATATATCAGTTACTCCAGCAGTGGATTTATTGTGTTATAACTATTAAGATATTTCTCTTATCCGTCTTATAATTCTAAGACGGATAAGAGAAATATTTTACATTGCAAAAGAAATTTTAAGCAAGATTCTCAAATAAATAAATTGTTGTTGATTTAATAATAATTTATGTAACTATATTAACTAAATGAAATTTCTGTAAACAATCCAAGAAACTTTGTATTCAAAATTATCAGGACTTTAGTCTGATGGACCATGAGGTCTTCTAGATAGTATCAGCTACTTTCTGGTATAAGCTATATATATATATATAGTAGAAAACATATTCATTTGTTTTCCATTTTCAGTTATTCCAAACTACCCAAGACTGGTTATAAAAGATATTACTGCAATTTCAATTTTATTAAATACTAATTTATTTATTAACCCATTGTTCTTTTATAATAATTTTGAATTTTTTAATGTGATTTAATAGTTTTTATTAATACAAAGAAATTATTAAAGGCTTATATCAATTATCCAAAACAAGATATACAGAATAAAAGACATTTTTTGTACAGCTGACTGGCATTTTTTGAAGTTTGGCAGTTTTCTTGGACGGAGTAAAAAATATCTATAAAATACCCACGAAAGTCTGATTTTGACACTTTCAACTCTTAGCTTGAAAACTTAAAATATAAATAGGTCACTTACCCAAAGGCAATATTTGAGCCGTCAATTACTATGGGTCGAAGTTTCCTTTTAACAGAAGCAGCCTTTGAATCTACATTGGAACCAGATTTTTTCGGAGAGGAAATCGCTGTGGGTAATTGCTCTTTGACCTCAGGAACACGTTTTTTTCTTTCTATTGCTCCTTTATCCTGTTTTCTATGGTTAATAACATTGGAAGGCCTTACTTGGAATGGATTCAACTGCTGTTGAGCTCTTTCAAATGAAGCTGACAATTCTCCACCAATTACTCCAACTTCATCATCTGAGAGCTCTATTACACTTTCATCATCGTCAATAACTATAGTCTCCAAACTGTTGGCCTTTCTTGGTTTTACAGTTTGATCATCTGGTACAACTCCACCCATGACAACATGCCCTCTTTTAGGCTCATTTTCATTCTGAGAAGTTTTTGATTTTTTCCAATTTTTCTTCTTTCCCGTTGCTTTTCGTTTCCTGCCTTTTGTAGTTTCTTCCATGATTGGTGCTTCATCTATGATAAACAAACTTGTGTCTGCAGTGTCGTCTAAGGATATCACCTCCATAGTTCCCATGAGTAACCTGGGGGGAAATCTTTATTTTCTAAAAATAAAAACAATAACAAGTTGAGAAGTAGTATGAAAGTTAAGGACAATTTAGACAAGATAGAAGAATTCTGCTGTATCACAGAAGGAAAAGGTAGTGTGTCAAAATTATTTTATAAATGGGGTTTAATGGTATGCTAAGTTCTTGGGTTAATTTCTGGATAACTTATTGAGTCATGGTTACATTTATTGCCCCCTCTTCTTATGGCTCGGGCATAGAAACGTTTTTTAATGATAGACCCACAAAAACGAATCCACTGTTCTAAGCTGGCTTAAACAGAACAAAGTGGGCATCAATTTAATAATAGCATCCTACAAAATTCTTTAATATGCCCTATTTGTTTCATTCCCTTTTTGACCTCTTCAGAGGCTGAATTTTTTAGGTGGCTCTGTTCATCTTGATGGCTGGTCAAACACTAAATTTAGCTAGTCACCCCCTCGCCTGATAATGATGATTTCCTATACATCAGATGTTTCCTCGGATATATTTTCTGCATTTCGATAAGCATGCCATTAGAAATTATTTCAAAGTAAGAAACTTGAAATTCCTAGTTACTCATTTCTTTTTCTTCAGAGTTAATTAATCAAAATACATCAACATAATTTCTTGCAGTAGAAAATGAAGTTTATGAGAAATGGTATAAGTTGTTTATTTTTACAATTGTCCCTTTATTTTGGAAGATCTCACTTGGAAAGAGTTCAACTGGTGAAGAGCTTTTTTTAACTGAAGCTGACAACTCTTAGTGTGAGCAAACCACTCTGAAGAAAGATATGATATGCACAAGGTGAAAGTGTGAGATGTATTTCCTGGAGCAGGAATGGTTTTTATTTTGTAATTAAGTTTCTACACAAAAATAATTTGAGTATGATAACTGATGCAAATACATCTACAATCGATGTAATTTATTTATTTTATAGGCTAATATAGTACCACAAAATACAAAACCAAAAAAAAAATCTTATTTGGCCATGAAAATCCGTGAATGCCTTGGGCTTCTATTATATCAAATACATACATTATACTACACTTCATTTAAAATTATATGAAATATTTCCAGTCCAATGCGTCAGATCAAAAGATGTGGCAGAACATAATTTAGTAGTGATATTTTCAAATTAAACAAAAATGGTTCCATACGAATTTGTGTCATCTCTAATCCTGAGGGAGAAATTTGCATTTTTCATTTCTACCCCCCCCCCATAATCAATTATGGTCAAAAATTACTAGTGACTGTAGATGGTAACTAAATATGAAATTACAACATTCTGAGGATAGTCGTTTCTGAACCATGAAATATAAATGCATACATATGTTTAGGAATCACACCAATCAAAATGGATTAAGGGAAGGCCAAACTCGATAATTCTATTGACATCTGAAAACCGATCATTTTTGGGACTACAATACATTCTCATATTCGATAAGAATGTCTAAATTGAATTGATACATTTTTTAGTATATGTATCAATGCTATGGATATTTTTAATGTAAGCTATTTTATACTTCACTACCCCACAGGGAGATTAGTGTGAAATGAAAACATACGATTGTTAATGCAATCATTAACACTGGTTTTAGCAATAAAAAAAAAAAAAACACACATGAGAATAGTCAGTTTTGATTAGAATACAGCTCCTGGTATTAAGAGTTATTCTGTAGTCTCAATACCGGGAATTAACTCTTATTACCGAAAATTTTTACTTTCGGCAAATCGTTCACACCTCTCTGGACATGAAATTGCAAGAACAAAATTTAATAATATATTTAGCACTAATGCTTAGCTAATGAAATTCTTATATAGGAAACAATATTTATTTCATTGACAGGTAAAATTTATTTTAAAGATTAATTCATAGAAATGCATCCCATTGCAATTCAATAATTCACAGGGACAAACAGACAAAGGACTGTAAAAAAAAACATTAAGTGATGAAAATAAATGAATTACTTATTACTTGTTAATACTGTCTTGATATTTCTAAAAGAAACCATTTTAACTTCATTATTTTATTAACAACTTATTGAATAACAGGAATAAGTAAATTTATCAACAACTAACTGTGTTACTCATCATAGAAGTGTTGAAAACGTGGTTTCCAAGGATGTTTTAAGTTGGATTAACTTAATACCTAACAATCCCTTTATTACAGGACATACCAGTTATTTCCTTCTTACACTTTTTAACCTGAGAAGTAAAAAGTGGCAGTTGGATGAAAATTGACGAGTCCGTATATATATTTACTATTAGAATATAACAATAACTTATTTTAGCATTAGTAAGAAAAATATGAAATACATGAAACTGGCAGAAAGAATTTAATAAGTAATACTTCAATAATTTTAAAAAGATTAAAAAATGGATAAACATACAACAAGAATTGTGATACAATCCTTCTTAGTGACGAACATAAATCAATTGTATTCCTGCTAAATATTAGTGGGATTTCAGTAAACCATAAAATTAAGTTAAAATTATTTATTAACGTCCACTTTTTGCATATAAGGCTAATTGTGATGGGTTATCTACAGGTTACCACCCTTTTCTAGCCAGGGTGGGACTTAGGATTTTATTTAATGAATTCTGTCACTAAATAAATTCCTATTGCCCAGGCGGGAATCGAACTCGCCACTCTAGGTTTACGATGTGAGATTAAGATCAACGCTTTAACTCGCATGGCTAACCTGAGCCCCAGTAAACCTTAAGTTTTATTTATATAGAAAAATGGAAAAAGTAAGTACAAAAGACACTCTAAATATTTTTGTGATAAGAACTAATTATTCTTCACAAGTTATATACCAACAAAATTTAGAAATACCATAAGAATAGTTTTAAACTTATGCAACAATATAAAACAGGCAGAAATAAAACATAGAATATAAATGTGTCAGTTAGTAAGTGTACATGAAATGCTTTTAATTTCTTTTGTCATTTTTTTTTTCTGAGATGAGAGATAAAAAAAAAGACAAAACAAATTAAGATAATAAAATAAAACCTAATCGATGGGAGGTGTGCAAATAAACAGACATCATTAATACTGACAAAAACAACTTAAGAACTGCAAAATATTGTTCATCAAGAAATACAATTAAATAAATATATTTGTGTATGTGTCTTTATGTATGTATTTATCAGCAATTTCAATGTATATAAATGCACATACCCCCACCAAAAATAAAAGTCTAAAATGTTTTATAAGCACATATATATGATATTTCTAAAAGCTCATATATCCCAAAAAGAATAAGGTTATTATCACAATGACCTTATAAATAAAGACGTGCACTGAGTGTCACTCATCCACTTAATACATCAAAACACTCGACCTCTTCCTACAAACAGAGGATTTATTCATCTCAGGGGAGTGTGCATGCATAACACTCACACAATGTTAAAAAGTAAGATGATAACATATATTTGGGCAGCTATGAGCAGAAAGTCCATTAACAATTTGACTGGTGGTCTCATTTTTATGAAAGGTCAGGTGAACATGACTTTTCTCCCAATCAGAATTAATGTGATGGTGGCCAAGTTGACTAGCCTAGATGCCTGAGCTGTCATATACGCAATGATGGCAGTACCAAGCTAGATGTCTGAGCTGTCATATATGCAATGATGGCAGCACCAAGCTAGATGCCTGAGTCATTGTATATGCAATGATGACAGCACCTGGCTAGATGCCTGAGCTGTCATATATGCAATGGTGGTAGCACCAGGCTAGATGTCTGAGCTGTCATATATGCAATGATGGCAGCACCAGGCTAGTTGCCTGAGCTGTCATATATGCAATGATGACAGCACCAAGCTAGATGTCTGAGCTGTCATATATGCAATGATGACAGCACCAAGCTAGATGTCTGAGCTGTCATATATGCAATGATGGCAGCACCAGGCTAGATGCCTGAGCTGTCATATATGCAATGATGGCAGCACTTGGCTAGTTGCCTGAGCTGTCATATATGCAATGATGGCAGCACCAGGCTAGATGCCTGAGCTGTCATATATGCAATGATGGCAGCACCAGGCTAGATGCCTGAGCTGTCATATATGCAATGATGGCAGCACCAGGCTAGATGTCTGAGCTGTCATATATACAATGATGGCAGCACCAGGCTAGTTGCCTGAGCTGTCATATATGCAATGATGGCAGCACTTGGCTAGTTGCCTGAGCTGTCATATATGCAATGATGGCAGCACCAGGCTAGATGCCTGAGCTGTCATATATGCAATGATGGCAGCACTTGGCTAGTTGCCTGAGCTGTCATATATGCAATGATGGCAGCACCAGGCTAGTTGCCTGAGCTGTCATATATGCAATGATGGCAGCACTTGGCTAGTTGCCTGAGCTGTCATATATGCAATGATGGCAGCACCAAGCTAGATGCCTGAACTGCCATATATGCAATGATGGCAGCACCAGGCTAGACTCCTGAGTCATTGTATATGCAATGATGGCACCACCAGGATAGACATCTGAGCCATCATATATAGAATAATGCCCAATACTATTCAAGGCGCAGTTAAATTTTTAAGATTTATTTTCTTTCAACAAAATGAAAAGATTATTAATTTGAAGTCATTGTTTAACTCAGCATGTCTTTTAAAACCAAACTCATAGTATGTGAAGAAGTATAAATAATTATATTTGAAATGACTGGGCATGTCACGTAGAGCACCATTGAGTAGGTGATTGATTTTGTGGAAAACTAATTCTTCCCACTAGTATGTCTCATTACTTGATGATTCTGAAAACGTAACCCCACCAACAATCAATAAATGTGAGAAGGATCAAAATGGAAAGTTCATAGCTGCCTAAACCTCTCATTGACATTAGCAATGCATCTTGGTATCATGCAATCCTAATAGTAATATTTTGAGATTTGCTTTATAATTATATATATTTGGCACTTGGTCTAATTTAGTGTTTCAAATTACACTTTGAATAGCATCCAGAGTTCTAATGAGTAAAACTATGGATTTTGGTTTACTGTTAATAACCATTGCCAAGTCGTTTTTGAAAAATGGCACAACTTCAAAATGTTGGAACAATCATAAAGAGAAGGACGTAATTTTCCTTCACATAAAATATGAGTGTTCCGCTTTTCTATATGTACTTATCAAGCACAATTTGTCTCTTACATCACATAGCAGTAATATCCTTCTTACACTGTTTAACCTGAGAAGTAAAATGTGGCAATTGGATGAAAATTGATGAGTCCATATATATATTTACTATTGGAATATAACAATTGCTTATTTTAGCATTAGTAAGAAAATTATGAAATTCATGAAACTGGCAGAAATAATTTAATAAGTAATACTTCAATAGTTTTTAAAAGATTAAAAATGGATAACACATACAACACGAATTGTGATACCATCGTTCTTAGTGAGGAACATCAATCAAATGCATTCCTGCTAAATATTAGTGGGATTTCAGTAAACCATAAAATTAAGTTAAAATTATTTATTAACGTCCACTTTTTGCATCTAAGGCTAATAGTGATGGGTTATCTACAGGTTACCACCCTTTTCTAGCCAGGGTGGGACTTAGGATTTTAGTTAATGAATTCTGTCACTAAATAAATTCCTATTGCCCAGGGCAGGAATTGAACTCGCCACTCTAGGTTTACCATGTCAGATTAAGATCAACGCTTTAACTCACATGGCTAACCTGAGCCCTAAGTTTTTATTTTAAGGCATCCAATTAAAATAACAAAAAAAGTCCGTCATGCAGGGGCTGCGTAAACTGAGAAGATTTCCCTCGTGAAGTTAGAATAATAGATAAATCTACATACTGGTAACACAACACCACCGCGAATATTAAGTGAATAAATACAAACGGTAATAAGAAATCTCTCCCCTCCAGGCGGAAAGCTTTTGAAATGTAAACAAACAGGTCTGCCAGCCCAACTCTCACCGGAAAGAAAAAAAATTACTAAAATATATCAGAATATAACTTATTAATTTGATTGAAAACTATTTACTATATCTAGTACTGTAATTTATAATGAATCAGAATAATTGTTATCTCAATCAATCAAATTTAAGTAGTCCAAAAACTTAATATGGAGGGAGGGGGCACCAGAACCTATTTGCATGTATGTCGTATACTAAAGGTCTCTTGAAAACAATATTTGGTATTTAAGGTTTGAATAATGTAGTTTACTACATAACCGAATATTGTTATTTCAACATGAGTAGAAGTGGGGGTTTGTTGAAGGCTGAAAACTATAAAATCCAAATATCTCGGTTAATATTCATGATACAGAAAATATGTATACATCACGATTATTTGATCAATAACAAATCCGATATTTAATAGTCTTGCCCAAAACTAAATATTATATTCGGTTAGCTGAAAGTGGCTGTAGTAGATTTGAAAAGTAAATACCCTGATAAACCACTATCAAGTAAAGTTTAGTTTGTACAGTTTTATATTACTACTAACATTAACAAATTTAAGTGCATAAATGCCAAACTCCTATTCATTTGTAAGAATACTTATATAGCCTGTAAAGTAAGTTGAGTTATGGGTATTACACATTATGAGTATTATTTAATTCATTTTAGTATTTTTTCCACCAAAAAATGGTTCAACTGAGCTATGGTTCCTTCTGCATATCTGATTTATACACTGGAATAAGGCAAGCCTCAATAGAAAAAAATCACTCGAAAAAAAAAACACTTTTGGTACGTACATATTTGCTGCCTAGCGAATATATCATGATTTTTAATTAGACTACCCTTAATATCCCTACTCCAATTCATTCAAAGGAATATTAATGTCTCTAGTCAAAATGGGGTAACCAGTAATAAACATACAGAGCTTCGTTCAATTCAGCAGATTACACTTCATTTAATTGTACACTAGGCATATCTCATTTATAGAATAGTGTACAATAAAAATTACTCTTAATATCAAAATAAATCACTTTTAGCAAGGGCATATTTATCAAAAACCAAACAGGAAATCAAATATCAGAATTTTCAATATCAGTCCTCCCTTATAACCCCCCCCCCTCCATACTTATGTATATTAATATAGTCTATAACCTATGGTCGGTTATGAGTTATAAACATATCGAGTTTCCTTCAGTTCAGTTGATTAGATATGAATAGCGTTAAAACTAATAAACAACCATCAAACCAAAAATTGTTGAAATCGTCAGAAAACCATAAAAACCAAAAATAACATTGTGCAGAGATTAGAGTATTTTATATATTAGCAATAGCCCCTCCCCCCCAAGTACTAATTCAAACCCTGCTATAGATCGTAAAAAAAGTTAAGTTCCAAATAATTTGAACAATACCACAAGGGTAAAAAGTAATAGCCATTTTGAAGGAGATAAATAAATAATAAAACTACCCTAACATCAAAGGAATAACAAATAAAGCATTTAGTGCCCTTATGAAGTAACGGATCAGAAGATGAAATTTGCCTCTGTTGGATACATAGAACTGCCAGCTGAAATAAAAAAAAATATTAAGAGCCAGTCTTGTGACCAAGGGAAACTAATAAAAGAGTAAAAAAAAAATATAAGGTGGGATTAGTAAACATAACAAATTCTACGAAAATGTGTTATGTAAAAAGTTCAAATAAATAAACTGATAGAAATTTAGATAATGGACAATCTTGACGAGATGCTGTTATTGTTAATCAATATACAATGATCGTGCTTGTAATTTCAGAATTTGGTTTGTAATAGAAAGGAAATATAGACATAAAAGACTGCTCATATCACAAAAAAATAATATGTTTAAATAAGTCAGCTTATGATGCATATATAAATCATTAATTACCTCACCACTGAAATTTGATTCAAATTCAATAAACAAATACCTCAAAAACTCTACAAATAAGGAAGGGGGGAAATGCATAAATTAATACATACCATTAAAAAAAAAAAAAAAACTAACATCAATTTTTTATCATTAAAAATCACTTAAAATGATAGTTTCTGACAGATTAACATCTGGAAATCAAATTTGATCAAATAAAAATATTCAACAGCCTGTTCCTCACTACCTTATTTGATAGATATTTATGTACTATAATAAGAGGCATACTAAAGTAAATTTGCAACTAGAGACTTACAATAACAAATGAAATAATGTTACTTTGAATAAATCATAAACAGACTAGCCAACAGTCATTACACTACCTTTCTAATAAAAAAATTACAATTTTTAGCCAATGACAAAAAAAACACACTTCAACAGGTCAGATTTATGAGAATCAATTACTCGTAAAAACACTTGAACTACACGCTAGAAAAATGTGCAACCCCAAACGAAAGGATCCAAAATAAAGATGGCCGTTGATTGACATTTCTGGTATCGATTTATTCAATTGTACCAAAGAGCTAAACCGCCTTGCCGAAATGGTTCAAATAATCAGTCATGAATTATTATTATTTTTTATTATTATTTACATCCACTTTTTGCTACTATGGCTAATCGCGGCGGGTTATCTTCAGGTTACCACCCTTTTCTAGCCAGGGTGGGCCCAAGGAGTCTATTTAATGAGTCCGTCACTAAAATAAATTAACACATCTAAAAATATATGTGGTCACCACTTTCTTCGTTCTATTGAAAGAAACAACACATTAGTGGGTTTTGTTATAAACAACTTCAGAAAGAGTCTTGGAATATTATAAATGATCATATTATAAATATTTTTTTAAAGGAATATTGTAAAGTGATGGTAGAGTATTGTTGAGTGCTGTCTATAAATTAGATTCTTAATTCTTCAAATTCAGAATTTTATTGAATGTGCTAACAGTTTCAGGCACCATTGGTGCCCTTCTTGAGAGCAATTTACATAGAGGGGGAGCAGGGAGCACAAACAAATGCACTCAGTGAAAACTATCCATTCATTCATAATGTAGCTTTCACTGAATGCAGTTTGTGCTCCCAGATCCTGTACTATGTTAATTATTCTAAAGAAGGGAACCAATGGTGCCCGAAACTGTTAGCACATTCAATAAACTTCTGTACTTGAAGAATTAAGTATCTAATCTATAGCCGACACCCAACAAAATCCTCTGCCATCGCTCTATAACCAACGGCTAACAATACAGTTAAAGAATATTATAAAGTTTAAAACTTTCTTTCTTGAATTGTTGTTTTTTTCCAAAGAATTGGCTTTCATGGATATTTTGATGTTACTTCTTCAGGAATTTCTTTCATTCTTTCACAACGGCTGTTTATAATTCTCCCCTTAACTATTTTGTCGTCTTCTTGAGTTTTTAGAGCAGCATGTTTTATGTTGTTGTCTTGATAGAAGACAAATGTTCCCTCCTACCTTACTTTTAATTTGCCCTCTGTTTGACGTTGTTCTCATAACGTGATTTCCGAAAAATGTCTTCAAATGTCCATTGATCCTACCCAGAAGATGACGAAAATGTGGTCCGTTCAAAACTATATATATATATATATATATATATGTGTGTGTGTGTGTGTTAACGCTGTAGCAGTCGCAATTCTTGTTTATTCGTTACCAAACTCGGTATTTAATCGTTTCATGTAAAATGAAAGATCAAGTTCATTAACGGCCTAAATCCGACCAGTGGGAGGGGGGGGGGGTTAATTTTGAAAATTCTAAATATCTCCGTTACTATACGTCGGATCGAAAAATCGTCTAGAACCAATCTTATTGCAAATGTAACGTTCAATAAATGTTGTTATGTACTTGTTTGGTCTATCTTGATTATTAAACGAAATGTTTGCATTTTTTTGTTTTCGGTCTTCAGTAAACCCCCAGTCCTACTCATGTTATATTGACTGTAAGGAGTTATATTATGAAGCACATTATTTGAAGCCTAAATACCAAATATTGTTCTCATTGACCTTTTACGTTTTGAGGCGCACGTGAGGAATCTGCTTAGTTAACGCAGCCCCTGCGTGGCGGACTTTTATTTTGTTTGTATAAGGCAGTAAAAATGAAAATTGAAAATATTATTTTACATTCCCTTAGGAATTTCTGTGCCAGTCCGTATATTTCGTTGTGGAGGAGTAAATAATCCTATATCCCCCCTGCAATCTGTACTAGAAGTCCGAGGTTCACCCTTATTTGTGTTCATTGTTGACTGATCTCCAATCGTATTCAGGCGATCACGTGGACTACAGGAATTAAGAATCTATTGGCTGGTGGACCAAGCTATTACGTTGTTTTTGAAACTAAAAACTGGGCAAAGTTTAACCATTTAATTAATGTTTCTAATTGGAAGGTAAAAATAGTATTAATAAAATGGATGACTGGATATTTGTGACGTCTAAAACCAAATGCTTATTCTGTGGAAGATCAATTGTTTCTGAAAATAGACAACCTCTCTGAAGAACATAACCTCCCCTGTAGGTTTCGTTTTTGTTTATAGTGTTTGAACTGGTTGGAAATGAATATGTGAATTGCATTGTTAATGTATTTATTTGATTTGCAGACGATTTCAGTGTTTTTAGTGTTTTAGTGATTCTTATTTTTTTAAACTATTATTTTCTTGGACTGGATTAGAAACTGTAGTACATATGAACTTCTTTATGCCGTTCTTTTGACATTCTGAAAAATAAATCATGGTGTTTTTGGATTCGGAAGATAGTTGCGCTTCTCAAAGCACGTCTTCAAGACATAACACTTCAAGATCTGGAACTATAGTGGATCTGGAGGACGACGGAGCCAATGGAATTTTAAGGCACAAAGCTTTACAGTGTGCCAATTTGTATGAATATCTTATTACGTTACCTGAAGATGTTATTGATACACTTTATTCTTACCCCATAATTTGCCTTGCAGTTTACAGAGATTTACCTGATATAGGGAAACATTACATAATGCGGATATTATTTGTTGAGCAGCCAGTTCCTCAAGCAGTTATAGCTTCGTGGATTGGTCAGGAGGCTTCTAAAGAACATGCAGAGGTTACACAAATATTGGCAAAGCTGAAAGTTTGGGCGGAGGCATCTATACCGGGAGGCTTGCCTGCTTGGGCATTAAATCTGACTTTTAAGAAAAATTTGAAAATTGCCATGTTTGGTGGAGGATCCAGCTGGGGCTGCAACCCAAACATGGAAGCTGATACAAAAGCTAGGGATGTTGATTATCTCGACAAATATGCTATGGAAAGGTGGGAGTGTGTTTTGCATTATATGGTCGGTTCTCAACAGCAAGAAGGAATATCACCTGATGCAGTGAGAATATTATTGCATGCAGGATTGATGAAACGGGATGATGAAGATGGAAGTCCTGTAATTACTAGGGACGGCTTTCAATTTCTTTTACTCGATACACCAGCTCAAGTATGGTACTTCATGCTCCAATATCTCGATACAGTTTATGCCCGTGGAATGGATCTTCCTCAGTGTTTGGCCTTTCTTTTCCAACTCAGTTTCAGTATTCTTGGCAAAGATTATAGCACTGAAGGTTTGAATGAAGGACTACTTACATTTTTACAACATTTAAGAGAATTTGGTCTTGTTTATCAGAGAAAAAGAAAAGGAGGGAAATTTTATCCCACAAGATTAGCCTTGAATATGACAAGACAGAAAGGCAAATCGGAACTAGGGAAACAAGAAGGTTTTGTTATTGTTGAATCTAATTATAGAGTTTATGCTTATACAGACTCAAATTTAAAAGTTGCTTTGATTGGTTTGTTTACTGAATTACTTTATAGATTTCCTAATATGTGTGTCGGCACATTAACCAGAGATTCAGTTTGTATGGCTTTGAGGAGTGGTATTACTTCAGAGCAGATTATTCGTTTCTTAACTCTTCATGCACATCCTTTGTTAATTGCTAAAGGAGGTCCCGTCATTCCTCCAACCATTAGTGATCAGATTAGGTTATGGGAAAAAGAGAGGGATAGGTTCTCATTTACTGAAGGAATTTTGTACAGTCAATTTCTTTCACATTCTGACTTCTCCGTTCTTCGTGACTATGCGGCAGAGTTGAACTGTCTTATTTGGCATTGTGATAAGAAGAGGACAATGGTTGTCACTAAACAGGGCCATGATGATGTTAAGAAGTTTTGGAAGAAACACTCTAAAGGACCAATGCTTTAAATTTGTGAAAGAAAAGATTTGTGTATACTTTGATTCTTTGTGATAAAAAATTATGATATGATTATTTAAGCATATTGTAAGATTATATTTTGAGTTAGAAATTACATAAATGTTTTAATATTGTTCCTAAATTGAACTGTTTTCTATAAATATATAGTTGTTTTTATATTTTATTGTATTTCCCCCCTTACAATTAATGATAGTGTTTTGAAAATAACTGTAAAATTATTTACTACCGCATGCAAGTCAAGCATGACTGACTACTGGTGCATGGAGCTAGTAGGCCATGGAAATTTGAAGTTTTCAAATGTTTAGTGATGTAAATTTTAATGAATATCACTTGAGTAGAAGTTAGGGACACTGGAGGCTAAAACAGAGCATTTTCTAAGCAAAAATACAGGAAAACATTTATAGTTACTTTTGTAATAGCCTTTGTAAACCAATAAGAAATATTAATATCTATGATTTAAATTATTTTCCTTGGAGAATATTTAATCAATGGTAAAATATTAACAAAATGATAATAATAATTGAATAATGGTAGGTACTAATATTTTAGAAAATAATATAATTGTTAATGATATCCTCGGCAATGGCTGAAGAAGCCCCATTATCTGGTTAAGACATACTGATGACCTCCATTATCCAAATTGAGCCATTAGCTGAAGCAATTTTTTATTTTTGAATCAAATGGTTAAATGTTGAGATGGACAAAAATGAGAGGATGTAATATCTAAATTTATAACACCACACCAAACATATTTCAGTATACCTCATAGTAAAAGAACAATGAAAACAAAATGTTATATTTTAGTTTGTAATAGAACATTTTGTGATAATATCAGCTCATCGCTAACATATGATGAGTAGAAGTGTGGGTTTACTATATAAAGAATGTTAAAAACTGCAAATATTTCCAATGATGTTCAAGTCACAGATACATAAACATTATGACATTAAAATTACAACAAAATTAGTTATATACGATTTTTCGATCCGTTGCATAATAAAGGAGATATTTCAACATTTTTACATCCTCCTCTTAACCTGTCCACCTCCTGTAAGTCAAGTAACACTTACTCAAAAATTGTGAGTGCTAGAGATAAAACATTTGAAGAAATTTTTCAAAAAAACACGTCAAGAGTACAACCTCCATGGCTGGTTCCCCCGGGAAATCCGCTAATAAAAGTAAAATGTTCCGGTATTTTAGCATTTTTAAATATGCTCAGTGGGTGTAAAATGTAGCCTTAAATAAATGTGATTTTCTGAGAAGTGAAGATCCTTTTTTTATTGGTTCTTATTATTAATTTCTGGTTTTGAATAGTAGAAGGTGAAAGATTTAAAAAAAAAAAAAAATATGCTCTTCTTTTTATAATAAATACAATTTAAAGTATACAACTGTTGTATTTCTACAGTTTTGGGAATTCATTATTTAAATATGTATACAATAGATTGTTTTAAAAGTATAATGTTAAAGGCATTACATTACAGGTTGTCAATCTTTCCTAGCCTGGATATGGCTTACGATTTTATTTGTTTAATCCATACCACATTTCAAAGTTTACCATGAAATATAACTTATCAAAAGGCCCTTGCTAACTCATAGCTGTGCTAATATTCTGTTATGAATATGGGAGTTGTTTTTTTGTGTGTGGGTGTATGAATTTTCACTCACATGAGTGTGTATTAGGGAGGTACAGAGTTTTATGTAAATAGTCCTCGGTAACCACTTATATTTTATATAAACCTTAATCATTTTAAATTTCTTTTATTCATTTTATACACCAATTTTATTTTAGTATTAATTTATTTATTGAATATTTAAATATTTTATTAATGATTTCCCTATTGTCCAATGTCAATAGTTTAGATTTTCAGTTTTGTTCCTAGCTTTGAATTTTGTCTTTATTTGTTCTCTTGTTCATTTATTTTGTTCTTTGTTGTGTTCCATTCTTGTTTTTGAGTTCCATTTCCGTTTTTGAGTTCCAGTTCCGTTTTTGTGTTTCATTCAGTTTTTGTTTTTAATTTCGCCTTTTGTGTTCTATTTCTTTTTTTGCTTTCCAGTTCTGTTTTGTGTTGCGTTTCTATTTCTTTCCCATTTCTGTTTTGATTTTATCTCTGTTCTCATGTTTTCTCTCTGTTTTGTGATCCTTTTATGTTTTGTGTCCCTTATGTGTTCTGTGTTCCTTCTCTGGTTTGTGTTCTTTTTATGTTTAGTGTTCCTCATCTGCTTTGTTTTCCTTTTGTGTTTTGTATCCCATTTCTGTATTGTTTAATTTTGTTAATTTATTTGTATGTTTATATTTTTTTGTATTGTTAATTTTTTTGTACTAATGCTTTTGTTTAGAGCAACATCGCCAAAGCTGCGAAGCTCCAATAAATAAATAAATAATATTCTGTGCTTCTAAATTAATAAAGCAATAAGTTTCATCAGTATTTCTTATCAGGATAAGCCTATTGTTATTACACATATCTGACCAGCTGTGAGGCTTGTGTTTCTTTAAAGTTTTTGTTTGCGTTTTGTTTTAAATAAAAAACTAAAAAAAAACTTGTCAAGTAAAGCAATGAAGATGCAATGATGGTTAATTAGAAATTTACCTGTCTGTTGGTATACACATATTTAAGTTCAAAGGTAAAATTTTGTTAAGGTATGTCTTTGTGACAGAGTTAGCTATAGGTACTTATAGGGTTTTTTATTTTTCAGGTCAATAAAAACTGTGATTCACTTACAAAGGATATGCTTCCCACTTTCATCTCTAGAGAATTTGTTTATCTTTAAGTTCCGAACACCGGGTAAATACATTTATAGGTTTAATGACCCTGGGGTGTCCATCACTAGAGAAGCGAATATCAAATTTCAGAACTTAACAAACCTTAAGTCACTCTAAAAAAAACATACTCAATATACGTCCTTAAGATTTTATGAGCAGTTCTTTTTTATTTTTAACTAAAAAAGAAAAAGGTGGCATCCTGTAAATTAGCCTTAACCTTTGCTGCATAAAATAGTAATTTTTAATTTCAGGCCTCCCTTATAACTCCCACTCCTCCCCGTCCCTAGAAATGTTAGTATGGCTTATAATAAGGAAATCGTTAGTATTAATTCATATAGCGAGTTTGGTTTAGTTCGGTTGAGTCTTTTGTGCCAAATAAAATTGTGGACTCCCGCTATAGTTTTTAGCGTATAACTCATTTATACTTCCGTATACGGCAAAAGAGCATATAACAAAAGTTACTCTAAATTACAAAATAAACAAATTTTGTTATGGGCATATTTGCCGAAAAATCAATAGGAAACGAAATATCACTATTTTCAATTTCAGGTCTCCCTTATAACCCCCACTCGTGTTTGTCTTAGGGAATATTAATATAGCCTAAAGTCTAAGTTGGGCCAGTAGTAATATACATACCAAGTTTCATAAAATTCGGTTCAGCTGTTTATGGGTGAAAAGGTAACAAACAAACAAACAAACATACACGAAAGAAACAAAATGCAGTTATGGTGTCTATGACATGTGAAACGAAAAGTTATCGTGAAATGTCGCGAAAAAAATCAATGTACAGACAGAGGTTACAATTTTATATATATATATATATATATATATATATATATATATATATATATATATATATATATATATATACTAGCTACGGTACCCGGCGATGCCCGGGAAATCATTGCTGACTGACTAATGATTGTATTTTTATAGCAAGACTTCAATGTGTACAATTGCACTTCCCTGCACGATGAATTGTTTTTTCAAAACAGCCAATCCTAAAGTGTAACTTTCAGGGTTAATAGAATAGAAATTTTAGTTTTGAAGAATATATGAAAATGGGTTCCTAATTTAACCCTCACGACTTTTTGACTCACGGTTTTTGAATAATTCAAACCATTATCATGGGTAGCATTTATCACAATTAAATATCTTCTATAATGAACATATTTCCTGCCAAAAATCAAACCAAGCACATATTATTTTATACATAAGATTATATTCGTATTAGTAAGCCTCAGTGAAAATCACTTCCCGTCGTGGCACCATTCCACAGGAAATAACTAAACTCAATTACCTCCCATCCATTTCCGCTCTCGCAGGAGCTTTATCATCGTTGTTTTCCTTAGAATATTGATTCAGAATATTATTTTAATAATTGATCTCCCTGATGGAACTAAATAATAGATCCCTAAACATAATTTTATTTATGTTCAAAAAGCTAGATGAGGGGAAGAGAGCCCGCCTGCAACCTAGTAATACTTTAAACATTCATATCGAGTATATATTAAATACCAGACCTTATAGTTTATATTCTATTAGAAATAAATAAAAAAGTTATAGGGAAAATAAATAAATAAACGAGGAGGCGACGGAGATTTATAAGCTCACTAATCCGAATCATATTTGCAACTATCATATAAGACTAAAACATAACATCTTTTGTCATAATATCCATTTATTAAAAACACTTAAATAAGCACTAATAAAATTAATGACTCCCGCAATGGATTTAGCGTAAATGCCGTGTTAACTTCATTTACGGCAAAAGTGAATACAACAAAAGGTACTTTAAATAACAAAAGTAAACAACTTTTGCTATGTGCACGTTAGCCAAAAAAAAATAGAAAATGAAAATTGCGAATTTTTATCTCAGGCCTGTCTTATAACCCCCACTCCCGTTTGAACCTAAACATTTTAATATAGCTTATAATCATGGAAGAATTAATGCTAATTCACATACCAAGTTTTGTTAAATTCGGTTCAATCGTTTGAGCTCAAAAAAATTGTTGGCTTCCGCTTTAGATTTTAACGCATATCTCGTTTATGTTATACAGCAAAAGTGAACATAACCATAGTTACTTTAAATAACAAAATAAACAACTTTTGTCATGTGCATATTTGCAGAAAAACCAGTAGAAAAAGAAATATTGCTATTTTCAATTTCAGGCCTTCCTTATAGCCCCCACTCCTGCCCGTCCCTAGAAATATTGGTATGGCTTATGATAATTAAGGCGTCAGAGATAATACACATACCGAGTTTTATTTAGTTCGGTGGACTCTTTTGTGCCAAATAATATTCTTGACACCCGCTAAACTTTTTAGCGTATAACGCCTTTATAATTCGGTATTCGACGATAGTGTATATAACAAAAGTTTCTCTAAATAACAAAATAAACAACTTTTCTTATGTGCATATTTGCCGAAACACCAATAGGAAACGGAATATTACTATTTTTAATTTCAGGCGTCCCTTATAACCCCCACTCCTGCCCGTCCCTAGAAATGTTTATATGGCTTATTATAAGGAAGGCGTTAGTGCTAATACACATACCGAGTTTTATTTAGTTCGGTTGAGTCTGTGTGCCAAATAAACTTGTTGACTCCCGCTATAATTTTTAGCGTATAACGCCTTTATAGTTCGGTATACGAAAAAAGTGTATATAAGAAAAGTTATTCTAAACAACAGAATACACAACTTTTGTTATATACATATTTGCCAAAAAACCAATAGGAAACGAAATATCGCTATTTTTAATTTCAGGCCTCCCTTATAACCCCCACTCCTGTTCGTCTCAGAGAATATTAATATAGCCTAAAGTCTAAGTTGGGTTAGTAGTAATACACATACCAAGTTTCATAAAATTCGGTTCAGCCGTTTATGCGTGAAAAGGTAACAAACAAACAAACAAACAAATAAACAAACAAACAAACAAACAGACACCAAAGAAACAAAATGCAGTTATGGTGTCTATGACATGTGAAACGAAAAGTTATCGTGAAATTTCGCGAAAAAAATCAATGTACAGACAGAGGTTACAATTTTATATATATATAGATATATATATATACTAGCTCAGATACCCGGCTTCGCCCGGGAATTCATTTGAGGCTGAATGGTGATGGTATTTTTTAGCAGGCTTTACATTGCACAATATTTTGACATTTACCCGTCCCAGTGTTCAGGATTGATACCCGTCGTTGCCGTGGATTTGCTAATAATAGAATTATTTGTTCGATAAGGCTTCACAGTCTTCAATATTTTTATATTTCCCGTCTCTTATACATGTAAATATATTGAATTTTTATTTCAGGCCTCCCTTATAACCCCCCTCCCGTTCGAACCTAAAAATGTTAATATAACTTATAATCATGGAAGAATTAATGCAAATTGACATACCGAGTTTTGTTAAGTTTGGTTCAGCCGTTAGTGCCCAATAAAATTGTTTGCTCCCGCTAAAGTTTTAACGTATAATTCATTTTTACTTAGGTTTACGACAAAAGTGTATATAACAAAAGTTACTCCAAATAACAAAATAAACAACTTTTGTTATGCTTATATTTGCGGAAAAACCAATAGGAAACGAAATATCGCTATTTTTAATTTCAGGCTTCCCTTATAACCCCCACTCCTGCCCGTCCATAGAAATGTTGGTATGGCTTATTATAATGAAGGCCTCATTGTTAATACACATACCGAGTTTTATTTAGTTCGGTTGAGTCTTTTTTGGCAAATAATATTGTTCACTTCCGCTATAATTTTTAGTGTATAACACATTTAAACTTCGGTATACGACAAAAGTGTATATAACAAAAGTTACTCTAAATAACAAAATAAACAACTTTTGTTATGTGCATATTTGCCGAAAAACCAATAGAAAACGAAATATCGCTATTTTTAATTTCAGCTCTTCCTTATAACCCCCACTCCTGTTTGTCTCAGAGAATATTAACATAGCCTAAAGTCTAAGTTGGGTTAGTAGTAATATACATACTAAGTTTCATAAAATTCGGTTCAGCCGTTTATGCGTGAAAAGGTAACAAACAAACAAACAAACAAATAAACAAACAAACAAATAAACAAACAAACAAACAAACAGACACCAAAGAAACAAAATGCAGTTATGGTGTCTATGACATGTGAAACGAAAAGTTATCGTGAAATTTCGCGAAAAAAATCAATGTACAGACAGAGGTTACAATTTTATATATATATAGATATATATATATATATATATATATATATATATATATATATATATATATATATATATAATATATATACAGTAAAAACTGTCTAAAACGGACTCTGTATAAAACGGAAATCTGTCAAAACGGAAAAATTATCTCGGAACCGACCAACTTTATACCTAAAAACACTCTCTATAAGCCGGAAATCTGTCTAACCCGGAAACGGAAGGTTATTTTCGGTACGAAAAGTCACCTAAAACGGAATATAGCCAACCTTGTAATCAAACTATCTTGTGAGGGACAGGGTTCGAGGAATTGTTTCATTAGATTTAAATAGAATTAGGGCTCTTAGGTTTGAAAGTGATGGAATTGAATTTTCGAAGAACTGTATCCTGTTGGTTTCATCAGTAATCCTCCAAGAATTTTTAATTTCCTTCACTTTTTATTCAGTTCATATTTAGTTCTGGAGCAGTTCGGTTCCTATTTAGTTCTGGAGCAGTTCGGTTTAAAAGTTTCTTTTATCAAAACGAATTTTTTATTGATCCGTCATGTCAGGTGGTAAACACAATACATTATCTCTAAGTGAAAAAGTGAAACTTATTGAGGAGCACGAATTGAAGAAAACATCGGCGAATTTTTTAGCTGAAAAATATAAAATCGGAAAAACTCAAGTTTACGAAACTATTAAAAATAAAAATAAAATTATGGAAAAGTGGTTAGGTGGAGCAGCAGGCCAATCAAAACGGGCCAAAAAAGTTGGTTCGAACGAAGATATTAATGAAGCCGTTTGGGAATGGTTCGTTAGTGCCCGTGCAAGAGGAATGCCGATCTCTGGACCTATGATTCAAGCGGAAGCTTTGGAAGTAGCCCAAAATATAGGTAAACTGGATTTTAAAGCATCTTATGGATGGCTTGAATGCTTTAGAAAAAGGCATAATATAGTGTTCAATAAAATTTCTGGAGAATCTAAAGACGTAGATCCTCAAACTGTCCAAGAATGGAAAGATAAAATCAACAAAATCATAGAAAGTTATGATAGAAAAAATATTTACAATGGTGATGAAACCGGACTATTTTATAGAATGTTACCAACTAAGTCCCTAGTGATAAAAGGTGATATGTGTAGTGGTGGGAAAAACTCGAAGGAAAGGTTGACGATTTTTCTCTGTGCCAGCATGGAAGGAGAAATTGAAAAACCTCTCGTCATTGGTAAGTCTGCACGTCCTAGACCATTTAGACACCTTGATAGGAATTCATTACCAGTCCATTGGAGGTTTAATAAAAAAGCGTGGATGACGAGTGCAATAATGGAAGAGTGGTTGCATATGTTCAATGAAAAAATGAAAAGTCAAAAAAGAAACATATTGTTATTTTTGGACAATGCTACATGTCATCCGCATATTTCATTATCAAATATAAAATTAGTTTGGTTTCCAGCTAACACCACATCAATTACTCAACCTCTGGATCAAGGCGTTATTCAAAATTTCAAATGCTTTTACAAAAAGTTTCTTTTAAAATCACTAATTTTAAAATTGACCGATTGCACGAATGTTTCGGAGTTATGCAGGGAAATTAATGTTCTGGATGCCGTCTATTTTATTAGCAAAGCTGTGAAGAGCGTACTTCCAGCTACTGTAAAAAATTGTTTTGTAAAGGCAGGATTCCCAAGTGGAGATGTTCAAATGGAAGTTCACGATGTAATCGACAGCGATGAAGAAATGTCTGAACTATGCCGCAGAGCTAACCTTGATGTTGAAAGTAAGGACGTGTTACACTTCGATGATAACCTCCCAGTAGTAGAAGACGTAATTAGAGCTGTTGATATTGTAAGCAAAGGAACTGAATCAGACGACGAGGCGAAAGCAATTCCAGAAAATGAAAGGGAATTGAAAATAAAAACATTCAGTGAAGCGCTTAAAGCTGTAAATGATTTAGTGGAGTTTGCAGCAAATAAAAACTGCCCGCAATTGTTGGATATAATGCAAGATGCAAAAGAAATTATTTATAATCATTATTCTAAATCTGTTCACCAAACAACTATAACCGACTTTTTCAAAAAATGTTAATGTATATTACATACATACTTACATAAATTATCTTAATTTTAGTGTCTTGTATGTATTAATGTAATGTAAATTTAAGTTTCGTAAATTAATGTAAATCTATTTGTTCATTTCAAATTACATATATGATACTTGAGTTTTATTAAATTACTAAAACAACAGAAGTTATTGCTTTTTTTTTAAATACATATGTACATATTTCATACCTTTTCTAGCAAACTGTCTAAAACGGAAACCTGTCAAAACGGAAAAATATGGCCGGACCAATTGCATTCCGTTTTAGACAGTTTTTACTGTATATATATATATAGATATACTCTAAAACCTATAGCGGAAGTGAACAATTTTATTTGGGACAAAAGACCCCACCGAAATAAATAAAACTCGCTATGTGTATTAGTACTAACGCCTTCATTATAATAAGCTATACTAACATTTCTAGGGACGGGCAGGAGTGGGGGTTATAAGGAAGGCCTGAAATTAATAATAGTGATTTCCTATTGGGGTTTCGGCAAATATGCACATAACAAAAGTTGTTTATTTTGTTATTTAGAGAAATTTGCTCAACACTTCTTTTCAATATGAACTACCAGGTACCTCACGTGAAAAAATTTATTCAAATGTATGTTAATATTTTCTCCTTAATAATTCAAATCTATGCATAATGCACAGGAGACAGGAAATATGACAATATGCACGACAGTGAAGTCTTACATAAAAAAATAATTTTATTATTAACAAATGCCGACAACGGGTATTAACCCTAAACACTGGGACGGGTAAATGTCAAAATATTGTGCAAAGTAAAGCCTTGCCAAAAATATACCATCACCATTCAGCCTCAAATGAATTCCCGAGCGAAGCCGGGTATCTGATCTAGTATATATATAAAATTGTAACCTCTGTCTGTACATTGATTTTTTTCGCGAAATTTCACGATAACTTTTCGTTTCACATGTCATAGACACCATATCTGCATTTTCTTTCTTTAGTGTCTGTTTGTTACCTTTTCACGCATAAACCGCTGAACCAAATTTTATGAAACTTTCTAGGGACGGGCAGGAGTGGGGGTTGTAAGGGAGGCCAGAAATTAAATATAGCGGTATTTCGTTTCCTATTGGGTTTCGGCAAATATGAACAGAACAAAAGTTGTTTACTTTGTTATTTAGAGTAACTTTTGTTATATACCGAATTATAAACGATATATACACTATAAACTAAAGCGGGAGTCCACTATTTCATTGGGCGCTAACGATTAAACCGAACTTAAAAAAACTTGGTATGTCAATTAGCGTTAATTCTTCCATGATTATTAGCTATATTAAAATTTTTAGGTTAGAACGGGAGTGGGGGATATAAGGGAGGTCTGAAATAAAAATTCGCGATATTTCATTGTCTATTTGTTTTTCGACAAACATTCACATAACAAAAGTTGTTTACTTGGATATTTAGATTAACTTTTGTTTTATACATTTCTCCAGGAACAATGTGTGGAGAAAGTAATTTGCGTAGAAATATTATATTATAGAAAATTTAATTCAATCTATTTTAATATTTTGTCTTTAATAACTGAAATCTATGCATAATACACAGGAGACGGGAAATATGACAATTTGGAGGACAGTGAAGACTTACACAAAAAATTAATTTTATTATTAACAAATGCCAACAACGGGCATTAACCCTAAACACTGGGACGGGTAAAGGTAAAAATATTGCGAAAAGTAAAGCCTTGCCAAAAAAAAATACCATCACCATTCAGCCTCAAATCAAATCCCGGACGAAGCCGGGTATCTGAGCGACTATATATATATATATATATATATATATATATATATATATATATATATATATATATATTTTGAACTTTGAATTTGAACTTGAAACTGAAAGATTTCTCATTACCGTTTGTATTTATTCATTTAATATTCGCGGTGGTGTTACCAGTATGTATATTTAACTATTGTAAACCTTCACGTGGGAAATCTGCTTAGTTTGCGCAGCCTCCAGAGTGACGGACTTTTTCCTGGTTTGATTTTTTCCAGTAACGAATTTGGTCTTTGTTCTCACATACATCGTTTGAATATGACATTCGGTAACACTGAAATAACACTTGGGCCGCTAGGACAAATTTATGTGTACGAGTGTCTATGTGTGTGTGCGTATGTTTTACAATTATCAGTTATTTTTATTACATAAAAAATAATCATTATATTTAACTCCTGATTAAAACGATGTTATTCATTTATGCTCAAGGGTTGTGTTATCCAAATCTTGAGGATTCAAGGTTAAACCATCAAATCATGTTTTCGCTGTTATCAGTAATTGATGACGCAGATGGATATTGTTCTCCGCCAAAGGAGACGAAAGCAAGTAGCCATCATTTGCATGGAGATTTACTACTTTGATCTGAATAAAATTCATATTTGTATTTGCTTCCACTCCGTCAGGATCAAGATGCCTGCCAATGTTATTTGACTTTTCTCGTCGAAGAAAATGGCAAATCATTCCATTTGAACGTCACTATGCTAGTTGTTCATCATGTGAAACGTGATTGGGAACTTGATTTAAGGGCCATTATCTTTTTAATTGTTTTTCGATAATTTCGTAAGTTCTTCCATTTACTATCTTTCAGAGGTTTTTTTTAGCGAATTTCCCTTGAGGGAAATCAGCTATTGAGGTACTCATGAAGGAAATTTCTTCAAATCATCAACCCTGCCCATGTGATGACGAAAATGAGGTCCATTCAAAATAATATATGTGTGTGTATATGCGTATATATATCTGTTAATGCTCTAGCGGTCGCAGTTTTTGTTTGATCATTACCAAACTGGATTTTTAATCGTTTTAAGCTAAAAGAATGATCAGTTTCATTAATGACTGAAATCGGGCACGTGGGAGGGGATATTTTCAAAATTCGAAATAAGGACAAAAAGATAGCCCACCCTATATTTTTTCTCTTAATCAATAGGGGTTAAGGATTAAAGGATTAAGGATTCATTAAGAATTAAGGTTTCATTAAGGATTAAGGATCCATTAAGGATTAAGGAAGTAGGAAAAACAGCTTGTGAGAATTAATATTATTACTTGATTTAGGGTAAGACAAAAAGATAGCACACCTATTGTTTCTTTACAAAGAAAACCAAATCCCTCTGAGTAGACAAGGCTAATCCAGTTCTGTTTATTCTTTTAAGTTGTTAACATTATTTTAGTGAGATGGGACGAGCAAAATCATTATCACCAGGTGAAAAAAATATCATTCAGCGAATGAAAAATCGAGGGTTTTGGATTTCCGATATTTCAAAAAATACCGGTAGGAGTAGAAAAGTGATTTTAAATTTTTTGAAGTCTCCAGAAAGCTATGGGACGAAGAAATCTCCTGGAAGGCCGCCGGCTTTAACAACACGGCAAAAACGAGCAATTTTAAGGGTTGCATCCAACTCATCATTAACGGCCCGTCAAATTGCGGCTAGAGCTGGTGTAGTGACGAATTTGAAAAACGTCCAGAGGATCATTCGTGCAGCTCCTCACATCAAAAGAAAGAAAATGAAAGGTATGCCACCTCTAAGCATGGCGCATAAAGAAAGGCGTAAGGAGTTTGCCCGTGAACATGTCCAATGGAAAGACGAGTGGAAAGAAATCTTGTTCACCGACGAAAAAAAATTCAACCTCGACGGTCCTGATGGCTGGGCTCACTATTACCATGATCTACGGAAAGAAGAAAAAATGTTTTCCAAGAGGCAAATGGGAGGAGGCAGCGTCATGATAAGGGGAGGCATTGGCTATGATCACAAAAAAGATATCGTGTTTATTTCTGGTAGAATGAACAGTCAGCAATATGTTAATTTGTTAGAAAACCAACTACAAAAATATTTTGAACTTGTTCCTAAAGAGAACGTAATTTTTCAACAAGATAATGCTCCAGTTCATACGGCGAAAGTTGCAAAAGAATTTTTTAGAAAAGGAAGGATCAGAATTATAGATTGGCCGGCTCGTTCCCCGGACTTTAATATCATCGAAAATGTATGGGGACATCTTGCTAGAAGTGTTTACAGTGGGAGCCGACAATTTGAGTGCGTTGAAGAATTAAAAAAAACAATTCAGGAGGAGTGGACCAAACTACCTCAAGAGTTGATTCGTCGTCATTGTAACTCACTTTCAAATCGTATGATTGCTGCATTAGAAAAAGGTGGTGCGTTATCAGGATATTGAATTTTCATTTGTATTCTTTTAATGTATTTTTAATAAAGGATTTTATTATTATTGTTCACTGTGCTATCTTTTTGTCTTACCCCAAATCAAGTATTATTTATTAATTCTTACAAATTATTTTTTTCCGACTCCTATTAGATTGATCATCGGTTCACATTTGAGCAGAATACACTACACATTAATGAATAAAAATTATATCAATAGTTAAAAATGATTAAGAGAAAAAATATAGGGTGGGCTATCTTTTTGTCCCGGACCTTATATCCGTTACTATACCGGACCAAAAATTGTATAGAACTAATCTTATTGGAAATTAAATTTACTTTTAATATTGCTATATACATTTATTCTTTATCTTGAATATTAACCGAGATATTTGCATTTTTCAGGTTTCAGCCTTCAGCAGGCCCCCACCTCTACTCAAGTTACATAAACAATATCCTGTTATATAGTAAACCACATTATTCGAAGCTTAATACCAAATAGTGTTTTCAAGAGACGTTTATTTTACGAGATACTTGCAAATATGTTTTCTTGACCCCACACCCCTCTTATGTTCTTGGACTACTAAAATTTGATAAATTCAGATACAAATTATTCTGATTCATTATAAATTACAGTACTAGATCTAGTAAATAGTTTTCAATAAAATTAATATGTTACATTATGATAAGATAGAGTTTTATTGATCTCTCCTGTAATGAGTACTACCTCAATAGCTGATTTTCCTTAAGGGAAACCTGCTACAATGAAGGTCATGTACGTTAAAGGTATACAACTACAAGAAGGGGTACAATTAAATCGTAAGTATCTCTTTTATTCTGCGTCGGATAGAAAAAAGTCCGTCACGCAGGGGCTGCGTAAACTAAGCAGATTTCCCACGTGAAGTTTTACAATAGAGAAATTTCACGAGAGCTGAGCAGTTAATGAAACGGGTGAACTCGCTTTTGACGGGAAAGTCACTTCGTCCGTTAGCAGCCCAGATTTAAAAAAAAGTCCGTAACGCAGGGTCTGCGTAAACTAAGCAGATTTCCTATCTGAAGATTAGCAATAGAGAAATCTGCATACTGGTAACACAACACAAGTAAGTACAGGTAAGTACAACAGTACTGGTAAGTAAGTACAAACGGTAATGAGAAACCTTTCAGTTAATTTTAATAAACTCTATACTGAAACGGCTTCTGAATTGTAAGAATAATTTATATTTTATTAGCAGATTTCCCTTAAAGGAAATCAGCTATTGAGGTTGTACTCATGACGGAATTTTCGACATTTTTCTTCAAATGTCCAACGATCCTGCTTAGTAGATGACGAAAATGAGGTCCGTTCAAAACTGTATATATATCTATATATATATATATATATATATATATATATATATATATATATATATATATATATATATATTTGTCTGTTACCGCTCTAGCGGTCGCAATGTTTGTTTGATCGTTACGAAACTCGAAATTTAGCCGTTTTATGGAAAAAGAACGATCAAGTTCGTTAACGGCTGAAATCGGACCAGTGGGAGGGGGGGGTTTAAAGGGGAGGATTTTCGAAAATTCAAAATATCTCCGTTACTATACGCTGGATTGAAAAATTGTATAGAATCAATCTTATTGCAAATTACATTTACTATAAATATTGTTCTATACATATTTTCCGTATAATGAGTATTAACCGAGATATTTGTATTTTTTGTAATGAGTTCCGCTTTCAGTAAACCCCCACTCCTACTAGGGGCATATTAATAATAAGCTGATATCTCATGAACCACCTCATTATTAGGTTAAATACAAAATATTTTTTTCAACAAAGCTTTATTTTACGAGGTACAAACAAATACGTTCTGTTGAACTCCCCCTCCCCTTTTTTTGTTGGACTACAAAAATCTGAGTGATTGAGATAGAAATTATTTTGATTCATTTCAAATTACTCCACTAACTATAGTAAATAGTTTCCGACAAAATTAATATTTTATATTCAGATATATTTCTATAATTGTTAGTTTTACCGGTCTATCTATCGATACTGCGCTACAAGGTTGGCTAACCTGTTTGTTTACAATCCAGCCGTATTACGTTATTGGGACTATTAACTTATATTGTAAATTCACTGAAAGATTTCTCATTGCCATTTGTAATTATTCACTAATATTCACGGAAGTGTTACCTGTATGTATATTTATCTATTGTAAATCTTCGCTGGCTAACCTGCTTGTTCCTTAATCATGTGAAAATCTCATAACCGTCTGAATCTTATTTTGCCCCCCCCCATTTCTATTTTCTTCCCGGATTCCTAAATTTGGAATGGTTGTGATTAAAATTATTCTGGTTTATTATTAATTACAGTAGTAGATATAATAAATAGTTATGAATAAAATTTATAACTTATATTCAAATATATTTCCGTAATTGCTTTTATTTCCGGTAAAAGCTGGCTAACCATATTGTTTACAACTCAGACAGTTTGCTATCAGGAAGGTTCTTACCATTTGACTTGCCCTTTATTTGTTTACTTAATATTCACAGCAGTATTAAGTCTTACAAATAATAGATATTCTGTGGTCAGCACAGGCTTAAGGGCCGGGCAACCCGGGCGACTGCCCGGGGCAACGCAGCCAGGGGGGCGACCAAACGCCCAAGTAGTGAAAAATTTCGTTTTTCGTTTTCGAAAAATATACGAATATTTAAAACTCTTGGGCTAAACTCTTCATTTGTTCAACCCCTTTTCAACTCTTTAACTTACCCTTTTCAACGAAAAACGTATAGCTTACTATAATGTATGCAAAAAGGTGATGGCCTACATACTTATGTAATAATATGTGTGTTATATTATGTAATGATAATATTTTGATTGATAACTACCACTTAAGATGCCTCAAAACTCAGTATTCTAAACCCTATTTTTGAAAAAATTTCCGGGGGAGGGTCCCCGGACCCACCCCCCCTTTTTAGGGGGGGGGCGACAAAACGGTTGTTTGCCCGGGTAAGTATTTTGCCTTGAGGCGGCCCTGTCTGTGGTAATATTTAGTGTTAGTGTAATAAGTGTTCAGAGCGCTGCTATCATTAAAGGTAAGTCCATGTTTTGTGTTCTTGTTGTTTTTTTGAGGTTGAATAGTTTTTAATTTAATCTCGGAGCCTAACGGTCGAGAGTTACTTTCCCGCCAAAAGTTAGTTCGGCTGTTTCCTTGACTGGCTTGGCTCTCGTGAAATTTTTTCATTGTGAAACTTCACGTGGGAAATCTGCTTAGTTTACGCAACCCCTGCGTGACGGACTTTTTAATAACTCAAATTTTAGTAGTCCAAGAACTAAAGAAGGGGGGGGCGGATGAACAGAACGTATTTGCATAAATCTCACAAAGTAAAGAAGGTAAGTAAGGTTAGAAACGACAGGTTAGGTTAGAAGCTTCCGCCAGAGCGAGACTTACGAAAACTGCCGAACTAACCCGAACAACACCCGACCACAGACTTCATAAAAATGCAAATATCTCGGTTAATATTCAAGATAGAGAATAAGTGTATATAACAATATTTATAGTATAATAATTTAATTTGCAATAAGATTGGTTCTATACAATTTTTTGATCCGATGCATAATAACGGAGATATTTCGAATTTTCGAAAATAAAATGCAAATATCTCGGTTAATATTAAAGATAGAGAAACATATATATACCAATATTTATAGTAGATTTAATTTGCAATAAGATTAATTCTGTTCAATTTTTCGATGTATAGTAACGGAGATATTTCGAATTTTTGAAAATCCTCCCCTCTAAACCCCCCCTCTCACTGGTCCGATTTCAGCCGTTTACGAACTTGATTCTTTTTACATAAAACGACTAAATATCGAGTTTGGTAACGATCAAACAAAAATTACGACCGCTAGAGCGGTAACAGACAAATATATATATATATATATATATATATATATATATAATATATACATATATATATATAATATATATATATCCTCATTTTCGTCATCTACTAGGTAGGATCGATGGACATTTGAAAAAAAATGTTGAAAATTCCGTCATGAGTACAACCTCAATAGCTGATTTCCCCTAAGGGAAATCTGCTAAAAAAAAATAAGCACATATCTTCTTCGATTATAGTGTTTCATTTGCTAGTTTGTATATTTTTCTATAACTGGAATGCAAACGAAGTTTTTGAACTTTTCCTTTTTCAACATTCAGTTACATTCTATTCCTGCTCATGCGATATCACTTGAATTTATTATATCTCAACATCTAAGTTAAATATCCTGTTTCAGCAAATTCCCCTTTTGCGGGGAGATGGATGAGGGAGGGTTGGCAGATGTACAAACACACACACACACACACACACACACACACACACACACACACACACACACACACACACACACACACACGCACGCACATATATATATATATATATATATATATATATATATATATATATATATGACCTCTCTATTGAAAATAATGTTTTAGGCCAATGGTTTTATATCGTGAATGCGAAACGTATCCATTGAAATAAATAATTCAAGTGAACGAAGTTATCTAATAAATTCCTCATTTATTATCACCCCCTTTTTATCCTGTATAGAGTAATAAATATAGTACTGTACAGTAGTATCTGTTCTACTTCATCCCCTTCTGTGATTGCTGTTGTGTTGAAGGCGTTTTGTACCATACGGGGACTTGGTCACTACTATTTTTAGTCATTTCTTGCCAGAGATTCTACTTAGCAGAAAATAGCACTTGCCTATAATGCCTGACTGGAATAATGACAGAGTTCCTAACGTGACACGTGGTTAGATGCTCAGTACCGAATTGGCAAGAGGACAGAACTTTTAAAAGTCCGTCACGCAGGGGCTGCGTTAACTAAGAAGATTTTCCAGGTGCGTTACGTATTTGCGTTTATCTCAAAACGTAATAGTTCAATAATAACAATATTTGATAATTAGGCTTCAAATAAAGTGCTTCATAACATAATAGCATATTGTTAATATGAAATGAGTAGGAGTGGGGGTTTACTGAAAGCCAAAAACTACAATATGCAAATATCTCGGTTAATAATCAAGACAATGAAAAAATGTACATAACAACTTTTATAGAACATTACACTTGCGATAAGATTGGTTTCATACACATTTTCGATCCGACGCATAATAACGGAGATAGTAAGTATTTTCAAAATTCTCCCCTTTTAACTCCCCCTCTCCCATACTCCGATTTCAGCCGTTAACGAACTTGATCTTTTCTTGGTAAGACAAAAATTGCGACAGTATATATATATATATATATATATATATATATATATATATATATATATATACATACATACATACATATATACAATTTGGAACGGACCTCATTTTCTTCATCTCCTTGGTAAGATCGATAAATTTCGAAAATCATGTCATCAGTATGACCTCAATAGCTGATTTCCCTTAAGGGAAATCTGCTAAAAGGAATGATTTAAATTGGGTCGCAAGAACTCAAATGGCAAATACTCAGATTACGACCAACATAAAGTTTCCTCTTGGAATGACTCCAGTCTGGGAATTAGAGATTATGAGAGCAACATACTCTCATAAGGTCTAACGTGGCTTTAAGGTAGAGTAACCTAATTATGATTACTCATATCATGAGGTTTTTACAATGATGATGAGGCGTGCCTACGTGTTGCCTGTCACTCTCAGAGCTTTAGACTTCGCTCATCTTTGTTTTATTTTATTGTAAACAAACATTACGTAATGACGAGGGACAGCTCAACCACAATTTAATTGCGAACCTCTGACAATTATTATTCTGTTTAACGAACCGAAAAATTCCGAATTTAATGCTTGACTAAGCACCTACTTTAATGAAATTATTCATCTTAATGCTTTTGAAAAATGTTTCAACTAAATATTTATGGCACTCATTAGTCTAATATTTATAATTTAGTCAATGCACGTTCACTGAGTTCTTTTTCTTAGCCTATATCCATGTCGGCTTAAGAGGAACAAACCCTTCTCAAAAGACTGGTCATGAGAGTAATGCCCTTGTTCTTATTTACTTAATTTCACACCTTCCGCAGGAATGATGGGAATTTACATTTGGCAATCAAAATAACTTGTAATTCTATTCATTTAAAAAAATACATCAAGAAGTTTGAGTGGTAAATTTATATACTTATACCAAAAAAGTAAAAAAAAACACTGAACAAAACTGGCTTGCAAAAAGAAGAATGAGTATTCATAAACAGGGAGAAAATAAGTTAAAGATTATACAAAACACTAAGCTAGTTAAAAAATTGGTTTTCAATTATGATCCACAAAAAAAGACTTCCTAATTTTATTTCCTAAACATTGTTTACAAATAGACAATGATTTTACAAAAAGAAAATAATAGCGAATATAAAAGGTAATATTCTTAAACGTTAAAATTATTAAAAAAAGCTACAGTTGATCAGAATTTAAATGGATTCCAAAAATATATTTTTTTCCCTGAAGAATTATTTATTTTAACTCTAGTCTTGAAACTACGTCATTAACCTTATTATGAATTAACCTTATTTTATTAATAAATTTTACTCTAACAAAAGTATCAACTGAATTATTTGTATGTTTTGATTCCCAACAAACAGGTAAACCTCCCAATATTACGATTTCCTCATCCTTGTTACTGAATTCCTTGGGGGTCATACTACATGGTGACAACGATTGCGTGCCATTTACAGAGAAGAAATTCGTCTTCTTTACGCAACACCTGCGTCTGAATTCTTAATTACAAAATATAAGTGTGGCAAGTCTGGAGGTTACATTAAATTTGAAGTCTGCATGCTCGTACTGGATAATGCCTATCATATAGTCAGGTTATGCAGGGTAAGGAGGGATGGGTCTCTAACAACTGTTGCATCTTCTCTACATTCTTGATTTTATGGTTATGCATAGAATTTTCTTCTTGATGTCTTTATTGTTGGATTGTCAGATGCAGAAAGCAACGGAAAATCACTGTCCTTGTGCCCCTATTCGTACTTGTCGAAATCAGGATTTCTAATCCATTGGAGCAATTATCGGATGTCAAGGGTAATCAGCTACTGATGCCGTTCTCATGACGAGGTTTTTGAAAGATTTTCTGAAATGTCCATCTATCCAACGCAAGAGAGAACGAAAATGATGTCCATTCAAAACTATATATATATATATATATATATATATATATATATATATATATATATAAACTTGTCTGATATTTGAACGTTTTATGTAAAACTAAAGATCAAGTTCGTTAACGACTGAAATCGGAGAGGGGGGGAATTTTGAAAAATCTTAATATCTCCGCTATTATGCATCGAAATATTCTGTAGTACCAATCATATTTCAAATCTAATGTTCTATAAACTTTGTTATGTGCGTTTTGTCACTATGGTCATTATTAACGGAGATTCAATTTTTTTATATTAACGCATTTTTCTGTTTTCGGCCTTTAGTAAACTTCTACTCAAGTCATATTAACAATAAGCTGTTATATTATGATAAACTTTTTTGAAGTCTGAGTAATAAATATTATTGTCATTGAACATTTACTTCTTGAGATAAATGCATGAGTGACGCAAGTGGAAATTCTGCTTAGATAACGCAGCCCCTGCGTGACGGAATCTTTATTTTTTGGGTAGATATTCTAATGAAACCAACAATGTATTATCCAAAAATAAAATCAATTAATGACTAAATAAAGGATTAATTTTGCCAAGGTTGGTAGGAATGATCCAATTATTGTTTCCAATGGAAGAACAATGTTGTCGTTGAAGGCAGAACTTCCATAATGGGAAGGGGAACAGCTTTGAAGTTGTTCCGTGACGAACCGAGGCTGAACTCTCTTTAAGGACCTCTTACCTAATGCCTATTATTAAAATTTCCCATCGATTGAGTTTCTTCTAGAGTTTCCGCCACGTGATTGTTCCTTCACGTTTACTTTGCTCGTCAGATGACGTTTGCTTCTCACGTGTGGATGAATTTTAGTCTATTAAATGGAATTTTCTTTCTTTTTCTTCTTTACTTTCAGTCACCCTTTATCGACTATTGTTTCTAGTAGGTTTATGTACACAACATTCGTAATGATGTCTTATGAATTCCATTCTGTTGCGTAAATAGTGATAATCATCATGACGCTTGACGAAAACATTCCTCTTGTACCAATATATCAGATTATGTAAAAATAATGACGATGAATGACTCAGTTATATCAGGTTTACCAACTAGACGGAGACTTATAAATTATAGATAATGCCATATCTTTAAAAGTTTTCATCTGTTTTTATTTATATTTTAAGTAATAAAGTGAATCTTATATCTGATAGTTGAAATACCAGTAAAGTGCTCCCTTAAAAGTAATACAATTATAATGAACACATCATTGTAGTCATCATCAATTATATGATATACAGGGGAAAAAAGTGATGCAAATTTATAAATGTATAAATAACTTTTCTGTTGGGGATGTTGCTAAGGGGACAGCTTAAGTCAATGCTTATTATGGTATAAATGGTAATTCACTATTCTGATGGACGCTTTTAGAACATTAGTTGACATTTGTCTTATTTCTCCAGTCTTTATATGCAGAACTTGAAGGTATTTCGCAGTTGACATGGGTATAACTCCTCTCGATCTAAACAGTAACCCTTTTACTGTCCAATTTTGTAAAATGTATTTTTCTTTAAAATATGAACAGCATTGGCTGTAGATTCCAATTTTTTCTAAATTTACATTTTCTTGATGTTGTTTACTTTTTTCGAATCTTACTGTTCGATCAATGATTATACCCTTATCTTCTTTTCTTGAAATGACAATAATATCGGCTCTTCTTGTGGACCCTTCTGCTGAAGTACAGCCGTCTTCCTCGTCAAAGGTTGTACAACTTTTGAGGGGCTTGAAGATGGTTCCATTGCATCGAAAGGGCTTGTCAGCTGTAATTGATCATCAGCCAGTGACTATGGTCTCCACCGACAGGTATGACAACTGTATACAAAAACTTAATCACTGTAAATATGAGCATAATAATGGCTATTATTATTCATTTTACACCATATACATGCCTTTATATTTTATTTATTCTTTATTTTCATATTTCAGATGTTATATTTCTTCTTTATAATATTATTTAACTAATAGACGGGAAAGCAGTAGGTCTGGATGATATTACAGCCTAGATGATTAAAGCGGGTAGTGAAACATTAAGCAAGTTACTGGCGGATATTTTAAACGTCTTGTTAAAATATGTATTTACCTGCCAAGTGGGGGAAGGCTCTCGCTCTAGAAAGGTGACTTCAAGACCTTAGATAACTATAGACCGTTATCTCTTCTAAGTGAGATGTAAAAATCTTTGCCTAAATAATTTATAGCAGAATAGATATATCTCCGGAATTTATTTATTTGGTTTATGCCCCACATCAAAGGTGGTTTGCATAGTCTTTATGTAAACCTTGATATTATGATATTTTATATTGGAATTAAATACCACCAAACATCAGGCAGGTTTTAGAAAAGGCTTCTCAACAATAGACCTTATAATTTGTATTAAGCCAACTGATAAATAGATCTAAAGAAAAAAGTTTTCCTTTAAGTCTCCTACGAAAAAATATTCGATTCTATTACTTACAAGACAATCCATGGCGCTTTAAAAAACAGTAATATCAGCAGAAGAATAACAAACCTAAGAATGAAGATGTACTTACTTGTATTCACGTGCAGTTTTCCGGCTTCAGAACAATGCAATTGAACTAAAAATATCCAAAGGAGTCATGCAAGGCAACATGTATCTCCGGAAATATTTATAGCTGTCTTGCAAGATCAAAAAAGCAGCATGGACTGGAGAGGAAAAGGTAAAAATATTAATGATGAGTGGTTAAACCATTTGGAATTTTCAGACGACAATACACTAATTAGTAAAAATATTGAAGATGTTCTGGTAATGCAAAGAGAACTAATTTAAAGATCAGTGACTCTTTAATGAAGTTAAATTTCAACAAATGTAAGTACATAATATTAAATAACGATGGTGACTTGGAAATAGATGGCATTAAAATATAGAAAATGTCCAGAAAATAAATAAGACATAAAACTAAATTGCATGGCATAGCGTGGGTCATCAATAAGTTAAAATGAACATGGGTACTTGGTGAGGGAGAATAAATATATAAATAAAGATATATATGAATGGTCTACAAATCTTTCAACTACAAAAGGAAGAGAGGGAGTCCAACTACTTCATGGGACTTAGATATGAGGGCTACACGTGGCGGAGAATTGCTGAACAAATCAAAGAATGGAAGATATTCTGGGAAGTTCACTTGGCCAGGATTAAATCTGAAATAAATTAGCAGATCTTCGCATAGGAAAATCACATTGAACTCAAAATACCTCAGCTTTAAGCTGAATTTGTACTTGAAGTATGGAAACGAAGAACTCTATCTTCACATTCTGTAGTATTTATGTATACACAAATAAAGGTTTTATTTATAATTTCTTTGAAGGAGAAATGGCGGAAGGTCAACAGATGAAAAACACGTGAAATATCTTCCACTTATTTATTTTTCCTCTACATGTTTTGCGTCCTCCTTTAGCTGTTTCCCCTTCAACCAAGATTGAATAGAGTCACTTTAAGTAATTTACTTAAGGTACTACCAGAGTTTTTAACTCTGATCGGTTTATTTCTTCTTTTCTTTTAACAATCCAAAGCTTGCAAATTGAAAAACTTTATTTTATATTGAACAATTTTTTTTTCATAAATACAAACTTCACCAAACAAATATAACTAATAACTAATAGTACAATCGTTCATGGCAGGCTAAAGATAATATTCAATGAAATATGTCAAGTATGTACAATGGTTTGCTTATTGTACAAATCAAACATGGAAGCTAAATTTTCTAAGATGTATAAAGAAACGTTCTACAGTCATTTCTATTTACATAATTATTATATACACTTATTCAAATAATTTATTTTACATAACAACACAATTTTCAAAAGATTATTTAACACTTTTATAAGTAACTTTAATTTATATTCTATAACACTCTTTTTCATATAATACAATTATATATCTACTTAGCTTATTAGTTTATGTAACATCTACTCTTTTATGCTTTTTACATAAATTTTCGCAACGGGATTAAAAAATTATTTCAAAACTATTTCAAATTATTTGTATAAAATTATGTCAAAAATAAATTATATTGTGATGGCGATTGTTATAAAGTTGCGCCATTGGCAATGACTATTATCAGTTACCGATTTGAAAAATACGTTTCAAAAGATAAGCTAGAAATATTCTGCAAAAAATCTAAAAAGAATAGAATAATTTATATATAATTAATTTAGGATTCGTTTGACTTTGATAATAAAAATAGCTCAACGTAGCGTATAAATGCCATGTCATTAAATATCAGCTAAGTAATTTTTATTATTTTCTGTAATCCGTAATGTTCAATTACCTTGTGCACATATTAAAGTTTTGACTATTTGAACACTTCATATAAAAATTTATAATAAGAAAGAAATAGACATATAATTATGAAATAAAACTTTAAATTGATCATTAAACATTCTTTTTTTTTGTTTTAATTCAAGTTTGTATAGATATTTTTACGAATAATACTTTTTCTATTTTTTTAAATTATAAGTACTTTCATTCAGTTCAAATCAAAACTCCGATTAAAAGTGTTGATTAATTTTACCAAGACCAAATAAAGGTGCTTAAAAGTTATATAGGAATCTTTTTATTTCAAGGAAAAAATATATTTTGAACATTGTATACAAATTGTAATTCAAAATTTTGTTATTATATAATAAATTAACTAAAGGAAAGAAATTTTATTCAAAAATGTAAATGGAAATTTTGTATGAAAAATATTTATATTTATTTATTGTATATCTAATGCTTTTTTTTTCTAATACATATGTTTTATCATTATTGACCAGCAAGGCTTCGGAGTTAAATTTCCCATTTGTATATCATTCATTGCTTAGAGCTAAGAAGAGTTTACCGTTTTTTTTGTTTTTTAAATAAACTGAGGGAAACGAAAACTCATGTTTGTGTTATCAATGATTGCCCAAAACGTTTAAAAAAATAATTTTTGTTGTACCAATGAGTGTGTAAACTTCTAGTAAGCTTTTTTCGAATTTTCGTCTCTTAAAAAGGCCAATGCCACCTCGAAATATGAAATTCCGTCATTGGGATTACATATAAATTTATCAAAACTGTAGGGAGACTTGCAGTATTCAAAAGGGATGAATTGATGGATTAATGTTTTGTGTTTCATTTTAAATATTGCTTCCATCTCTAGAAAGGATAAAGTTTTAATTATCAATGGACTATTTTATTCATGGTGCACATCAGCACACTTAATTAAATTCATCATTTCAGGCATAATTACAGTTAATATTTCTGATGACTAAAAAAAAAAAAAAATTACCCGGCCTTCCATCAAGTTGTTCCTGTTTCATGTGAATTTTATGAGTTTGAGCATCGTGGCTCTAACGTCACAGAGGTACTTATAAAAGGAAAATATGCCGTTTGTACTTTTATGCTTTCTTTATTACAAAAGAGGGTTGAGCAATAATGTCTCAATACAATTTAGCTGTTTTAAGGAACTGTTTTCCTGCTATTGTTCTATCTCATAATTACTCCCACTTTTAACTTTTATGGTTAGGGCGGGGGTGTGCATTTGTACTAAAAGGAGTTCGTTTCATTACAGTAAACTTAATCTTAAATTGCATAAGAATGAATGATATATAGCTCACTGTCGGATCATTGTCGTAAAGATTATAGCACCATGGAATTGATGATTTTGGAAAGAACTACAAACTTTATTTACTTGAACAAATTTGTTGGGGTAATAAGATTAGAATAACTATCAGTCCAAAGCCACTACTTGTTGGTTTATTATATCTGAAAAAATATCAGTTATGACTAAACAAAGAGCTTACTATAAATAAATAAAAAAATAGAACGAAAACACTAACAGATATTGTTATACAGAAAGGATAACTAAATGCAATATTGACAAAGTTCCACCCTAGCAGATAATAATGTAATTCTACCCAAATGATGGATGATTTCACACAAAATCATATGGTATATGTAATATACTGTGAGTGCTGGATAGTACCTTTTTGTAATTCTTTTGATTTAAAGATATATTTTGAAATGGATCTATTGATTGAAACCAAATTCCCTCGGATTTTTAATCTCTTTAATAAAATTCTTTCCTCTTTGCTGTAGATAATTAGGTTGTCATCAATCTTCTGTACCCCCCATTTTTCTTTTTTTCCAGCTCCAACCACAACAAACCGAAATGCGGGATCTGCCTTTTGGGACCTGCAGTAACTATTATGTGAGTGCCCCTTGTGAAACGTTGCTTGGAAAATTGTGTCAGTTGGCTTACTCAGACCGGCTAATAGGGCTGGAAAATATATTCTTTTTTCTGGAAAGAGGGCTATTTTTCCAGGTAAAGTTTCACATTTGCGGGTTTTTTTGTATTCAGACATGTAAGTTACTATTGAATGTCTGGACGCTCCTGATTTGTTTTTTACTTATTCCCGATAACTTTGCCTTTTTTTGTCTGGATGCGAAAAAGAAAATAGGAAACCACTTTTTGTCCTTGTGACGATTTTTCCAAGTCCTTGTATATTGGGAACATTTCTGTTCAAAGGAAAACCCTTTCTTGTCAATTCCTCTCTGTACTTTGGACTTATTATTTTTTATGTGAAACTATTGTTTCCATAGTTTGTGTCCTTCCATTTACTTCACCCATTACCGTCGAGAGTTTGGGATAAAACATACTCTGGACTTTCAGGAATTCTCCTCCATGAGTGGCCGTGGAGTCCAAAGTTATCCAAGTTTGTGCAATCTAAGTCTAGATTTTCTTGTCATAGACCATGTTATTTCCCTTGGTTTAGTTCAAAGTGTGAAACTCACCAATTCCTTTGCACTAACATAAGGTTCATTCACTAATTGCATTATCCAAAAAAAAGAAAAAGTCTTTTTATCGACCTTCTTTTTTTATAATTACTGAGTGATTCTTCTAAATATTCTTTGTCTTGAAAAAAGACTTTCATTGAATAAGAAACTCATTATGTACAAGATAACTTCAATATTTTACCCCGAAGCCAATTACAGTAGGTTTATATAGAAGCTTTTGAAAAACTTTTTTTAGTTCGGTGATTTAATGAAAAGATTTGCCTATTATAATCAGCAAAATTACTATCTTTAAACAAAATACAGAATGTTATTAATATATATTTTTACTAAAAAAAAAAAAAAATAATATACTTTCAGTCAGTCAAAACATCGCAACATACAAGCGATGCAATTTAAAAATAATGACGATAACCTGAATATAATTATATCATATATTTCAAATGAATTCACTCGATAGAAAGGCTCCATTTTGCCTAAAGTTTCAGCATTATTAATGTCTTAAAATATTCATGATATTTTCCTTTAAGTGCACGAAATTGTCCCACGTACCGCAATGCTTTATGACTCAAATAATTATACTTTATGTTTAATTTTTCTCGAAAATGTCCAACCATACAGCATTTCGAATAGTCCCTGGGTCATCTTCTTCGACGTATCTTGATCAAATCAATAGTGAAGGAAACTCCTTTCTTAAAAAAATGTGAAGTTGCACAACAAGAGATCCATTTGAGAGCCGCTTCACAACGGTGACTCCCGGATTGCTGAAACATAAACAAAATTATTAATGAAGTACTTATAAAAGTCTAATTAATTAATAAATTAATGTTTAAATTAAATTTTATTTTAAATATTATCAAGAATTTAGTGATGCCAATTTTATAAACCTAAGATCAAAACAAAGTTATATAAAATACATATTAGTTTATTACATCACTCGTAGCAACTCGTGCGTCATTAAAGACATCAGGATTGAAAACATCCATGATATAATCCAGAAAGTTACTAGTTTACTACACAAATTTATTTTATTACGTGATTCCACTTTCTCAATATTTCCTGTTAAGAAAACCGTCTGTTAACCTGATAAGTTTTGAAAGGAACATCTATAGTTCCCTGTTTGTTATCCAGGAAATCAGATAAGAAAGGGTTATTTTACTGATGAGATTAACAATTAGTACGTATAACATTTTTGTACCAGTGAATAAAAATAAAGAAATTTGAACATTTTTTGTTTGACCTCTACTTGTGAGGGCAATTGTTTATATTTTACTTGTTCTAAAAGTTTAAATAATAAGTCAAAATTCGTAGGCCTTGATTTTGTGATATTATACCTAAATGGATAGGGTTTAAAAGTTAAATAGTTTTTTGAAGATATTCTGTAATATCTTCGGGGGAATTAGCTGACTCTCAAGTGTGCACATAATTGTTAAATTAAATAAAAACTTCAAAAACAAACATCTGTGTCGCGTAGTTAGATGCCTATCATTTAGGAAAATATTTCGGTGTTCCCGGGTGACATGCACACATCAGATCGACCTTATAAACTGTATATAACAAAAGAGGTGGAGGAATTCATTCAACCATCCTTTGAAAGGGGGTATCAGAGAATAGGGCACCATAGTTAAATTTACCCGTAAAAGCATGCTACTGGTGAAAGTTTTGTTTGGAAAGAACTCTAGACAGACCCTGGCCTGTAACATATACTTTGGTCTGTTCTAATAAACCTAAATTTCCGTTAGTTTTTTTAAGTTTTACTATTTTTATCCGAAGCCTCATAACACACCTGTTAAATGTTACAAACGCCGATATGACAGGTGTACACCGTTCCAACAGCTGATTACGGGATGCGACCTACCACACTCAGCGTTAGTAAAAAAAATATATGGCAAAAAAGTCTACTGCACTTGAACCATTCTCAACAATGTACTGCTACTTCTTTATTGAAATAGATCTCTGGTTGCCCAACGATGCTGCGTAGGTGGTCAGCTGAAGAAATTTGATTGTATTGAGGTCATACTCTTGACTTATCATTTGAAAACATTCTCCAAAGGTCTATTGATCCTATCCAGGAGATGACGAAAATGAGGTCCGTTCAAAATTATATATATACTTCAGTTAACGGTCTAGTGGTCGCAATTTTCGTTTGATTGTTACCAAACTCGATAAGTAATCGTTTTATGTAAAAAGAAAGATCAAGTTAGTTAATTGTTGAAATTGGCCTAGTGTAAGGGGGGGGGGAATTTAGAAAATTCAAAATATCTCTACGGACTATACGTCGGATCGAAAAATTGTATAGAACTAATCTTGTTGCAAATTAAATGTACTATGAATATTGTTATATACATGTATTCTACATCTTGAATATCAACCGAGATATTTCGATTTTTCAGTTTTTAGCACTCAGAAAACCTCCACTACTACTCATGTCATATTAATAATAAGCTGTTATATCATGAACTACTTCATTCCAAAGTTAAATAACATATATTGTTTTCATTGAACTTCTACTTTGTGAGATATATGCAAATAGGTTTTTTGATCCTCCCTCCCTTTTTTGGTCTTGGGCTACTAAAATCTGAGTGATTGAGATAAAAATTATTCTGATTCATTATAAATTACGGTACTAGATATAGTAAATTGTTTTCGATAAAATTAATATGTTATATTCAGATATATTTCAGTAATTGTTTTTCTTTCCGGTGAAGAAGATTTCTATTTATCTGTTTAGGTTGAGCGATTGGCAGACCTGGTTGTTTACAATGCAGGTGCTTTCCGTAGGGAGGCTATCAAAACTGACTGAACGATTTCTCATCTCTCTTTATGTTTTTCACTTGCTATTCACGGTGGTGTTAAGTGTTACTATTATGTAGATTATCTATTGTAAAACTTCACTTGGGAAATCTGCTTAGTTTACGCATCCCTTCCGTGACGGACTTTTTCTTACAAGGAATTGATGGTAACTCCTCGCTTGCTCCAATCATTCAGTGAGTATGAATATCAAGGGGTCTTTCCTCTTGATCTGGAGCAGTCATAATAAAGTTTATCTTTTTTTCATATCCTATATCTTGCTTGCGTTCTATCTAGGGCACCTGTCCTTGTTATTCTTAGCTATCTTTGTTTTCTTTCAATATAGAAGATAGAGTAGAGAGCCGTCAGCCTAAAGCCAGAGGTTTTTCTATAGGACCCTGAATTCACTTAACCTGAATCCGAGACAAGCGCCGTATTTTGTGGGTCTTATCCTAAACCCGCCCTACCTCAAGGTATTTCAGTTGTGCATAAACCCACTTTCTCTCTTCTTTCAAAAGTACAAAATGTTCCACGGGAACGAACTTATCATCGTAAAAGTGAAAGATTTAGTATAATTTCCCCTAATATGTAGGGCAGGGAGGCGCATACTTTGTTCTCATTAGCCTTATTTAGGTCGTGCGTTTCCACATGTTAATGAAGAAACATGAGTGCTCCGTGTAAACAAAAATGAAGTCCAATATGGAACAACTGGGTTATTCCAGCGTGTTTACTAAACATAATACAAGTCGTTATATTTCATAAATAGTAAACATAACTCTCGGAGCATATCATGCCTTGAGGGTGTACATTAGTTAAGAAAAGTAACTAAAATGTTTGCATTATTTTGAAAATAAATGACCACCATGAAATGGAAACCAACTAAAAAGCTTTTACCTCTGGTCTAAATGTTAAAGGTGAATTAATAAACATGTAATTTACTAAATGTGTATATTGAATCTCTACTCTACTTGTTTCATGCTTCCTAGGGCACCATTTCAGGTACTTTAATATTTAACAACAAACAATGAATGGCATTGATTATATCTAGGCAATGATAAAGCAAGGTACACAGCCACAACTAGGGGGATTATCATTTACGTATTTATAGTTTGGTCAAAAAAAGTCTCCTCCAGAATGTTTAGAATTTTACAATAGATTTGTTTGTTTTTCCTTGAATATTTATTGGATATTATACGTTTTTAATTACTTGGTATGTTGGCTATGATATATTTTTAATTATTTGGTATATTGTCTATGATGTGCTTTTAATTATTGTTATGTTGGCTATGGTGCGTTTTATTTGATTGGTACGTTGGGAGTAATATGTTTTTAATTAATTGTTATGTTGGCTATGACATGGTTTTAAATAATTTCTGATAGTGTTATCATCTTAAACTAACTCATTCTTTTTCTGACTACGATTGACCGTATTACGTTGGTTGTGATGTGGTTTTAATTATTGTTATGTTGGTTATGATACTGTTTTATTTAATTGGTACGATGGATGTGATGTGCTTTTAATTATTGTTATGTTGGCTATGATACGTTTTTATTGAATTGGTACGTTGGATGTGATATGCTTTTAATTATTGTTATGTTGGCTATGATGCGTTTTTATTTAATTGGTACGTTGGATGTGATGTGCTTTTAATTATTGTTATGTTGGCTATGATACTGTTTTATTTAATTGGTACGTTGGATGTGATGTGCTTTTAATTATTGTTATTTTGGCTATGATACGTTTTTATTGAATTGGTACGTTGGATGTGATATGCTTTTAATTATTGTTATGTTGGCTATGATGCGTTTTTATTTAATTGGTACGTTGGATGTGATATGCTTTTAATTATTGTTATGTTGGCTATGATACGTTTTTATTTAATTGGTACGTTGGATGTGATGTGCTTTTAATTATTGTTATGTTGGCTATGATGCGTTTTTATTTAATTGGTACGTTGGGAGAAATATGTTTTTAATTAATTGTTATGTTGGCTATGATGGGTTTTTATTTAATTGGTACGTTGGATGTGATATGCTTTTAATTATTGTTATGTTGGCTATGATGCGTTTTTATTTAATTGGTACGTTGGGAGAAATATGTTTTTAATTAATTGTTATGTTGGCTATGATGGGTTTTTATTTAATTGGTACGTTGGGAGCAATATGTTTTTAATTAATTGTTATGTTGGCTATGGTGCGTTTTATTTGATTGGTACGTTGGGGGTAATATGTTTTTAATTAATTGTTATGTTGGCTATGACATGGTTTTAAATAATTTCTGAATAGTGTTATCATCTTAAACTAACCCATTCTTTTTCTGACTACAATTGACCGTATCGTTTTAAATCTGCTGATACTGAGCTTTGCAAATACGATACAGGAAATAATAGATCAGATAATTAATATTTACTGAATGTTGACAACTCAAAAAATTCAAATAAGTATGTTAATATTTGAGTTAGAGAAAAACATTGAGGGACATTTAATCAAAATGAATCGAACCAACACAAATGATTGAACCAAGTTAACGGAAACAAACACTCACACACATATTTGAATTTATTATAAACTGTATATATATATATATATATATATATATATATATATATGTATATATATATATATATTTTTGGTAAAAAGTAACTCATTAACATTTTTTTCGAAGATAATATAAATGTTTAGTTTTGGGGTTCATTTTTTTAAATGAAACATTTATAAATGAGATCCTAACCCAAAGATCTCTTAGTTACTCATATATAAGTCAAATGAGAAGTGGTAAGTTGGTAATGTATGTAGTTTTGTACCACAGAAGCTTAATGTATTTAATGAAAACTAACTCTCATTATAGATTAGACTCAATAACCACTTTTACTGGCAATAATATCAAAACGCTTTGCGTATTTTAATCAAACTATTTCATTTAATAATTGAAAATAATTGTAGTTACAGCTTCCATTTTATTGGGAAAGCCTTTCTGATACGGAGCACTTTCTTCTTTAATCCTCGAGAGACCTGACAGAAAATCAATAGTGACCTTGCAATGTGTTCTGTTGAGATAGTTTCTAAATCGTAAATAGCTTTTTTGTTAAAAGCATTTGTAAAAATGTGTGGATTCCTCTTGTTTTAAAATTAATGTAACTAACTTTATTTCTCAGATAATTATATTGTATTAATTATTGTGAATATAATTAAATAACATATTATTTTACTAGTTTACAAAATATTTCAGATATTCCATTTGATACATTATAACAGATTTAAAGGAATTAATTCTTCTCATTATTACGGAGGCCAAGTGTAGATCATGGATTTTTCGAGTAATGTTTTGTTAGTCGTAGCGTAGACTTGTTCAAGGTATCCCAACAAAGTACGGAGCATGGAAGTCTACTTGTAAATACTTCACCATTATTCCTGATAAATGATGTTGCTTACAATTTCGGAAATGTATATTAGGTTTAAGCAAGTAATTCGGAGAAGAAAATATTAATATCCTCTTGAACCGGGCCTTCTCATGCCTCTAAATCAAGCAAGATTAATTCCATTATTTAAATTAAATAAACATTTAGAAAGATGAAAATGAAAGTATTCTACAAGCAGTTTTCAACAAAATTAAAAAAAAAAAAAACGAGTGTTAACTTAGGATGTTCAGTTTAAATTAAATGGGGTTTATATGCAATTTAAAAACAATTTTTGTGTGTTGTTTCATGGGAATTAAACATGTGCTTACGTAAGAGAGAGTATTTAATGAAACATAAGTTGGTTTTATTTTACTTATTTTTATCGATTGCATACAGTATAGGCTTTATAGCTTTCTATAAATGATCTTCTATACGCACATTACTATTTTTAGGGTTTAGTTTCTTGTCCTCAGATCCAATAATTATAGATACACCAATACTCTTCATTAATCATTTTTTATTCAAGATCGAAGGAAAAAAATCCTTTATCCTTCACAATAATTTATATAGGTGGGGCATTTTCGGAGCACAGTCTCCATTTCCAGCGCCTTCTCAGAGTGAACCACCCAGAATCACATTATCCTTGTGACTCCCTGGAGCTCCTGAGTGGCTCACTATAAATGAGTGTTGAAGATAGAACAAGAAAATGATTAAGGATTTTTTCATCCTAATCTTTCAATCAACAGCAAAAATCCATGAAATGATGATGATTTCCATGGAAAGGAACATAAGAGGAGAGTTATCAGAAGATGCGGTGGTTTTCTGTTGCCTTCTGTACAAAAGTAGCCAACAATATAAGAGAAATCTGGAAGAGTGGATAGTTCCACTCGAGGGTACAATCGTTCAAAAGCCTTCTCGCTTTAGATAACTAACGAGGCGCCGGTAGGAATTTACAAACAGCCACTTTAATTTTATAAATTGCCCTGTTAGTCTAGTGTCAACGCTTTAACTGGAGGACAAAGAAGTGTTTTAGACGTTGATAAATGTAGCTAAAGTTTAGAAATAAGCATCCAGAATACAAGAAATTAGGTAGTTTTTTGAACCTATGAATGGTGAGATGAATAGTAAATAGTTTCAGTCTCAGTCAGCAAAAAGGCTTTAGGCTAGGAAATGTGTACTTATCAATATCAATTACTGGAATAATTAAAGGTTTATACAGTCTTATACAGGGGGCGCTTTACTGTCTGATTTCGTTCATGTACTATCTCCGAATCTACTTCCCTAAAGAGCGTTTTATATTTTATATTATGGACATTTGTTTTAGCATTTAATTCAATTGGAGTATTCAGATCATGTAAATCATTTAGTTTGCCTTGACAAAGGTAATAAATAACCCTCGGTCACATGACGTTTAGTTCATTCGATGTTTATGACTTTCATCTATTTTATCGAACGAACTGTTTGTCACACGACCTAAACAATTCTTTTTACTCAACTTCGTCCTAGGCTAGCACTTGGAGCGAAGGATCACGTGCAGCACACGCCTAGGTGAAGAGATCCGAAAGATCTTAACGAAGTCCTCCCAAACATGTCAACGCACTGAAAGTGCATCTTGAAAACTAACCTCTAACACTCATCAATGACTATATTTTGAAACTAGTTTCAGTGTGAAAGGAGGGACTTTGGTGGTGATCGTTTTCGTACTACTGGTAGTAATAAATAGGACAGAAACGTCAGCAAGCTGGAGTAGTTTTATTTCACTCCAAGTGCCCGATAACCACATCACAAAAGGATAGTATTAAATATTTGATGAATGAAGGTAAATAACCCTAAAGTAAGCAGTTATTCAACGAGCAACCAATGAGTTTATAACAATGTTTTAAAAAGGAAAGCCTCGTCTTTTAAGTAATGAAAAAATATTTTGTTACTCTATTAGTGCTTCTACCTTGATTATACAGGAAGGGCTTGTCCATTAAACTATGCGTCATCCGACTTGGAGCAAACTGCTATTTTCAATGACTTCCTGTAAGGGATTTCAGAACAAAGATTACTAATCTTTAATCAGGGGTTAATTACTTCTTAACCCATGCCAGCGTCAAAATAATCTCTTAGCATTCACTCATTGTGTGAATTATTGTATTATTTTTTTCATATTGTATTCTCTCTCCTCAGTCTTAAGTCATTATCCTATTTAGAATCTACTATTGGTCCAAGGTTTTCAGCTTAAACCTTTAGCTCTACAGTATTTCTTAGTAGTCATTTCTAGAAGTCATGAAGTGAAACTGGTATTCCAGTGTATTCTTCGTGGATTTGTGAAGTCGAGGAGAAGATTTGATTAAAGCTGCGTATTTGTAAAACTTGTGAGAGATTTCGAGGAGCTGTTCGTTTCCAGAGGTTCTAGGTGAAGTAAAGGTTCCTATACTAACAGTAGTATCGATGTGCAGGTTATGTTTTAACATCTGGTTTCCTTTTCTTTCTTCACTGTTGGCTTCAGGCAACAGAGACAAGTTGTATTCCTCTTTGACCTTGACATCAGGGATTTTTTGTTTCACTCTCCCTTTCTCCGCAGAAGGCCTTACACCAAGTGCACAGACTGTAAAAAGAAAAAGAAATATGGGCGATAAAGGAGAATGAAAGCGAAAGAAGGGGGGCGCGGGCCAGGGTGTGGTGACGTCAGAGATAGTGTGGAGTGCTCGATAGAGTGTCTTGTCACTGGTGACAGCAGAATGGGAAGGTGAGTTTTACGTTGGCGGCCTGGTTATCAGTTTGACAGTTCTCCGGCGAGCCAGTTTCCGTCCCCCTCTGTTGCCCCAGCACCAGCCAACTAAACACACTGTTGCTGGTCAAGCCACGCCCTTACCATCAGTAGCATCTTTATAGTAATCCAAATTAATTTGCTCAAGTCGGTTCGTTTTATTTTCCCTAAAGGTATTTATATGGGAGAAATAAACAAGCTAATGTTTTGCACAGTCAATGCTGAGTGTCTGTTCTACCTTGATGATACTCACATTTTTTTTACTAAAAAAAGCAACAACAAAAATTGGCGTCTCCTTGACTGAATGACTTCTTTTCTTTAGTACTCTTTTCTTCTTAACATTTATTTTCTCTAATCTTCCTACGAAAAAATTATTTTTTCATTCGTCATAATATATATAAAAAAAGCAGGAATAGTATCTATAAATAATGACACTGAATTGTTTGAGAACTTTATTTTTAGTGATTTACAAGTTCTTACAGCTATTCGCAAAATTAGCCGAAGTTTTGATAACTGATGGTCATTATAAAGATTATCTTAAAATGTTATCTGTTCCTTGTAAGATTTGACAGCTAGATTAAAAGATATTTATCCAAAAAATTTAATTAAAACTTGTCACAAAAATTAGGGAAATCAAGGAATTTAAGTGCATTCGGCACCCCGCAGTACTCACTCCGCTGCAGTGGAATGACGAATGGCGAACTATTGATCGTCGAAACCAGCGACTGGGAACACAATTTTTTACTGATGTACAATTATTTTCTCTACTACCCTGATGATGAACAGTTTGTAATCTTACTAAAACATCAAGGTAGAAATAAAGGTTGGTTTTTGTGGAGATAGGTTAGTTTCTATATATGTTAGTTTAGCTGCTGGCCACTAGTCAAATCAATAGGTTTTCATTAGCTCTATGCTTTGAATGTTGCGTAAGCAATGCTACATTTTTAACAAATAGATGGAAGTTAGTAGTCATTCAAACCTTATTTGGAAGAGTACAGAGCTCGCTGGGTGAAAATTCGAGGGGTTCTGGATTTAGGGAAAGTTGGAAATTAACTCAGGTAGAAAATACATTCCTGGAGAGCATGGCTAATTAAAATATAAAATTTAGAAATAGGGGTAGGAAAGTGAAAGGATATATGAATTAAATTCCGTGTAGTACTCATTTGTGTGTGGAGTTGGTGATATGAGCCATAATTATGACGGTCCTAGGTTACTTAGCTTAAAAGATTTAGTATACCCATCTATTACTATTGTGCTGAGTGTCTGTACAATGAGTGACAAGTGAAGATAAGGAAATTCATATATATATATATATATATATATATAGATAGATATATATATATATATATATGAATTTAAAAAAGTAAACAATTACCATTTTTAAAACAACCTCAATTTCTGCTCTTTTGTATAAAACATCTTTCACCTTTCCAAGATCCAATTGGAAACATATTTTTCGTATGTATATATATATATATATATATAAAAGTCAATCATCGTCTGTGAATTAGTTATATTTTTTAGGTTTATAGTATGGGGGGGGGGATGGTTAGTCTAGATACTTTCATAGAGTCTTTTTGAATTCAGACACACAGCGAAAATAGGAAAAATGATTGCACACAATTAATATATTCATTTGTAATGCTGGGAAGTAACAAAACATAACACACAACTTATATCTCGTTGACAAAACGAATTCAATCACATACTAAATTGATGTATTTTTTATTTTTAAATAGCCAAATTTGTAAAATACCTAATCAAAATTTTAGTCTAAAAAAGGTTCATGGACGTTATTGCTAATTTTTCTAAGGGCTCAGAAAAAAAACACTTTTTTTTCTATTTATAAAATTTTTATTTTTATAGAGAGGTTTTCGATTCAAACTTGTTAGGGTAAGAAAGGGGCTATCATGGATACTTTTCTTTTTTTACCTATGTCAATTGCTGATTTATTTAGAAAGTAAACTCGACTTTATCGATTTATAAGAATCTATATTAAAGTTTTCAATTGATTAAAAGCGTTTAAAGTCAAAATATCTAGATTTTGTTTTTTAATTAAAATGCTTGCTGGCGGAAAAATTTGTAATTTTGAATTTCTTGCTCCTATATAACTCTTTTTCTCTTCCTTTTTTCTCGCAAACGATCATAGTTCCCACATACACAGACAAGAATTTGCCATGGTTGTAAGATAATCTGTTAGTTATCTTGCACTTATGGCACTTATAATTATAAACAGATTTTCATTTAAAAGCACTGTAAAACTACTTCTCTTAACAACCTTGAACTTCATACTTGGTCATACAGCAATAGAAATAGAGAATAGAAAATGAGTGTATTATTCTAGAATGTGGGAAATCTGCATTGTTTACACAGTCCCCCCCAGATCGACGTTTTGCTGTAACAAATTGTTATTGGTTTTACTCCAAATATGACTGAAAGTAAATAATCTTGTCAGTAAGAAATCATTGTGAAATATTAGAAGTGTGTTTATAATCTTAAATGAACTCTAAAGAAATGGCGTCTTTCTGAATTGTCATTCTTTTAATGAGGGCATTCCCTTCTCTGCCATAATTAAATCACAGTTGTGCAACATGACAGGAAGCAGGGAAGAGACTTATGTAACGTTATGAAACACATTGTTATGATAAAAGGTCTCATCTCACGGGTTATTATGGTTTGAAAAATGCAGTCATACTCTTTTCAAAGTTTTAATTTAGTTTCCTATATTAAATATAATATGCCCTTTTGTTCCTGGTTATATTTTACCCAAGGAAATGAAAAAAAAGGCTACCAATAATCGAAAAAGTTTTGTTAATTGGAAAATTTAGTTATTTCTACAACCAAATGATAGAAACGCAATGACCGAGGGTTAGTTTCTATGAAATCCTATGGCTGGCACAAACGCTCGTACTCATGACTTTATTCCACAGGAAGATACTGACAATATTTTTATGGCCTGATGAGTCATAATTATTCCATGCTCTATGCGCCATTAGGTAGATGTATCTTTAATTAACTGCTAAAACTGGTTTCATTTTTCAACTATTTTCATTTACTTTCAGCAGAGTTCCCTTAAGGGATATCAGCTATTGAGGTCGTACTCATGACTCATGAAATTTTTGAAAAATGTCCACAAATGTCCATCAATCCTACCTACGAGATTCAAAATTTTATATATATTTACATGTCTGTTGCCGCTCTAGCGGACGCAATTTTTGTTTCATCGATACCAAACTCGATATTTAATCTTTTTATGTAAAACTAAAGATCATGTTCGTTAATGGGTGAAATTCGATCAGTGGGAGGGGGGTCTAGATGGGGAAATTTCTTAATATCTCAGTTATTTTGCGTAGAACCAATATTATTGTAAATTTAATGTTCTACAAATGTTGTTATATACAAGCTTTCTCCATCTTCAATATTAACCGAGATATTGGGATTTTTCGATTTCAGCCTTGAAGAAACCTCCACTTTCTGTCATCGCATGTTAAGAAGAAGCTATCATATCGTGGGTCGTCTTATTTCAAGCCGAAATACGAAATATTGTGTTAAACTACTCTTTTCTAGATGGATTAGGATTAGGATTTATATAGTTTGGGCAATCAACAGCTAGGTTATTATGCCCTCTACATTAGTATGATGCTGTTTGCAAGTGTCTGTATACTTTATGTCGTAAATAAATTATCTAATAGATTGTATATATTGCTCTTACCATATCCTAAGGGTATTTAAGTTGCTAATTTTTATACAATTATTTATTAACTAAATCTAAGTTTTCTTTCTTAAAAGTACTTATTTTCTACTGGCATTACAATTAGCCAACATTACAATTAAATGACTGACACTGTATGTACTTTTTTCAGTTTCTTTTTCTTTTTCTTTTTTTTTTCTTTTTTTTTTCAATTAATTGAAATCATTTTATCACACATACTCACACACTTACTCATACATACACTTACTGCATTTTTTTTTATTTATTTATTTTTGTATATTTTTTTTTATTTATTTTTTTTTATTATTTTTTTTATTTTTTTTTTATTATTTTTTTTTTATACATAAATAAATAGATGAAAGCCACCTTGGATTATTAGAACTCTGCCAGTCCAGGGATCTAGCCACCCTCCTCCTCGCCCCATCACCCGCACTCCTGCAGCCTACCACCAAGCCTATAACACTGGTTGCCAGTTTATTGCCAGCAGGCTGAAGCTGTCTGTTGGTAAGAGCAATCATTTCTTCTTCTGGACTTTTCTTTCTTCGCTTTGTAGGGGGGGGTCGTGGTTCTTTCTTAGTATTGTATGGTACTGTCATTGCTGTCTGTGGAGGTTGTTACTGATGACGTCTCTTTCCTTTTATCAGTGAAATTAGTTTCGCCTGGATGGTTTCATGTACTTATTTATTGTTTTTTTTGTTTTTTTTAAGTAATTATAATCAATTCATCACACTCTCACACATTTTCTAGATGAGGTACATGCAAATACGTTCTGATGACCCCCCTCCACTGGTATTTATCCAAGAGGATTACTAAAATTAGAGTGATTGAGATCATTCTGATTCATTATAAATTACAGTTCTAGATACAATAAATATTTTTTAATAAAATTAATATATTATATTTAAATATATTTCAATAATTGTTTTTATTTCCGATCGAGAATATTTATTTCTGTTTTTTTACAATTCAGGTGCTTTCTGTTGTGGAGTTTATCAAAATGTAAATTGACTGAATCATTTCTCATTGTGATTTGTATTTATTCACTTAATATTCATGGTGGTGCTAAGTGTTACCAGTACGCAAATTTATCAGTTTTAAGACGGACATTTTTATTTTGCCATCATCTTCTTTCTTTTGTATGGTACGGATGTGCAACCTGGAAGCTCAGTAATTGCACAATTTATCTAATTTTACTGTGCTCTCCCCTGCATTGAAGGCAGTATATGTATTACGGCTAACAGGCGTCAACGGTCTCCCTTTATACCATATAAAAGGGGTGGAATAGGGGATATAGAAGGGGATATGTTAGTGGTATTAGCAGCCCAAATAAGGCGGAAGTCTAGCCGTATAACTCCAGCCGAACGGGACTAGCTTAATCAGAGCTCTATAAATTCCACTTCCTGTGTAAGGGATATTCTGCTGATTCCGACTCTCCGGTCTGATCCAGTTACGAATTAAAGAGGAGTAATTAATGACTGCCAGTTAATGCGGTTCAACGGCCAGTGCAGTAATTCAGAAGTCATCAAGGATTTTCCACTGAAAGTCAATCCACTTAGGTAGAGGCAAGGTGCGATTGGAAGCTAGGGGTCGTTAGTGGAACATCGACCTCGGGAATACAGCTCTAACTCTGGGATAAATGGGTAAAGCTATTCTATACAGCCTTCATTTTCCATTTGATATTTGGCCATTCTCATGAATTATGTACATTATTCCTAATAAGACTTAGCAGTTTCAAAAAATATTGGTATCTCATAATCTTGTATTGTATAATACAATACAGAAAGCCCATCATGTAGGGGCTGCGTTAACTATGCAGATTTCCAACGAATTAATCTCGAAAGTAAAAGTTCAATGAGAGCAATATTTGGTATTTAGGCTTCAAATAAAGTGTCTCAGAATATAACAGCTCATTGTTAATTTGGCATAGGGGTGGGGGTTTACTGAAGACCGAAAACTAAAAAATGCAAATATCTAGGTTAATAATGAAGATAGTGAACTATACCATCATATGATCAAATAACATCCCTTATAGGGCATTAATTTGACATTAAGATTGGTTCTGTACACTTTTTCTATCGGGCATAAAATAACGGAGGTATTAAGAATTTTTAAAATGCCCCCCTCTAAACCCCCCCCCCCTCCTCTTACTGGTCAGATTTCAGCCATTAACGAACTTGATCTTTAGTTATACATAAACCTTATATATATATGAAATCAGACATATTATATATAACATATATATATATATAACAGAATATGATATAATATAAAAGGGACCTCATTTTCATCATCTCCTGGGAGGAGTCGCTGGACATTTGAGGAAACTTTTCGAAAATCTCGTCATGAGTTCAACTTCAATAGCTGATTTTCCTACAGGGAAATCTGCTAAAACACCGAGCATTACGTATTGATACTAAAAATTAGTGATTCATTTAAAAAAAATAAAAGTCAAACAAAGAATACGATTTATTCAGTACTGTTGCATTGGGTTGATGCAAAATTAATGCAGGTTTTTAATATTCATTGAAAATAGTCCATATCTTTACTTTAACTATATATATTTAATCAAAATAATTTCCATCTGAATCAATGCACTTTTGCCAACGTTCAACAAGTTTTCTTATTCCACCAGAAAAAAATCTGAATCCCTGGACTGAATGAAGTCACGAAACGAATTTTCAATTTCATCGTGGTTTTGAAAATTTGTCTCCCTCAAAACGTTATCCAGATGCCTGAAAAAGTGGAAGTCTGTATGAGAGAGGTCAAGTGAATAAGGTGGGTGTGGGAGAACTTCGTAGCCCAACTCGTGCAGTCGTCGTAGCGTTGGTTGTGCGACGTGTGGTCTGGCGTTATCATGGAGAAGGATAGGTCCCTTCCGATTCATCAATGCTGGGCAAAGACATTGTAATTTTTGATTCATGTTGTCAATCTATAGACAGTACTTGTCAGCAGTTATAGTCTCACCTCGATTGAGAAAGCTGTAGTGGATAACACCAGCAGTATACCACCAAACTGTGACCATAACATTTTTTGGGTGCAAGTTGGGCTTCGGGAAAGGTTTTGGTTGTTCATCTTTGCCCAGCCATTGGCTACAACGCCTTATGTTGTCGTATAAGATCCATTTTTCATCGCACGTCACAATGCGATCGAGAAATGGATCATTTTTATTGCGTGTCACAAGCATGGAACAGATTTCAAAGCGGCGATTTTTTTGGTGGTCCTTTAATTGGTGTGGCACCCACTTGGACAACTTTTTTACCTTACCAATTGCTTCCAAGTGGCGTACAACTGTGGATTGGTTCACGCCGAGTTCTACCGCTATTTCTCGGGTGGTTTTGGTTGGGTCTTCTTCCACTATTGACCTCAGCTGGTCGTGGTCAAGAGCAAAATGACAGCCCCGACCTTCCTTGTCTTCGATGTCGAAATCTCCACTGCGAAACTTCTGCACCGTGCACTCGTTAATATTACGAGCCGTTTGCGCAGCGCTGCGCCCTAATTTAAATTCGTAAAAATAAATTTGACGAAAATCGCACTTCGACATTTTCGATTTAAGACCTTTGAACACACTGAACAAAACGATTTTACTGATCAAATTCGTAGTGAAAGAGAGGGTATTAGATAAGGTTTGTTTAGGTATAATAATGATCATTGTTAGGATTTGCTTTGTTTACACAATTGGAATTAAGATATCGCAATAGAGGAAACCTGCATTAATTTTGCATCAACCAATATAATATGGCATTAATTTCTAAAAATTGCCTTTTTCTTTAATAAGTAACCAGAAAGATTTTGTTTGGGTGAGTATAATAATAGCGATGCCATGAATTATTGCACTTTAAATAATCTTTACTTATACAACAAATCTGAAATGTTTATTAAATCAGGAATAAAATCTTTTTAAATTATTACGGTACAGGTTACGGTTACAGGTGATGATTTTTATAGATTTTCATTCTATGATTGATTGATATGCTCAGAATTTGGTGGTCTTTTATAGTTTCCAAAAAGGTATATATATATATATATATATATATATATATATATATATATATGTTTTTCCTATCAAGTTCGAACCAGAAATGACTGAACGCGTTATCTCAGACTGTACCAAAATGAATTGTTAAGGAAGACATTATTAACGAGTCAATTGTAGATGATGAAAAAGATACACGAATTAGGTATATGATTTAAATCAATTCAAATCAGATAAAATTATCATTCAATAATTTATTGCTAAATGAATTTTGATATGTCTTTTTGGGCGTAAACTAGAATTCTACACAGATTATATATATATATATATATATATATATATATATATATATATATATATATATATATATATATATATTTATGTTTTTCCTATCAAGTTCGAACCAGAAATGAACGCGTTATCTCAGACTGTACCAAAATGGATTGTTATCGAAGACATTATTAACGAGTCAATTGTATATGATGAAAAAGATAAACTAATTAGGTATATGATTTAAATCAATTCAAATCAGATAAAATTATCATTCAATAATTTATTGCTAAATGAATTTTGATATGTCTTTTTGGGCGTAAACTAGAATTCTACACAGATTATATATATATATATATATATATATATATATATATATATATATATATATATTTATGTTTTTCCTATCAAGTTCGAACCAGAAATGACTGAACGCGTTATCTCAGACTGTACCAAAATGGATTGTTATGGAAGACATTATTAACGAGTCAATTGTAGATGATGAAATAGATAAACGAATTAGGTATATGATTTAAATCAATTCAAATCAGATAAAATTATCATTCAATAATTTATTGCTAAATGAATTTTGATATGTCTTTTTGGGCGTAAACTAGAATTCTACACAGATTATATAATATATATATATATATAATATATATATATATATATATATATATATTTATGTTTTTCCTATCAAGTTCGAACCAGAAATGACTGAACGCGTTATCTCAGACTGTACCAAAATGGATTGTTATGGACGACATTATTAACGCGTCAAGTGTAGATGATGAAAAAGATAAACGAATGAGGGAGATGAGGTAAATCAATTCAAATCAGATAAAATTATCATTCAATAATTTATTGCTAAATGAATTTTGATATGTCTTTTTGGGCGTAAACTAGAATTCTACACAGATTATATATATATATATATATATATATATATATATATATATATATATATATATATATATATATATTTATGTTTTTCCTATCAAGTTCGAACCAGAAATGACTGAACGCGTTATCTCAGACTGTACCAAAATGGATTGTTATGGAAGACATTATTAACGAGTCAATTGTAGATGATGAAATAGATAAACGAATTAGGTATATGATTTAAATCAATTCAAATCAGATAAAATTATCATTCAATAATTTATTGCTAAATGAATTTTGATATGTCTTTTTGGGCGTAAACTAGAATTCTACACAGATTATATATATATATATATATATATATATATATATATATATATATGTATATATATATTTATGTTTTTCCTATCAAGTTCGAACCAGAAATGACTGAACGCGTTATCTCAGACTGTACCAAAATGGATTGTTATGGAAGACATTATTAACGAGTCAATTGTAGATGATGAAAAAGATAAACGAATTAGGTATATTATTTAAATCAATTCAAATCAGATAAAATTATCATTCAATAATTTATTATCTTCGTCTTTTTGGGCGTAAAGTAGAATTCTACACAGATTATATATATATATATATATATATATATATATATATATATATATATGTATATATATATATATATACATATACATATATATATATTTATATATCCTTATTTTATGTTAATGAAAATTGCAAAACTACAATTCATTTTACTCAACTCTTTTAGCTTTTGATATGCCTGGGATCTAGACTAACCTAAGCAGATTGTGGTAGAATGATATGCTGATGATATCCCAGATAAGATGTTTAGTGGTACAAATTATCTTATGTAAAGACCGCACGAATAGGAGTATGGTGGGTTAACTGAGCCTGAAAACTAAAATAATTCCGATAATATTTGATTTATAGAAAAATATTTAGAACAGTTTTTTAATAATTTTGTTTACATAGTACATATCGATCATTTAATACATATCGGTCTGACACCGAAAGGGGAAACCGTTGTTAGCTTTCATACCAGAAATTGAAATTCGACTGACAAATCGAATATTTACACGAAACAGGAAACTGACCCGTTTATCGATTGAACATGGAGGGACTCAATACTACTTAAATAGATTTGGATTGATATATAATCGGCACATGCACATATGACAAACTAACTTTTCAAACTTACAGACATGTCCTTTTTGACTGTCATTTACAGATTAACAGGACTAATTCTTTAAAACAAACTTTGTTATCTAAATCTATAAAATAACTTGAACAATCTGCTATATCGTTATTTTTGCTGTTATTATTTTACTTTTTCCATTTATTTTTTTTAGTTATCCCATAATTTAATTTATTGATTTTTATATTGCCTTTAGTTTATTTCGACATGATGAATTGAATCAATTATTAATATTGTTTTTTTATCTATGAAAAAATAATTGAAGCAGAGTAAAAAATGTCCATGGATGAGGTCACGATCATTATGATCAGATTTATGGGTATATCTGATTTAGTGCTGGTCCGATGAAGAAAGTAGGTATTTAAGCTGGAATAATAAATAATAAATGAGGTAATATATAGCAGTAATTTATTTACTTTTTTTATTAACATACTATTTGGCATAGTTTTATTTATTTTTTTTTCGTACTTTTCTAGGAATATTGTGTACAAGGTCCTAGCGTGTGGTAAAACTCATAAATCATTTCTTAAGGATTCTCTCCAACGTAAATTTCAAGTTCAGGGAGCTGCTTTACGTATTTTACTTTAATGATAGAAATGTTTAATTCAATAGTTCTTCCAATACCTAGTTAAAATACAATTATTTGTCAAAGGGATGTAGGGCTTTGCTGAATATTAAAGCTTATATCACTATGGGTATAAGATTACTGACGTAGGTCAGGTTCAGATATCACAAAGAGAATTGAACTGCCATTATTCCTCTCTGTTGTTTGGAATTCAATATGTCTGATTCCATATTACATTATATTCACGGCCATTGTGCTCTATACATTATGTTACATTTTAGTGGAAACTCATCCAGTCGTGCACATTACAATACAATAGTTGGCCTCCAATGAATGAGCACTGGAAATTGTAAAGTTTCAATGAATGCTAGTGACTAAAGGTTTCGTATATCAAACATATCCCTTTATTGGGTACATTCCCCCCCCCCCTCTTTCATGGTGTAAATATTATTTTCTTTTAGCCCCCCCTTTTATGAAGTGAATATTACTTTATTCAAATTGGCGCGAAAATCAGATAAATTTCATCTGCTGATTTAATTGAGGTTGCTACTTCAAAAAATAACTTTTATCTCTAACAGTAAAAAAGGTTCTTATCGAATAACGGGTATATTATTGAAAATAACATTTCTAGAATTTATAATTAAAGAATACTATTAAGTCATAATAAAAAGAAAATCACTTAATTATTTAAAATAACACTTACAGAATTTCTAATCATAGACGGGTATTAAATCATAATAAAAAGAAAATCACTTTATTATTTAAAATAACACTTCCAGAATTTATAATTAAAGATGGGTATTAAATCATAATAAAAAGAAAATCACTTTATTATTTAAAATAACACTTCCAAAATTTCTAATTATAGACGGGTATTAAATCATAATAAAAATAAAATCACTATATTATTTAAAATAACACTTCCAGAATTTCTAATTATAGACGGGTATTAAATCATAATAAAAAGAAAATCACTTTATTATTTAAAATAACACTTCCAGAATTTCTAATTATAGACGGGTATTAAATCATAATAAAAAGAAAATCACTTTATTATTTAAAATAACACTTCCAGAATTTCTAATTATAGACGGGTATTAAATCATAATAAAAAGAAAATCACTTTATTATTTAAAATAACACTTCCAGAATTTCTAATTATAGACGGGTATTAAATCATAATAAAAAGAAAATCACTTTATTATTTAAAATAACACTTACAGACTTTATAATTGAAGACGATTATTAAATCATAATAAAAAGAAAATCACTTTATTATTTAAAATAACACTCATAGAATTTGTAATTAAAGAATATTATTAAATCATAATGAATTGGAAATCATTTTATCATTTAAAATAACACTTCTAGAATTTATAATTAAAGATGGGTATTAAATCATAATAAAAAGAAAATCACTTTATTATTTAAAATAACACTTTCAGAATTTATAACTGAAGACGATTATTAAATCATAATAAAAAGAAAATCACTTTATTATTTAAAATAACACTTCTAGAATTTATAATTAAAGAAGATTAATAAAGCATAATAAAAAGAAGATCACTTTATTTTTTAAAATAATGCTTACAGAATTTATAATTGAAGACGATTATTAAATCATAATAAAAATAAAATCACTTTATTATTTAAAATAACACTTCTAGACTTTGTCATTTATCAATTCTAATAAATGACAAAATGTTATTATAAATTAGCGGCATTAAGCGGTCGTGCGGTATCTGGTAGTACCCCTTTACCTTATGTTACGCCATTTAGCACAACCACACTTCCTTTCAACGTTTTGTGTATGGGCCACTTCTTCACGGTCAATGAAATTGCATTTATGATTTACTTCTAGACGAGAAAACCCCATTTTTCCCAGTTCTTCAGTATTGTAACCTTTCCAACAATCTGCCATTATCGTGGAACCAGGCTTAACGAATTTAGTAATCTTTTCAAATAGTGTTTCTTAGATTACTGAAATTTGGCAAAAATTTATAACAATAAAGGTCAACATTTATCTAATACAGGATATTATGTTTATGAGAAATATAAAGATTATGAGGTCTTGGATACAATTTTCAGTTTTCCAGGATACAATTCTCTCAATCTTGTTTTTCCTGGTGTGGTTGGGTATAATTATTAATTTCCTTTAATTGTAAATTGAAGAAGTGTTATTTTAAATAATAAAATGATTTTCTTCTTATTATGATTTAATAGTCATCTGTACGATGAGTGGCCACCCGTTAATCGATAAGTACCGTAAAAAATAGAGATAGGTGGTCTTACTGTGAGCTGTAAGACTATCAATACTTTTAAATTACCTTATTTTTCGATATATATTACCCTTACTCATCACAATATACATTCTGCTACTAAAAAGTATGTATACATTCTTAATTTACCAAAAAACTATGTTGAAGCAACAAAGTGAACGAGCATTACAAAAATGGGTTTTCCCTAAAATACAAATAACAGGATCTAAATTGGCAATTATAAACTGTCGGTGGGATTTTAATAAAAGGAAATATTATGAGGCCACGTGGACTAAACAGAGTCTGAAATATAAATTTACAACACACGTATATATATTTGACAAACTTAATTAAATTGTTTTTTTGATGGAGAGAGCGATAGATGCCCTTTTGAAATTCCTTATTCCCATTTTCTAATTAACCGCACCTCCTAGCCAGTATTTTTTAAATTTGGTCCTGCAAATATATAAATAAGGACAGCTTTCCTCCCTTTTTAAACTCCCCTTCTTGTTGGTCTGGTTTTTGTCCATTAACGATCTGTATCTTTAATTTCAAATAAAATTGTGTAATACGGAACTTGGTATCCATAAAACAAAGTCCGTCACGCAGGGGCTGCGTAAACTAAGCAGATTTCTCACGTGAAGTTATACAATAGAGAAATCTCCATATGAGTGCCGAACAGTTACGGAAACGGCCGAACTAGCTTTCGGCGGAAACAAATAGAACCGACCTTAGCCGATTTCATCTCGTTTGTTGTCCGCAGACACTTAGTAAAAATGCGAATATCTCGATTAATATTCACGATAGAGAATAAATGTATATAACAACATTTATAGTACATTTAATTTGCAATAAGTTTGGTTCTATGCAAATTTTCGATCTGACGTATAGTAACGGAGATATTTCGAAATTCCTCCCTCTAAACCCCCTCTCTCCTGGTCCGATTTCAGCCATTAACGAACTTGATCTATCTTTTTACATAAAACGATTAAACAAAAATTGTGACCGCTAGATTGTTAACAGACAAATATATATATATATATATATATATATATATATTGTAATACATATATATATATAGTTTTGAACGGACCTCATTTTCGCCATCTCCTGGATAGGATCGTTGAACATTTGAAGAAATGTTTCGAAAATCGCGACATGAGTACGACCTCAATAGCTGACTTTCTTTAAGGGAAATCTGCTAAAAGTTTAGTCTCTTCTAGGCTACCAGTCAAACACACACTACTCTCTCAATTTTTAAACTGGTGAAGGTATATTCAGATAATAGGAGTAAAAGTGAAACTAGAAGAAGTTGTGCAAATTTCTTCTAGTGACGATTTTACTCCCATACAAATTGTCTGAATTTTTCATAGTCCTAACCAGTTTTCAAATGTAAGTTAGAAACTATTCCAAGTAATTTCTTGCATTTTAAAACAATTTTTTAAAATAAATTTAATGAATGATTAAATAAATAAATAAAAACCATTAGCTCAGCTTAGCCTTTGTGTTGAAATATAAGTCAAGACACATTGAATAAAATAGATTGTTGCTTAAAAAGGACCCTCATTAAAAAAATGGAATTGCACTTCTGTTTTTTCTATCTACTCAGAACACCTTGCATCAGATGTGTACTTCTATTATAAGAACGCTGAGAGAAGTTAAAGTTATCATCACAGCTTATTTATTGTCGCCCGGCAGTCGTGGTCCAGGCAACGCAGCTTTAATCAGCAGGCACTGAGGATGGAGCATTGACTCCGAAAGTGCACTCTGCATTATATTAAAAACCAGTAGAGGACTTGGCCTTCTTATTGATCCTTATACAGCTTATTTATGTTTTAGTTAGATATTCCAGAACCCTTAGTAAAAAGAGTAATAAACCATAACAAACCTCTGTGTGCTTTCATATCCAGACATCCACTTCCCGGAAACGTGTTCGCATTTTGAATGTTTGCTTTTCCTTCTTTGGATTTATACGCACGAGTTTATACTTTTGTTCACTGAATGTTTATTTAGCCAACTACGAATTTCAAATTCAATCAAAATAAACATTTCCTCGCCCCTTTCCGAGTTAACGACCTAAGTTCACTGGCCTTAGATCATGACCTGACGGAGGTGACTAGTCAAATTAAGCCCGAGGCTGGATTAGGAGGCAAAATATTATCTTTATAACTGGGAATTCTCATTCTCCTGACAAAGTGTATTTTCCCCGAAGGCATGTAACTATCTTTGTTAATTCAATTATCTTTTCATTAACTTTCCTTCGTCTTTCTCTATCTAATCCAAACTATCACTTCTTTTTAAGGTATTTGAAGTTGCAATTTTGGGATGGGCTATTATAACGTATAATGTTGGTTGTAGAATATTGTATTAATAATTTTCCGCTTTGATACAATATTATGCACATAAAACACACGCTCAAAAATGTGTATGGATTTATTTACATATTTTGCAGTTTTATCACCCTTGAAAAATTTGCCTCTGTTATCTTTGAAAATCATAGAATTGGTTAAAAATAACTCAATTGAACATCACGTTATGAGTGTTTAGTGGGATGAATTTATTATTGTCGTTATTTCGTAGGGTTCATTTAACAAAACTGTTGAGATCAAATTATTGATTTTTTCCGGATGTGATTTTGATTTCTGAAAATTAGAATTTTTTTACTACTCATATTAGCAGTTATTTAAATTTATACTAGTATTTCGAGCATCATACCAAAACAAAAATAGGATACTAAACTTAAAAATGTTTGTGAATTGAGACGCTTATTACATTTGTGAATAAAAAGAAAAGCTATATTATATAAAAGCATACTAACATTCTAAAAGGAATGAAATTCCTTCAAAAGGAAATACAGAATTATGTTCATAATGTGAAGAAAAAATGTGATTTAAGGAGGTCCAATTTACGACACGACTGTTAATTGGAAAGCATTATCTGCAGGTTACCACCGTTTTCTAGCCAGGGTGCGATCAATGATTTTATTTATTGAGCTCTTTTTATATTTTCATACGATAAATAAATAAATAAGGAATGGAATATTTTCATTATTTCTGAACTTCCACTTTTTGCCGGGAAGGGTTAGCACAGGTTACCAACCTTATCTAGCCTGGGTCGGAATAAGGATTTTAATTAATGGGTTCCGCACTAAGTGGAATAACGTATGCTTTAAATAATCGTTCTTTCTCCTCTATTTTTTTATTATTCCTGTGTAGTATGAAGAAATGGCCAGGATGTAATTTTGTTTTAGGCTAGGTTCATTCGTTAGCTAAAATATATTTAGAAACCAATACCACCTTCATCCTTTGTTATCCTGGACGATGGTTTTTCTTTTACATGAAACTACTTAGTTTTCTTTGTCCACAAATGTTATTGCCTACCTGCCTCTTGTTAGCTTTCCGCCACTAACATTCAATGTCTTGTACTGAGACTTGTCTTGTTCTTGGGTCCACATATGGTCTGAAATAGATTGCCACGTTTCGGATATGATCTTTTGTCTTCCTCCTCTCGCGTTCTAAACAACCATCCCATTTTGTGTGTTGTGGTTCCTCTAAGCGTTCAAATGTTATAAGTTTCTTTCAAGGGGGCATGTCAACACCCTGGTCTCACACCCATGTAGCAGTACTGGCTTCATACTGGAGTTATAAACTCTTTGTTTTAATGCTTGTTAGATTTTCCTTGACCTTAAAAGTCGAGAAACTGTAAATAAAATAAGACCAGGTATTCTTCTTTGGTTTTGATTTCAATAATCAATTCAATATTCCTTAACGTCAATGGTCTGATGTTGGAAACACTTCCTTTATTCTACTAGCACCACCGGCTAGCACGATTATTAGCAAATTCATGGTTTGACTATTGAATAGGATCGATTAGAGATAAAGTATGTCCCTAAAGCTAATTCAATTTGCACTTTTGCAAGTAGAAAGAGAAGAAGGCCGGAATGATTTTCATGCAACTTTACATTAATTTTTTAGGTCTAATAAATATATTCTAACATTTTTCCGATACAGCCAATAGTAACATAGATGTTACCGAATTTTCGTTTTAACTGTAACGTACAACACCTTTTTGTTAGTCATAGGGAAGTATGAAATAGGTCGTCTTGATGACTCACTCCACCCATGAAAATACAAAATATTTCTCTCTGACATTCAATTATTTTGTTCCAATTTAGTAACATGTCGACCGGAAGTTGTAAGCACCAAGAGTACAACCTCAATAGCTGATTTCCTTTAAGGTATATCTGCTAAAAAGAATAATGTTACTACAAATAAAAGTCTCACTTTACAGAAAATTATTTAAAATTTAATCAGTTTATAAATTGGAAATTGTACGAGGAGGACAAATATGAATAATTACGCTTTGCTAGTAGATCATGTTATGCTTGCCGGTGAAAGTAATTATTGCTTGGGTAATGCAATAATAGTTTTATGAGTTCTGACGTTTTTCTTGAGCTTGAGCGTAAACATTAGTTTGGAATAATCAGGAAATTCTTTCGTTAGTGTCAACGAGGAAAGTAATTTTTTTGTAATTATATTGTGACAGTTTTAACGACTTTGAAAGAAGGATTGAAGAGCTTATTAAATGTCCTTGTGCCAACGTCAAACCTGCTTTGAGGTAAGTTTTTGTACTTCATTCGAAGTTATTGCAACTTCAAATGAAGCTCAAGATCCACTTTAAATCGTCCTCCGGATCTGACCTCATTCTGTCAAAGATCCTTGGATTCACTCATGTAGAACATATTTCCTCTGCTACTGGCTGATCGGACATTACTTATATACAGCTATAATATTATATTCTAGTCTAGTGAGTTTATGATATAGAATTTCAAGTTCTAGACTGTAAAAGTAAGTAAAATGAAAATTTACTTTGAGCTAAAGTGACTGTACGTAACAAGTTGATGCCAAATAATTAGTTAATATAACTAATTAATGCTTATGTTTATATGAGAGGTAAATGGAGGTAACAACAAGAGTTCAGACACTGACTAAACTGAATGGAACCTCCCTTTTTTTATCTCATTTGGTATCTTTGCATTGTAATGCACTTCATAACATAAATTAATTTGAACAATCATTTAGTTTTCAGCTCTTTATAAAGGTTATAGATTATCTGTATTATAGTTTCCTATTTTACTCACGAGGGAGAATACGCTAACCTCTCTTTTCAGATTATTACTATTAAACCATAGTCTTCATTTGATGTATTTAATACTATATTACAATTTACTCAAAGATTTCCCTTTTTTTGATAATGCTTGAAGAATCCATAGTAATTCATCATGTTGTGACATTTTTTATTTGAAATATTATAAGTCCTCATTTACTTTTCTCCTTAAATGTATATTTTATTCAATGGATTATAAAACATTGGTGAGCATTAATTAACGTAGCAGTTATTTAATTCAACGGTTTACAAATATGTTTTTACATTAGTAGAAGTTTAGTTCAAACAATCCTTTTGAATAATTTACGAGAATTATTTATTTTTTACCTCTAAAGAAGAAATATTTTTTTTTTTTAGATTCATTAAATTACTACGTCACTTAATACATTCAATAAAAACAGCGATTTAACTGTCTTTCGCATTTATTATCCTGTCTTTGTCACTTTCAATAAAGACAAACCATAAATTATAGAAAAATATTGTCATGGATACTACAAATAAACAAGCTGAGGCTGAAAACTAGAGAAAGTTTCCAAAACGTTTGATGTAAAAAAAAAGACTAGCATTGGAATGTTAAAATTTCATATTTTGGGCAGTTTTACATCACCTTTTTGTTCATAATCGTCTATGGGGGCGGGAAGCTCAGGGGAGAGCAAAAATAAAAACATGGAAATTTCTTTGTACCCAATAGAGGTACTAACGATTCTTACAGGACCGTTGTTATGTTGTGAAAAGATCAGTAAATTATGTTCTCTGATTTTTTTCTGAACCGATGCTTTGGAATGGAGATATTGAATATGTCTTAGATATGAAATAATTTTAAATGAAGTGCTGGAAATTATTTATTTTATTTAACGTATGTGCTATGGAGTCAAGTGGTGTCCATATCAGTTTTTTCTAATAAGTTTAAACTCATTAAATACAAACTCCACTTGGTTTCCACAACATGTAGCACTGTTCATTCATGTTATTATACCGGTTAAATGTCTATCCGCATCGATGCTCAAGCTGTGGAACTCGTAACTTGTGACTCAACTGAGCTCGCAGGCTCATTCATGAAGTTCCATTCGTTGACCTACTCAAGAATAGTTTCCCATATTTGGTCACGTGCTGTTGAAAAGTTTGCTCTGAGGAGAATCAAGTGATGTTGTCGGTTATTACCAATCTGAAGGGCTACAACGTGTTGATGTAAGAAGGACAATGGAAATTTTGTAAATGTGGGAATGGATACGTTCAATATTACAACTCTATATTTATAAGGAGTACAAATAAAATACAAATTTCTGAGATTTAAGTTATTTTTTTATTTTTGTGATAGTTACGGAACTGAGTCAGGCAGGTTATTGTACCTGATGAGAAATGTTGAATTTAAAGTAAGATATAATGTGGTTACTTCCTTCGCCCCCTTTCGTACCGATTTTGATTATCAGGAATATTAAACAGTTTCCTGAAATGGAGGTCTGATTTAAAAGCACTGATGTGGAAACTCTCATAGACCGAAATATAGAGGAAAAATGCAAATGAATGTAAGGTCCTGGGGCGACATTGCCTGAGGAGATAAGAGAAGTTCTGCAATGCAGCTATTCATGCTGAAGGGACCTCTACTCTTGACCCTCTCACTCTCACGATTCTCTCTGGAGGACTTTCAATTTCATGGAGCATCATATTCACCATTGTGTACTTTCAATCTCAAGGAAACTGATGACGTCTATAATCTATCTCACTCAAAAAATCTTTATTATGGAATACTTGTGTAAGCGCTGAAAAGATGGTAAAGTCTATTATCAATCCTAATCAACAAACTTCAGTTAATACTGAAGAATAATGGCTGGCGGTGGGAGATGAATTTGGATGATAAGAAAAACACAAGATAACCTTATCACTGTTGAATGAATTAGAAAAATTTCATTTTCGTTTCCATGCTTAACAATTCTTACAATATAAAGAAATTTTCAGAAGCTTGGGTGACAAGTTTTTTCTTCATTGAAAATAAATGTAAATTTATTCTTTTGGATGTTAAATAAAATAATAAATACTTAAGGTAACAAACCAAAAAAAACGAAATAGGAATTTATAGAATTTCAAAATATAATTTTATAAATAATCAAATTTATACTTTAATGCTCTATTTACATAATTTTTTTTTTTTTTTTTAACATACACTTAGCTATATATATCCGCTGGAAATTACCATCACAAGTAAAGTTAAGCGTTGACCTTTATCTCACATGGTAAACGTAGAGTGACGAGTTCGATTCTCGCCTGGGCAACGGAAATTATTTAGTGACGAAATTCATTAAATGACATCCTAAAATTCCACTCTGTCTAGAAAAGGGTGGTAACCTGTAGATAACCCGTCCTAAGTTGCAAAAGGTGGACGTTAATAAATAATAATAATAAAAAAAATACTTTAAAAACTACTTGCAGGTTATATTGGTGAATTATAGTGTCTCATTTACATGAAGTAATGATAATGATTTATTTTTAAATAATATGTATTATTATATGTAAGAATTACATCACAGCTTTGTGTAAATCATACAAGGTTAAATTTATATGATCTTTATATTATTGAAGTCTGTTCTTTCAGGTAATCAGATATTTAAAAATTCAGATTGCCGGTAGTTGGCGAAAATGATACCACCATATTTATACTACGGCGAAAAGTTGGCAATAAATAATAAGAAAATAACACAGTTTTGATATCTATATAACCTCTTAAAATATGATAAGATATATTTTGTAGAATCGCCTTTAATTTTCCTTAAATTGACCAATTTAAACATGACTGTAACTTCGTTAACGTTTTCGAAACAAGTTGTCATTAAAATATAATTGTTTTCTAGTATCACCTAGATTTTTAGATAAGATGTGTTTAGTATTTCCTTTTTAGAGTATTTTATTTCCATTCATCTTTACTAAAAATGGAATGGTTTATAGTCATTAACAAAACTCAATTTCATAAAAAAAGTATTAATGGTTTTATATAGGTGAAATTCAACTTCCTTACATATATAGTTCATATTTTCTTGTTAGAAATGATTTTTTATCCAATTCCCTGAGTCTTGAAGATTCCAGGACCTTTGAGACAATCCCAGGCGAATTATTAACCAGATCCCCAGAGAGAGAGTCTCCACCTTCGTGGCTCTATATATATGTGATGCCCCAAGGATATGACCATGATACCATTTAAGGGGCGAAAATTACAAATAAATTGCTTAGATTCTCTGAATTCTATAGAAAATAAGTTCCTGTAATTGTGACCTATATCCTCTGATCAATCAATATCTATTCCAATTTCTAATTTATTTATTTTACCTTTACGACTTTCTCTTTGATCTGTAAAATTCTAAAAGCTTGCTCTTAAACATATTTTGTTCCTTTTGTAAACGTTTTAAGGCCGTAGATGTGTTTATTATTTCCGAATCTCTTAAATAACCTTTTTACAACTACATCGGTCAATTTTATAAACATTTTATTTTGTCATTTATGTGTAATTTGTCTTTGGTATAACTAAAACTTTCTTTTTTGTTATAATTATCGGTAACTTGTACCATTCCTCGGCAAATGGATTTAAGTTTGAACGATATTCTAGGGTTGTAATCAATTGTTTCGTGATACTTATTTAAGTAGGAATCTCAAATTTCGTTGAACAAAGGGAATATGGTAAACAAAAATACAGAAATTGAGTTCTTCCGTCCGTAGACGGTAGCCTACATAAGCAGACTAATGATATGGATTAGTCAGTGTGAACGTATAGGCTACAACATCATTGTTATCTCCTGTCTTGCCACACTTACACGTTGTAAATAGAAATTTAGACATGGAGAGGGAGTTAAGACTATTAACGTTAATGGTGTGAATAAAACGTTCATCATGGAGACATTATTGCTACATTGTCTGATAGAGAATGTAAAAGGGAATCCTTCTTATTGTCTTGCTTTGTGCAAAAATGAGGTTTACCTGTTCGCGGGATCAGCTACTAGGTGAATCCCTTAGATGCAAAAACAAAAACGTCTGGAACTACATATTTCTTTTTTTTTTTAATTTCATAAATAAAAAAAATTGTATTCTAATAATAAATAATTTATTTTATTTAGAAATAATGTTTATGGAGCTCGGGTTAGCCTTTTTAGTTAAGGAGCTGAATCATGATTTAAATTCCCATGTGAGAAATCGGGATCTATTTATTAACGAACTCACTAAATTTCCATTCTGCCTAAGAAAATGGATGGTAACTTGTAGCTAACCTTTCCAGATTAGCCTTACTATCATCAAATTAACTTTTATAATTAGCACGTTTGGAAATTATATTCTTATTATTCTTCCTCTGGTATAGATTATTTGTACTTGCTGACGAGTTTCGCCCATAGTTTTGGTATGACATGACCCGTACCGAATTCAAAGGAGGGGTTACATTTCTAATATACCCGTTATAGGTGATCGAAAAATGTTAAATAACCAATCTTTTTCCAATTTAATTGTCTACAGTTTTTTTTGGTATTTGTATTTCCTTTAACTTTAATGTTAACCTAGTTGTTTGCAATTTATATTCCAGTTAATAAACACCTTTTGCTTTGCTTAAATTTTATGTCTTTTTTAGATGAGCTCAAATCAAGGAAGAAACACAAAATAGAATGTTTATTATTATTATTTATTAACGTCCACGTTTTGCTACTAAGGCTATTTGGGACGGGTTATCTACAGGTTGCCACACTTTTCTAGCCAGGGTGGGACCTAAGTATTTTATTTAATGAGTTCGTCACTAAATAAATTCCTACTGCCCTTGTTGGAGTCGAACTCAATGTTTGACCTCATCAGTATGAAATTGCATCAAATGAGAAACAAGATTAGTTAGAGCTGCACGTGTTTTGTTTATATTTTGGATTATTGCATTTATGTTGATTTATACGACAATTTATTTATTTGTTTATTTTTCGTTTTTCTCTTATATAATTAAAAGTTATTTTCTATTAAGTACCTGAAGGAGTTCAAGAAAACATGTGTTTATTTAACATTTGATAATATTTTAAATTTGCCAAAAATTAGGATCTGAATATTTCCTAGCGCACTTAGGAAGTTTTCAGAAATTCCTAACCATATAAAGTTATGGTGCCGAAATAAAAACACAGAATGACGTTGTTCAGTATGTGGCCAATGAGAGCAGCCATCATAGGTTTATCATCCACCTACATTTCCTATTCGTAGTTGATCCTACGTAAGCAGCGCCTGACCTTGTCCCCATGGGAACTCCGGCACATATCCTAATCTCCTCGGGAATTCCGGTAAGCCAGCTTAGCGTGCCACGTCTCCATATAGATCCTCTGGATTAGAGTATTAAAATTCAAGTTACACTGGTAGTGGAGCCCAAATTAATACATTTTCCTCATTCTCTTTCCAAGAAGATAATTAAAACTGAAGCTATTATAAAGCGGTGGAATGTAATTTTATACCATTCACACACACAAACACACACGCACTCATAGTTCACCTGTTCACACTAATGTACAAACAGACATATGAATGACAGCTGAAGCAGAAGGGATCCTGCACTTTTCATACGCTATTATTTTGTTTATACTAACCATGTAAATATTTTAGAGGCACAACTTTGAACGTTGTTAAGAGCTTAGTTAGAAGTCTGTAATGAATCTGAGATTGCATTACACGTACAAATCATAAATTACCATATATTTTATATTTTGTGTAATGCCAGCACAAAGCTCAGTTAGATTATTACTTATTAATATATAAATGTAGAGTTTTGTACCTGTGATTTAGAGTTTTAACCAATTTTCAGTTAAGTAAGTGGTCTGGAATTTCGGTAGTTATCGTCAATACATATTTATAGTTGCATTCACTGCTTTTAAAGCCGATACAATGAACAATATTCGAGATGAATTACGATAATTAATGAACGTTTAGTATCCTTTTTGAGCATATTCGATCGGCCGGGGCAAAGTTCATCATCACCTTAGGCTATAAAAGTCTGGACTTAGGAGATGCGTTAACTAAGCAGATTACCCACTGGCGTCACGTATTTGCATTTATATCATGTCGTGAAAGTCCAATGAGAACAATATTTCTTATTTAGACTTCAAATAAAGTGATTCATAATATAACAGCTTAGTCTTAGTTTACTGCTTTTGACAAACAGCAAGTTCAAACCAAGAATTTATTCACCAATAAATAAATAATAATTTGTTTCCTTAATGTATCTTTTGCTTGTTTCCACACAAACAATTCATATCTTATTTAAGGATCAACGATTAAAAAAAGAATTACACCACTAATAGAGGACCTTATTTGTTTGTGTATGAATATACAAAAAGTATATTATTTATATTGTAAGTATATCATTTCTTATATTATTAGTATTACGTTCACATGTGGGTGTGTTTGTGTATGTGTTGAAATGTATTATAGATGTTTTATGTACACTGCTTGAAGAAACATAGAAGTGGGTCAACTTACTTTTCTGTCTGGATATTTTTTGTATATACATCGTGCCTGAAGCAAGAAACTAAGGATTATGTTTTCAGGCCACTTTTTTAAAGGTTAAAGATCCTATGAATTCTCGCCCAAAACTTTTGATTTAATTAAAATGTAAATGAAAAGATTATATTTTATCCTTTGTTTATTTTTTTCCCGTCAGGTCTGAGTCGCCAAATCGTAGAGCTCGAGAAAAAATTATGTCTGGAGACCCCTTTTTACACAATAAATATTTTTATTTTACTAATACAGATTATATAATCAACAATTGGATACAATTTGAACTTTTAATTTATCTTATAGTTTTTCAATTTATTAATTATATAAAAATATTCCATGATTATTTAAACTATGTTCGCATAAAATTAGATTACTACTATTTTTATATAACTTTGTTAGGTCCTAATGTAAACTGTACAGTTTTTGTATTGTTGAAATGCGACCTGAATCCTATCTAAGTTGAATGTGAAATGACAGAATGTCTCTAGATGAAACCAAATGAAATAATTCCTACTTATTTATTTCTCAGTCTACATGCTTCACGTCCTTTATGACGCCTTTACAAGAGTAGTACATATATAAAATAATTGGATCTTGACACATTTTACATTAAATGTCTGGGAGATATTTTATTTGTTTTTCATCCACTGATCGGTGATCCTACGATGTTAAATTTTAAAATGTTAAATTTGAGTTCCACAGCGGTAAAAAAAAATATGTAAGATGTTAGTATTATGAGTCATATGGAAATTGTCATTTAATACTACTAATATTAAAGTGTTAATCAATATTGTGAAATGTAATAAAGTACAATTGTCCTATTCATTGTCTTCTAAATTAATATATTAACCTATTTTTATCTGATTTCCCTTGAGGGAAATCACCTATTGAGGTCATACTCATGACGCGATTGCAATCGATTATGAAAATGTACATCGATCCTCTACCCAGGGGATGACGAAAATGAGGATGTTCAAAATTTTATATATTTAAAACTTTATATATATATATATATATATATATATATATATATAAATTACTAGCTAAGGTACCCGGCTTCTCTCGGGAAATCATTAGAGGCTGAATATTGAGGGTATTTTTATAGCAAGGCTTCAATGTGTAGAATTATACTTCCCGTCTGGGCGTATTATTTTCCATAAGGGTAACTGTGGGGAATTATAGAATAGAAAATTTAATTAAAAAGAGTAAATGAAAATAAGCATATTTTCTGAAAAACCAATAGGAAACGAAATATCGTTATTTTTAATTTCAGGCCTCCTTACCCACTCCTGCCCGTCCCTAGAAATGTTGGTATGGCTTGTTATAATGAAGGCGTTAGTGCTAATACACATACCGGGTTTTATTTAGTTCGGTTGATTCTTTTGTGCCAAATAAAATTGTTGACTCCCGCTATAATTTTTAGCGTATAACTCATTTATACCTCATACTATACATACCAAGTTTCATAAATTTCGGTTCAGCCGTTTATGCGTGAAAAGGTAACAAACAAACACACACGAAAGAAAGAAAATGCAGTTATGGTGTCTATGACATGTGAAACGAAAAGTTATCGTGAAATTTCGCGAAAAAAATCAATGTACAGACAGAGGTTACAATTTTATATATATATATATTTGTCTGTTAGCGCTCTAGCGGTGTAATTATTGTTTTATTGTTACCAAGCTCGATTTAAAAGCGTTTCATGCCAAACTAATCGATAATCGGACCCCCTGGGGGGGGGGAGGGGTTTAGAGGGGAAAAATTTCGAAATTTCTCCGCTGTTGTAGGTCGGATCAAAAAGTATATAGAACTAATGTTACTGTAAATATAATTTCATATAAATGTTGTTACATATATACATATTTTTCTCTGAGATTAATATTAACTGAGATATTTGACATTTTTGGTTTTCAGCTAACTCCCACTCCTTCTCATGTTCTAATAACAATATGCTGTTATAACATGAATCTCTTTTTTCTAAGCTTAAATTCTAAATATTGTTTCCATGTTACCTTTATTATGCGAGATACATGGAAATTTTGGTCTTTACCATATTCGATATTTAATCGTTTTATTAAGCATTTAAGATTGTATTTGTGATTTGCGATAACCGGTCTATGAGTAGTGGGGATGTAAAGAGAGGGGGAATGTGAAAATTCAAAATATCTCTGTTATTATTTGTTGAATGATAAAATGTTATAGAATCAATCTTGTTAAACTATAATAGCCCTACAATTGTTATTCTATGGTTTTATCCGTAAATCAAGAACTAAGCGAGTTATACGTGTAACTCGCTTAGTTCTTGATTTTCCTTATATTCCTTCAGTGACTCCCCCCCCCCCTCTCTTACTCAATGTTTTCTTTCCATAGAAATAGAGAATATGTGGGGAGGTGAGATCACTTATGTCATACGTGGGAAATCTGCTTAGTTTACCCAGCTCCTGCGTGACGGATTTTTTTTCTGTGTTCCAGTCAACTCTCGTCCCTACCTCCTGATTCTGCTTATTGAAATAAATTGTTTCGGGGTTTTATTACTGCATACACAATTTATCAATTGATGATTGTGTCTACTGACCGGCATTTGCCTTATCAGGCTGCGCCTTATATATTACCAGAATACATATTCTTGGGAATACATTTTCAAAAGAGTTTCAATACTTGATAAAGAAATATATATTGTATACATTGTAAAGTGAATAAGTAAATAGCTTGTTTCAGAAGCATGCAAATGAAACCAACGAACTAAATAGGCCTAACCAATATGGAGAAAATTCCATTAGCCTTTTGACCTTTCTTTTTCGGAAGCCCTTCTTCCGTGAGGAAGACAATCATATATGACGTACTAGGATTTTTGTTTTATTCTGTAAGTAAATATATTTAGCCTATAGTAAACATGGAGTTTTATGGGGGTTTCATGGGAACTTTGTTTTCATGGATTTTTGGTTGTTTTTTTTTTTAATAGAGTTTTGCGAAGTTGTTTACTATTTCATAATTCTATGATCTCGACAAATACCTAATTATATTATTATATAATTATCAAATGTAAATAATTAAGTTGAGAGTTCAAGTATAACAACTATATTTATATTTCAGTACCTTTGTTGAAAATTTTTGAAATAAAGTATGCAGTCTTGTTAGAGTAGCGAATTAAAATGAATTGAAGGCCATAATCATATAAGTTTAATTTGAAGCCAGTTCATTGACGTTTCATGGAATGTACCTAATTATGTCAGATTCAGCGTTAATTGTTCAGAAGCTGTTGGATTTTAGCCCAAGTTAATTGCTACCTTATACTTGTGGTGGAACTTCCAGATACAAGATACTCAAGGCTGAGTTTGGCCCAATGAATTCAACGAAACACATTTGGCGTAATTTGTGTCCTAATTAACTCCCAAAATGGAAGATCAAATAACAATTTCTTATTACCTTCGTCTACATCTACACTAACATCATTTATGTTTTCGAAAAAATCATCATGGTTTTACTGTTTACCCCATATTTTTAGATAACGGGATATATGTAACAATATACTATGCAAGCACCTTGGCTTTTTTTTTACTTACAAGCTACCACCCTTTTTTGTTCAGAGAGGACACTTATACTTACTTAATCTACTTCTTAATTAATTTTACCTCGTTGTTGTAAATGGCAACATCACAAATTTCATAGAGTTTTAGGACAGCTTACAAATAAAAAAGCTCCTATGAATTTCAATTAGGACTAGTCCACTTTTTCTCCGAATTTTATTTGATTATAATTTTGTTATTAAAATAAATAAAAATTTAATGCAACATAACATAACATCTGGGTCAGGATTGGCATTCTTTGAATATCACATAGGTACTAATTACTATACTTGTATTTGATAAGAATAGTGATAAACCCTTATAATTATTCTGTATTTTATGAAATGGAACCGATAGTTTATTATTTATCTCGTTTTTTTTAGTTTCCCCTGTGGACATACTGATGGTATGAAATGAAAACAGTTTTGGGACGTTTCAGAATATTATATCAAGATGTTTTAAATTTTAACTTTTTATTTAAATTTAAATTTTTCATTGTTAAAACACAAACATCATTAATTTCAGTAATTAGGAATCTCCATACTTTTCGTAAATTAGAATAATCTGTTACAGAAATGTAGCCGGATGTGGAGAGAGGGACTCCTATATATATATATATATATATATATATATATATATATATATATTAATGCATGCACGGATGGTTTTAAGAATATGATTAGGTATTCCAGACGTTCTCAGTTTAATATCTAGTTGAATTCTCTGCCTAGCAAAGTAAAAACGGTGTACGTTTTACTCTTAAACTCATTAATGAAATATTGGACTGCTACTGGAGTTTGAAGAAAGCCAATTGAGGCTAAAGAGGGACGTCATTTCACATCTGACTTAACCTTCCTAAGATACGTTTTATAAAGTACTTGATAAGCCGCTATACTAACTCGCCGCTATAATACTCCTGTATTCATTTATAGACAATTACAGTTCACAGGGAGGTGTTAATGATCTCCGGAAATTTTCAATATGTGGCATACTTGTCTCATACGAGCGTTTTTAAAACATAACAGAAGCAAAATATGTTGTTTATATTATTAATGTTTTCGTTTATGTAACATATCAAAGGCGATTGGCATGAGGAAGATGAGAGTAAACCTCTAATTAGGATAAGCAATTTATTCCTTCGTGTAAAAGAGGATACTTAATTTTTAAGTTACATACATTAGAATATAATAAATGTTTTACCTTGTGTTTTTATATTCTTGAGTACATTGTAGACTTATTTTTTTACAATTCTATACTTAGTGATAAACGTTTATATTATTACATATGTTTAATGCATGGGCTGCTATCAGTCAGTGCACCAGTCGCATCGTGGTGTATGTCAAGTACTTTTCGAGTAATCCTGTTTGTTTTTTGTGTTTTATTGTTAGGCATTTGTTTGAGCCTTTACATATAGGGATCCCTGTTCTTGTCATTAAGTGAACTATGTGTCAGATGTGTGTGGCCGATCCTGAGTCTAGCAAGAACAACTTCCTCCGGTCTAGTACTCTCATGCCTCGATGGCCACTCCATGATCGTACTTTTGATACTGCTGAATTTAATGCCATACCTCTAGGATTCAGTTTCGAATATGTGTTACTATGCGTATGTAATAAATATTAGTTATATAGGCCATTTTCAGGAGCTAATCTTTTAGGTTTGTGGGTATATATATAAATTATATGTTACTGTTATAGTTATACACATCAGGAAAGAAAATTTCGAAGTTTTTATTTTAGGAATTCTATTATACTTAGCAAGGAAATGAGTTTACTTCCCAAGCTACACTCTATTTAATAGTCTCACCTTGGAGTTGCTCAAGTGGAAGACAGTGATAGGGATATTTTTACCAGAGAGGTAACGCAGCGCGTAGTTCTGGAGGGGAGGTTCGCTTTAGGCCTATGTTGCCTTTATATTTTCTCACGGCTAAATGGGCCTATGACGTAGTTACAGGCCTCCGTTGGTTCCAGCCTACGGTAGGCTCAACTACAAAGGCCACTATTATAGTATAAGCCTACATAAAAGCGCACACAGCTATTTTTTTCTTCTACAAGATAAATTAATTATGACATGTAATTTGCATGAAATATTTCCTAATAATTGTTTTTATCCTACTGACGTGAAGTGAAATTGCTTCCATTAAAAGTCAAAATGGTATAATAGGAAAAAAAACACCAATAGATATTGTTGTGCCAATTATTTTTTCTTTATATACCAATAAATAGCAATTATACTTATATAATCCAATACATTCATTAAAAATTAACTCAAATTCCATGTCTCCACTTAATAAAATCTATCAATTTACTAATTGCATATAATAAATTAATTTTTTTTACAATCATAATACCACTCTAAATATATAACATGAATTTTCAATTTATCGGCATGTGTTTTATTAGTCTTAAACTATTATTATTAATTTAAGTATGATGACATGGTTTAAAAATGATGAGAAACTTGTCACGACCTTATAGATACAAAGTACAAGATCATAAATTATTTGAATAATTAATTGCTTATTAATTGAACATTTTTTATAGCATTCATAGTGTGTGTAAAAACATCTATTCGGAAACAAAATTGTTCAATTCAATATTTAACAAAGAAGTTTTTGTAAGAGATTTAACATATTAACATATATAAGTGAGTTTCAGTCCCTAAAATGATACGATGCAGATATTCGATCTTACTGAAATTATTAAATTTTTTATTTAGTTATGGGCACCACATCAAAGAAGTATAACTTTCTAAAAATAATTTCAAGTAAGTAAAGTAAAAATGAAAACAGAACGAAAAGATGGCATGAATATAGCTTGACTAATGTATTTTAAAATTTAAATTATTTATTAACGTCCACTTTTTGCAACTAAGGCTAATTAGGGCGGGTTATCTACTGGTTACCACCCTTTCCTAGCCAGATTGGGACTAAGGTTTTTATTTAATGAATTCCATCACTAAATAATCTCCTATTACCAAGGCGAGAATCCAACTCGCCACTCTAGGTTTACCATGTGAGATTGTGGTCAATGCTTTAAACACATATGGCTAACCTTAGCCCCCTAAATAATGTATTAATTACTGAATTAACCAATGGAATTAGAACCGTGGGGGGGACTCACACTGGGGTACAGTACTCAAAAAGCCTGAATAAATTTAAAATATGTAACCAACTGAATTTGAGAGTTCAGCTAATTCAGTTTTCAAGCTGAATTTATGAGTAGCTAGGTTTTTGTAGTGTGCGTCATTCAAATAATAATATATTCAATTTTCTTTCTCAAATTTTATTTTCAGTGCTTCTATTAATTCTTAAATATTTTCGGTCATCTTTGTAGACCCATTCTGTTTTAAGTAATGTCATGGTTGGGTACTCTAAAGGTCTTGGTCATACACAGTTGTGAATTTCAACGAAGTTTTAAAATTAATGTTTTTAGAGAATGTTTTGTATAGGGATTGTTTTGTAAATTGGATTTGCCATTTTACATAAGTAATTACCATTTTAGTAAAATTAAAATTAAATTAGTCACTAATGAAACTTAAATGTATAATTGAGGTGAGTTTGCAAAATCTCCAATTAAGAATTGGAGCAACTTTGGCTCCGCCATGTTGTTTTTACAACATAACGGTGAAAGTGTGTCATATTGACTTCAAATAAATCAAATTCGGTAACTCTTTTCACATGGGAACATTTTTTATATTTTGAACCAACATCATAAAAAACATCAAGCATAAAATTTTCAGGGAAATCCAATCATTGTGTCATATTTTCGCCAAAAACCGGGACATCGGGCCAATACGTGGCATTGCATATGCTAAGTGGAAAAGTATTATAAAATGAAAGAAATGACTCTATACCCTCAAGACAGTTTCACTCTCTTTCAGCATTTATATTTTTAAATTATTTATTCATGAAAATGAAATTAATTTACTTCTCTTAGAATAACACGACGTTATAAAAAGCGTTATGATTGAATGAAGTGCAATCATAAACCGTATGTCAGGGTGTGTGAGTGTGTGTTGTGTAAAAGTATATTATATCACATATTAAATTACATTTTGCTGAAGATAAGCATTTTGCAAGTCGGGCATATTTATTTCTGTAGATTCTAGAAATCTAAATTAAATGTTTTTCAAAACTGTTCCAAGGTTTATTAACTTTCATCCTTGAAGACTTTTGTCTGCGCGTCAGCCAATTTAGACGTTGCGTAAATACGCTACGAATCGCCCATTCCCTACTGGAGGCCCTCTAGGGAAAACAATTTAATAAAAGTTGCCTAATTGAGAAAATAAGTTTCCCAAATTAGTTCTGAAATTTTATTTGGAAACTAAGGTCGATCTTTATTCCGGGGAAAACTTTAATTTTGTGGACTTGAAATTGATTGACATTAAAATTTGATTTTCTCACAATGCCTCGTGTCGATCTGATAAACTTTGTATACTTAGGCTTGATTTAAAAGCTGGGTTTATTTTATTTTTGGTTGGCCTATTTATGCGCATTAATTAACGCATCTAGTTAGTTTTGCTTCACCCGATGACTTATGTGTAAATCCTGAATGAGGTGGTGGCAGTATATCAGATATCAGAAAAACATGTAGGAAAATCGGCATTTCTTCTTTTATCCTTGAGTAAATGTTTTTACATAATTGAGATATCCTATTATCTTACTATGAAAGGTGACTTACAATATGTGTAATCACCATGATAGTTATGATTGCGAATTTCTGCTAACACTTTTTTTGGTTCAATTTTTATTTGATCATAACTTAAAGACTTAAATTTAAGTGGAATCGAAGTTGTCCTATGCCTCAAATTGATTAAAAAGAATGCGAAATTTATAGAAAAGTAAAGATGTATATCTCCAATACCAGTAGAAAATTTTTGTGTAATTCTACATGTTTCCCACTTTTCTTTCTTGAATTGTTATTTTATTCATTTTGATCCAATTTTAATAGGGAGATGTGAATATTTTATTGTTTTCAGGGCTTTGAAAATCCCCACTCGTTCTCAAGCGATTTTCACATTGGACTGTCGTAAAAATAATCATCTATTGCTCGGCCTACATATAAATTCTTGTTTACATAAAACACATAAAGAAGAAATAGAGAAAAGAATGTGGTAATCGACTATTTCGAAAAATTGTTCAGTTTCCGCAACCCCAAGTGACGAGTGTTATTTTCATGATGTATATCCAGCCAATAATTTACTGCAACTTCACCACACAGATACCTTACCTGACCAATTTATGTTACAAACATTATTTTTCGAATAATTCAATAAAACGTTTTCGCTTAAATATATGATGTGGTCGTATAAACGATTTATGGGAATAATGAAATTAGCACTTCGTATAAGTATTAGTCCCATCCTGGCTAGAAAAGGGTGGTAACCTGTAGATAACCCGTCCCAATTAGCCTTAGTTGCAAAAAGTGGACGTTAATAAATAATTTAATTTAATTTAAGTATAGCCAGAGAATAATTTGATAAACTTTATCATGTGATATATTATATGATTGAAGTTTCTACGTACAACGTCAGCAAACGAAGTATAATTATTCATCTCTCAGATTTATCTGAGAATACATAGAATATAATTCATCCGTTGCTTACGTTGCTTTTACGTTGTAACTCAGTGTAGTATTGATTTCCTTAGGGCAGTAAAAGGTTTTATAGCCGGTCGTAATTTCTTATAGCCATTTCGGCCAGACAGGGTTAGCATTTACGGTTCCTATGAACCACCGAAGTTGTTCAATTTATGGCCAGAGAGATACAGTCTTTGTATACTGGAGCTAAATACATATTGGCTAAAACGTTATTGGTACGCCATTCATATTTATTGAACGTCCACGATATTAGTCCTATTAGCGAATCCTCCTAAGAGGAAATAAGCTATTGATGTTGTAATTATGACATAT